>OY728148.1:1220873404-1222073404 GCA_963277665.1 Viscum album | reverse complement strand
TGAAATCAATTTATTAAAATATGAAAATTTCAAAAATATTATGGAAAATATTTTCTTTCAAAATAACATTGAAAACTTTTAATGGAATCCTTAAAACATTGAGTGTCATAATGGTGGGAAATTTTTTCATATTTTATATGTTAAAATAAATATTTCATTCTCATTTTTGGTAAAATTTAAAAAATACATCGTTTGGAAAATGACACAGAAAAATCATTTTGTAATGTCCCTAACACGGGTGCCACTAAATTGGTGCCCTGAGTCGGGTCATCACATGACCTCAAGAACATCTCCCCATTCTCCAGAGCTATCCAGCTAGTAGTGAGGGTCTAATAGGTCATGTGGGGAGATTATAACTTAATTAACAGAGTAATCCACAGTAGATCACAATATAAATAGTGGAAACAATAAGAAACAACCAACAACATGCATATCCAAACATCTCCCAAACTGGGTACAATCCATAAGGAAAAGTAAATAAGTCATGTAATACTATAATTTCAAGTGAAAAAAACCCAAAATAAATACAAATAGAGGAATCCACAAAATGGTCTAAGACTCCAAGTCTAGGACCTCATCTATGCATGTATCGTGTCCAACTCAACTCCAAAGCATACGACCCTTTCCCTTGCCTTGGCCTGCAAGTATGAAATATGCTCAGGTACCCAACGGCAGCTCGAGAAGGGTTTGAGTACAACTCAATAGGTCACCACCAATGGTGTCTATAGATATTCAGTCAAACATATAGTTCATTCAAGTATAAATAAATAACAAGAAAAGGAAATACAATTTTAAGGCCACTTGTTAACAATATCTACTTAGCTAAACTAACCAAGGTGCAATTAATTATGTCTCTTCATTTCTAGTTCATCATCATTCACACAAGGTTCATGGAATCCATCATTTTTATAAGGGAATAAGTAAGTCCCTAATTCACTAGGGATAACATATCACAACATCACAATATCTTCACCTCGAATCCTCAATCTGGATGGAATGCAACTGTTAGGGGAATAGAGCTTCGTACCCTTCTCTAACTCGTGCATTATGGGTGGAGTTAGAGCAGCAGTCCAACAACACCCTTGGGAGGAGCCTTAGTCCTTTACCCCACACCTCAAGCCATGTGCACATGATTATCCATACATTCACCACACACAATCCATATCACAGCCAAACACAACCAATACATATAACAACCATAATCCAAAATAATCCATATGGTAAAACATAATGTGTCATAAACCATTAACACATTTCCATTTACATCACTTTTCCAATTTAGCCCAATTATCATTCTCAAACCTAGATCACTAAGAGTAATCAATAATTCCCTTATGTCCACCCATTATACACATTCATAAATCCCCTTCAACATATTTCTCATTCCATATACCATTATCAATTTATCATAAAAACTATTTCACATACACTAATTCACTTAGGCATATCCAACAAATTTCATAAGACTTTTACCTCAACAAAAATAACCAATACCTCATTTATAATTCCATTAATAATATCACATACTAAACATGGGATCTACACAATCAAACAATAACCTATAACTAACTTAGCCAATTCTAGGTTTAAAAAGTATCAACGCACCCCATGGGTGGCCCTACAAAGGTAAAGTCATTCTCTATGGGTCCTATGGGGACCATGATGGTTTAGATTAATCATTTAGGCATTCATTATACCAAATATATTCAAAGTATCAAAATAAAAACAAGTATTAACTAAGAAATAAACCCAAACATGCAAAAATATCAAACAAAACTATGGGATATAACTTGTAGACCACCTACCTTGAATTCGTTGATGAAATCTCCCTCAATAGAATCCTTAGATACTAATTCAACCAACCCTTAAAGTCTCAACCTAGATCTCACCAGAAAATAAGTGTTTTATAGCTTTAGAAATATAAGGAATAAAGATTCATCCCCTGATTGAAAATAGGAAACAGGAAGGAGATTAGACTTACTGGGATCTTAAATTTGCAACTGACAGCACTCCAAACAGCCTAGAAAATAGGGATTATCACCCTTGAAAGTTCTTTGGAGATTTGTATCATTACTAGGGTTGAATGGGGGAATAAAAGAGAAAATCCTAAGTTGGGTTTAAAAATCCCGTAATGGCATTTTTTTTGTAAATTTCTCAACTTTACTGGTTTGCACAGTTTACCCACACGGTTTTCCAAACTGTGTGCAAATCATGTGAGAGTTAATATCCCAGAATCACCCCTTTGTATGGTTTCATGGTACTTACACAAGGTCAGCTTTACCATGAGGTAACCATGTGAAAGCCTCTTCCTAGGGATGTACGGTTACCTGGGATGCTCTGCACGATTTTCCTTAACTATGTGCAAACTGTGAAACATTCCTAGAACCCTTTTTCCTCATTTTTCATGTCCTGAACCCCCAGAACACCCCCTATCCTTCTCATAAACTTTTGGAAACACTTATTTGACCAAAAGAAAGGACTTAAACTAGAACATAAAAAACATACCTTAAGAAAATATCGAATCACACACATTTTAAACCATTTTTTTAAAATTAAAACATGGGTAAAAATAACTTTATAAAATCATTAGATGATAGTAAAAAAATTCTTAAAAATATTTTTAGAAAAAATAAGCATGGAAGAAAAGGTATTTTCAACCTAATAGAGAAATAAATTTGGTTTTCCTTAAAAATATTCTTTCGGTATCATGAATACATAAAGTAAGGAAATGAAAAGAAAATTTGTAATATCTATAAATAACAATAGTAGAAGAAAATTCATGAGATTATTTAGATTTATATCAAGAAAATTAATCATCAAAATCTTAATCATAAACAATCCCGGCAAGTTATGAGATTGTAACATAAACCCCTTACCACTTAGGTAAATTTTGAATACAAACTCCATGATATAGATAAACTTATATGGATATGTAAATCCTAATAATATTCATCAGAATAATTAAAAAATACATTAATGGGTAGTATATACACCACATAAAGGAAACATGTGGTGAATATGGAATGTGTCACACGGAAATAAAAGTGAGACATAAATTATTTACCTTAAGTTTGACTTGACACGAGAGTGGTATAAAACCTTGTATAATAAATTAAAATTTATTATTATTATATACAATAATAATTTACATAATTATAATATCATATATGATCCTATAATAAAATTTCAACATCGATTTATTAATTATTATTTGTTAAAATCATCATTTCCAAGTGTTAATTGTTTTAGTTTTCAAGAAGTTTTAGTTTTGTAGTTTTGGTCCTTGTACTTTGATCACAGTTATTCAATATTCATAATGTTAACCATGATATAAATATAACATATATTCATTATATATATATATATATATATATTCATCCATAAAAGGTAGATATATAAAAATTAATTACATTGTTCATGGTGATGGTTGGTCATAGGTTCTCATGAACGTTGTTTTAATTTTTTGACTGATGGAACCGGAGAAAGGTAAATAATAATTAAACTTAATAGGGTAATTTTTATATCATATATATATATATATATATTATTCATTAAATATATCCTTACATACCATCCAAGTAAAGTTTAAATGAAAAATTAATCACATCTCTTCGTGGAGGTGGTAGTCCACACGTATGCACAAGTGATGTTTTTATTTTCCAATAGATGGAAAGATGGTGGATAATGGTTTATCAATAATTATAATAAAAATTTATTATATCTAATATTATAAACTCATTATTTAATAATGGATACCAAGTATTTAGAGGAGTTATAGGAAGAAATAAAATTAAAATCATTGGGTTAATAGTTATACCTCATTTTTGAGAAACAACTATTTTTCTAACACCTTAATCCTTAAAAGGATAGTATTTTTAAAGACCAAAAGATCTAGGATACTGTGAAGAAATATAGGAAGGTATTATTGTATTTATTTATGAGCTATAAGTCTTAAACATTGTTAATAATAAAGGATAGGGCGTACCCTTTGAAAAGTGAGGGGAGGGTCACTCTTGGAATTACTTAAAGTATTGAATTAATATAAATTAACTTTAAAGGAAAAATGGATCCCAATTGATATAATTCAAATATAATATAATTATGATCATAAATAAACTCATAAAATAAAATTTTGATGGGTTTTAGTTATTTTTTCACCCATATCTCAAAGTTTTAACCCACATTAACCATTTTTATAATTACCACAATAACAAATTTTTCTTCTCTTTATGGGTCAAAAATGTTACCATAAGATTAAAATTAACCCATAAATGGAACATGGTTTTTATTTCCAACAATACCCCCATTCACTTGGAAAAAAATATTTTAATTAATTATAAACCATTTAATAAAATATTTTTTATTATAAAATATCATTTATATTGTTTTTGGAATTAGACATTTATTTTGACTCTAAAAATAACATGACAGAAAAAAAATATAAACCTTAAAAATCCCTAATATGTTATATTTTTTTAAAATGTGTGGATAAAAATAATTCACCCAAATTTTATTACTTTTAATATTTTTGAAATCATTTATTTAAATTTTTTTAATTAAATAAATATTGTGTAGGTGTTTCATAAGAATTTAAGTTAATTATCCAATCACTAATAATTAAAAATTAATTAATATGATTAAAAAATTAATTTATATATCAAATGAAAATTTATAGCCAAACACAACCTTTTTTATCCTTATGTAAAAATAATTAGAGATATTAAAATCAAGAGAGTGAGATTTTGTATTTATTCTTTTCTTAAAATAATATAAAGGTCATAATAGAATAAAAATTAAAAAAGTGTCCATATTTTAAATAATTCGATGATAATGGTAAAACTCCACTCATTTAATAGGATAAAATCATGTTTTAGGGAAATTTTAAAGCCTTATCTTAAAGCTTTGACATTGTTTTACATGTTTTATCATTACTAAGGCAACAAATATTTACCAAGGTTACTATTCATAAAGACAAAAAATAAATGGAGAATATTAACTAAATCTTACCATAACTATTCAAAATATTGAATCCATTTTTCAAAATTCAATTCACTATAGTGTTATAATTTAATTTAAAATTAAACCTACAAATAGTGACGAAAATAAATTTTATAAGAAATGTTTTATGAAGTAAAAAATGTTTTTATACCCAAATCAAACATAAAATTAATTATAGTGATATTATTTGTATTATTAATAATATAAATGAACTAGTTTTTCTTTTTAAATAATTTTAAATTAAAATGTAACTTTTTAAATTCTTTAAATGAAAATATAGTTTTCAATAAGAATCAAAAATTTTCATAATTCATCAAAAAATAAATCTTCTTAGAAAATTCTCAAAAAATTTCACTAAGATAATTTTGACATGTTGATTAAAAAAATAAATTAATTTTTGAAAAATATATTTTCCAAAAAAATTAAAAACTAATTATATTATTTTCTCATAATAATAATAATAACCATTTTGAGGAAAAATGTATTTTTAATTTATATAATGTATTTTTTAAACATTCAGAACATATATATTTGATTTATCAAAAACATTTAAATATATTTTTATTAAAAAAATCTTATTCCTATTCACTCCACTAATTTAACAGCCAGGTCATAAAGGTATACTATATTACGATTCCTTTTGACTCAAGGTTGTGTGTATCGTAAGCTATCACAAAAATTAAATTTATTTAAAGAGAAATATATCATACAATCTCATGGAGTTATATATATATATATTATTGATTGTTTGAAGAATATAATTGATCATAAGAGGATGAACTCGATGCATGAGACATTATGCATACAAATAAGTGCTTGAATATTGTGACACTTTGTGAAGAGCGACCTATATGGTTTCTTTATACTCATGTCATTTTCATTAATAATAGTAAGTTATTGATGTATGTAATCATGATAAGTACAATTAATATAATAAAATAAACCTATATAGATCTAGTCTTTGAATATTTACTTATTATCTATAAAATTTCAACATTTATATGTTACTTGTGTCTATAACTGTACACCATCAACTAGACATTCATTTCTACATCTTCCTCTATTTTCTATAAGTAGACACTAATTATATAGATTTTGGTTATAATTATTATGTACATGTATTTTAGGGGATATCCTAGAAAAATATCTTAAAACCTCATACTAAGTGGCATCTACTTTGACTTAACTATGTGGTCCCTAGGATAAGGATGAAAATAAAAATCCTCAAACTCACAAATAGTGTTAGTGGGGTAGATCGAGGGAGGTTCTTGTAGCCCTAAACCACTATAAAAACTTATTGTGACCTACTATTTATTTTTATTTACTTATCATTATATAATTTTGTAAATAACGGGAAATTTTTAAATACTAATGGATAGGGAGGTTTAAATTTTATGTGAAATTAAAAAATTCAATTCCCCCCACCCCATCAAATTGAGTCATTATAAGACAGTACTGGGTTAACACTTTCATTTATAAAATAACTCTGAGAAAATGAAGAATGTAAATGAGCACTATTGAGAACAAAACATTTCAATGTATTCTAGTATCACTCTATAGTACACATCCTCTTGAATTAAATAAGACCACCAATAATGAATTAAAAAGTTAAATGTTAGGTTATGCAGACCATAAAATCATAAAAAATAGTCCATAAATATTTTATACAAGTGACATAATGTAAAAAAAATATTTTCCTATAGATTTTTCAAATCACTCATGTGATGATTTCTTGAATAGAGCTATCCAAAAAAATATAAACTTAAATCAACAACTCAAAAAAATGGTTGGTAAAACAATCTCAAATTTCAATTACTATTAAATATTAAAGTATAATATTATTATCATTACTTTTCAGCCTCCCTAATGTCATCATCACCACATTGGAATGCTTAAAAATATTAGGGAAATAACCATTAGGCACCATTACTATCATAAAACTTAGTAGAAATTCGGGTTTCTTTTTTTATTGATTTTTTACTATGAAATAGAAATGTATGCCTTATTAACCTCACCCAATTATAAATGTAAATTTTTTCTCAATAATATTCATTATAAATAATTTCAATCATTTCCATTATCCTTCGACTTCTCTTTGACTCCCAAAATGGTGTATATTATATTATCTCATTCCTTTTTTACAATGTCCATCACATCTAAAGTGTGCCTTGAAATATTATCATTAAAATAAGGTAATTTTTAGAAAATACTTTGCTTCTTCGAATTACGACTGTAATATTTATTTATAGTTGGAATGGAAAATAACGTATGAGCTAATAAATATTGAATATTATGCGTTGTTTAAATGTTTCCTTGGTCAATTTTTTCTTGAATATGAACCCTATAAATTATTCTTGATGTTGAGATTTTCTCTTTGTTCCCATAAAATAACACATTTTATTTTTTGACCATGTTTATTAGAGGAAAAATACATTGTAACCAAGGTATGTTCACTTTCTACAATTCTTAAATGGTAATATATTGTTTTTTTTAATTATCTTTTTTCTAAGAGTTTTATTTAAATAGAGAAAATGTGAATGATAAAAAATTTATTATATTTTTTATATTTATTAACAAATTTTTTTGGTGCTTGAATATTTTTTAGGCAATCAAAAATAATAATGGTGATATTATTATTTATGTTGGAAAATAATAAAAATGAAATTTGTCTGTGTGTATGCATATATATATATATATGTATATGTGTGTGTGTGTGTTTGAGATTTTAATAATGATTATCAATTAATTAATAATAATAATTGGATAATATTATATATATATATATATGTGATACATAGGATTGATAAATGTGTGGGAAAAAATCATAGTATTAGATCAATATGGTTATGGTCTTCCAAGTATTTCAATTCATTCATGCTTTGATTTAAGGATTTATCTTGGGTAGAAGGAGTTGTTTAAACTA
The DNA here is from genome assembly GCA_963277665.1 of Viscum album. NCBI lineage: Eukaryota > Viridiplantae > Streptophyta > Magnoliopsida > Santalales > Viscaceae > Viscum > Viscum album. Next base: position 1,222,065,483 of record OY728148.1, on the reverse strand, counting down.
TTGGCTATAAAAAATGAGAACATAAGGATTTATAATGAAGGTGAAAATCAAGGTAGCATGTCTCACCCACAAATTATTCTTAATTTTAAAGATTAATTTGTGATTATTAATCATGTTTCAAGGAGAATAATCTTAAATAGATCTATTTATCATGTGGTTTCAAAATTAGATGGGATAAAATAGTATATTGATGTTTTTTGGTATTCAATTTTTTCATATATTAACCTTTGCAAAGGGGCGGAACCTTGGAAATTCCATAATATGGGGAAGAACATAATATGAATATAGGTATTCTTAAATTAGAAAATGGTTCTTTCAAGGAATTGATATTTTTCACATTATAATTCTTTCTAAGTAATTGAGAAGGAAAGAATGGGGATTTGGATAACTCGTATTAAAGCTATGGATCATGAATATCTTGGAATTGGACCACAATTTCGATCCTAATAATTTTAAGAAAATGCATTCTTGGGTTTAGGAATGTGTTTATAGATTCAACTCATTTTACTAGCACCCAGAGATTTTGTGAGACATTTCCTCCCTTATTGGAACCTCCATTAAATTTTATAGGGAGATTATAATATATATATATATATAATAACTTTTTGAGGATCCTAGTGAAAATTGATATGTCTCTAACCATGATTAATGAGATTTTTTTTAAAGGCCTCAAAAGAAATCATCAATCTCCAAATATGTTAAGAGAGGATTCCTTAATTTTGTGTTGACTCTAAGCTCATTGGGAATGCTTTAGTGATTCTAGGAGAATAGAGTTTTTATATAATGTTTCCCAAAATAAAAGGCCACTCAATTTTTGCTTACCAAAGGATTAAATATATGACTAATTCCAAAGGTAAATACATTAACCCTACTACCATATTCAAGGATGGAGGATATAAAAATGTTTCGTCATCCCTAAAAGCAACTGATGTTTGTCCCTGGTATTTATATGGTCATGTACTCAAGAACTTGTAATTAAACCTCTACTTGAAACTAGTATTGAACCTAACTATACATATCTAAATTCAAATTAGATACTTGTATATGATGTGAACCTTAGTAATAAGGATATACCTACTATAAGAGAGACTATGGTGAATACACTTAATAAAAGCTAAGAATCAAGTCTGGTTTAGAAGTTTCCTTGACTAAAGAGATTTTGGTTAGCCAATCCTTCTTCAATGTCCCCTATAAAGAAAATATTGATGGGTTTGGTTTGCAATATACTCACAAGGGGTATATAACTATGGTTCAAGATATTAAGGATCCTACCACAACTATGAAAATTCCAACAGATAAGTACAATGTTTATGCTATTGTAGAGGAAGATTGTCACATCAACCCCAAATCTTGAGAAATTATCAAGGATCCTTCAGGTTGGTGGGATGATATTGTGGATTGAAATCTTAATAAAACTTCCATGATTGTGAACATTTATATATATAATTATATTGTTTATTTTCTTACTGAGGATGATTTTCACAATAACCCCATTCCTTTACAAACTCCCTTCAGATAAGAGTGTAAAAAGGCTATCATATTATGAATATATCTCCATGATTTTCCTCCAAAATTCGTTTCTATTTCTATAACTTCATTCTAAAAAATAATCTAGATGTTCGGATGAGGAATTTGAGATTTTAGTTGGGAATAAATAAAATTCAACATCTAAAACTAGATCATTAAAATAGAAAAGATGTAAGACAAAAGATCAGGTGGAAAACCTCAATAGGGACCAACCTAGGGGCATGTCCTGCTTAAAATTATTCTTCCCTATTGGAACTATCTAAATATAAAAATTTTGAAACCACTTAATAACAAAGAAACTACATTGAGTGTTATCATCCTAACATCACCATTCTTGTTGTACCCATGGTATAGTTTGAGAAATATAGGTTTATTAATTGGTCCATCCTATTTTATAATTTAATTGATTATAATACTTGAGTGTCTATTATTGAAACACTTAGTACTATTTTGAAAAGTGGATTGAACTCTTAGGTTTATAATATTAGACAATATCACATAACCTTTATCTTTAATAAGGATAGTTAGGGTGTTATGGCCACCATGATTTATACTCACAACTACTACACAAGAAGTATGTTTCTTTAGGATAAACTCTCCTCTTTATCTAATGGCCACTCTTTCAACTTGACCCTACTAGGATATTATAAAATTATTATTATCCCAAATGAAAAAATGAGATCAAAATTTATTAGAGATGCATATTCATATTTTCAAAAGTTCATTAATCAAGGTTTTTTCTTTGAAATCAACATGAAAGAAGTTAAATACACCTAGGTCGAGAGCACCATCAATGGAATTCTTGCTAAAAAATTAACATAGCCTTTATCTCTCTGAAGGAGAATAAATTGGAAGGTTATTACTCTTTGTAATCTCTTATTAGAATTAACTTGGACCACTCCCACTTTTTTTATAATATACATGATTTATAAGAGATGGACTTTACCTTTTAAACTCAATTGTTCCTATCTCAACTTTTAATACTTTAGAGAGATTGTGATTCTTTAATGGAAAAGATACTTTAAAGGGAATGATTAATAAAGGATTGAAACAAGTATCAAGGTAGTTAAATCCACTCTAAAAGGATGGGATGAAAAAATTCTAGAACATGGATTTGGAAATTAGGAAAACCATGTATGATCTATTATAATATCAAACCATATATATTATGCTAGATGCTACCTCTACTAAGGAGGTACAAATGTAGACCAAACTAGATGGGCTCATTAATACCAAGTATGTAATCCTTATGGAATAAATACACCTAATATGGCTCATATAGGGTGATAGGAACTCCAATTTATATAAAATCATGAATTAATAAAGAATACTCAAGAAACAATTCTCCAACATGGTGGTCAATTGTGATAATTTCAATGATTATTTGGACATCACTAATACTAATGTTGAATAATTTTAATCCATATTTAATCAAACAAACCTTGATTGGGATGAAACGATGTTGAAGGATGTAATACCTAGAATCATACCTTACTTGTAAAATGTATTCCTTACTATCATACCCACTAGGGATAAAATTAAACAAGTAATATTTTATTTATATAAGGACAGTCCTCCTAGACCTAATGTAACACCCCAAGATTTGGTGAAATATTTTTTTCAAATAAATTTAATCTTTTTGATATTTTTTGTTTCATGAAACACTGAGTTTAGATACCACTATATAAAATAATTATTTTATATTGTGTATTGTTCAACACTGACTTTATCTCTAATTACACACAACAATAAGTTTTAATGAAACAAGAGATACTATTAAAATATTATTACTTAACATGATAGATATCACTTTCCATTGGAAAGTATTGTATGAGTAGGATTAAATAAATTGTGAAAATATATGATTTAAACCTGTATATAAAATCAATTATTTGGTAAACAATTAATTATAAATGTAAATAAAAACAATTTAAAAAAATGAAACCTTTCTCTGAAAGACTTTTTTATGAAAAGATTGTGTTTTACCTCAATAAATTAAACAAACCAATTTTGGTAAATTATTTTAATGAAATTTATATATTATATAATCAATAAAAAATTTAACATTTATCTTATGTGTTTTCTAGATAAGATATAATAATAAATCCAATTTTAGGATAAAAAAGTGTACTTTTCTAAAAAACAGCTCAATCACTATATGTGTACTTATTTTAAAAAAAAATTAAAATTTTTTTGAAAATTTATTATAAAAAATAAACTTAATTTTTGAAATATTCATGTTAAAATTATCTTTAAGTGAATTTTTTAGAATTTTCTGAAAAGATAAATTTTTCAATGAATAGTGAAAATGCTGGTTTTTATTAAGAATTGTCATTTTTTTAAAAACATAAAACACATACATATTATTTTAATATGATTTTAAAATTAATATTAGTTCAGTTATATATATATATATTAATTCAATTTATTTCATTTTAATAAATTTTATACTTATTTTTGATATAAAAAACTTTATAAACTTTTGAACATTTTCCCTTTGAAAAAATGTTTTCTCATCACGTCAACGGGATTAATTTTAAATTAAAATTTTCTAATTCTATGAATGGGACTTAGAAAAATGAATTAAATATTTTTAATGATAATAATTTATATTGTCTAATATGTTAAACTTAATGTTTTTTACTATAATTAATATAAAAAATAGTAAAAAATCAATTATCACGGTTAAGGTAAAAATGGGTTTTACTGGGGGGAGGTTAAACTATAAAGATATAGATATAAAATGAACCAAAACTTTTCCAAAAAAAATTATTTCCATATTGAAGCTTTATAATGTACAAGTATATATAATGGTCCATTTTTAATCCTTTTTTCATCTGAAAAAAGTTGGTATACCTTTTTCTTTTCAAAAATTATAAGTGTGCCACTCGCATCACTTATAAAAGGCCACCCCCTATCCTTTACTATGAACACTTCCAAAAACTATTGGTTTGTCCAATACCTAACAAAATATATTTATTAATTCCCACATAACATCTTGGAATCCTTATTTTTTTCATAAATCCATCCTATGAAATCTTTTGTTGCAAACCAAAAGAAGTTACCCAAAGAAGAGGTATTGTTCCTCAATGATTTTTTTGTTTTATTTCATAATTCACCTCCTTAAATTAATATTAAACCATGATTATATAATAAACTAATTATATTTCATAAATTTAGATGTTTTTATGTTAATTTTATAACCTAAAACCATCTCTACTAGCATCAAATGGGATATAAAATTATTAATCGTGTGTACGGAGGACTACAACCTCGCAAACCAATGTTCCTTGGTTTCCATACCTTCTTATCAAATATGGATATAATGATGGATTAAATGTTTATGTATAATATTTATGATATTATTATAATTTTTTAATTATTATATAACATATACCTTCTTACTTTTCATTATGTGGTAATACATTAACATCGTTCATGTGTACAGCGGACCACCGCCTCATGAAGCGATGTGATTCATTCATTCTTTACAATAAAGTTAATAAAGATAGGATAAAATAAAAATATTTGATATATATTACATATAAATTATTCTATAATTATAATATATTATTTACCCTTTTTATTTCAATCCTTCAATAAAATGGAAACAATGTTCATGTGTACGTACAACATACAATCACCATGAACAGTGTATTTCATTTTACTTCTCTAAAATTTATGGATTACTATAAATAAATATATACTGAATATATATGATATATATATATCATGGTTAACATTATAGAGATTATTTTACCATTATCAAATTAATAGGACCAAAAATATTACAAATCAAAACATACATGAAAAATAATGTAGTTTTTACTCGAAACATGATTTTAACAAAAAATAGTTAACAAATGGGTAATAAAAGGCTATAAGTAAATAATATATTATATGATATATATATATATGGTTATTTAATATATTTATAATAAAATTATATTTATTATACTTTACTTTCGAACATGTATGATGAAATTTGAGACTTAAGGTAAGGGATTTCTGTCTCACTTTTATTTTATGTAAGACACGTTCCATATTCACCACATGTTTCTTTTATGTGGTTTAAATAATTCCCATGAAAGTATTTGATGATTATTATCCTAAAAATTATGATGATTCACATATCCATTTTAGTATGTATCTTTTGTGAGGTTTAGGGTTTAAAAGTTACCAAAGCAGTTAGGTATCTTTATATAAATTTTTCTTCTTTGAGACATATGTAATGTTTTGAACCTATATTATTTTATAAGGTGTAGAATAACCAATTTGACATGTAATATCATAAATTTATTTATTATCAAGATATTATAATTTTCATTTAATTTTATTCTTTCATTTTGTGTATTATTAAATATTATCAAAGTGGTAATAGTTTTATGATACAATCTCAAAATTTATCATAATTATTTATGTTTGTGCTTCTAATGATTAAATATTATGATAAATCTACCCAAAAACTCATGAATTTACTTCTACTCTAGTTATTTCATAATAATATGTGTGTTCTGTTTATTTTACTCTCTTTATATACTCAATACATCAAAGTATTTTTTAAAGAAAATTTATATTTACTTGTCTCTTACGTCAAAACCCATTTCCTTATATATCCATCTTTTCTAAACAAATAAAAAATGTTTTTAAAATTTTCCAAATTATTTATTAAAAACTTTTTTATCCGTGTTTTTATTTTTTTTAACATTTTTAAAGGAATCATCGTGTCTTTTTCAAAAAAAAATCTTGTTTGGATTTTACCAAATATATGAAAAGAATATGTGTTTTAATGTGTAGTATAATAAAAATATTTTATGACATCATGACCATTATTTTCTTTTAATATTGATTTATAAGTTTTAAAAGGTTATTTTCAAAGAAACTTATTATTAAAATGTTTTGTGTCTACAAAAAATAAAAATGGAAATGATATTTTCTTTATGAAATGTTTTAAATTATTTTTAAATATTTCTTTATATGTTTCGAAGATTATTATCAAATAAAAGGATTTTAAAAATGTTTTATTTTTTAAAAAGTGTTTTTTAAAGTGAAAAGGATATTTTCCTCAAGAAATGTTCCAAGTGATCTTTCGAAATAATTTTCCCTCTAAGATGATATTCTATGATGTTACTTATGTGTTAATGGGGACATGATCCAAGGATACCATTTTTATTCTTTCTCTTATAGAACCCATTTCCCTTATATGGGTTATACCATGAAAATATTCTTATGAAACCTACTTATTTCTCTATGGGTAATTCTATGATAAAATTATTATGAAACTTGTTTCTTTTCCATGGGTTATTATATGATAAAATGTTTATGAAACCCATTTATTTTCATGGGCTATGATGTGATTAATGTTTTATGATATTTTGTAAAATGTATTTATATTTTTCATTATGTGATGGGTTGGAAAAATATCTACCTCTAATGAATTGCGTAAATATTGATATCTCATGAGATAAATAGGAATGGAATGGGGAGTAAACCTAAATCAATACGGTTCTTTATCCACTATGATAGTCTTGGGACTAAACGTTGACTACTACGATGGTTTGGTGAGTGAACCCATTCTACTATGATAGTTTTGGTTATGAGCCTTTAATACTAAGGAAATGTTTTTCTATGCTTATGTGTATGAAAAAATTCCATGTATTATGTCAAGATTATGCTATCATGGCTCATGTTTATTGATTTCCTTAAGATTTATTTCTTATGAACTGTCAATATTTATTCCATGAATCGTGATTTTGATCTTTGATATGCAGGGTATGATTTTCTTATATTATTCTCACATTCTTATACCCTTATGATCACCTTATGGTTATGTATTTTCCCAAATTTATCCTTATTGAGCATCTAAGATCACTATTTCTTATTTTTCACTTCCCCAGGTTATGAAGAAAGGTTTTAAGTAGGGTATGTGTATAAAGAGTACTAAATGGAAAGATCTTTGTGTGAAACACTGAATATATTTTACTAAATAAGAAGATTGTGTACCTAGTCTCCGAAGGAACTAAACCATTACAATACGCAGGTGTGTGAATGTGTAATTTAATGTATATTCATTTAAAATATTTAATATCTATGTATGAAAATTTTGGTTCTATATAGTTGGTATCAAAGGAAATGTTTATTTAACATTTCAAAACTAGGATTATAAAAAATTATTGATATCCCAATGGGTATGTATAGAGATAATTTTAAGGATGAGAAAATGTATAGTAAAATGTTAGATAATTTTGGTAAAGGATATATAATGTGTGGTTTCTAAGAAATCACATCCTCTTCTGAATATTATAAGTGGATGTGGCTCTAGAACAGAGGTACCTAGGGGTAATAACCCCAAAAAGGGCACTATCATGACTCATCCTCGGGGCCCATGCCGTGACTACCCCAAGCCCGCCTTCCATAGGCCAAGGGCTGGTGACTAGAACCAAGGCGTAAATCCCAGTAAAGGGAAGTAATTTCCTTTGTAAAGTAAACAAGCACCACAGAGTAAGAAAGCGGAAAAAGTAAACACTAAGTAAAAACTGGTACAACAGTAAGTGCGGAAAAGTAAAGGGGGCCGGAAATACAAGCTCAACTGTAAAGTACAACTGAAAGGGGAAAAACAGTAACTGAAAGGAAAAGCCGCAGCTTCGATCTGTCCTCTAGAAGTCCCACCTGAAGGGTGAGTACAGATAGCCTCCACAGCTCCTCGGTCTAGTCGTCCGCTCCGAGTACACCCCGCACAGTGGTCCACCTCCAGGTACTGTCCTGCTCCGCAAGCCTCCACTGCGATCAGTGTTGTCCGTCGTCTGCAACCAACACAACGTAGTGCGGGCATAGCTCGTGCAGGGGTGAGTATAAGCTACTCAGTAGGGACCCCAAGACCCCCGAAGGTCTCCCAGAATCCACAAAGGCTAAACCACAAAGGAAATATACAATCACGAAGTAACATCCGAAACAGCTTAGGTATATGCCCATACATATACCTAACTCATCAATTCTCACTCGGCTCCAACATCTGAGCTCAAGTACAACCCAGTCCACACAGGAAAGAAAAACGTAAATCCACACAGGATAGCACAACACAATCCACAAAGGAAAGCAAAACGTAAATCCACAAAGGATAGCACAACACAATCCACAAAGGAAAGAAAAATAGGGTTTCAGCTCACACAGGTATACTTATTCAAATGACGATAGAGATGATCACTGATCCATCTAAGTCGTCGGACCCAAAAAGGATTGATAGGTACTAACCCCCGCAATGACCCACAAAGGATCTGACCCACAAAGGATCGATAGGTAACTAACCCCTGCAAAGACCCACACAGGATCGGGCCCACACAGGACCTGTAGGCACTGGCCCATACAGGACCGCTGAGCGCTGAACCACACAGGATCAGACCCACACAGGATTGGTAGCACTGACCCACAAAGGATCGCTGAGTGTTGTAGTCGTCGCCGTCGAATCCACTGAGGATCTCTGCACAGTCGTCGTCGTCACAGTAGTAGTCGCAGCCAGCTCTAGGGTTCCCACACACAGCAAGCTCGTTTGGGAGGGTCCACTCCACGAGCCGAGAGGCTGATACATCAACTGACACATAGTCCAGAGTTGATGTATCCAAAAGTTCTGTATCGTCAACAGGAACTCAACGTCGCAGACGGCGCGTCAATCGGACGCCCGGTCTGAGAGTTATTGGCTTTTTCGTCCCAGGGGCCCGGTTGGTTTTTAAGGCAAAACCAACCCGAACGTACTCCACCTGTGTCCAAACCTCGGTCAGAGTATGCCAAAAGATCCGTCTCACTTAGAGTAAAACAACAAAGTCGATGGCACGTCAATCGGACGTCTGAAGCTCAAGATATTAGCGTTTCCGCTCCGAGGGCCCGGTTGGTTTCGTGTACGAACCAACCCGGCCAAACCCAAAGTATTCTGAAACCTTAAGTGCGATATACCGAAACGAACGTCTCGATCCAAGGATCGCATCGCTGCTGACGGCGCGTCGTTCGAAGGCTCGTAGCTCAAGTTATGAGCAAAAGACCGAAAAGGCCCGGAAACAGGGGGTCTGGGCCCGGACCAAACCGGGTCGACCCGATTCGGTTCCGGGTCCGACCCGGTTTGGCGCGACCCGGCCCGGCCAGGGCGGCTCATCCCGGCCCGGCCTGGGCACGACCCGGCCGGTCGGGTCGGCCCGGCTCGGATCGGCCGAGCGGAGGAAGTCACGGGGCGCTTCCCCCGCGGGATGAAGTGTCACGGCCCCGCGTGGGGCCATGCTGGGTCAGCGGACGCGGCTTTGTCTTGTCTCATGTGTCACCGGACCCGCGCGGTCGTGGGTCTGGCTGGCCACCGCCTTCGGCCGCCAGCGCCGCCGGTGGATTCCGCGGGCCACTGGAGTTGCTCTGGTGGTCCGATTCCACTTCTGCCTGCGCCATGGCTCCTCCCGGCTCCCATTCTTCACTGCCAGGCCCTCAAATCGCCATTACAGCCCCGTTTGTCATCATCCGCCATTTCGTGCACCAAGAACGAAAAAGTGCGGTGGGTTCGGACTTGTTCGTTAGTCCTCACCCACCGCGTTAGCGGTTTTAAAGAAATTACACAACAAAGGTTCAACAACCTTCGCGGGTAAAAATCACAAAGATGTTTAAGAATCAAACCCCTACCTCGTCGAAGTCATCGAACGTGCGTTCTTCGTGGAATTGATCGTCGCGGGAGAAGAGGATCGTCGCGTCACGGTATACGGCATTGCGTCGATGAACTCTGAGGATCAAGAACATACAGATTTAATTATAACAATTAAATCCATGTTGTTGCTATAAACCATAAAGAAATAAGAGGTCCGCAATCTCTCACCTCAACTGATGATCGAAGATTTGTCGCGGAAGAAGGGACGTCGCAGAAGAACATCGCAGGAGGAGAATCATTGGCGTCACGGAACACGGCATCGCATCGTCGATCTCCGAGGGTTCGGCGTTCTTCGTCGCCTTTTTTCGAAGGTCAGAGTTCTTCGCGTTCTTCGCTTTCTTCGCGTTCTTCGCATTCTTCGCGTTCTTCGCGTTCTTCGCATTCTTCGCGTTCTTCGCGTTCTTCGCGAAGAAGGTTGAAGGACTTAAGGTTCTGTCAAAACCTCTCAACGAACAACACACAAGAAGAAGAATGTTGGTCTTATTTTATTAACATGCCAACAAACGAAAAAAGATAAGTTAAGTAACGACCCATTAATTCATAGAATTAATTTAACGAATAAAACCGCCAAATTAAAAGGTGCGTTTAATAGATTAAGAAACGCCCTAGTTGACTTTCAATTAATAGGGGTTTTCACGGGTGCGTTACTTAGCGGAAAAAAAACAGTGGGGCTCTTGCGGGCCCCACCTCACAAATATCCTACCAAGAGGGTAGGATATTTTTAATTGTACCCTATCCACTTTAACATAGATTAAGCAGCTTTAAGTGGCTTTTAAGTGGCTTAAGTGAAATAAAAATAAAGTTGTCGCACCACTTTATTTTATTTCTTAACTTAAAGCCCAAAAATTAAAAACCACACCCGAGAAAACGCAACTCCGGAAGAGGAGTTTCTAAGAAAGTATTGGCCCTGCGATTCCATCGGTGCCCTCAGAATTCAATTCCGAGCACCGGTTCAAAAGTTAGAAAAACTCGCTCGTTCTTTCACTGAATGTACCCGAGCCAAACTTCGGAAAATGATTCCGGGCACACCGGGCCTCGGAATCAAGTGCCGTCAGAAACTGCATTCTTGTAAAATTCCAATGAAAATTAAGAAAAAAATTCCTTGAAATTTAAGGGTCTTTACATCACTCCCACCTCAGGGCTTTACGTCCCCGTAAAGATACATCATAAGCTAGGGAAACAAATGTGGGTACTGAGCACGCATCTGAGCCTCCCGCTCCCAAGTGCTCTCCTGGAGGTTCTCGTGCTGCCATCTGATGCGCACTAGAGGAATCGATCATCCACGTAGGACCCGCTCTTGTCGATCCTAGATCTCCACCAGGACCTCCACAAAAGTCGCCCCATCATCAACGTCCAGCTCCCCATGGTCAATGATGTGTGTCGGGTTGTGCACGTATCTCCTCAGCTGAGATACGTGGAAGAAGTCTTGCACCCGGTGCAATTGAGGTGGTAGAGCTAGGCGATAATCCACCTCGCCAATCCGGATGAGGACCTGGAATGGTCCGATGAAGCGTGGAGACAACTTGCCGCCTCGGCCAAATCTCTGTAATCCACTTCAAGGTGAGACACGCAAGAAGACGTGGTCGCCATCCTCGAACTCTAGTGGCCTTCACCTCCTATCAGTGTAAGACTTCTACCGGCTCTGAGCTATCCTCATCCGCTTCTGGATGACCTGGATGTTCTCTGTCATGGCCCAAACCATCTCTGGTCCCACAAGTGCTGACTCCCCAGGGTCTGTCCAGCACAAAGGAGATCTGCAAGGTTTGTCGTACAACGCCTCGTATGGTTCCATCCCGATGGTGGAGTGGTAGTTGTTGTTGTACGCGAACTCCACCAAGGATAGGTGGTCCTCCCAGCTACGATCAAAGTCTAGGACACATGCGCGGAGCATGTCCTCGAGTGTTTGAATGGTCCTCTCCATCTGACCATCCGTCTGAGGGTGAAAGGTGGTGCTCAGAGGTAGTTGCGTCCTGAACGCCTCCTGTAACCCATTCCAAAGCCGGGAAGTAAAGTGAGCATCTCGATCGGAGACAATAGATGATGGCACGCCGTGAAGCTGTACAATCTCCTGAATGTAGAGACGCCCCAAGCTCTCCACTGAGCCCTGCTCTCTGATGGGTAAGAAGTGAGACGACTTGGTGAGTCGGTCGACAATCACCCAAATGGAGTCATGACCTCTAGAAGTGCGTGGAAGTCCAGTCACGAAGTCCATAGATATCCCGTCCCACTTCCACTCCGGGACCTCTAAGGGTTGTACCAAGCCTGCTGGTACCTAGTGATCTGCCTTCACCTGCTGGCAGGTGAGGCATCGTGAAACGAACTCTGCCACAGCCTTCTTCATGCCCGGCCACCAGTGCTGTCATCTGAGGTCCTGGTACATCTTCGCCACTCCAGGATGTACCGCTAAGGGAGAAGTGTGAAACTCTCTTAACACTTCCTCCCGTAAAGAAACTGGTACCATGGTACGTCCTCTGAAAAGGATTTCGTGTTCTGCTCCAAAGGAGAAGCCATCAGGTGCTTGTCCTAAGGATAAACGCGCATGTCGCGTCTCACAGTCGGTGTCCCCACGCTGTGCCTCTCTGACCCGCTACAGTAGTGGAGGAGAGACTGTGAGTGACTGAAGGAAGGCTGCTCCATCTCTATCCACAAAGGATATCTGCAAAGCGGCTAGCTGCTCTGTCTCCTCCTCAAGTAGCTGAATGTCCGTCCTCCTACTGAGAGCATCGGCTACCACGTTCCCCTTCCCAGGAGTATAGACTATCTCAAAGTCATAGTCCTGGAGGAACTCGAGCCATCGCCGCTGTATCTGGTTCAGGTCCTTCTGAGAGAATATTTACCTGAGACTCTGATGGTCAGAAAAGACTGTAAAGCACTCACCCATCAGATAGTGTCGCCATGTCTTCAGAGCGAAGACCACTGCTGCTAACTCCAGGTCATGGGTAGCATAGTTCTGCTCATGTAGCCTCAACTGACGTGATCTATAGGCGATCATTTCCTGCTCCTGCATCAGGACACACCCGATTCCGGTCCCTGATTCATCGCAGTAGACTACGTACCCTACTCCCTCCTCAGGCAACCTCAAGATAGGTGCGCTGGTCAATCTCTGTCTCAGCTCCTGGAAGCTCTGCTGACATCTGTCTGACCACACAAAGGGTTTCCCCTTCTTCGTCAAAGCTGAGAGTGGTGCCACAACTTTGGAGAAGTCTGGCACAAATATCCGATAGTATCCAGCTAGTCCCAAGAAACTATGCACCTCTGTCACGCTCTTGGGTGGCTCCCAAGCTAGCATTGCCTCGATCTTCGCAGGATATACTGCAACTCCCGCCTCAGAGATGACGTGCCCCAAGAAGTGGACCTCACGTATCCAGAACTGACACTTCGAGAGATTTCCATAAAGCTGGTGCTCTCGGAGTGTGTCTAGTACAACACGCAAGTGGTAGGCATGCTCCTCCTCAGTCGTCGAGTATATCAAAATGTCGTCAATGAAGACTACGACAAATCGATCGAGGTATGGCTGGAAGATCCTGTTCATGAGGCACATGAACACTGCTGGAGCATTGGTTACGCCGAATGGCATAACCAAGAACTCATAGTGGTCATACCGACATCTGTAGGCCGTCTTCTGCACATCCTCGTCTTGAACTCTGAGCTGATGATAGCCTGACCTGAGTTCTATCTTTGAGAACCACCATGCTCCCTTGAGCTGATCGAAGAGGTCATCAATCCTCGGTAGTAGATACTTGTTCCTCACTATTACCTGATTCAGGCGACGATAGTTGACACACAGTCGCAAGCTCCCGTCCGCCTTCTTGGTGAACAATATCGGGGAAGCCCAGGGTGAAACACTGGGTCGGATGAAACCCTTGCCCTACAAGTCCTCCAACTGTACCTGTAGATCTCGAAGCTTAGCGAGGGCCATCTGATATGCTGGAGTGGATATCGGGGCTGTCCTGGGGTACAGATCAATATGAAATTCTACCTATCTATGAGGAGGTAGCCCTGGAACGTCGTCGGGAAAGACGTCCGTGTACTGATCCACCACTGTAGGAAAACTAGGACTCCGCACGTCAACTGCTCCTCGGATGAGGCTATCCAACTGATGAGTGATGGGATGTCCTCTCCTCTGCGGAAGTCCATCCTGTGCTGCGAAGGCTCCCTTCTTGCCGGTGAAGGTGAACCTGCTCCCGTCGGTGCGCACACATCGCACCTTCCGCCTAATACAGTCAATCTGTGCATGGACTATAGATAACCAATCCATGCCCAAGATGACGTCGTAAGGCCTAGACGCTGCTACAAAAAGATCTCAGCCGAAGCTCTCGCCTCCTAGAGTAATCTCACACTGCCGGAACCAGTGCGTAATCGTCGAGTCTGCTCCCGTAGGAGTCTCTAGCCGTAAGGATCGAGCCAACGGATCTATCGGAATCTCCAAGCTCCGAACAAGGGCAGCGGCTATGAAAGAGTGACTCGCTCCTGTGTCTATAATAACTGCAGCAAGGGTGGAATAGACACAGATCGTACCTCGAATCATCTCAGGCACGTCGTGGTCATAGGCCTCCACTGCCTGGAGCTGTGCCTGTCTCTGCCCGTCAGCTCCCTGTGGTTGGGGCGGACCAACTGGTGGTGGTGGTGGTAGAGCCTCAAAGCGTCGCCCACCACCTACTGCTCGGTCAGCTCCTCTGCCTCATCTGCCTCCTCCCTGCAGACTGCCACGGTCGACCCTCTGCATCTGCCTGGGTGGCCCCTCAACTGTCTGCTGGTCCTCGGCACGATGGGTCGGGCAGTCACGAGCCATGTGGCCCTGCCCGCCGCATGTGTGGCATTGCCTGCTTCTCGAAAGACTGGCTCCACGATGTGTGCCCCGCGCTGCTGAGCCAGTGTCTTGAGGTCGTCTGCGTGAGGGTCTAGTCTTCCTGGACCCCTGAATCATCTGTCAGCTGCCTGCTGTGGAAGACTCTGCTACGTGCCACCCCACGGTAGGTCTCGCCGCTGGAGAATTCTCAGCAAGAAAGCTCTCGATCAAAAGGGTCTGCTCCAGTACTCCTGCCTGAGTCGGAATGCTGAGAGAGATCAGTGATGCCCTGATCTCGTGTCTCAATCCCTGCTCAAAGGTTCGGGCCCGGAGGAATGGGTCCCGTACCATATCAGTTGAGTAGCGCGAGAGATCGGTAAATCTCGCCGAGTACTGGGCGACCGTCAAGCTGCACTGCCGCAGCTGAAGAAGCTCCTGGATGTGCACCGGATGAACGGTGGCTGGGACGAACTCTGAGCGGAAGAGGCTCTCAAAGTCCGTCCAGAGAAGAGATTCCTCATCGTGCACCTGGAGCATCAAGCTCCACCATCGGCCCGCTGCTGCGTGCAGTAGGCTGGCTGCAAGGATCACGATGAGGTCTGCTGGTGTCCTCACTAGCCTGAAAACTCGAACAACTGCCTCCAGCCAGTCCTCGGCTGCCTGGGGGTCTGTCTCCCCACGGAACCTAGGCGGTCGCTGGCGCTGGAACTCATGAAGTGCACTAAGGCGATGTGCATCGTCAGCGGCTGGGGCTGGAAGCATCGGTGGCTCGGCGGGTAGAGGTACCGTTGGTGCCTCTGCTGTCAAAGGGCCCTGTACCGAGGCCTCGTCGCTCGGCGGGCTGTCGTCACGTACAACTCTCGGAACCCTAGCTAGCTACCATCGTGCGGCCATCCTGAAAAGAAACTGGTGCGCCACGGTCAGAACAGTATACCTGGTGAGCTGATACAAGTAATCACAAAGAAAACTTGAAACACACATGCAATCAATTTTTTCGTGCATTAAGTTGGAAATCAGAAGTCAGGGTCCTGGTGTACGGATATGTCGGCCTCCGCACTAACACTGGACTCCCGGGACTGATAACCACACTCAATACGATAAACACTATTGATTCACATAGAAAAAGATCAGAGTCTGTGGTAGAACTGAACTCCTCTTATACCAATTTGTCACGACCCGTCCTCGGGGCCCGTGCCGTGACTACCCCAAGCCCGTCTTCCATAGGCCAGGGGCTGGTCACTAGCACCAAGGCGTAAATCCCAGTAAAGGGAAGGCATTGCCTTTGTAAATTAAACAAGCACCACAGAGTAAGAAAGTGGAAAAAGTAAACACTAAGTAAAAACTGGTACAACAGTAAGTGCGGAAAAGTAAAGGGGGCCGGAAATACAAGCCCAACTGTAAAGTAAAACTGAAAGGGGAAAAACAGCAATTGAAAGGAAAAGCCGTAGTGTCGAGCTGTCCTCTGGAAGTCCCACCTGAAGGGTGAGTACAGATAGCCTCCACAGCTCCTCGGTCTAGCTGTCTGCTCCGAGTACACCCCGCCCAGTGGTCCACCTCTAGGTACCATCCTGCTCCGCAAGCCTCCACCGCGATCAGCGTTGTCTGTTGTCTGCAACCAACACAACGTAGTGTGGGCATAGCCCGTGTAGGGGTGAGTATAAGCTACTCATTAGGGACCCCGAGACCCCTGAAGGTCTCCCAAAATCCACAAAGGATAAACCACAAAGGAAAGATACAATCACGAAGTAACATCCAACACGGCTTAGGTATATGCCCATACATATACCTAAGTCATCAATTCTCACTCGGCTCCAACATTCGAGCTCAAGTACAACCCATTCCACACAGGAAAGCAAAACGTAAATCCACACAGGATATCACAACACAATCCACAAAGGAAAGAAAAACGTAAATCCACATAGGATAGCACAACGCAATCCACAAAGGAAAGAAAAACAGGGTTTCAGCTCACACAGGTATACTTCCTCAAATGACGATAGAGATGATCACTGATCCATCTAAGTCGTCGGACCCACAAAGGATCGATAGGTACTAACCCCCTTAATGACCCACAAATGATCCGACCCACAAAGGATCGATAGGTAACTAACCCCCGCAAAGACCCACATAGGATCGGGCCCACACAGGACCTGTAGGCGCTGGCTCACATAGGACCGCTGAGCGCTGACCCACATAGGATCGGTAGCACTGACCCACAAAGGATCGCTGAGTGCTGTAGTCATCGTCGTCGAATCCACTGAGGATCTCTACATAGTCGTCGTCGTCACAGTAGCAGTCGCAACCAGCTCTAGGGTTCCCGCACACAGCAAGTTCGTTCGGGAGGGTCCGCTCCACGAGCCGAGAGGCTGATACATCAACTGACACATAGTCTAGAGTTGATGTATCCAAAATTTCTGTATCGTCAACAGGAACTCAACGTCGCAGACGGCGCGTCAATCAGACGCCCGGTCTGAGAGTTATTGGCTTTTTCGTCCTAGGGGACCGGTTGGTTTTTAAGGAAAAACCAACCTGACCATACTCCACCTGTGTCCAAACCTCGGGCGGAGTATGCCAAAAGATCCGTCTCACTTAGAGGAAAACAACAAAGTCGATGGCACGTCAATCGGACGTCTGAAGCTCAAGATATGAGCGTTTCCGCTCCAAGGGCCCGGTTGGTTTCGTGTACGAACCAACCCGGCCGAACCCAAAGTATTTCGAAATCTTGAGTGCGATATACCAAAACGACCGTCTCTATCCAAGGATCGCACCTCCACTGACGGCATGTCGTTCGGAGGCTCGTAGCTCAAGTTATGAGCAAAATACCGAAAAGGCCTGGAAATGGGGGGTCTCGGCCCGGACCGACCCGACCCCCCTGGGTCGGCCCGAACCGGGTCGACCTGACTCTGGTCCGGGTCTGACCTGGTTTGGCACAACCCGACCCGCCCAGGGCGGCTCGGCCCGGCCTGGGCGCGACCTGGCCGGTCGGGTCGGCCCGGCTCGGCTCGGCCGAGCGGCCGAGCGGAGGAAGCTGCGGGGCGCTGCCCCCGCGGGATGAAGTGTCGCGGCCCCGCGTGGGGTCGCGCTGGGTCAGCGGACGCGGCTTTGCCACGTCCCGTGTGTCACTGGACCCGCGCGGTCACGGGTCTGGCTGGCCGCCGCCGCCACGGCGGCTCCATCCGGCGGCGTGCCGGGGC
The DNA here is from genome assembly GCA_963277665.1 of Viscum album. Lineage (NCBI taxonomy): Eukaryota > Viridiplantae > Streptophyta > Magnoliopsida > Santalales > Viscaceae > Viscum > Viscum album. The sequence continues at coordinate 1,222,047,299 of OY728148.1, read as the reverse complement.
ACCGCCGGTGGATTCCATGGGCCACCAGAGTTGCTCCGGTGGTCCGATTCCACTTCCGCCTGCACCATGGCTCCTCTCGGGTCCCATTCTTCACTGCCAGACCCTCAAATCACCATTGCAGCCCTGTTTTTCATCATCCTCCATTTCATGCACCAAGAACGATAAAGTGCGGTGGGTTCAGACGTGTTCGTTAGTCCGCACCCACTGCGTTAGCGGTTTTAAAGAAATTACACAACAAAAGTTCAACAACCATCGCGGGTAAAAATCACAAAGATTATTAAGAATCAAACCCCTACCTCATCAAAGTCATCGAACGTGCATTCTTCGCGGAATTGATCGTCGCGGGAGAAGAGGATTGTCGCGTCGCGAAAGGGCGTCGCGTCGTCGCAGTATACGGCGTTGCGTCGACGAACTCCGCGGATCAAGAAAATATAGATTTAATTATAACAATTAAATCCATGTTGTTTCTATAAACCACAAAGAAATAAGAGGTCCGCAATCTCTCACCTCAACGGATGATCGAAGATTTTTCGCGGAAGAAGGGATTTCGCAGAAGAACGTCGCAGGAGGAGAATCATTGGCGTCGCGGAACACGACGTCGCGTCGTCGATCTCCGAGGGTTCGGAATTCTTCATCACCTTTCATCGAAGGCCGGCATTCTTCGTGTTCTTCGCGTTCTTCGCGTTCTTCACGTTCTTCGCGTTCTTCGCGAAGGAGGTTGAAGGACTTAAGGTTCTGTCAAAACCTCTCAATGAACAACACACAAGAAGAAGAATGTTGGTCTTATTTTATTAACATGCCAACAAACAAAAAAAGATAAGTTAAGTAACGACCCATTAATTCATAGAATTAATTCAATGAATAAAACCGCCCAATTAAAAGGAGCGTTTAATAGATTAAGAAACGCCCCAGTTGACTTTCAATTAATAGGGGTTTTTGCGGGTGCGTTACTTAGCGGAAAAGAAATGGTGAGGCTCGTGCGGGCCCCACCTCACAAATATCCTACCAAGAGGGTAGGATATTTTGAATTGTACCCTATTCGCTTTAACTTAGCTTAAGCAGCTTTAAGTGGCTTTTAAGTGGCTTAAGTGAAATAAAAATAAAGTTGTCGCACCACTTTATTTTATTTAACTTAAAGCCCAAAAATTAAAAACCACACCCGAGCAAACGCAACTCCGGAAGAGGTGTTTCTAAGCAAGTACTGGCGCTGTGATTCCATCGGTGCCCTCAGAATTCGATTCTGAGCACCGGTTCAAAAGTTATAAAAACTCGCTCATTCGTTCACTGAACGTACCCGAGCCAAACTTCGAAAAATGATTCCGGGAACACTGGGCCTCGGAATCAGGTGCTGTCAGAAACTGTGTTCTTGTAAAATTCCAAAGAAAATTAAGAAAAAAATTTCCTTGAAATTTATGGGTCTTTACAGGAACATTTATTTGGGCTCAATCGTCACCCGGTGCATGACAGTGGGCCTTGTTTCACACCTAGTTTGACACAATCAGGGGATATTCTTTGTAAATTCAAAAACTTTTTAAGAACCACAATGGAAGATTTAAATAATGACCATGAATGACCTAGTTTAAGCCTAAGCTATCATAGATTAAAAAATAGGTTTCATGATTTATATATATTATAAGTTATTTTTAATGATTATGTGGTTTCCTGCTATGAGTATTGTTTCTCACACTATGCTTGTTGGTTTTATTATATGGTGGGAACAAGAAGAAACTGTATTAACATTGAATGTGAAAGAAATTGTATTGATGAGAACCCAAATGGGATGATAAATATAATTAAGGATATTGTGGTTATTCCTAATCATTTATCACAATATATTATTAACAAATTTCACCTTAACCAACAATCATACTCAAAAAATAAGATATGGATAGAGGTTGTTTAGAGTTCGAGTGGTGGAGACCATAGAGGAAAGAAGACTCAGTTTCCTATATGTTGATAATGTGGGAAGAATAACTCAATGTAATGTATCAAAGGGATGAGAAGATTTTTTGAGTGTGGAATATAAGGACACAACGAAATTAATTACTAAGGAAAAATTAATTATTTGGTTAATACAATGGATGATAATAATTATTTCCCTAAGACATCATCAGTGGTTGAATTTTATAAATGTGGAATGTATAAAAATTATACAATTTTATGTCCTTAGGGGAAATCTCCTGAAGAGAATTGGGAAAGTGGTATGAGTGGTGGTTAAACTGCTGATGATGTATATACCACAAACATCATATGAAAGGTATAGGCTATTATAACAATATTTTTATGTTAAACGTGAGAAGAATGATTGAATTGAGGCTGATGAATATTAAGACATGATTCATATTTTATATTGTAGAAAATAGGTATTAAGGAATAATATTATGAAGCCTAGTTAATGGTAAAATAATTAAGTAGAATTATTGAACTATTTGTGTATGGGAACTAAATAATTATATTATATGAATCTTTAAATATATTAGGATTGTTTTGTTGAAGTTTTGAATTAAGGATTTTTAAGAATATTTTAAATGGTACTAACTGCCTAGAAAATTTATTTAATGGAAAGGTGATATTTTGATTATGGGAATATAGGCCTTAAAAAGTTCTTGAGAAAATGGTGATTTTTTTTATAAAAACATGAGTGATATGGATAGAGTAAATTTGATAGTATTTTTTACCTTGAAACTAATTAATAATTTTTGGAAAAAGTGGTTTATGTTATCATTGATGGAGTTTATAGTATTATTGGATTAATGGAATATATTAAATAATATATGGTCTTGTGTAAGGAATGAGTAAGTGTGTATGTTTTCATTCAGGTTTTATGGTAATTTAGGTTGTTTCCATGATTCAAGAGAATATATGACCAAACGTATTCACATATTTGTTATGTGAACATTAAGAGCTACTTATTAATATTTTTGGGATTAATATTAAGTTTATTTTGGGTAATTTAGTAACCATATTTATAAATTTCTAATTTTGGAAGGGTGATTTGGTTAACCATTTATGGAATAGTTTATGTTTAACTTTAGATGAGGTTTTAGAGATTAATGTATTACATCACCATATAAATATTCATGTATATTAGATAACTTATGATAACCATTTTGTTATAATGATAACTAGAGATAAAAGGATCAACTTATCTTTCTATTATGGATCTTGTGATCCGTTAGTGCATTAGGAATAACAAAATTATATTCATTTGTTAGAGTAATTGATGAAGTAAAAATTAATTAATTCATAACCAAAGGATGATATTTTTCTTATGAAATGGAATGAAACCAAGTTAGTATTTGTTCTCATGAAGATTATTCAACTTAAGAAAAATAATATTGAAATAAAATATTATTTTATTACCATAATTTCTAATTATATAAATGAAATTTTTCACACATATTTGGTTTATGGTTTTTTGGTTCTTTATTTTCACATTATCATTCACATTCTTTTGATCAATGATCTTTGTCACTCTCCATCATTATTTGGACATTATGATTTTCTTCTATGTGAAAATCTTCACTTCTCGCCTATGTTCACCTATTTAGAAAACTAGTATATGTTATTCTAGATGAACTTTTCACATCCCCTTATCTCTTTTTCAAGAGGAATTTTTATTAACCATTTTTACAATGTGGGTTCCCATAAAGTGGTTTTCAAATGTTAAACCCTTGTTTACTAAGCACAAGTTAAAATTTTGAGATTGTAATTTATTTAAACGGGGTAAAATGTAACACCATGATATTTTGTGAAATACTTTCTTCAAATAAACTTAATATTTTATATATTATTTGCTACACAAAATAATGATTTTATCTTATTTAACACACAAAATTGATTTTAGTTATCATTACATGCAACACCAAGTTTAAAAGAAACATGGCATGCTATTAAGATATTATTATTTAATATGATAGTTATCACCTAGCAATTGGAATAGAATATATGAATAAGATTATCTAAATTATGAAAATATATGGTTTACATGTGTATATAAAATTAATTATTTAGTTACCAATTATGATAAATTAAAATAAAAAGTATTTGAAAATAAAGGAAATCTTTTTCTGAAAAAAAAATATTTTTATGAAAATAAACACATTTTACCACAATAATGTAAGAAAACCAATTTTGTAAATGATTTTAATGAAATTTATATATTATATATTAAATCAAATTTTTAAAATTCATATTATGTATTTTCTAGACAGGATATGAATAAATCCAATTTTACATTAAAAACTGTATATTTCTAAAAAAGAATTTTTGTCACCTTTTGTGCACTTATTATAAAATTAATTTTTTTCCACTTTTAGAAAAAAAATTAAAAAAAAAAATTTAATTTTTTAATCCATCATTTCAAAATTATCTTTGAAAATATTTTTGAGAATTTGATGAAAAGATAAATTTTTCGATGAATAGTGAAAAATATTGGTTTTTATTAAGAATTTTCATTTCTTTTAATACATTTAAACACATTAAATTTGTTTTTATATTTCTTTTAAAAGTAAAATTAGTTCAATTATATATCTATTAATCAAATTTAGGTCATTTTAGTAAATTTTATATTGAATTTTGATATATATTTTTTTAAACATTTGAACATTTTCTCTTTGGAAAACTACTTTCTTATCGCGTATGCAGGATTAATTTTAAATTAAAATTTTCCACTTATGTGAATGTAATTTTGGAAAAATGGATTAAATATTTTTAATAAGAATAATTTATTTTATAAAATAATTTAAAATTAATTTTTTGACCATAATTAATAGTAAAAAATTAATTATCATGGTTAAAGTAAAAATGGGTTTACCTAAGGGTTAAACTAAAAATATATGGGTTAAAAATGATCCAATACAATAATTTTTTTTGATATATTTAGAATTTTTAATGTATAATTTTCTATAATTTTCTATTTTATAGAATTTTTTCATGCAAAAAATGTGGGTACACCTTTTTATTTTCAATAATTACAAGTGTGTCACTCACCTCACCTATAAAAGGTCACTCATTATCCTCTCTTATTCACACTAAAAAAACTTTTATTGGCCAATAACAACTAAAATATATTTCTTAATTCCCTCATATCATCCTTGAATCCTTATTTCTATCACAAAGCCAATCTATGAAGGATTTGGGTGAAAACCAAAGAAGTTACCTGAAGAAGATGTAATGTTCTTCGACGAGTATTTTTATCTATTTATTCCTAAAAATCCTTCAATTTATATCAATATATGATGATATAATAACCTAATTATCTCTCATATAATTATATTTTTTTATTTTAATGTTATGTTCTAAAACCATATCCAATTCCATCATATGGGATATGAAATCATTATTTGGGTGTACAGTGGACTACTGTCTCGCAAACTGGTGTAATTAGTTTTCCATCACCACCTCTAACGTATGGATGTAATGATGAATTAAATGTTTATATGTGATATTTATGATATTATTATACCTTATAAGTTATTTTATCACATATAAATTCATACTTATCATTCTATGGTAATTTGATAACGTCGCTCGTGTATACGGAGGACTATAACCTCACGAAGCGGTGTGATTCATTCATTCTTTACATGGAAGGTAATAGTTATAGGTTTAAAAAGATGTGTAATATATATGGAATAAAAATAATTCTTTAATGTTGATATATTATTTACCCTTGTTTTCTTCAATCTGTTGAGAAAATGGAAACAGTATCCATGCACACATACGACCTACCGTCTCCATGAACAATGTATTTCATTTTATATCTCTAGATTTTATGGATTACTATAAATACATATATAATGAATATATATGATATTTATATGGTGGTTAAAATTATGGATATTATGGATCCATTATAAAAGTAAGAGGACCAAAAAATATTAAATCAAAACATACATGAAAAACAACCTAGTTATTACCAGGAACATGGTTTTAATAAAGATTTTTTTAAAAATAGGTAATAAAAAGTCATAAGTAAATCATATATTGTATGACATATATATAATTATGGTTATTTAATATATTTATAATAAAATTATATGTACTATACATGAGTTTTGAACATGTTTTATGGAATTTGATATTTAAGGTAAGGGTTTTTTATCTCACTTTTATTTTCTATGAGACATATCATATTCACCATTTGTTTATTTTATGTGTTGTATATAATTCCCATGAATGTATTTTATTATTATTATCCTGAAAATTATGAGTGTTTTAATATCCATTTTAGGATCTCTCTTTCATGGGGTTTATGTTTCAAAAGTTACCAAAGCAATTAGGGATCTTTGTCTCAATTTTTCTTTTTTGAGACATATGTTATTTTATGCACCTATCTTATTTTATGAGGTGTATATACATCAAATTTGACATGAAATGCCATGTATTAATTTATTCTTATGATATTATAAGTTTCATTTATCATTATTCTTTCAAGTTTATTAATATTCAATGTTACCAAATAGGTAATTTATTTATGATACAATCTCTTCACTTTTTAAGATTGTTTATATTTATACTTCTAATAATGAAATATTATGATACATATACTAAGAAAATCATAAATTTTATTATCCTATAGTTATTTCATGAGAATACATATTGTTTCAATTTTTCTATCATTATGTACACAAGAAATCAAAGGAATTTTTTAAGAAAAATCATCTTTATTTCTCTCTTTGGTCAAAACCCTCTTTTCTTCCATATCCATGTTTACTAAAAATGTCTTCAATTTTTTTAAAAAACATTCCAACTTATTTATTAAATAAATTTTTAACCATGTTTAACTTTTAACAATTTTTTTATGAAAGTAAAATTCATATTTTTTTTAAACAATCCATTTTTTCTTTTACCAAAAATGTGAAAGGGATATTTGTTTTAACAAGTATAGAATAACCGTTATTTTCCACCATAATTGCCATTATTTTCTTTGAAGTTTATTTTATAACTTTTCAAAGGTAATTTTCAAATAAAATTATTATTAAAATGATTAATTTTTTTAAGTAAAATCAAATTGGAGAGGATATTTTCTTCAAGAAATTTTTTAATGATTTTTAAAGATTCTTTTATAAGTTTCCAAGCTTATTTTCAAAGAAAAGGGCTTCAAAAATGTTTTATGTTTTAAAAGGTGTTTTTAAAAATGGAAAGGATATTTTTCTCAATAAATGTTCCAAGCGATATTTCAAAATAATTTTCTATCTAATATTATATCCTTTGATGTTACTTATGCTTTACTAGTGATAGCCAAAAGGTTCAGGAATTTGGAGAACCTACTCCGAAGAAATTTTATTAGAAAAGAAAGTTAAAAGAGACATTAAAAAGATGCTTTAAAAATACAGGTATACCAATATCCATGAGAATTTGGATCAAACAAACTAGAAAAAAAATTGGTAACAAATAAGACTATCTTGAACTTAAATCCATGATATCTATTTTTGAAAGAGCATCTACCACCTTATTTTCCTCCATATAGACATTAGTGACATCAAGTGTTAAAGGGTTGGAAATATGGAGATAGTCAATCTAAGATGTTAACATTCTCCATGGTAAATATATGGATCAGCCTATAAGAATGTACAAATCTACAGTTGAATTTGATTCAATCCATATCTTCCTCCAACCAAAATGAGTAAAATATTTGATCACCTTGATCACCCCCCACAGCCCAACTTCAATTGTATATCCATTCCCAACGAAATAATAGAATCAGCCTTTAACAAGCCCCTGGTGGGTATGGAAGATAACACCACAACCAAAGAGACATGGTTCACCTTAATCCACCCCAATTAACGTTGACTTTCAACCATCCCAAGATTGGGGGTATTCATCTAGTGGATCTGGAAACTAGTGGCTTCCTCACCCTACCAAAAACCCCAAGAGATATCAGAATTCTCAGGGACAAAAAGTCATTATTCATCACCTCGGTTTGTATCTTGTATACAAGAATAATACCTCTATGTGTAGTAGTAACATCAGCATAGAAATTAGGTACATGAATATTAAAAACCAACTCATTATAAGATCTCCATGTAAAAGAGAGAAGGTTTTCCACTACAACTAAGAGTAGATAATAGATCTAGTCAATACAAGTGGTTCTTCATAATGAGTAAAGTAGTGTGTCGAGGGTTTGGAAGTCCATAAAGCATAAAAAATTTCTTGAAATTATCTCCAAAGATTTAGTGCCACATATCAGCATCCAAACAGATGAAATTGTGTCTCCTTATCCCACAAACAAAGATAAAAAGTGGATACTAGGTGAAATACCTTATGTTGTAAACTTCTTTGAATAGGTAGCCTATTCATCTATATTTTCCAGATTAGGAGGAGGTCATCATGAGAAATAAATGTCTTTATAAAGTTTGTAATCCATATTGGTATGGTGATATAAGCACCACACCGATACCTATAGAAATCCCTGGAACTGAAACTACCATCCATGTTAGGTTTCCATAACAGGCTATCATAGTCAGCATACACATACCTAGATAATTCCACAACAAGCTGGGGGGAAAGCATAATATGCATGATAGAAGAGACCTATAGTTCATAGATTGTAGAAATAATTACAGAGGTATGAATCACATTATCATCAATTATATGCTTTGAGATCCATGGTGTACTCTAGAAATTTAGTTGTGAATTCCTACAAACAGCCCATTTTGAACAGGACATAATCTCCCAATAAGATTTCTTAACATCTGGCCAAATAGATGAAGAAACATACAGGATATTCCCTTTTTCTAACTTACTAACAAATATGGTGATAACAAATTCCAAAGATGAATAAAAATTGGATAAGAGCCTCTATGTAAATGTTTCCAACAAGGTGTCATTAAATATTGTTAGATATTTAATTCCCATTAACCTAATTTTCACTGGCCAGACACGGTCTTTCTAAGAAACCACAACCAACTTCATCTCATGAATCTAACTAGTCCATATAAAGTTCGAAATCATACTTTTCAACTCATTAATAAGGGTTAGAGTCTATTTTTATAGAAAGAAAGTATATAAAAACATTTAAGTAATAATATAATTCACCAATAAAATTCTTCCTTCCTAAGATATAGCCTTACCCTTCAAGGTTTCCAACTGATTAAGAATATTTCAAGAAGTGTTTTCAATACTAAATAATTTCACCCCACCCCAAAATAGGGGAACTCCAAGATAAATTAAGTGAAAAGACCCTCTTTATACACCAAAGCATCAGGCCACCTTCTTTTGCTTGAAGATAGTCACACCTTTCCCAAACATAACTGATGATTTTCTCCAACTAATAGCTTGCCCAACAATACATTTATAATGGCCAAAGACAAATTTATTGTGATAAATAGTGAATTTATCAGCCTCCCCAAAAATAATAATACCATCTTCATATATTGAATGAGAAGGAGAAAAGAACTCCTGTCTAACCCTCGTTCATTGATAAAAAACAGTACTAACAAGTCCATAGATACATCAACTCATATAATCCTCAACTATGGAAAATAGAAACCTAGATATAGGATCCCCCTATCTAACCCCTCTCGAACACTGAAAGAAACCTCGGAGTGACCCATTGACAAGAATGTAAATCCTAGAACTCTTACGAATAGAGCAAACCAAATTGATGAATCTATGAGAAAATCTTTGCATCCTTCGAAAATAAAAAATTAATTTCCATTTTATTGTGTCAAAGGATTTAGAGATATCGATCTTGAGAGACATATTATCATCCTTGGCCTTTTTCTTCATAACATTTTCACACTTTGAAGAACTATAAAGGAAGTTTTTAATATTCTTCCCAGGAAAAAACCTGAACTGATATGAAGAGATAAAATATGTGTCAATCTCACCCAATCTATGGGTCATAATTTTTATAATAACCTTTGGAACAAAATTACCAATAGAAACTAGCATGAAATCTATTTTTTCAAGAGCATTATATTTTTTTAATCAAAGCAATGAAATTTGAGTTCACAACATAGGGCATAGATGCAAGAGTAAATAATTACCTTATAGCATTAATCAGGTAAATATGAACAATGTCCCAATAGAACATGAAAATTTTGTTGGTGAATCCATTAGGACCAGCAGTGTTGTCAATGTTTAAGGAGAAAAGTGCTACATGTATTTCTGCTGCATTGGGATCTTAAAAAATATTCTTATTTTGAATTTCATCATTAAAAGATTCAATACAATTGATAATTTCTTGAGTGTTATCCTCCATATTGTCTGATTAAATATTCTCAAAGTAACATGACACAACATTTGAAATCTCATTTTCAAAATTAAAAAAATTCCCATCAACCTTTAAAGATTTAATAATTCTTCTACCCTGTTTCTCCCTATGCATAAAATGAAACAATCTTGACTTTCTATCCCCCTAATTAATCCAACTGATATTGAATTGATCATGTGAAAGATTCTCCTTAAGGGACAATAGACTATCAAGATTATAAAGGGAATGCATATCCTCCTGCGAAGGAATATCCCGACAAAAATTGCTTTGCTGACAATGATTTAAGTGAGAATCAACCTCCTTGATATCAATATCATGATAGAGAAGGATGATTTTATCCATTATTTATGTATTTATTTAAGAATCTTCAATTTTATGGCAACTATTTTCATAGAAATACCCACGTAAACAGCCTTCTAGGTATCCAAAAAAATTTCTCTACAACCAGGAATGATGATCCAATCATTATTGAATTTTAAATGTAATGGGGATGACATTGGTTTATTAACACAGATATCAACTAGAAGGGGATTATGATCAGAATGTAACTTTGGAAGGGTGATACCAGATATATTAAGTGAATCATTTTTCTCAAAAACTTACACAAAACATCTGTCAATTTTAATAGCTTGCCTCCCATTTATAGTATACCTACCCCAAGTAGAATCATCTTTAACCATGGGGACTTTAACCAGACCACATTTATCAATATAAGAATAAATAAAACTATTTGATACTCGATAGAAATTGCTACTAGTTTTTTCTTCTAGTCTCAAAATTTCATTAAGGTCACCCAATATGATCCAACTATGGCACATATTTCGTGAAATGTCTTCCAGGATTCTCCAAATATATCATCATCTTATGTAGAGATTAAAAGAATAAACAAATTTTTCATAGAGAACAATATCATTCAAGTTAATGGAAATGGTTATGGACTGAGGATCATTACTACAAGAATTAATAATGACGTTGTCAAGTTTAAGGATCCACAATGACTCTATAGCACCTTAAAATTTATTGTTGTCCACAAAGGAACATCCTAAGGAGCTCCATTTGAATTTCTTCTAGTAATCAAACATCATTATTGGTTCAGTAAGACTAATAATAAGTGCTTTGTTGGACATAATAAGATGCTGAAGGACTTTGATCGTGGTAGGATTCCCAAGCCCTTGGTAATTCCAAAAAATGATCTTTATTGATTAAGGTACTTGAGCCTAGTAGTAGGCCCCTTATAAGCTTGTGTCATGTCCTAAATAGTATTATTTGTTTCTTTGATCTTTTCATGATGCATAATCAACTAGATATTCATAAAATTCATCCAATGAATCAACACTTAACACGTTAATCTTGTTAGATGATTCATCTACAATCATATAGAAACTTGTAGGTAGCTTCCTTATTGTATATTTAGAGGATGGCACCTGTGAAAAAAATTCATCAGAGTGTCAACTGTCAACAACCTGCTCCATGTCACCAGCATTAAAACCTTCATACAAGAAGATTAGGGGAAATTTTTCTATTTACATGACATAAATTGAAACATTATGTTGATTGGGTAAATATTCATGTGCATCTTTAGTTTTAGTAAATAAAGTATCCTTAGTCTGTATAGGAACCTACATGACATCCAAATCAGAACCAGGTAAATCAATCAGGACAAATGGGATTTCAGTGACCTGCACAATGATTAAAGCATCCTAAGGATTCTACAAATTAAAAGAATTACTACCAACAACCAAAACATCTTGAGAAGATATATCATTAGATACTACTCCTGTAGCATCCACAGAGGAAAAAACAATATTAATCCCAATAGTCACACCCACCGGATCATTGACAACATTTATATAATCATCTTTACTTCCAACAATAGAGGTTAATCCTATATTATCCACATCTGGGCACTCAATATTGAACTCCTTAGTCACACCCATAGGGGAAAAGATGGGTTCAATATCCTTAATTCTAGCCTCTAGTGAAGGACCTTCATTCTAACCATTGATTAGGAAAGGTTTAGGAACCTTATCATTGGAAAGAGATGATCATTCCTTCCCATTCTTCCTCATGCATGTAGTATCACCATGTCCCCATCAGCAACAACATGTCTAAAAAATTTAAAGTTCATACAAAATTTTGGTTTCCTTTTATAAAAAAATCCAAATTGAGATGATCATATCAGGTTGTTAACACAACCTATTCAAGAAAGTGGTGGACATGTCATCCTCAACAATAATTCATTCATAATTTCCTAAAATTGAATTATCTTATATTTTATCTAATATTATAGGATTTTAAATAGAGGAAACATTGTCTCAAAGAATTTGTGGGTTCTAATAGAGCCAATTCAGTTCACATACTCAAATCCAAACATGGGAATGGGTATTATTTATGTTCTCGGGATCAAAGTTTTCATCCCATTCTTGGATCCATAGAAAGCTAGGCTTCAGAGATATTGAACCTAAGATCCATGCTTTCCTCTTGTATTCATTTGAAGGGAATACAATATGATAGAATACACGACACATAATCATCATCCTCCACTCATCAAGTCCCCAAATATCTACAATGTTTTAGAATAATCTCATTGAATTTCCATGTTTTCTATCCTTTTGGGATCAAAACACGCACGATGATTGAAAAATTACAGAGGCTCACACATTCTTCCACAGCATTCTGATTTTATGAAACATAAGAAATACAACACTTTCTGATGATTCCTCCCAGGGGAGGAAAATCAAAATCCAAAAATTATTTTCTCCCCACAACCTTTTTGACATTCGAAAATTTCTTCATGGAACCAGACGCTTAACTATTGACATGATCTAACCAAATTTATTTTTCTTCACACAAAGACAGAACAAATCCTTATAACCAATAAGATTAGATCGATTATCAACCAGTTCAATATCAATTCCATTCCATCAATCATCACCTGATCTAGGTTTTACACCTTTCTCCCTACCTTTCTCCTCTATCCTTTTCATCTTTATTGGGGATATGATACATGGATACAATTCTTCTTCTTTCTCTAAATGTTTTATGTTTATAATGAAAAATGTTTAGGAAACCTATTTCTCTTCCACAGTTTTTATTGTTATAAAATTCTTATGAAATAGTATTCTTTATCTATGGATTATGATATGATGAAATTATTATGAAAGCAGTTTCTTTTCCACATGTTATGTTGGGATGAAATGTTTATAAAACCCATTTCTTTCCATGGATTCTGATATAATGAATATTTTATGAATATGTGCCACGTGTATGTATAATTATCATTTTTGGATGGTTGGGACCTATATGTTCCTTCAATAAAATGGGTAAATATTCATATATAAAGAGATAAAAATGACTAGAATGGGGACTGAACTTAGTTTGGTAAGAGACTTTGTCCACTATGATAGTCTTGGGAGTGAACCTTGACTACTATGGTGTTTTAGGGATTAAACCCATTCCACTATGATAGTTTTGAAAATCATCCTTAACTACTAAGGAAATTATTTTCTATGATTATGTGTATTCCACAATTCCATGTATTCTATCAATTTTATGCTATCATGGATCATGTTCTTTGATTTCATTTTTATCCATGTATTATAAACTACTAATCTTTATTCCATTACTCTATATTTTGATCTTTGATATGCAGGGTATGGTTTTCATATGTTAGTATCGAGTTGTCATACCCTTTTTCTCATGTTATGTTTATGTATTTTTTTTCCTTATTTTCCCTTACTAAGCATATAATCTCACCCTTTATTATGTTTCCTTTCCCTAAATCCTAAATAAAAGTATTAAGTAGGGTTTTTCTACAAAGAGTACTAAATGGGAAGATCTGTGTGGAAAACTTTGAGGATATTATAGTAAATAATAAGATTATATAACTAGTCTCCAAAGACACTAAACCATTGTGATACTTATACATGTTTTTATGTAATTTAATTAATATTCATAAAAAATTATGTAATATCTATGTATGATAAGTTTGATTTACTTCACCTAATGGATTCATGAATATATTTTTCATGGCCTTATGTGACCTTATTCATCATGAATTGGTGTATGATATCTAAAATTTATTTTAAATGTAATACCACTCTCTAGAAACTAATTCTAAATTTATCTTCATTATACCCATGATTTAAAATGATCTGGATGTATGTGACTATAGAGTTGTTTTGGTTGGTAATTCCATTCTTGTGATCATTAGTAAATAAGTTTCAATTAGACTTGGGAAAATCACTCACTTTATTCTCTCTACCAATCAATTTAGATTTATAACTGGAAGGAAGGTTCAATAATGACTTCACATTGCTTCTTATTGAATCAAAATTATTTAAAATAATGAAAAATCTAGAAATATAGCTCTCAAATTTGATATATCTAGTTCATTATAAACTCTCATCTAGGATTTTATATTATAAGTTCTCAGAAAGCATGGATTCTATACTTGGTTTTTTAAACTCATTCATGATATTCTATATAGTTCTAGATTTTATATTATTATCAATGGTGCCCTAAAAATATATTGTTTCTATACTATGGGATTTAGATAGGGGTCCCTCTCTCAACTATTTTATTTTTTGTATCGAGGGAATGCCTACGAAAGTGTCTCAACAAACTAGTGGAATTGAAGATTCTATCCCCAATCAAGGCTTATAAGTCTTTAAATGCTCCTAAAAATCTTATATGTATTGATGATATTCTTAAATTTTGTGAATATGATAATATATATCCTATAGTTATGAAGGATTCTTCCTTTATTATGAAAAGATCCCAGTATAATTTATTAGCTAGAGTAAATCAAATATTTTTTTATGGGAGACACATGACTACTTAATGAATGAATCATATTGCTAAATTCCTTAGTGTTGGGATAAGATATTTCCTATGTAAATACTCCTCTTTCCTGAAATATTAAAGGCCTATTATCTTAAAGGTATTTCTTCCAAAATCACCATAAAACTTATAAACATTAAGTGGAATTCCCTCTCTCAAGTTGGTCTTATTTTTATGGTAAAAATTCTTATCTTATCAATTTTAGTGTATTAATTTATAATTTATATATGGAATATATATATTTGAAAAATTATTGAGAGGCATATTTATAACTTAATCTATAATCAAACTTCCAAATGATCTAATAACAACTCGGAAAGGGGGTTGAATTAGTTGTTCACTTTTTGTAAGTTTCAAAACTATTCCAAAATTAACCCTTGAAACCCGTTAAGATTTGTTACCTAATTAAATTATAGTAAATACTAATGCATGCAAGAATAGTAAATAAAGTAAAGAACATAAGATTTACAAGGTTCGGCCTCAGTGTGAGAACCTACATCCCTTTCATAGCCACTCCTGTGGGTCTATGGAAATCCACTATTATGAAGAAGTGAATACAACTCAGGCCAAATCCTATTAGACAACTTCTATCTCCCGATATGAAATATTATACTGACTCCAATCAGTTTACAATGTTTTATTACAAAAAATGAGAAAAAAAATAAAGACTTTATTGAATCTGATCCAAATTTTCTCAATCCAAATCCTGGGTCTCATTTTGCTGGATCCAATTTTCTCAATCTAATGAGTCTAGATCAGATAATATCAATACACTTTTCTGGATATAATTCTCTCAAAATGATGAGTCTAGATATGATTTTATCAATACATTCAGTTCGGATCTAATTCTCTCAATATGATGGACTCAATACAATGAACCCATGTCAATCTATAAAACTAGAACTTTTCTCAAATACTCAATACGATGAACCTCAGATCGATTGAATCAATCTGATTGACTAAATATGATCTTCTCAATTTGATCTTTCTCAATCAAGTAAATAAACATTCAACCGTCTAATCCTCTTCCCAAGATCTCTGGCTGTAAATGACTCCCACTTGATTCCATCAGTGCTCTTCCTTTTCCACTTGTGTGAAAATCCTCTTATGAACGAATGATCTAGGGAAGTATTTATAGGCGACTCAAAAAACAAAGGCAGGAAACATGAAAACTTTCCCTACTTCCTCAAATATCAATATCTTTGAAGATCTCCCACATTTAAACTTAAACTTTTAATTCTTCAATCCTCATTGAATTTATCTGATATTTATGCTAAATTGAAATTCAAGTTTGACCACTTCAATTCTTCATAAAAATTCTAGAATTTTCTTTTGGATTCTTCTTTGTAATCAGTTTATTACAAATCTATTTCCTTCTTAGAGTCAGTCTGATTTCTGTTTCCTTATCAAATTCAGTTCGATTTATATTTCCTTCTCACTAAATCTAACTTCTATATTTAGTGAATTTAAATTTTTTATCCCTTTTAGTGAATCTAAATTCTATATTCGCTGAATCTGAATTCTATTTCCTTTCTAGTGAATCTGATTTCTATATTCAGTGAATCCAAATTCTCTATCCCTCTTAGCTCATTATAATTGAATTCTCATTATTATGAAAACTCCATACTACAACATTGAAATTATTAAAAACTCTCCACCATTTCTTCAAAATCATTTATCATTAAAGTTTTCATGACTTGTGTGAACTTTATGATTAGAATAAATAATATGATTTTGTTTAGAAAGTATGAGAACTTTCTATCTACTAACTTCACAATATTCTCTCAGATCTCTTCAACATCAATATGAATTCTTAAAATAGAAACTTTATTATTTATAACTCAGAAAATTATTTCTTTCTATGAGTACAAAAAAGGAAAACTTCCATAAAACAACAATTTTTGCCTCCGATTCTTTTGGATCTAATTATCTAAACCTAATTCATATGGATCTAATGAATCAAATATGATAGACCTAAGTCCAGTTCTCTGAGTCTGATGAATTGGATTTGATTCCTAGATAAAAAACATTCTTATACAAAAAGGTTATTTTTCAACAAATAAAAAAACATTGTTCAAACAATTTATCAAAAATATTCTTCAATCTACCCCTTTGTATTTGTTAACAACCCTCATTAACAACTTTTCAACTCTTAGAATTATTTCAAAACTAAACTTTTATAAGTAAATAAAGTTTTTTAATTTTATCAAAACATATCCTTTATCAAAAGAGAGTGTTCTAACACTACACTACTGGATAATGTAATGTTTTTTAAATAATTAGATCCCTCAGTGAAAAGAAAATATTATGGCCATGTAAAGATAAACTCCCCCTCACTTTTATCTTTTCCTCTCTAACTTTTCTTGTTCTCTCACTTTTCATTTTCTCTCCCTGTAAGGACCTGACCCCAGTTGCCCAAATCCAGTGCTATATTTGATTACATTGGCATACATACAAGGAATAAAAATCCCAAAGGACCAAGTATTTTAGTAGATTTTGGAAAAAAGATACATAAATAAGTTTAACATTAGATCATGAAGAGAAATACAACACTAATTTATTCCACTAGCAACATCATGTCTCCTAGATTATGCTTGTAAGTCGTTTATAATTTACATCGTCATGTCCTAAGAAAAATGAAACATAAGAAAGGGGTGAGATCAAATGCTAAGTAATAGTATCAATACAGAAAAATATAGCATAAACATAATACATGATGCATAATTGAAAACACATACCATTAATAATAAACTTGCACACGTTATGGATTAAATATGAGCAGAGTAAATAATACCATAATTAAACATAATCATGGGTATTCTACTAGTCGAATAACCACATGAACTTTCAATTACTAGCTTTATAATGAGGGAAGTGCATATTCCGGACATTCTGAAACGTTTTTTCAAGGCCTCGGCCAAGACGTCTAATGATAAAGGCCTCGACCAAAATCCATATAACACATTGGTAAAGGCCTCGTCCAATTCCATGTCTATTTGTCTCATGAGACCTACTGATGCATCGAGGGGATATAGTAGGCCACAACCATCACATAATAAGTCCAATTAATTCCCCATATGAGTGGGGATAAACATAAACAACATATACATTCATATTGAAACTATCATATGAAATGTAACTATCTTTCCCCAATCATTAAACATAAAACACTAACCATTCTGAGTAATATGGTGAATGGTTTTAGGATATACCATCCACAATTGAGTTAGTCATAACCATTAAATAAAATATGGTAGATGAATTCATAAATGACTAAACCTAATAATACATAAGAATCAACAAGAGTGTTGAATCAATTGCAAATACTCTTATAAAATCATTAAGCAATCTTGAGATAAATACTCTTTTAATTTAAAAATAAGAGTTCTTTTTGAAAAATATTTTTATAAAACCAGTAGTGAAGTAAGATAGTATTTTCGACATAAAATGAGTTTTTTATAAGGATAATTGTTTCCAAAAACAGATTATAGAGTTCCCTTGAAAATAGATATGAATTTGAGAAATTCCCTTAAATCAGGCTTGTATTTTGGAAACAGTTTTGAAAGTTTCTTTTAAAACATGTAACTATCCAAAAAATAAGAAGGGTTCTATTTGGTAAAAAAATATATAATAATGAAATAGAATTTATGAGTAGTACATAACAATACATAAGAATTTTATTGAAACAAATAGATGATGAAAGTAACCCGAATGAAAATGGAAGTTTGGGTGGAAAACCCCTTACCTTAACTCTAAACATGTTCCACTCTTGTAACACCCCGACCCCAGTTACCCAGAGTCGGTGCATTATTAAATAACATTGTCATGATCACAAGAATGATAAAATCTCTAAAGACTGATTGGTTTAGTATCCTTGGAAACACTAGATATATTCATAAAGTTTTACATTACATCATAAAGTGAAAAACTACTACTACAACATATTTTCTCCATAGTCCACACTATTATCCCCTCATAATATCCCTACAGGTCATTCATAATTTACTTCTTCACATCTTGTGAAAAATAAAACATAGAAAAGGGGTGAGATCAAATTCCCAGTAAGGATAACAATATAGTGGAAACTTTCATAAATAATAATAAACATTTAAGGCAATGTATAACTAAAAAAAATCATTTTAAACTTGAACTTAAACATAGTATGGAAAAAATAAAATGAAATAATTCCATTTACTTATTCAGATGGATATTCTACTAATAGAATAATCACATGCAATATCAATAACCACTTTCATAATGATGAAATGCATAATGCCAGACTATCATAACCACATAGCCAAGGCCTCGTGCCAAGACTACAAATAAGATTTTTCCAAGGCCTTGTGCCAAGACACTAGTTTGTCCCATGAGACCTACCAATGCATCTAGGAGCTATATCGGGCTCCACCCGTCACTTATTAAGTCCAATGCATTCCTCATATGAACAGGTTTAAACATAACATAAACATTCGTATTAAAACTAGCATAAGAAATGTCAATACTTTCTCTATAAACCATGAATGGTATAAAAATAACACATCCACAGTCAAACATATCACAAAACCTTCAATAAAATATGGAAGTTTTGTATCATAATAAATAAACTTCAAATAAGCTTAAAATCCATCAAAGGATGTTCACATAGATGAAATCAAAACTATTTGAGAGAAATATATCTTTTTTTTAAATCATTTAAAAGTCACATAATTATAAAATAAAAAATTTTCTTTGAAAATATTCTTATAAGATTGTAAAGTAAGCTTTGAAAATTTTATAACGGTGGAAAATAGCCGCACCCACCATATAAGTTAAAAAACATTCTTACCTTAATTTTGTCGAAAAGGTTAAAAATCACCTTGTTTCAAAAACGACGGAAAGAATCATTTATAAAATTTTTATAAAAAGTCAAAAAAGGGTATAAATTACTTTAAAATACATTCTATAAAATAGTAAGAATGTTTTGAAATACATTTTTAAGAAACATGGATGTGGATGATAAAGAGATCCCAGTAGATTATTACATATAAACAACCTCGGATAATGGAGAGATTGCGAAATAAACCCTTACCTTGTAATTTTCCTTGGTTGGGGGTAGGTTAACCTCCTGTATAATGGTGAAATAATTGTTATTAAATTATACAAGAATCATATACATTAATATGATATCATATATGATCTTTTAACATTGATTTGTTAATAATATATTAGTATTATCGTTGTTTCGGGTGTTAACTTACTCGTTTTCTTTTATATGTTTTGTTACGTAAGCCATGTTTGTAATGAATAGGTTGTATCTTATTCATATCCAGAATAATATCAAGTCCTTAAAAATTATTTTTAAATCATCAAATGATAATTATACTTGAATGGATACGATGGAGAATGAATCTCATCTCGTTTGTGGAGACGGTAGTCTGTACGTACGCACGAGTGACAATATCATTCTTTTGATATTAAAATAATATATAATTGGATGGTATATCATATATACAGAATTATTATCATGTTATATTTATTATTTACATGAATTATAAATCATTATTATACCCATCCAAATAATAATTTATTGAATAACAATTACACCACGACGTGGAGATGGTAAGCCGTACGTACGCACGTATGGTGACATGTTATTCAAAGGATGGATAGAATACTGAATATGGTTGTACCATATTTATAATAACATCACAGTATATATAATATACTAGAGTTATTATTTTAGAATGGTAATAACAAAGGAAGAAGAAGTGGAAGAAGAAAGGAACTTGGAAAAGGGTGGTGAAATCATTACCTCTTCTTCTGGTTCTTCCTTTTGATTTGATCAAAAGGGCTCCTTAAGTTGGATTTATGACTAAATTAAGTCCTCTAGGATTAAGTTATGGAAGTTTAGAGAGTATTTGGGCAGAGTTTGTCCGAACCAAAAGGCTTTGAAGGTGTGAGTTAATGAGAAGGGAGAGTTCCCTTTTATAAGAGGAGTGAGGGGCACCTTTGGAAAAGCTAGAAATATTATTTTATAATAAATTCATATTCAGTTTCTAATGTATACAAAGTAAATTATTTAAATGTTAAGGTGGGTATGGGTATAAAACCACTAAACCAATAGAATTTATACAGGTTTGGGTTACTATATTAACCTTATCTTTAAGTATTAACTCTTAGTTAATTAGTTTCACTTTTACAATGTCTCTTTGTATTTTTATATTATATGGTTAATAAACTTACTATATACATCCAAGATACCCCCAAGTGGTCCATTAATGATATACCTATCATTATATAAGTCTCTTTTCCGAACCTTATATTTTTAGGAATTTAATATCAATTAATAATATAATATTTGTTTTAAAAACTCTTTTATGTCAATTTTGACACTATTCAATAATTGATTTTTTTAAAACTCATAACAGAATTATTACTTCAAAAATAGTTAATTAAATCATTCATAAGATGTCATATTAACCTATAAAATTATTTTAATTCATAAAAAGTCTCAAATTATATTTATTTGGGTATCTACAATATCAATCATTTTAATTTTTCACCATTATGGTAATTACTGCATCACCATTGTGTCATAAATAAATTAAATTATTTAATATAAAAAAAATATAAATAAAATACCATTATGTATTATATCTTTTTATATTTCTAATGAATATTTATAGTCGAAAATCCAACATATATAACCCTATTTAAAAAATTTTTTTCTAAAATATATATGCTTGTGTCATTTTTGTATTCATTTTAACTTAAATAAAATAAAGTGTCCCTATCACTTACAAGCAGCACCATGGGGTCCCAAAATCAACCTAAAGATGACCATAGGTCGGACATGTATCAACCAATAAGGTTAGGACATGTTTTAAGGTAATTTGTTGTTATTATAATATTATTTTTTAACCCTTATTTACCAGATTTACCCTTTAACCATGGTAAATAAAATATTTACCGAAATAATTATTCAAAATGTCTAAAAATAAAAGTTACCTATTTACATAATTTGAACATCCTGATTCCAAATATGGAATCCATTTTTCCAAATTCAAAACACATAAGTGGAAGAAATTAATTTAAAATTAATTCATGTTGTCAAAACAAAGTGTGTTTTTAAGATATATTAACTATCAAAAGATTGATACTTGTTTATGTTCGGTTTAATTGTGAAATTATGTCCAATGACCAAAATTGTATTAAATGGTAAAAATATATTCTAAATATACTTTAAAACCACTCAAATTCATAATTTATCACTATTAATTATTTTGATTAAAAAATTTGTTTTTAATTAAAATTTAGTAATTTTCACTATTCATCAAAATATTAAAGTTATCCAAAAAGTACCAAAATTTCACCTTAGGCTAAATTCGATACTCCGAATCCAAAAATGAAGTCCATTTTGAGAGATAAAATTTATAAAATTTCAAAAAGTAGGTATTACTATTCATAACGGCTAGTTTGATTGGTTGTGGTGTGTTAGAACTCGATGTTGCGTACAACACACGCTATCGCATTATTCAAAGAGAAACGTACCGTAGAAGCATGGGGTGTTACAACTCTTGTACTTAAGCTCCTGGAAGATGAAATTATACTTATAAATAACTTATTTTAGAACATATTAGAAATTTATTTAGTTTATCATAATTCTGGTTAGTTCATTTATGTCTTTATTGATAAGTTATTGTATTGAATTTCGTCGTAACAGAGTGTTCGTTACCTTTATTTTCATATTCGGTTCACTTGTTTTTAAGTAATGAAGTGGAATGGATGTAAATCTCCAGAATTGAAAT
Organism: Viscum album; assembly: GCA_963277665.1. Taxonomy (NCBI): domain Eukaryota; kingdom Viridiplantae; phylum Streptophyta; class Magnoliopsida; order Santalales; family Viscaceae; genus Viscum; species Viscum album. Next base: position 1,222,024,448 of record OY728148.1, on the reverse strand, counting down.
TAAATATTATTTATGAACATCCAGAATTTTTAATGTCCATTTCTATCATTTGGTTACATGTAATGAGGATGAATCATTAGATGACAATCACTTCCATTATTTGGCGGTATTTGGTTTATTATGAACTGATTTTTTCATATAAATTAATAATATGTACATATAGTGGTTTCTGAATATTAATTACACTGTAATACATATATTATAGTCAGGTTCAACCATCCATATATTTTCATGACCAGTAATGAAGGAAATATTGAATAACGAAACTTCATCATCCACGAAGGTTATAAATTGGAACCTCATGGACGTTGATTTAGTTTATAAAAATAAGTGGGAGTAAGAATATTGGTGATGGTTCTTCCATTCAAAAGATATAAATCCAGTATATAGATGATACTGGAGTTATCATGGTCATTTGGATAGAGGAGGTGAGGAGAGGATAAAAAAAGAAGATAAATTCAAATTAAACTAAAAGAAAAAGAAAGGTGCTTTACCTCTTGAAATAACTTCCTCGAGAACCTCCTTAAGGGAATGGATTTTAGTCTTTTGGAAAGACCAAGAGATTTTTGGTAGTGGGGGTAACTAGGGAAGGGTATTTGGGCAGAACTCTGAGGATCTTCAAGGCTTAGAGGAGTGAAGAGAAGAGGGAGTGGTGAGGGGGTTTTATATTGGAGGAGAGGGGTAAATTTTGAATATTTAATTCATTATTTTATTATTTCCCTCAAGACAACCAATAATTTTGTTTCATGTGACCCCTAATAGTAATAAGTACAAGTGAGTTTGAACCAAGTGGCCTTAAATCGCTTATGATTTCCTTAATAGTGTATTTAACTGATAAGGGTCATATTACTATTCATAATGGTATGTTACTATTCACCCAAAAAATAAAGTTTGTTCTATTAGACTCCAAATGAATTACTGATCACAACTCTAAATGACCGTTTTTGGAAATTCAAAACATAGAAGAGGAAAATTTGAGTTTAACTTTTGGATTATAAAATGCACTCAATATTTATTTTCAAAACCTTGGGGTGTTACAGTCTTCCCCCCTTCAGAAATTTCACCCTCGAAATTTCATTTTACAATCTAGGCCAAAAACAGGTGGGGGTACTTTTCCTTCATTTCTTCCTCTAGTTCCCATGTTGCCTCTTCATACTTATGGTTTCACCATAGTACCTTGACTAGATGAGTAGTCTTGCTGCATAGAACTTTTTCCCTACGATCCAATATTTTCACTGGCTGCTCCTTATAGGAAAGATCATCCTCCAACTATACCACCTCTGAAGAGAGTACATGTGAAGGGTCTGGTATCTACTTCCTTAAGAGGGATACATGAAAGACATCATGTACTTTCGACATGGTAGGTGGAAGTACCAGTCGACAGGACATTGTTCCAACTTGATCAAGGATCTAGAAGGGGCCAATATACTTGGGACTTAGGTTTCCATTCTTCCCAAACCTCATGAACTTCTTCTATAGAGATATGGGTAGAAATACTAGGTCTCCAACTTTAAACTCAAGGTCTCATCAACGGTTATCCGCATAAGTCTTTTGTCAACTTTGGGATTCCTTGATATGGTGCTGAATGGTTTTCACCTTCTCCACCATTTCTTTAAACCAATTAATGTCCTAGAAGCTTTCGCTCACTGACTTCTTCCCCACATGTTGGTGTTTTATACTTTTTCCCATAAAGGGCTTCATATGGTACCATTCAGATAATCTAGTGGAAACTTTTGTAGTAGGATAATTCAACCAGTGGAAGATGTTGGTCCCATCCTACCTTTAATTCCATAGAACATAACCTCAACATGTCTTCCAGTGTCTGAATAGTCTGCTCAGATTGGTCATCAGTTTGAGAATGATAGGTTGTACTGAAGTTCAGTTCAGTGCTTATAGTATGCTAGAGAATTTTCCATAACTTCGAGGTGAATCTAGAATCACAGTCAGATGCAATAGAGAGTGGTACTCCATGCAGCCTTACCACTTCTTTGATGTAAATCTGTGCAAGTTGATCCAATGAGAAGTCCTCTCGAATCACGATAAAGTGAGTTGTCTTTATAAGACGATCCACAATGACCCATAAAACATTGTTTCCTTTGGATGTCCATGGAAGTCCACTGAAAAAGTCCATGTTAATGTTCTCCCACTTCCATGATGGTATGGGTAGTGGTTGCATCATCCCCTTAGACTTTTGCCTCTCAGCTTTAACTTGTTAACATACCCGGAACATTGATGTATATTCAGAAATCTCCCTTTTCATATTGTCCCACCAAAAGTTTTCTCGGAGATCTTGATACATCTTTGTGCTACCAGGGTGTATAGAGAAATTAGAGCTATGAGAATCATCCAATAGTTCCTTCTTTAGCTCATAAATAGTGGGAACACAAAGCCTCTTCCCAAATTTCAAAATGCCACCTTCATATGCGAAGTCAGTCAACTTCCCATCATTTATAGATTTAATTTTTTTTTGAAGCTCCTCATCATCAACCTAAGAATATTTTATCCTCTCCAGTAAAGAATTTTGGGTAACCATTTGAAAAATTTATGATGTGTTACCTTCCTTGATAATTCCCATATCCATATTTACTAGATCCATGAAAATAGGATCCCTTTCAACTCTCATATTGTTCAGAATTCCATGGTCCTTTCTACTCAAATCATCTCCTTCCTTATTTTCTTTCTCTGGGTGATAGTGTATTGTGAAATCATAGTCTTTGAGTAGCTCAATCCATCTTCTTGTCTCATGTTGAGTTCTTTCTGTGAGAATATATATTTCAAACTCTTATGATCTGTATATATCTCACATTTTTCATCATAGAGGTAATGTCTCTAAATCTTCAAAGAAAAGATTACTGCTTCTAACTCAATATCATGAGTTGGATAGTTTTGTTCATGAATTTTTAGCTACCTAGATGCATAGGCAATCACTCGATCATTCTGCATAAGGACACAACAAAGTCCTTTGTTTTATGCATCTCTATAGATAAAAAACCCATCATTCTCCAACAGTGGGGTCAGAATCGGAGCATTCACTAACCTCCTTTTCAATTCTTTAAAACATTTGTCACATTCCTTTGTTCATACGAACTTAACCCCTTTTCGTGTGAGCTTGGTCATTGGGTTGGATAAATGGGCGACGTTTTGAATGAAACGCCGATAAAAACCTACTAAACCAATAAAACTACATACCTCAATTATGTTCATTGGAGTAGGCCATTCTTGCATAGCCTTTGTATTCATAGGATCTACAAATATTCCATCCTTAGAGACAATGTGTCCCAGAAAGGAAACTGATTGGAGATAGAAATCACACTTTCTAAACTTCCCATATAATTCATTTCTTCTCAGGGTCTTCAAAATAGTGTGCAAGTGATTTTCATGTTCTTCATAGATTTTATAGTACACCAAGATATCATCAATGAACACCACCACAAAGTCATCAAGATATTCATTGAAAACTCTATTCATAAAATCCATGAAAATAGATGGTGCATTAGTTAGTCTAAAAGGAATTACTGTAAACTCATAATTCCCGTACCTAGTTAGGAATGCTATTTTTGGAATGTCTTCTTTCCTCACAAGTAACTGATGATATCCAGATCAAAGATCAATCTTCGAAAAATATTGGGATCCATGAAGTTGATCAAATAAATCATCAATTCATGGAAGAGTATACTTATTCTTTATTGTAACAGCATTGATTTCCCTGTAATCAATGCACAACCTCATAGAAGCATCTTTCTTCTTAACAAAAAGAAAAGGGGCTCCCCATGGAGAAACGCTAGGGTGAATAAATCCTTTATCACTCAATTCCTGTAGTTGTTTCTTTAGATCCACTAACTCCACAGTGGCCATTTTATAAGGGTTCTTTGATATGGCCCTTGAACCAAGAATTAAGTCAATGGAAAACTCAATTTCCTGCTCTAGGGGATGTTCAGGTAAATCCTCTGGAAAGACATCAATATATTCTTAAAAAATAGGTACATCTTCTATTTGAACATTCTTTTCCTCACCCATAGTTATTTCATTCTATTCCTCCCCAATAATTGAATTTAGTTGAGCTACGGGGGGTGGATCTAGATAAGAATTGGATGGTTACATTTCGACTCTAAAGATAAGGTACTCCTTATCATCATCAAAAATTATAACCTCCTTCTTCTTACAATAAATTTTTTCATCATGGTTTGAAAGAAAATCCATACTGAGGATTATATCAAATTCAATCATGGGTATGAAAATAATACCAACAGATAAAGAACATTTATATGGCCTAATGGGAACTAATTCACAAAACTTTGTTGCAATGATACTTCCCTTAGTAGTTTTGACTAACAACTCCCTTGTTAAATCAAATTGGAAATATCTAATTTTTTTAGAAAATTGGGAAGCTATGAAACAATGTGATGATCCAAAATCAAATAAAGAATTGGCTAAATTTGATGAAACAATCAAAGTACCTTCCACCACATCATTCGGAACTTCAACCTTTGCAGTTGTAATTGAATAAGCTTGTCCCTGCCCCATTGGCCTTTTCTATTTCATATTTATTTGATGCTTTGTAAAATCATTAGAATAGTGTCCCATATCCTGATAATTATAGCATTAAACATTAATGACCTCTTTCTTCTCCTTTCAATCACCAGCAATATGGCCTTTCTGACCACATTTGTAGAATACTATTTTTCCCTTTAAGCATGCACCAGGGTGTTTCCTTCCACAATTATCACAGGGTGGAAATTCAACTATTCCCTTCTTCCCTTTTTCCTTATTTCCTTTCCCAGAGTTTTCAGCATCCCTCTTATTTTCTTGATTTCCCTTAAAGTTATAAGACTTATAGAATTTTTTTCTGTCTTTATAGCACATGAAACTATATCCTCATATGATGAAAAACTTTGGGAAACCAGCGCCCATAGGAGGAATGGATTTAGGCCATCATAGAATCAATCAATTTTGCTCCTTGGATTTCATATGTAGTTCACAGCATGTCTTGCTAATATTGTGAAGTTAGATTCATACTTTGCAACATTCTCATCTTCCTTCTACCTCAGATTCAAGAATTGTCTCTCCATATCCACTCTCTGTTCATGAGGAAAGTATTTCTCTATGTAGATTTGTTTAAAATATCGTCATTCCATCTCCTTTATTTCTTCCTCCTCCTTTGTGTTTTGTATTAATGACCACCACTGATCTGCATCTCCGGATAGCTGATAAACTACCATGATGACCTTCTCTCTTTCATTGTATCTCAAATAAAGGAATATCTTCTTGAGGGAACATATCCACTACTCAACTACAAATGGGTTTGTAGTCTCATTGAATGATGGAGGTTGTTGTCGCATAAAGCGATCTAGCATTGATCTTCCACGTGGTGGATCTGGATGCCTCATATGGGTAAGGTTATTATTCATAACCTGAGTAAGTTTTCCTAGTATGGTTATGATTTTCTCAGCACCATTCACAGCACCATAGCCAACATCATTATCTTTCATTGGAGGAAAATCCCTATAGGGGACACGTGCGTTTGTGTGGTTTCCATTCCTTCCACTAGGCGCCATTTCTAGAGAATGGCATATACTAGATTAGGTTATGAATCATAATGCATAATCTTAACTTAACAAAATACGTAGCAAAGATTGAAATCCTAGGCATGGATAATCCCATAATCAAAAAAATGGTTTCTTTGAGGAAAATTTTACATTTAATTCCTTCATAATGGCTTGTAAAGAAAATGTGAAGTATCCTAAACAAATATCCCAGGAGTTTTGTAACCAAGAGTGCAGTAAGGCTTGTTGTTGTGCACCAGTTCCCGTTCAATTCTAGCTCAAATCAGTGTTTTTGGTTTTTACCCCTAGATACATCTGTGTCAGAGTCGCTTCTACCTACTCGTATCTAAATAGGGATGTATTACTTGAAAGATCCACATAATCTATTCCTTACCAAAATACCAGGACATTCATGTATGTTTATCCTCAAAACTATCTTAGGAACTCTTCCCTAATCCACGTTTTCTAAATCTGGTTTCCAATTTTTCTACTAAACTTCCTCTGATACCAACTGTAAGGACCCTACCCCAATTGCCCAGATCTGGTGCCTTATTTTATTATGTTGGAATACATATAATGAATAAGAATCCCAAAGGACCAAGTAGTTTAGTAGATTTTGGAAACAAGATACATAAATACGTTTAACATTACATCATGAAGGGAAATACAACACTAATTTATTCCACTAGAAACATCATGTCTCTTAGATTATGCTTATAATTCATTAATAATTTACATCTTCATGTCCTGAGAAAAATGAAACATAAGAAATGGGTGAGCTCAAATTCTCAGTAAGAGTATAAATATAGCGGAAGTTATCATAAACATAATACATGGTACATAATTTAAAACACATGCCTTTAATAATAAACCTGCACACATTATGGCAAGAATATGAGCTGAGTAAATAATGCCATAATGAAACATAATCATGGATATTCTACTAGTCTAATAACCACATGAACTTTAAATTACTAGCTTTATAATGAGGGAAGTGCACATGCTGAACATTCTGAAACATTTTTTCAAGGCCTCAACCAAGACGTCTAATGATTAAGGCCTCGCCCAAAATCCATATAACATATTGGGAAAGGCCTTAGCCAATTCCACGTCTATTTATCTCATGAGACATACCGATGCATCGAGGGGATATATAAGGCCCCACCCATCACATAATAAGTCCAATGCATTCTTCATATGAGTGGGGATAAACATAAATAATATATAAATTCATATTGAAACTATCATATGAAATGTAACTATCTTTAACCAATCATTAAACATAAAACACTAACCATTCTGAGTAATATGGTGAATGGTTTTAGGATATACCATCCCCAATATAGTTATTAATAACCATTAAATAAAATATGGTACATGAATTCATAAATTATTAAACCCAATAATACATAAGAATCAACAAGAGTGTTGAATCAATTTAAAAACTCTTATAAAATCATTAAGCAATCTTGAGATAAATACTCTTTTAATTTAAAAAGAAGAGTTATTTTGGAAAAATATTTGTAAAAAACCAGAAGTGAAGTAAGATAGTATTTTTATAATGAAATGAGTGTTTTTATAAGGATAATGGTTTCCAAAAACATATTATATAGTTCCCTTGAAAATAGATATGAATTTGAGAAATTCCCTTGAATCAGGCTTGTATTTTGGAAACAGTTTTGAAAGTTTCTTTTAAAAAATATAACTATCCAGAAAATAAGGAAGGGTTATAGTTGTTAAACATATATATAATACTCAAGAAGAATTTATTATTAGTACATAACAATACATAAGAAGTTTATTGAGAAAATTAGATGATGATAGTAACCTGAATGAAAATGGAAGTTCGGGTGAAAAAACCCTTACCTTAACTCCGAACATGTTCCGCTCTTGTACTTAAGCTCCTAGAATATGAAATTATACTTATTAATAACTTATTTCAGAACCTATTAGGCATGTATTTAGTTTATCATAATTATGTTTAGTTCATTTACGTCTTTATTGATAAGTTATTGTATTAAATTTCGTCGTTCTGGAGTGTTTGTTTCCTTTATATTCATATTCGGTTCACTTGTTTTTAATTAAAGAAGTGGAATGGATGTAAATATCCAGAATTAAAATTAAATATTATTTATTAACATCCATAATTTTTAATGGCCATTTTTATCATTTGGTTACATGTAATGAGGACGAATCATTAGATGACAATCACTTCTATTATTTGGCGGTATTTGGATTATTATGAACTAGTTTTGTCATATAAATTAATAATATGTAAATATACTAGTTACTGAATATTAATTTGGGTGTAATACATATATTATAGTCTAATTCAACCATAAATATGGTTTAATGACTAGTAATTAAGGACACATTGAAGAACAAAACTTCGTCATCCACGAAGGTTATAAATTGGAACTTCATGGACGTTGATTTCTTTTATAAAAATAAAAGAGAGGGAGTAAGAATATTGATGATGGTTATTCCATTCACATGATGTAAATAAAGTATATAGATGATACTGGAGTTATCATGGTCATTTTGATAGAGGAGGTGAGGATAGGATAACAAAAGAAGATAAATTCAAATGAAACTAAAAGAAAAAGAAAGGTGTTTTACCTCTTAAAAAACTTCCTCGAGAACCTCCTTAAGGGAAGGGATTTTAGTATTTTGAAAAGACCAAGAGATTCCTGGTAGTGGGGAGTAACTATGGAAGGGTATTTGGGAAGAACTTTGAGGATATTAAAGTCTTATAGGAGTGATGAGAAGAGGGAGTGGTGAGGGGTTTTTATAGTGGAGGAGAGGGGTAAATTTTGAATATTTAATTAATTATTTTATTATTTCCCCCAAGACAACCAATAGTGTTGTTTCATGTGACCCATAACAGTAATAAGTGCATGTTAGTTCGAACCAAGTGGCCTTACATCACTTATGATGTCATAAATAGTGTATTTAACTAATAATTTATATATACAGTATTTTATCATATTTCACTATTCGTAAAAAATTCTAGAATTTCAGAAAAATCCCAAACATTTACCCCTACCATTTTTTGACATGTAGAATTCAAAAATGAACTCAATTTTTAAAAATTATTTTTCTAGATATTATTAATTTAATTTTTAAATAAAGTCATAGTTAATTCGAAAAAAACAATTTTAAAGGTGCAATTAGTTTTATATCACATTGAAAAATTAATTAAGATCCCATTATCTTATTGCCTTAAGAAAATAAAATATTATTATTATTTACTATTCATAAGGGTCATATTACTATTCATATTACTATTAATAATGGTACATTACCATTCGCCAAAAAAATCAAGTTTGTTCTATCATACTCCAAATGACTTGATGGTCAAAACTCTAGTTGACCGTTTTTGGAAATTCAAAACATAGAAGAGGAAAAGTCAAGTTTAACTTATAGATTATAAAATGCACTCAATATTTATTTTCAAAACCTTAGGGTGTTACAATCCCCCCACTCTATGATAACCACATCTTTAGATTCATTTAAGAAAGATAAGTAAAAACTTATTACAAAGTAAAAATTTGTTCCTTTCTCTCCCCCTTTGTCAACATAATCCAAAGAACATTGGGTGTTCTTCCTTATGAGTTTTAGGAAAACATGGGAGGATGAAAAACATGAAGTTACAACATCAATTCCACAAACATTTCTTTCAGCATTTATTTTCTAAAAATATCAACAATTTGATACTTTGTTGAAATGTATTCCTGCAAAACATCTCCAATAGAAACTTTCTCTTTTATAAAGTGAAACATTATATCAATGTGTTTTGATCTTGAATGTTTTATAAGATTCTTAGAAAGATAAATTTCACTTTGATTATCACAAATTATCTTCAATGGTTTAGAAACTTTTAAGTTCAAATCTTCTAGCGGAACTTTCTTCCACAACATTTGAGTACAATCTTGAGTAGCTGCAACATATTCGGATTCAACTGTGCTCAAATTTACTTTACTTTATTTCTTACTATTCCAACTCATACAACATTCACCTAAGAAAAATTTCCTCCTGTGGTTGATTTTCTATCATTACAATCTCCAACACAATTAGCATCAGTATAACCATGAAACTTCATCTCACAATTTCTTTTGTATAACAAACCATGTGATGTTATTCCTTTGACATATCTTATAATTCATTTTACTTCCAAAATATGTGATTATTTTGGATTACTTTGATAAATGGAACACAAATTCAAAACATATACAATATCATTCCTTGAGGTTGTAAGGTAAATAAGACTTCCTATCAGCTTCTCAAAGTCCTTATGATTCACAATTTTTCCGGATTCATCTTTGCTCAACTTTGAACTCACTCAAACTTCTTTGGATTCTGCCATCCCAAACTTCTTTAATAATTCCCTGGCATAATTTTCTTGGGATAAAAATGTATTTTTATTTTTATTAAACTTATAAGACAAGGTAGAAAGTTAATTCTCCCAACATAGAAATTTCAAAATTCATCTTCATTTCCTTAGAAAATGTTTTAAAAACATCTTCTATATCCCTAGAAAAAATTATATCATCCACATAAACAATTACAATTAGAGCCCTCGATTCAATATATTTCACAAATAAGTTGCTATCAACTTTTCATTTAGAAAAGTTCAATATTATCAAAAAATTGTTAAGTTTATAATACTAAGAAAATTGAGCTTTTTTAATTCTATACAAACCTTTCTTCAATTTGAAAATTTTGTTTTCATCCTCATTAAGTACAAACCCATAAGTTTGTTCAATATAAAATTATTCCTAATTCTCACCATTTAAGAAATATGATTTAACATCCATCTGATAAAATTTTTAATTCCAATGTGCAACCACTGAAAGAAACATTTTGATAGTTTCTAATATTGTAACTAGGGAAAAGGTTTCATAAAAATCCACACCTTCCACTTATTCATATCCTTTATAAACAATTCTTGCTTTATTTATTGAAACTTCTCCATGCTCATTCAATTTGTTTCTATAAACACACTTTGTTCTGATAAAATTTTTATTTACTAGATCTGGAACAAGTTACCAGGTTTCATTTTTTTCAATCTAATACAACTATTCATTCATAGCATCCACCCATTCTTTATGTTGAATAGACTCTAAAACTAATTCTGGTTCTACTTTTGAGATAAGTGAAGTATGATTTTCTAATCTCAGTTTCCTTCTGGTCTAAACTGGAGCCTTCTAATTCCCAATAATTTTTTTGGATTCAATATGTTATTTTAAGGTGGTAAATTTCAAAGTTTCTTTATTAACTAGAGTTTCCTCATCACACAATTATTATTAATATTTATAAGGATATTTTTAATTACTTTCACAAGTTTTGGAATTCTCCGTTTTATCCTCCTCAGCATTCTCAACAAATTTTGTTAAGGAACTTTTATTTTCAATTACCTTCACATCATATGAGTTGAAAAACATTTTTAAAACATTTTTTCTAACATTTATAACTTCTTACATTTGGTGAATAACCCATAAATGTTACTTCTTCAGCTTTCTCATCAAACTTTCCTAAATCTAGATTTATTATTTTTGAGAAAACATGGACTTACAAAAACATTGAAGTATTTAAATGAAGTTTTTTTGTTATACAACATTTCATAATAATTCATGATAGTTTTCAGTCTCAACAAGAATTTATTTTGAACATTTACTGCAGTAATAACATCTTCTTTTCAATATAATTTTAAAAGTTTTTATTCTAATAACATACTTATTCCCATTTCCCCAAAACATCTATTATTTATTTCTACTGCTCCATTTTGTTTTGGAGTACAGGTATCACAATACTAATGTTTGATACCATGATTTCTCATATAAGTTTCAAACGTATTTCTTATGAATTAGGTACCATTATTTGTTCTTAACTTCTTTATGGAAACCCTCATTTCTTACTCAACATATTTTCTGAAGAATTTTAACATTTCAATAGACTTTGACTTGTACTTCATAAATATGATGTTTTCCATCTAAGTGAAATCATCAATAAAAGTGATAAATTATAAATCTCCTTTTATTTATCAATGTCTCATCAGTCCACATAAATCTGAATAAATAAGTTCAAGTGGCCTAGCAGATTTAGTCTCAAATCTCTTATGAATTTTGTTAGTCATCTTTCCTTTCTATAAAAAAAAAATATTCATCTCTTCTTTTCAATTATAAAAAATTATATATAGGATCAACATTTCAAAGTTTATTCATGTTTATTCTACCCAAGGTGGTGAATTATTTGTTTCCACAATTTGTTTTCAACTTCTGTACTCAAGTAACAGGAGTTTTTGAAATCTCTTATTTGAAAGAGATTCCCACTCGTTCTTTCTCCTTTTGAAATGGCTTTTCCATATTTGAAACTTTTTATGAAACAAAAATCTTTTCTAAAACCAACTTATTTTCCATCATAAAAAATTTTACTTACACTAAATAATTTATGTTTTATCCCATCAATAAATAAAACTTCCTAACATTTCAACTTTCCGTCTTCAATCTTAGTCTTTCCGATTCCTCTAGTTTTTAAGGAACTATCATTACCAAAGGTAACTTCTTATTTATCATGAATTTAAATATGTTTCAAGATTTTTATATCACCTATCATATGTGAGGAGAAACCACTATCAAGTATCCATGGTTTTTTCAATTTACTTACTTTTAAATTTGTTTCAATAACAAAACATCTTTCCTCAACTTTCTACTTTTCAACTTTATTTTCATTTCTATAATAAGAAAATTGTTTTGGAAGGAGTGTCATAAATATTTTAGCATGATGGAAATATTGATCATATATTCCAAAAACATCTTCCATACATTAAAATTTATTTCTTATTGGAAATTTTCTAACATCTTGAGAATTCACTTTTTCAACTTTCTATAAGTTAGGAAAGTTTGTCATCCTACTTTAACTATTTCATCCACATTTCTCAAAACTACTTCTGGGTAAGGATAAGTTATTACAAAAATTATAATAAATATTCCAATAGATTATAAAACACCAGAAATTACCATAAAATCTTGAGTTTATATTGAAATAATATATTTATCTATTGAAATTCATTTGAGATTGGTAACTTCTTTCAACTCTAACAAACTTAGGATGTGGACCATCTTTTATTTTTAGTGAGTTTTCTACTTTTGTAGATTTTATAGGTTTATCACATCCTTTATCCACCCAATCTTTCCCAATACATTTTCTAGAACCTAAAAAGTTAAAATAATCAAATGAAACATTATTTTTGGAAAGAAAATATTTCACTTGATTCTCATATTGATCTTTCTCAATAACTTTAAAAGCCTTAACATTTACTTTTGAAGCTTTGTTGAAGTTTTCCTTTATCTTATTCAATGTATTTTCAAACTCAATAAGTTTTGATTAAAAAAATTTGACATATTCTTCCTTAGCTTCCAGCTTCTTACTATGATCTTCAATCATCTTTCCATGTTTAGAAATTCTATGTTTGTAAATTAAAATCTACTGAATGTTTTCATCCTACAACTTGATGACATATTTTCTTCCATAAAAAACTTCTTTACAATATTTATTCATCACTCTGATTTATTTCTTAAGATTTTTGTATTTCTCAAGACATGAAATAGGTTTGGTTCTGATTTGATACTCTCTATAAGATTCTTCACCGCCTTCTTCACTATCTGAGGAATGATTTTTTTTTTCTAAACTTTTTCAATAAAGGTTCTAAATTGTTTTGAAATTTCATATTTATAAGAATTTTTGTTGGTTGAGTCTGATTCAACTTTCTTAATCAACGTACTTCTTTTTTCTAGTAAAATTATTCTTGTATCTGTTGGAATAGTTTTCTTCTTTATCGTTTTTGTTCCACTTCTTCAATCGAGGTTTTTCCTTAGAATCATCTCAATATTCTCCGACATTATTCTTGTGTAAATTCAAAGAAAAGTGTCCAATTCCGCCACACTCAAAACATTTGAGAGTAAGTTTACCTCCATACTTTCCTCTTCCTCTTTTAGAGTCCTTGGATATAAGAGATGGAATTTTTTCATTCAACTCATCATCCTCGTTATCTTTGGAGTCACAATGATCAACATATTCAACATCTTGGATTTTCAACTTTCTCATGTCTTTAAAATCCATTTCATATTTCATATTCTATTTAAACATTGGATCCTTCTTCATTTCATAAGAAACAAGAAATTTATTCAATTCACCATGGTATAAATCATATTTATCTTATAAAGATTAAATTTTAGAATCAAACTTGTCTAGAAAGTTTCTCATATGTTTCTTCAAAATTGTAGAATCTTCCAAGACATATCTGAATCATCTGATGTTACAAACAATTTCATTTAGTTTGGTAAAGTATTCATCAATTGTTTCTTCCTCTTTCATTCTGATGTCTTCATACTTATTTTCCAGATTTGTGGATTTTCTTCATTAACTTTTTTATTCCCTTCAAAAACACTTTCCAGCTTGTCCCACATACTTTTTGAAGTTTTGAGACCCATCACCTTCTAATAAAAATTATACTATAAGTACATAAGGATTTCATTTATAGAATTTCCATAAACTTATATATTTATCTTATTAGCAAAACTATTAGGATAATATTTTTCAATAGGTGGAAAACCAATAGTAGCAGCATCAAAAACTTCAAGGCCAAGAGATGGGAGATAAATAATCATCCTATTTTTTCATCCATAATTATTTTTTCCATAAAATGAAGGAATTCCTTTAATATTTATAGAATTGATATTATCCATGATAAGTATTAAAAAAGTGAACCTCTCTTTGATACCTATTGAAGTTCTAAAGGATCAAATAACAACTGGTAAGGGGGGGTTAAATCAGTTGTTCACTTTTTATAAGTTTCAAAACATTTCAAAACATAACTACTGAAACCTGTTAAGATTTATTTTCTTATCAACTTCTATTAAATAATCATGCATTAAAGAATAGGAAATAAATTAAATCACACAATATTTAGAAGGTCCGGCCGCATTGTGAGAACCTACATCCCTTACATATCCACTCCCATGTGTCTATGGAAATACATTATTATGAAAAAGTGAATACAACTTGTTCTAAATCCTATTAGACACCTTTTATCTCCCGATAGAAAATATTATACTGACTCCCATCAGTTTAAAAAGTTTTATTATAAAAAAATTGATCCAAAAAAAGAATAAAGACTCTATTGAATCAAATCAACAATTTCTCAGTATGAATCCTCAGTCCAATTTGGCTAGATCCAATTTTCTCAATCTGAGGAGTCTGGATCATAATCTCATAGTACAGTTTATCGGGATCTTATTCTCTCAATATGATGAGCCTAGATTTTATTTTCTCAATATAATCAGTCTGGATCTGATTCTCTTCATACGATAGACTCAATATAATGAACTCATTCTCAATTTGTAAAACTCAAAATTTTCCCCAAATATTCAATATGGTGTACCTTAGTCCAATTAAATCAATCTAATTGAATGAAAAAAATCTTCTCAATAAAATATTTCTCAATCTGGTAAACAAATATCCAACTGTATGATCCTTCCCTTGATATCTCTAGCTAGAAACGACTCCCACTTGATTTTTTCAGTGCTCCGCCTTTTCTTCTTGTATGAAAATCCTCTTAAGAATGAATGATCTGTGAAATTATTTATAGGTGAACAATAAAACAAAGGTGGGAACTTGGAAACTTTCCCTACTTCCTAAAACATCAAAATATTTGAAGATATCTCACATTTACACTTCAAAATTGAATTAATAAATCCTCGTTGGATTTCTCTGAGATTTACCCAAAATTGAAACTCAAGTTTGACCACTTCAATTATTTATAAAATGTCTGGAATTTTATTTTTGATTCTTCTTCATAATTATCTTTTTAAGAATTTATTTCCTTCTCAAAGTCAATATTATTTTTGTTTCCTTATTAGATTCAGTCTGATTTCTATTTCCTTCTCACTGAATCTGAATTCTGTATTTAATGAATCGGATTTATGTATCCTTTTCAGTGAATCTGAATTTTGTATTCAGTGAATCTGAATTATGTTTCCTTTTCAGTGAATCTGATTTCTATATTCATTCTGAATTCTATATAATTCTTATATCATTATGATTTAATACTTATTATGATGTAATATCCATACTGTAACATTGAAATTATTCAAACCTCTCCATCGTTTATTTAAAATAATCAGTCATGAAAATTTTCATGATTTGTGGAAACTTTATGATCATCAAAGAATCATCTAATTTTGTTGAGAAAGTATGAGAACTTCCTAACTTTTGACTTCATAATATTCTCTTAGAACTCTTCACCATAAATAATAATTCTTCAAACAATGACTTCTTTCTTTATAACATAGTAACTTATTTCTTTCCTTGAATACAATAAAGGAAAACTTCTAGAAGACAACAAGTTCTACCTCTGATTCTTTTGGATTTGATTATCTAAATCTGATTAAGATGGATCTGATGAATTGAATATTATGGACCTAAGTTCAATTCTCTGAGTCCGATGAACAAGAACCCATTCCTAGATAACAAAAAATATGATACAACAAGGTTAGTTGTAAAAAAATACAAAAACTTTTTCAAAACAATTTATCTCAAAGGTTCTTCAATAATTTTTGTATCTATGAAAATAATATTGTTATATTCTCTTAGATAAAGTGTGTCAAGCCTATTGATTTTGGTGAATTGGGTATTAAAAATCCAATTTTTTTAATGAATCGGTTATAGAAAACTTTATTTAGAATCATTTTAATGACGTAGTACCACTATCAATTTTATTTGAGATAGATTCATTCCAAATATCTAAAGAATCATTATGTTTTATATGGTATTAAATATATAAAATTCATTTTATAACATCTTCTAGAACATAATTTCATATATTAAATAGATCTCTTTCCTATCATCATGTCTGAATTTATAGACTATCATCTAGATCTCAAGATCAGTTGCTCTTGTAAGTGACATTCTTACTAATTTATCCAGCATCTCTATTCGGCCTTCTATCACCAATGTGTCACTGATAGAGAAACTTCCTACTAATATAGTCAATCATATCCAGACCTACAACTTTAGTGATAATGATCATTGAATATGGATTCCAAGTCAAATATGTAACCTTAATAACAATTTATAATTTACTAATCTATAATTTTGGGGACCATTATGTCCTTTATTTTTTGTCCAAAGGATTGGTATTTCCAAGAGGGATTTTAGAGGTATTATGAGGATTATGGGAGTATTAGTGGATATTATTAGTGTCACCGCACCTTTTTTGTGGTCTTGGTAAAAATCTTTTGTGATCAAATGGATTGTAAAATCTATTTTGGGTGGGACATGAGGTTAATGGTGCACTATGTCTCGAAACATAACTTGAAAACCCATTTTGTTAGGCCATTTTGGACCTAGTATCTTACTATCTAGAATGGAAAACATAAAAATTCCTAGTGAGGGTGTGGTTCCTTGGAGGTATTGTAGTCCAAAATGGGTTGAAAACTACACCATAATTATGGTCTTGGATGTGGTGAGGTAAAAAATATCTAGTTGTGGTAAACACACCCTAGAGGAATTTGTTTTGGTATGAAACATTGAATAACAACACAACCATAGTGTAATTCATGGTGGTGGTCAGTCTTGTTTTGAAATGCTCAAAATAATCATCATTCTTTAAATATCTTGATCTATTTGTAGGGGAAATGTGTGTGATGTTGTTGGGGTTTTAAATGCGATCTTAATTCGTTATTTCCCCTATTAATTGATCCATGCATACCTATTTAATCATTCCTTAGATATTAATATTCTCTAATGAACCTAGGTTGTGGTTGATCTCTCTCATGTATTAAGGCTCGGTTGATGAATTTTTATTGGTAAATGTTTGTTCTACCCTTCCATGAAGCTTTTATGATGGATTCCTTATGCATTATAGCTTGGACTGTGGTGAATCGAGTGCTCTTATTCAAGGTATAATTTCATTATATTCCTATTTTAATTATTCATGTATACTCGGTGATCATTATTGAAATCCTATCTATTTTATATGAAGTTATGAGTGTGGTTTTTTATTAGCTTTTTAGTGATAAGTTTCATTGAATATTCTCTTGGATTAATGGTGTTCCTTCCAGTGGTGGTTGATCCTTGATCATACGTTCTTGTGAAAATAACTTTGAACTACCAATTTTGGTAGGGGGTTCATTTCATCCCATGTTTTACATAAAATCCAAAAAAAAATCATGCTTTGTCTCTCTAAGTGATGGTGGAATTAACCTTAATGAAGATTAAACAATATTAATGAATAAATCTTGGTTTTTATTTGTATTGATTTCATGTGTTTATACTATGCTAATGATCCTATTCTTGTTTTTCTAGATTGTTTGATATATATTTCTATGATATGGTTTATCATGTATGTTATGTTTAAATTCGATGAAGAACCTAAATCTGGTATTTCATGTTAGCAAAATAATATAGAGGCATGTTGAATTTGAAACTATTTTCCCTTATATATTGATGGAAATCAAAGTGATACCAAGAGGCATGATAATTGAATTTTTTTTCATTCATTTATTGAAAAGGGAAGTTATGCTTGAATAATGTTTAAATAACTCATATCTATTTATAGTTTATACTTTTGGTTATTTTTTTTTTAACCTATGATAAATTAATTATTTAATTAAATATGGTATGGAATTAGTTATTAGATAAAAACAATTGTTTGGGGAAGAGTAAGAACATATGCTTGATAAAGATAGATGCCTTCATGATAGGGCATAGATACCCCTTTGACTATTTTTTTCATTTTTACTTGTATGATTTCTTTTTATGTGAGCCTTGTGATGTGATATGACGTTATTTGGGGATGGCTGATGGTTTATCGAGACATGGGTGTGGGTGTCTGTCTTTGTGGAAGCAGATGACATTTACGGTGGTGGGATGTATGGGGATATTCATGGTGGTGTCAGGGATGGCACTAAGACTTATGGAATGGGTTGAATTTTGGATTTTACATTATTATGTTGAAATTTTAGATATATTCTACTTAATGAATCTATTTAAATTATGAATTCCCAGGTTTGTTTTTGCATTCCTTTCCCCACTACTTGACACAAATAGTTAGGCATAGATGATTCATATTTTATTGTATCTCAGTATGAGTCCTAGATTACATATAATTATGGAATTTAAATGAATAATAATTATTTTAACTAATGGGGTTGGTGGATTAATGAAATGTTAAATGATGATAAATATTAATAAATCATGGGATTGGTTGGATTATTCCTGTAGAGCATGTAAATTAGTTGATTATCATGTAAATGTAATTATTTAATATAATTTGAAATGTTAAAAAGAATAATTAATTTAAATTCTTCTATAAATGTTTATTTGCTTATAAGATACCTAGTCCTTAGCGCTGGCAGTCGGGTGTCTGTAAGATGATAGTTGTAGTTGATCCTGAAACTGGGTATATGCCCAAAGTGTAGTTGTAGACTATATTATATCATGAATCTTATATGGTTTTCATATGATACCCCACTCATTTTGATAGGCTGACTAACACCCAATGGACTCCAGTAAGGTGTTTTCCCCAACATCTAGGTTGGTGAGGAAGGGATGGTTAACTACCCCATCTCTCCCCTCTCTCTTCTCCTGGGAGTAATATATGATAGTATACATATATGTTGTATTTCCCCATATATTTTTGTGGAGGGATGTAATTGATTGTGGTTATTTCACACACATATATCTCTGAATATTGTATCCTAAGGTTTATTATAGGTATGACATGTATGGGATGTGATAGATTGAGGTATATTACATGACATACAAGGTGTTCTGGATTCAAGAAACTACTTGGTTACCATATGAATATGTGGATGAAAGGATGAGATTTTGTGATTCATGATGTGCATGGTTTGTGATTATGAGATGATGTTATGTATGTGGTACCTAGTATGTTATAGTTTCTTAGGTGTCTTTGAGTATTCTTCATTTTATATAGAGATGGATCAAGATGTGTGACATTGGGAAAAAGATGTAAAATAGTGGGGAAGCGATAGTGGGGTACCTTCTTGATATTATGTTTGAAATTTTATGATTACTTGTATATGATACTTGTTGATAGATCCATGTTTAGGTTAGGGACTTTATATACCTATTTAGGTGATGAATTTTCTTCACTTGATTATTCACTAGGATTTATTATTCATTACTTATGTTTTTATAAGAGGCCCCAAGTAGGATACTACTGAGTATACCTATTATTATCACCTCACATATATAAACTATTTTTCAAGTATATAGGAGATAGTTGGTGATTGGTCTAGATATTATTATCTTGTATAGTTTTTCAAGAGTTTTTTTGGGTTTGAAGTCATTTTCAAGATTTTCTATTTGGTTCTTGTAATTTTATTTACCATTTTTGCATTCTCTATGACATTACATGCATGTATTTGGGATAATTTATTTTTATCCAAAGTAGGATTTGTTTGGTTCTTTTATCTTATCTTTAATTCCTTATATTCACTTAGAGGTTAATTTCTCTCATTTGTCTGTATGATATACCCTCAGTTCATGTTTCTAACCCATGGACTATTAGAAGTGGTCTTTAGGTCTCACTATCTCCATTATCTCATTGTCAGTCTAGGAGGGTTACCTTTGGGGGATGGTATCCTGACAAACTAGTATTAAAGGTTTATATTGACGGATAGGATGGAGTTTGGAGGTAGGAAATGGTTAGGACTATATGGTTTGGTAGGGAAATAGTGTAAGATAAACTTAGTTTATGATGTAAATAATATATATTGTCTTGGAAATTGGTATTTAGGCCCCCTGTGATCTGATGTGAGGAACTTTAAGTTTAATAATCTTACTATAATAAGTGATGTGTATTTCATGGTAGAGTACAAACAAAATAACATTCATCATTCTTCTTTACACCTAAGTTTGAATGGGGTAGACCATGGGATTCTATTGAACCATAATTAAATAATTAATCTTAAATATTTCATATTCCAAGATTGGAAAACTCTAATAGTTTTTATTTTTTAGTTATGGATACAGATCAACATCCTCATCAATTTCACACCAAAGATGTTTAGAAGGATGTTCTAGATGATTACAATAGTGTTGATATTGATAACAATGACACTTGGAGGAGGAAAATATGATACTTTAAGTGCAAGAGTCTATATAAGTATAAGGGATCCATTTTAGAATCAGTGATAGAGGATTGGTTATAGGATATTGACATAGCCTTTAGCTCAATCTATTCTCTAAAGGATCACTATGTTTCATTAGCAACGATGATATTGTGAAAGGAAGTCATGTAGTGGTGGTTCTTGTTCTTTGAGGATCACAACGAGATAGCTATCTAATGGGATAAGTTCTATGACATGTTTCAATATGAGTTTCTTTCTTCAACTACAATGGAGACTAGTCACCACGAGTTTCTTACCCTTCAATAGGGTAGTTTCAGTGTGTGAGAGTTTGGTATCCATTTTAAGACTCCTATCCATTCTGATTCAGACTATTTTCTAGATGAGGATGATAGGAAGAGCTATTTCAAGCTATCATTTCTTATAGAGATCCAGTGTCATGTTACCCAATTTATGCTACTAATGTATCTTGAGGTGATGGTGTGAGAAGATATTATTCAGATAATGTTGTTCAAAACTGGGTTATCACAATATGGGAGTCATTATGACTATCTATGTAAGATAATTGTAGTCTGGGGTTCCCAATTTTTAGAGTAGAAAAAATATCGGATAAATAGGGGTAGGTCTTAACCCTCTTCACCATGTTTCTCCAGGGGTATTAGCTTTCAGACCCCTAAAAATGGATCATATTATTTTTGTCCTTGTGGATAAATTGGTAATCAGTGGTGAGAGTTTTTTATCTTTTTGAGTAGGAATCATGTAGTAGGAATTCCACTTCAGGTCCATATATTGTAGTAGTCTCAACTAAGATAATAGTAGTAGGGTTCTCCATTATTGGGCCATCAGAGGGGAAATGGGGCTGGAAAATGATATCTTCATGATGCTTCTCATCCTAATTGAGTAGATCATGGACATGGCGGTTCTCTTCAATTGGTTAATAGAGGTCGTGGAGTAGGTCGTGTTCCATTACATGCTTTGGAGTTTCCAACGCTAGGAGAGTCTAACATTGTTCGAGGTACTATTTGGTTTTTTTTACTTTTGTATGTGATTTCTTATTCAAGATTCACATACTTATTCATATCACCTACACTAGTCTATTATTTGGAACATGATGTGGAGATACTTTCAATTCTCATGGTGTTGACTATGATAGTTGGAGGTCAAGCTTATCTAGGTGAAGAATGTAGAGACTATGAGTTAGTGCTAGGGAAATAATACTCTTAAGGATAATTCCTATGTTTGTGGATAAATCCATATGAAATCTTCCTCATCATGGAATAGTTTTATCTGGTAAAAACTATCATGGATTACATCATGAGTAAGATCTTGTTCTATTATGGTGATGGATATTTTTTCATGTTTGTTGGAAAGATAGACCCTCTATGGCTCAGATTCATGTTTCATTCTTATCATCCTTAATATCTGAGTTGATTTTGAGTTTATCAAAGTTTTATCCAATGGTGTTTCCCAAGGTTATAGAAGAGTACCCATATTTCTTTCTAGAGGATGTTGTATAGTCAAACCCTTGATGGGAGATCATGTTTTGGATAAATCTACAGTCAGTTACTTCTCTGATCTTGATGTCTCCATACAGGATGGAAACTTATAAGTTGTTGTATATTTTGATATAGATTAATGACCTTTTGTATTAAGGATTTATCTATTCAAGAATGTTTCCTTGGGGTGATTTGGTTGTGTATATAAAGAATAATTATGGAAATATATTTCTATATATCAATTATCATCAATTGAATCTGGTGATAGTAAATAATCATTATCCACTTTCATGGATTGATGACTTATTCGATTATTTGAAAGGATATAGTTAGTTCTCGAATATTGATCTATGATAAAAATATCATCATATGTGGGTAAAGGATGAGGATAAAACAGATACATCTTTTTTATGTCATTATGGGAATTATGAGTTAATTTTAATTTCATTTAGTGTGAATAATACTCTAGTTTTGTTCATGGGTTTGATGAACACAGTTTTCCAATATTTTCTAGAACATTTCATGGTGGTCTTTATTGAAAACATCATTATTTACTCCATGTTTCAGGAAGATAACATAGAGCATATGTGGGTAGTTTTGGGATTTATTTATCATTATAAGTTGTTCAAGAAGCTATAAAAGTATGACTTTGGGATCATGAAGTTTTTTTCTTAGGGAATGTTGTTTCCAAAAAGGGAGTAGTTATGGATCCCTTATTGATTGAGGAATGTTTTTTCTTTGGCATCCTCTAATAATGTTCAAAGGTGTAGATTTTCCTTGTAATTATAGGCTATTATAAGAGGATCATAACCAAAATCTCTTGAATAGTTAATCCTTTGATATCCTTGACTAGAAATCATCAAACACACTTATGGAATGAGTAGTTTTAGGCATATTTCAAATACCTAATAGAGAATTTGATAAGTACTTCAATCCTTCATTTTTTCAGAGGAAAGAGTTCAGTTTGAGGTTTTTTATGATGCTTCACATCTTGTATGGGTAATAATCTTGATGTATATGATATTAGTTGTTTCTTATGGGTTTCAAAATTTACTTCCCCATGATAATAACTATGAAACCCATGATCTATAGTTGGATTCTGTCATGTTTTCCTTGAAGTTGTTTTGTAAATACCTCATTAATGGATGATTTTTAGATTTCACTAATCATAATATTATGTGGTATTTATTCTCCCATCATGACCTGAAATTGATACAGTTATGGTGGATAAAATTCCTATATTATTATATCTTAAAGAGTTCCTATATCTTGGAAAAGTTTAAAATTTTAAATACTGTGATAAACAAAAAATTCATGTAGTAATTCACTGTATGAATCTATAGATTCATAGAGTGGTGGAAGTGCTCTCAATGATTATTCTTGATATGGGAGAGGTTTGTGGCAGTGGATACATTTTTTATATGAAATGTTAGTCTTCTTTGGTGTAGTAGGTAGAGGAGTCCTAGATAAGGCATTTTGCAGTGAAATCATGGAGGGATCAAGTTGTCTATGGTGATGTCATTGATGGATAGTATAAAGATAATTAACATAGAGTGTTGTTTCAGGGGGG
Source organism: Viscum album (assembly GCA_963277665.1). Lineage (NCBI taxonomy): Eukaryota > Viridiplantae > Streptophyta > Magnoliopsida > Santalales > Viscaceae > Viscum > Viscum album. The sequence goes on along the minus strand of OY728148.1, from coordinate 1,222,000,684 downwards.
GGATTTTTGTTCCTTTGATTATGTTCAAGGTGGTTCTATGTGAGTTTCATATCTCACCCTTAGTGGTACATCATGGTGTTACTAATATGTATCATTCTCTAATAAGTTAGTTTTGGAGGCCTAGGTTGAAGCATTTAGTTTCAGAGCTTGCATCTCAACGTTTAGTCTACCAAAAGGTGAAGGATGAACACCATGTTCCTGGTGTTTTTCTCTTACTGTTAGATAATACGCAGTGGAAGTGGAAGGATATTTTTATGGAATTTATCACCATTTTACATTGATCTAAAGGAAGATATAATTCTATATGGGTGTAAGATCCAAGTTTTTCCTATGAGGTATGGATCTTTTTAATTTTAGTTTAATTTCTTGGTTTTTACCTATTGTGAGTACTAAAGGAGGTCATGGGAGTTTTGGTGGTGTCTAGGGATTTTTTATAGAATGGAGGATCGATTTTTGGAAAAGGTAATTGGGCCTCATGGTCAGTAGAAACTATTACACCCAGGTCACACAGTTACTACTAACTACATGGGGAGTTTTAGAAAGTAGAGAGGGGCCTCACTATATGGGATTCCTTGGACATTACTACTCCTTGGATCTATCCATGGTCCAGACACTTGATAATGTGGTATAGGCCATTGAAGATGCCTTGGAAATTTCTACTCCTTGGATCCATCACATTGGATCTGACACTGGATTAATCGGTATAGGCTGAAGTGGATGTTTATCATGCTTTATAGACATCTCTTGTTATGGGTGCTTGATTATGGTTTTCTAATTGTATAGTATCACGCATGTTTTATTAGGATTTGTAGTTATCCCATGTTTACATTTTCTAGTTTACAATGAGCCTTGGTAGGTTGGAAAGTTTTACACTCATATGTATCATCCCTGCTTATTCATTTTGTTATTGTTATATAATGCACACCACTTCTGTTTATATTACATAGACTATATTTGTTATAGATTCCATTGTTGGTGGCCTACTTAGTGTTATCTCACACCATGTTTGGACATCCATTGGGTACCCAAATAGACTTCATGAATATAGGTAGAGACTGAGGTAAGCATCCACTTTGTGATGCTTGATTGATTATGCTTAGGAGAAGGCGAACATAGGACCGATCTAGGATAGTGATGCTATCTTAAGATATATCATTTTGGTATTTTTGTATTTTTATACATGTATTTTATTGTTTTTCTTTTTCCATGTATTTCCTTATATTTTTATAGAGAAATAACATATATCATTTTGTATACAGTATTGAATTTTCAGTTGCTTTATTATTATTATTTTATAATAGATGCTATCTACTTTAGTTCAGTATTTTCTATGCTTCTTCTATTGAATAATGTGATTACACTGTGAGGATACACTCTATTCGAGAGGGTATAATATCCCCATCATTCCATCACAGAACCTCACTACTAGTCGGTAGTCTCTGGCATACAGGGAGGCACGCTTGAGGCCATGTGACTTACCAACTCGAGGCGCTATTTAGTGGCACCCAGGTTGAGATATTACATTGTGATATCAGATCCTTTTTCTTTTCTTTTCTTTTTCTAACTTACTGTTTGGGATGGTGGAAAAGAGAAATAAAAATGTGTTTGAATTTGGAAATTAATTGTTCATGGTAGCAGCTAACCCATGATAATAAAGATCCAAATTTATTTGGATGTGATGTGATGTTCTAGTTTTCACCTAATATAGCTAATTTGATTCCTCTGTTGGGTGGTTCACATGATATGTAATGTTATTATTTCTATGATTGAGGGATTTCATTTATACTTGTCCTTATATGGCATGGAATTATGGATCATGAATAATTTAGGCATCTTACACAATTTACATGCCATGAATATGTCATTCCATATATAATTCGTTGCTTGATTGCATGAAATTCATTATTTGTGCCTTGTGTGATATAAATGTTGTTAAACTAATTTTTTTTATGGAGGATTTTGAGAAACATAATTAGTATTTAAAGTGACTACCGTAACCTAAACATAATTTTCCTTTATAGACTACAACACACACCTTAAGCAGTCAATTATGGAATGTTGATTCATGGACCATTGTTCGCATGGGCTGGAACATGGTGTGGTTGGAATTAAATGGATGAAATGCTTCAATTTATAAAGTGTATGGGACCTTATAAATTGGAAATAGTAATCCATATAATACAACCATTTAAGATAATTGTTATATAAATGATAATGACTTTAAATGATTTTAAATTTAGAAAATAAAAGGTTGTCATTAAATAGGGATGACAATAGAAATTTAAATGGAATTTTCCTCTATAAATTGAAATTGACACTTTGTATACTAAAACCCCTGACTTGAAATAGAGAGCTTGAACTAGACCTGACCTTAGTAGTGGGTTATAAGAAACATCTTCTAAGTTATATTCCATTATTTATGATTACCTAGTTTTGGATGTAGAAGCAGTAAGTGCTGTTTAACTTGTTTATTGGAAGGCTTCGACCTGTCTTGTGTTTACATCTATGATCTAGTTGTTATTGGATATTTTTTTAGACATGTGTTTGGAATTTATAGAGATATTGAACCATGATGAGCTTTATTCGTGTTCCAAGAGGCCGGTGATGACCATGCTTTGGTTGTGGTGGGTTATGAGTTTCTATTAGAATTTCAAGTAGTTCCACTTGTGACACCACCTATTGTTACTGATATGGGTGTTGATTCCAGTTCTGAGAGGATTTCATGTGCTTTATCCATACATTTTAGGGAGCCCCACATCCTTCCTTGTCTTTGGTAGAGTTTATGCATGTGATCCAGTTGTAGCATTCACCCACATTTTCAGAAGATGGAGGTCCATCTGCTGAAGATCTATGTCTTGATACTACTTTATCAATTTTTAAGCATCTCGAGACGCCTATTAAAAGGAGAGTGAATCTCTCAATGAAGATGATTCAAGGAATCTCTAAGCACTATTGGGATGTTTAAAACCAAGATAATAGTATTTTAGATTTTTTTTGGAGGGATTTACAAACTAGTGTTTATGATTACTTATTTCATGAGACCCTTAGAGTCGAACAGTCTAGTGAGTTTATGTGTCTAGAGTATGGTGTGATGACTGTTATTGAATATTCATCTCACTTTAAAAAGCTTCAACACTTTGAACTGGTGTATCTTACTAATGATCCATATAGGGAAAGACACTTAGAAGAAGGTCTTAATCATGTTGTACGCACATAGGTGAACATGTTTCAGTTGACTACTATTATTAAGATAGTGAATATGGCACTGATTATTGAGTGTAATCTAAGGAAAGCTAAAGTCTTAGAGTAGGGTAGTATAGCTTCTTGGACCAGTGGTTCATTTATAGGTGTAAGTAAGTGGAATTTTGTGACTTCTCATGAGGGTAATACTATCCAGGGTGTGATTTTTGTTAGTTATTTCTTCTTTCATCAATGTGGGAGATGGGGATATATGAGGAGATAGTGTGATAGAGACTCAGTCGAGTGTCGAGCATGTGGTAGGATGGGCTATATATAGAGATTTTTTAAGACCTTTACTCTAGTAGTCAGTGGATGGGGGTCAAATCCAACTCTAGGTTTAGGAGTAGTATTTATAGATCCGCATCAGGATAGGATCCGGATTACTACCGGACATTCAGGTTAGGGAGGTGGTTATAGAAAGGGGATCCATACACTAGTTCCACCTAGACAACAGAGTGGGCCTACTCAGGGTAGTCAGACTATTTTTAGGGCCTTAGTTCAGTCAAGATATATTTAGTATATCTGATACCTGAGGAGAAGAGAAATGATCCATCTACATTGAGAGGTATGGTCTTAGTAGACTATACACTAGTATTATATCTTTTTGATATAGTTTATTCTCATAGATTCATATTTTTTCCTATTATGGAGATCCTCAGGATCGTTGTTCATTTTTTTGATGGCGTTATGATACTTGATACTCTATTGGGAATTAGATCAGTGAGTATACACCAATATAGAGAATTCCCCATGAGATAGGTGGGTTTCTCTTCATATGGAATCTCTTTATCCTCAAGATGATAGAGTTTGATGTCATTATCAAGATGGACTTACTAGTTTCTTATCTTGATCATATTAATTATTATCTCTAAAGGGTTAATTTCACATCACTAGAGGGTAGAATGTTTATTCACAAGGGTGAATAGGATTTCCAGGCAATTAAAACTGGTCCCAACCATCATGGTTTGGGTAGGATGGCAACCCAAATTTCTAGTTTATAAATGTATGATTAGGTATCATGTTAGGAATGTTTCCCTCCAATGGATGATTATTTCAAGAACATTTTCCTAGGTGAATTTTTTGGTTTACCTACTAAGAGAGAGGTTGATTTTTTCATTGAGATTATTCCTAGAGCTTCACTAGTATCCATTCCTCTTTATAGGATTGTTATTATAAATTTACAGGAGATCAAGAGGTAGATAGAGAAATTATAAGAAATGGGGTTTATATGACCCAGTACTTATTTATGGGGTTCACTAGTCCTTTCATGAAAAAGTCATATGGAACCCTTAGGATATTTTTGTATTACCATAAATTGAACCAGTTGATGTTTAAGAGCCAGTATCCCTTATCGCATATAGATGATCTCCTCAACCATCTTTGAAGAGCTTGGGTTTTCTTGAAAACTAATTTGAGGCTAGGTTATAATTAGGTGCATGTGCAACCTAAAACATGCCTCATATAGCTTTTCGTAAGAGGTATGGTCTATATGAGTATCTGTTTATGTCTTTTGGTCTTACGAATGTGCTAATAGTTTTCATATAACTAATGAAATTGGTTTTCTATCTATATTTGGATTCATTTTTTGTGGTATTCATGGATGATATCTTAGTGTATTCACACACTCAAAATGACCATGTCGAGCATCTTTATATCAATTTGAATACTATAAGAGAGCATAAGTTATATTCTAAGATCACAAATTTCCACTTTTGGATGGATAAGATTCACTTCTTGGGTCATATTATCTCAAAGACATGAGTATCAGTTGACCCAGAGAAGGTGAGAGCTATATTTTCCTAGGATAATCCCAATAACATATTTGATATAAGTATTTTCTTCGGTATATATGGTTACTACATGAATTTTATATAGTACTTTTCATGCTTAGAAGAACCTCCAATGGGGTTGACTAAGAAGGATGTGAAGTTTATATGGTCATATATCTATGAGAAAACCTTCTAGGAGTATAAAGGTAGACCGACTTAAGTACCAGTCTTGATTCTACTAGAGTCGTGAAAAGGCTATAATATATTGTGATGCATTAGGTATTGTGATAGAAGAAGTTATAATGTAGGTGGAGCGAGTCGTGGCATATGGGTATCATCAGTTTAGGACACACGATATGAACTACTCGATGCATGATATCGAGTTAGCCACTATTGTACATGCCTTGCACTATTAGAGGCATTATTTTCATGGATATCATTTTGTGGTGTACGCGGACCACAAAGTCCTCAAGTACATATTTACATAGCATGAATTTAATTTTATGTAATGAAGGTGGGTTTAATACCTTCAGTCCTTTGACATAGAGCTTTACTATACACATGGAAATGGTGATTTGGATTCCAATGTACTAAGAAGGATGACTCATATATAGGAAATTTCAGAGGCCAGTAGAAAGGGGTAGCATATGGCCTTGTTTTTAGAGAAACACCTGGAACTGTAAGATAGTATTAGGTATACTTTTCTCTAATCCTTGGAAAGGACTTCCAATATTTTATATAGATTTATGATGAGACATTTATTTTATAATGAGGGCCTAGTCCTATAGGAGAGTGTGGTAGGCGAGGATCAGCCTCTGGGGATAATTGTGTTCAAGGATGAAATTCTGCATATTCATGGTCGAATTTGGGTTCCAACATCCATTAAAAAGGAGTTTATGAAAGAGTTTCACACCTCATCTTTGGAAGTAAAACCCTATATAACCAAGATATACTGAGACTTACACTGCCGGTATTGGTGGTCAGGTATGAAATGGGAGGTAGAATCTATTTTCACTAGGTGTTCCATTTGTCATCAAGTGAAGGAAGAACACCAGATACTAGTAAGTATTTTATAGAAGTTTCCCATACATGAGTGGAAATGGGATAATTTTGTGTTGTATTTTTTTAATGTGTTGTTGAGTTCAACTTGAGGTAATGATGTTGTATGGGTTGTTTTGGACAAGCTGAAAAGGGTCACTCATTTCCTTCTAATTAGGGAGACCTTATCATAATATGAGCTTGGGAGAATTTATATATATATAATATTGGGTGATTTTATAAGGTTCCTCATACTGTGGTATAGGATAGGGACACTCGGTTTACATATTGATTATAGAAAATATTTTATAGGGCATTGGTTACCCAAGTGATTTTGAGAATAGTATACCACCCTCAGACTGATGGCCAATTAGAGTGCACTAAAAAGGTTCTAGAGTACATGCTTAGAGAATGATTCATTGATTTAGGGGGATCTTGGGAGAGGCATATACCCCTATTTTAATTTTCCTACAAAAATAGCTATCAGAAGACTATAAAAATGGAAGCTTATGAGGATTTTTATGGTAGGTCATTTTGAACACCTCTTCGGTTGACAGAGGCAGGAAAGGAAGCGTAGCTCAGACCGTGTCTCATGTAGGATATTTTAGAGAAAGCCTAGTTGATGAGAATGTGTATGGAAACTATATAGTCTAGATTGATATCCAATAATGATCTTCGTTGAAGAGCTCTAGAGTTTGAGGTTGGGTAATGGTTATTTTTAGATATCTCTCTGAGTTTGGGGTATAGCTAGATTCAGATATAGGGTAATATTTCACCATGAAATGTTGGGTTATTTGAGTTTCTAGAGAGCGTCATACTGGTAGCCTATCAGTTGCAGTTACCTCATAGTTATAGAGCCATGAACGATGTCTTCCAAATATCTTATTTATACCATTATCATTCAAACCCATCTCATACTCTTCATCTATATGAGGTTTAGTTTTATGTAGATGTGTCCTTTTAGGAGCATCCTATATATATTTTTGATCAATGTATGAAGGATCTATGAGCCTGGTAGGTTCCTCTAGTATGGGTGCTATGGTTTCACGACCGTTTATAGGTTGATACTTGGGAGTGGGAGGCTGATGTATATGCTCAGTGGCTGGATATATTATCATATGATTCTTAACTACCCTTGTAAGGATAATTCAAGGATGAATTGATTTAAGGGGGAAGCTTGTAAGATATTCTTATTTTCTATGAGGTACGAATATTTTTAATTTTAGTTTAATTTCTTTTTCTGACCTATTGTGAGTGCCTAATGAGGTCATGGGAGTTTTTAGGGTGTTCGGGTCTTGTTTGTATCTCAGAGGCTCGGTTATTGGAAAAGGAATATAGTCCACACGATTAGAAGAAACCATACATCCTAAAACTTGCATTTAGTACTAACCATGCGTGGCATTTTAGAGAGAAGAGTAGGTCACATGGTTTAAGGGAACCATACTGCTAGTCCCACATGACCATGTAAGCCACCTAGAATTTTTAGTAGAGGATAAACGCATAGTTGGGCCATAATTTTTCTAACCATACGACATATCAATGAAAGGGGGAGTTTTGGATAGATAAGGGCACACAGTCTATGCATGGTTTGGCTAACCATGCAGCCAAATCATGCATTATAGTATTTTGAGGTAAAATGATAGTTTTTCTATAATAACTTATTATATTAACCCTACTCTCCTATTTCCTTTATTCTACACCTATGTCTATATCTTCTCCTCCCATTCAGTTCTATGGAAGCCTAAAGCTATGATATGGTATAACTTATCCATCCATCATCTAATTCAAGAGTTTTTTTTCTCATTGGATACATTTTGGTATGTTCTATGTTCCTCTTATGCCTTTAATTATTTGTATTTGTATCAATGGATCTATTTTGGTGAAATAAAATATGCCATATTTCTAAGGTATTCATCTTTTCTTCAGCTTTCTTCAAATCCAGTTCGAGTTAGGAGCTGATACTAGACAATTGTTCTACTATGGACATATGGTAGGTGGTCTATACCTTTTCCTACAAATAATTTTCATATTACATCTTTTTTCATTATGTCACATGATGGGAATTCAGTGTTTCTACTAAAATTAATTGAATGCCTATATTAAATTTTTTGGATCCTTGTTAGGTTTCCCATTTAGTAACTTTTGGTGGTTGGAGGTTGTCAACCACAACCTGAACCACCTGTCAAGTGTGTTTATGTATATTCCCCTTCATTTACTACCCTATTGGGTGTGCATGTGAGCTCTCCATCTTAGTGAGATCTTTAAAGAAGTAATTGAGATACTAGGAGAGGGTTATGCCTCATTTACCATGTGATTACATGATGTTAAATTGATTAAATGGATTAAATGGAAAATGTGGAGATGATTTTGATGAACACACAGATTGTGAATGATTAATAAATGGGTTCTGAAATGAATTTTGAAATGGGATAAATGATAAATGGAATAGTAAATAAATGACATGTGTTTCCTTATGTGAGCATGTTGATGATGGATGGATTGGTATAGCATCCAGGTTTATATTGAATGCCATGTAAATTTATACTCCTTGTATTACAAACAAAAATTAATTTCATGGACATTTATACTCTATGTATTCAAAATTACATTGAATTCAATGGACAATTCTACTCAATGGATTCAGAATTGCAACGAATGTCATGGAAATTTCTACTCCAAGTATTTATAATTACACTGGATGTCATAGAAAATTCTACTCCATGGATCTAGATTACATGGTAAGCCTTGGAAATTACTACTCATTGGATACCATTATGGTCCTGACACTTGATTACATGGAATAGGTTATTGGGGATGCCTTGTACATTTATACTCCTTGGATATGTCCCACTGTATCTAACACTAGATTACCTAGAAAAGGATGCATTGGAAGTTTATCATGATTTATATAATTCCCTTGTTGTAGGTTCTTTATTGTGTTTGTCTGATTGGATAGTATCACACCTATTTTTTCATGATTTATAATTATCCCATGTTTATGGTTATCGGTTTACAGTGAGTCTTGGTAGGCTGGATAGTTTTTCACTCATATGTATCATCCTTATGTATTCATTTTGTTACTATTATATATTACACATTTCTTATTCTTATATTACACATATTGGATTCATTATAAACACCATTGGTGGTGGCCTACTGATTGTTATCTAACACCCAATTCGAGTCGTCATTGGGTATATAGGTAGGGACTATGACAAGTGCTCACTTCATGATACTTGATTGGTTAGGATTGAAAATATGGGAGCACATGATCGAGCTAAGTGTGTAATGTTATCTGAAGACAGTTATTTTTTTTATTTTGATACGTATATTTTACTGGTTGTTTTTTTCCATGTATTTTCTACCATTTTGTATAGAGACATGACATACATAATTTTGTATTTTGTATTGCCTTTGGTATTGATTTATTATTGCTATTGTCTTATAGATGTTATCGACTACTATTTAGTATTTTCAATGCTTCCTCTATTGACTAATGTGATTACAACATTGTACTACACTCTGATCATGATAGTATAGTCTCCCCACAATACCATCACAAACTCTCACTACTATTCAGAATCCTCTGGTGTATGGGGAGGCATGCTTGAGGCTATGTGACCCACCAGCTCTGGGCACTGTTTAGTAGCACCTAGTTTGGGATGTTACAATGGGTCATAGTGAACTATTTGAAAATTTTGGCTAACTTCTTTGTAATAATGGATTAAAGATCAATGGAGTTTTTTTCAAGGTAGTACCTTTAGGAGGTAGTTAGGCTCCATGGAGTCCTGAGGATGATCATCTATAACAGTGATCCTCATTTTACTTGTAGAGTTTAGAGAGGTCTTTATCATGATGTTCTCTCTCATTTTTGCCTTAGTATTACCTTCCATACACATATGGTTGGTTAGATAGATCATACCATCCAAACTCTTGAAAACATGTTGTGCACTTGTGTCCTGGATTTTGGAGGTTTGTGGATGTTACACCTACCTTTGGTTGATTATTCTTTCAATAATAGTTTTCACTCTACCATTGTTACAGAACCATTTGAATCTTTGTATACTATACCTTATAGTTCTCTATTATACTATATTGGGGTCTGATAGTCAGTAATTCTTAGGATAGTACTAGTGAATCAAGAGACAAATATGATTCGGGTGATTTGTAAGAGGATGAAGGTAGTGTAGGATCATCAGAATTCATATACCGACCATAGGAGGGGACCTCTAGAGTTCAACATTAGAGATCATGTGTTCTTCAATGTGAAACCTCATCATGGGAATTGAAGGTTTGGTTGTGGCAGTGATCTTCTATATGCTTTGTTGAAAATTTTGATGTGTTGGATTGAGTTGGTGTCATTACATACCAGATATCACTTCCCCAGTAGATGATCTAGATCCATGATGACTTTCATGTATCCCATCATATCTTTTATATTTATAATGACTCTCACATCATCTATTTGGGTGATATCAACATTGATGATGATGATGATGATGAAACATTTGAGGAGTATCCCATGGAGATCTAGGAAATCAATGGGAATTTGTTAGATAGGCATTTTATTACCATGGTATATATCATTTGGCAGTATGGTGTCATAAATGAGAATACCTGGGAACATTATTTGCATATATGAAATCATTATCCCAAGTTTTTTTATTATTAAATATTTTTTTTTTCATTGATGTTTTTTGGTTTTTTAACTTTATTTTGTTTATAAGATAGTTTTCTCTTCTTGATACCTTGTTTTTGTCCTTTCCTTGTTTGAAAGGTATCTCCCCTAAGAGATTATTTGGGATCTGGTTGTTAGTGTTTCATAGTTTTTCAACTTGTGTCTCTAATTGAGAAATTTATAATCCTGTAGTGGTGAGATTCTTGAGATGTATCTCATGAGGTGGTTGTTCAGACCCTGTTTCTTTTCGTTTTCTCTGGGTTTGGTTTTTAATTATTAATGAAAATAATTTTTTAATAGTTATATAATGTAATGGTCTATAACATTTTGACTTTTACTTTTTGTTTTTATAAGGATTGGTGGTACCTAGAGGTAGTTTATAGGTGTTTTGGTGGTTAGGAGAGTGTTCCAAGACATTCTGGGGGTAACCACGCCCTAGTGATGGGAATGGTGAAGGTTATGTGGGAGCCAAGTGATTTGACAAGTCATTTTGGGTTGTCCATGTGGTTTACCATTCACTATGTCTAGAAAAAAAATTTGTGAATCTGTTTCTCTTGTCCTTTTATCTCTAATGTCTTTCCATATGAAATGACCAATTTTGAAAACCCCGATGTGCATAGCCCAAGAAAGAAGAAGGGGCAGAGAGGTCTCAGAGATCCGGGAAGCTGAATTGTTAGTAAAGGTAAGAAATGCAAGGGGATGAAATATTATTCTTATCTACCCAAACTAATGGAGACTAGGTCATCCAATAAAAATGTTTCCAAACCGTTTGAGACTAATTTTTCTATTAAGGATAAGTATAGGGAGATCAACACAATTCTATTGATTACAAATGAAATGGAAAAGGATGAAGGTATAAAGATCCCTTTCATTGTGAAGTGGATTCTGGGAAATTTGATGGCTAAATATGATTCACCTTTGGAACCTTCAATTGGAATGTAGTGTACAGAAGTTGAAGAGGTAATGGATAAGTGGTAACTTATCCTTTACTTTGATGAATAAATATTGGAGGAAGCATTAATTATTCATGCCTCTGAAAAGGATTCTATGAGGATTAGAGATAGAACAATTAAAGTGAGTACTAATAAAGAGCATTGCAACTAGATTGAAAATCAATATCTCATCTTCGTAAGAGGATTTAATGAAAGGAATTTGTCAGTGGATGAATTTCTACGGGCATAGTAAAAGTGGGATTACACTTTTGAGAATATTATCCAAGATGATTGGGGCAAAAAGTTTAATTAATTACTATAAAAGATTTATAGGTATACTTCTGCTAACGGGTTCAAGCTTGCTTTTAATATTTTGTTATTTTCTATCCTTCTTGATGTTTTTCTGGGCTAAACTTGTCTAGTTTCTCACTTTTCCCTCAAAATTGTTTTTATAATAAAAAATTAATTTTCAATTGAAAACCCTAATGAGTGTGTAGCTCCTTGAATGGATTCCAATCCAAAATGGGAATAATTTTTCACCACACCCATGGTCTTGGCTATTGTGAGGTAAAAATTCACTAGCTATGGTAAACAATCCCTAGAAAAGAACGTTTTAGGATGACATGCTAAATAACACCATGACCAGGACCAAGACGTGTTGGAAGTCATGGTGGTAGTAAGGATTATTTTGAAATTACATAAATTTTTACCTTTATTTGTGCATCTTGACTGGTTTTAAGGGGAAATTTGTGTGATGTTATGGTGGATTTAAATAAGATCTTGATTTTTTCCATTCCCCCTATTAATTGATTCATGTACCCCTCTTGAATCATTCCTTCAATTTTCAGATACTCTGATAAACCTAGATAATGGTTGATCTCTCTCTCATATTGAGGCTTCATTGAGAAATTGTTTCTAGGTAATGTTCGTTCTACCCTCCCTTGACACCCTGTGATCGATTCCTTTTAGATTTTAACTTAGACCATGGTGAATTGAGTGCTTTCAAGGTACCCTTTTCTTATCTACCATCTTTCTCTCTTCATTTATACTGGGTGATTTTTGTGGATATTGTCTATATTTTTTCTAGAGTGTTTAGTTTAATTTTTTGGTATATTTCCATTGATATTTTCTTGAAAATATTTCTTCAACTTAATAGAGTTTCTTCTGATAATGGTTGATCCTTGATCATCTGTTTTTTTTTTCAAGGATGTTTATCTTCTAAATTGAGGTAGGGGATTCATTACTTATCCTATTCTATGTTCACTCATAAATTTATCATTCTTTACCTCTTTTATTAATGTTGTAATTAACCTTAATGAAGGTTAAATTGGATTAATGAATGAATCTTGGTTTTTAGTTGTAGAAATCGTATGTGTTTATGTCATGATAATGGTTTACCTATTGTTTGGATAAATACTATGTTATCTATGTATATTGTATGGTAAATTTTTTTTATTTTCAAATTGGATAAATATTGTAAATATGTTAGTTCTTGTTGGATAAATAATAAATGGTCATGTTAAATTTTTAACCTTTTTCATATAGTTTTATGGAAATCAAAGTGATGCGAAGAGGCATGTTAATTTAATTTTTTCAACCTTATATTTTTGAAAAAAGGAAATTATTCTTGAAGCATGTCTAAATAAATCATATATTTTTATATCTTACACATTTGGTTGTTTTGTTTGTAACCTATGATAAATAAATTAGTTAATTCAATATGATAATGAATTGGTTGTTTGATAAATAAAATTGTTTGGGGTCGAGCAAGCCCATTTTCTTAAGAATGTTATATTCCTTGGTTTTAGGGCCTAGATTCCTTGTTGAATGTTTTTTCCAGTATACCTTGTGTAAGGTATCTATATGTGAGCCTTATGATGTGAAATGATGTGATAATAGGGTGGAAGATGGGTTGTTAAGACTTGGTGGGTGCCTAGGTATTTGGAAGTAATTGAACCCTATAACGGAGGGATAAATGGTGATATGCATGGTGGTGTTTGGGATGGAATTTGTACTAATATAATGGGTTAAAATTGGTATTTCCATTTTTTATTCTTAAATCTTGTATGTTTTCTTATTAATCTATCTATTTAAAGGTCATATGTTTGATTTTCTTATTTCCGCATTTCTTACCCCAATGCTTGACGCAGCTAGTTGTGCATAGATGATGCATATTTTATGGTTTCTAAGGATGATTCCTAGAGTAACTAGAATTATTTAATGGAAATAAATAATAGTTTTTTAACCCATGGGGTTAGTGGTTTAATAGAATATTAAATTATGATAATTCTTGAGAAACTGTGGGATAAGTTGGATTATACTTGGAGGGAATGGAAACAATTTGATAATAATGAAAATATAAATATTTAATGTAATGTTAAATGTTAAAATAAATAATTAAATAAAATTATTATTAAAATGATTCTATTTTTATAGGATACCTAATCTTTAATGGTGGCAGTTGGGTGTCTAAGAGACAGTAACTGCAATTGAGCCTAAGACTAGGTTGATGCACATAGTGTTGTTGTGAAATATTTTAAATCCAATATGTTATGTGATTTGCATACGCTACACCACCCATGTCGTTAGGATAATTGAAACCCAATGGAATCTGGGAGGGTGTTTTCCCCATTATCCGGGTTGGAATGGATGGCTGACTACCCCCTCTTTCACCTCTTTCTTATCCTGGTTGTATTATGTGTTATTATGCATGAAGTTTATCCTTACCCATATATTTATGTAGAAGGATATATTTTCTTGTGGTTATTTCACACACATGTACATCCAATTATAGTCTCATAAGTATTATTATACATATTTCATGTATGGTATGTGATGTATTGAGGTATAATACACAACATATGGTCTATAGTGTCTCCTGAAAACTACTTGGTTGTTATCCAGATATGTGGATGAGATGGTGATATGATGTGATGCATGAGTTTCATGTTTTGCGATGATGAGATGATATGATTCATCGGGTTCATGGTATATTATATTTTACCAAGTTTCTTCAGGTAGGCTTTCTTTCTGGGAGAGATAGCTTAGGGCGTGTGACATTGGGCTAGAGAGACAAACCAGTGGGGAAGTGGTAACATGGTACCTTCTTGATATTATGTTGGATATTATATGATTAATTACATTTGATACTTTTTGATAGATCCATGGTGAGAATGGGGACTTAACATAATTTTTTAGGTGGTGAGTTATATTCACTGGGCTTTAGTATACATTATTTATCTTTTACATTAGAGGATTCAAGCAGGATCCTACTAAGTATACCTATTTCTATAACCCTAATTATATATAATATTTTTTTCAAGTATGAAATTTTTATTTTTTTATTGGTTTGTACATTACTATATCTTGGAGTTGTTCATAAGCTATTTGGGATTCAAGGTCACTACTGAGGTTTTACATTTGGTTATTGTAGTTTTCTTTATAGTTGTTTCAATTTGTATGAAATTACATGCATGTATTTTTTATATTTTATTTGTATCATGATTAGGATTTTTTTTGTTGATTTCTTCTTATCTCTCATTCCTAATGTTATATTAGAGCATATTTTCTCTCATTTTTGGGCATGATATACCCTTGGTTCTTTTCAGTAATTCATGGCATATTAGAGGTGGGATTCGGGTGTCATTATCCCACTTCTCTCATTATCATTCTATGAGGGGTGCCTTTGGTTGAGGGTGTGATGACACATTTTTATAAAACTTATAGACATACCCCCAAGTGGATGAGTACATTTAATAAAAGTTTCATCTTACCAAACAGATTCATACATGTGTTGAAAATGTGGCATAAGACTCCAAATAGACAACCACCTTTTAGTTATTAGCCTATAAATTCTATTTATATTCATTTTATATATGAAGGCCTATAATAAATACTATTATTTAAGACTTAATTTTTATTTATATAATAAAATATAGGAAAATATTTCTAGCTACTTATTGTATGAAAAACATATGGGAGTTGATCAGCCTCCCTTTATAGGTAAAAACATTTATCTTAAACTTATTCAAAAAATGGATACTTTCCTTCTTATAGACATTTCTATTAGTTTCTTTTATATATATAAATATTTTAATTCCATTTTATTTTATGAATATATGATGAAACCTATGAATATCTTCACTTGTATTAACAAGTGCATTAAATGGCCTCCAAGATCCTAATGGGTGCTATGAATAATTTTTGTGAATGGCCTGGTTATATCTCTTCTACCTGGTGTGTCTTATTATCCAAGGAAACCACCATAATATTAATATTATAGAGGGATACCTCTAATACCACCTTATATCAAGGTAAAAATTGATAGAGACACTATGGGAGCTCCTACTCTTGCAGAATGTGGCGGTATTTTCAGAACCAATAGGGAGTTCATTATGGGTGGCTTCTCATGCTTTCTAGGGTCTCATGCTGATTATGTGGTTGAAATTTGTTACATCATATATTCTAATAAATAACCATGAAAATTAAAATGGATTAATCTTTGGATCAAAATTATTTATACACTTGTTTTCAACCTAGTGAAGAATAGATCTAGGAACATTTCATGGTAGTTATACTCATAATGGAAGAACTTCATAGATCAGGAGGTGGGAATGAACATAATTATATCTCACATCTACAGGTTAGAGAACATATTTGTGTATTCTCTCTAAAATAAGGAATTTTATGATCATGATTTCTTCTGGTCTTACCACTTGTGTGATTCTTTTATGCATTTACACATTTCAAGTTTTATGGGCGATGTTTATACCCACATTGTCTAGATTCTTCCCATGTTCGTATTTATTTTTTTTCTTTATTTAATGGGAATGGTTCATCTTGACTCATATTCTCAAATGTTCCTATTATTATTAATATTTCAAATTTAATTAGTTTTGTTTTTTAAAAAAATATTTGTGTGTGTCTATATTTGATGTGCATTATGGAGCTAAATGTGAGGTGAGTGGTGGTGGTGAGGTGTGAGTGTGAGTTAAAGTAAATATAAATATTTAAAAGTAATAAAAAAATAATTACATAAGGTAATTTTGGTGGCCCAATCCTATTTTACACTAAATAATGTAAAATGAGAGAGAAATCTAAGGGGATACATTGCATAAGAGGAAGAAAAGAAAAAAAATAAAGTAATTTAAAAATGATAAATAGGTTAGAAATGAAAATAGAAATTTAAAACATAAATTGTGGATGGGGGTGTGTGTTCATTGTGGATAGGCCAAAGGGAAAATATTTTTACCCCCACTGCTCTCTCACCTCTCTATCCCCCCATTCACTCGCATTATATAATCTTTTATCATCTATATTTATTTTGATATTGTTTAGAATGATGCATCGATGATGGTGTTGAATTATTCTCTAAGAGAGGAAGGTAATCCATAATTTTATTCTCATAAGTGTCAAATTATTTTTCTATATATTAAATTAAATCTAAATATCATGTTATAGTTTTTGGGGATTGATTTAATAAATATTTAGGCTTTATTTGATATCACCTCTTAGTGGTAGAATAACACCCCAGGTTGCGTGTTTAGTGGATTGAGTGGGTGGATTTATGAATTTCACTTAAAATTTTAAAACATGGATATTTTGTCAATTTTTATCCTTGTTATTTATTAAAATAGATTTTATAATATTTATTAATAACTTTCTTGTGATTTTATAAATTTTTTTGAGGAATAAACTTGATATCCATTGCTCTCTTCATTCTAAAACACCAAAAATCTATTTTTTGAAAAAACATGAACACCAAGTATTTTATGAAATACCAAGGATAAATTTTAATTATTTTACCAAATTTATTTTATAAAATAATTTCTTATGATTTATAAATAATTAAAATTTATATTTCATCCAGGATTTCAAGGATTAATAACCCATTTGGACATTTCAAATTTGGATTATTCTGTTTTTAAAAGATCCTTTGTTATTGTTTATTACACTGTTACAAAAAAATTGTTGTGTTTTTTAAAATAAAATTTCATTCTTTTACCATGTTTTTTAAATATTATTATTTTAGAAAAATCATTTCGTAAATATCATTATTTTTTGACTTTTGGTTGTAACCCCTTAAGATGTGCCCCTTATTATTTCTTAAGGTTGAAGTTGTAATGAGATTATATTATGGATTTTTTATGGATAATGAATAACTTGGTTATAATATTGATACTTTTAAAGTAATGGGATTCTTTTTCTTATAGGGTATTCATAGTTGAGATATAGTTTTTTATATTGGATAATGTGTGTTATATGTTATGTTGACCTATATTGTATGTTGATTACTCACCTCAATTTTATGACATGGGAACCCAAGTATCTAGGGGATATAATAGAACTAAGTACCCCCTTTTGGACTACGTCTCACTTACAAAACACTAGTAGACATGGAAAATGAGTTCTTGGTGTTGTTAGATGGGATTCACCACACTGATATTCTAAGACAAGCACTCCTTAGTAGTTGGTTGGTTATGGTGTCATTGGATGGGGGTCACCATGCCTCTAGTCCAAGTCATTCTCTCCTTAGAGGGTTACACACACAATTGGTTTTTGACCACTAGATCATAAGGTTGTATATAGATTCTATGGCTCCCATGACATTAGATCCCTAATGTTATTCCCATTATGCTTATTATTTTTAGTTTTGGATAAAAACCCTAAACTGATTTTTTTAATGTTGTCTTTTCTATTAAATTTTCACCAAATTTTATTTTATGTTAAATCTTAAAACAATAATTATCTCCCTTTGATGATTTCATTAATGTTTTAATGATATTAACTATATCCTTAATAAACTATTTTCCCTCTTTTCTTAAGTTATTATTTTGAATAAAAATATTTTTAACATGAAACATTTTCCTTCACTAGGATTTATCCATATTATTTTAAATAAATAGTATTTTTATAAAGTATAAGTTATATTAGGATGTTTTAAAATTTTAATTTTAATTTGGTTTTCATGAAATTATTTATTACATTCCTTCATGGTAATGTTTCAAAATCTTACTTTAGTACAGTATGTAACTTTTTTAATTAAAAGGATGTGTTTGTATGGAAAATCCATGTTACTTTTTATTCAAAAATAAAATCATATTTTTATATATTTATTTCAAACTATATTTTTTTCTCATGACAATATAAATTTTAAGTTTTTTTATTTACTCTTCAATGTGGTGTTTGGTATTGGGTTTTTGGTTTGATTATGGTGGTGGTTCCAAGAAAAGTGAAATTTTCTTGACACGTGTAGATGGATGGTTGTGGTCTGTGTTCTATTTTGGTATTTTATTAATATTTTTTTTATTCAATATTTGTGATTTCATTTTGGTATTTTAATTTAATATTAGATATTTTATATTAATATTATTTCATTATATTGTATATTTATTCCCTTTTTTCTTTTTTTATCATTAAAACTATTTATTTTGTATGTGTGATCATTTGATATGAAAATTTTTCATGCCAAAATTTTGGGTGAAAGTCCCTTATTATTACTGTTTCATCAGCCAAATTATTTCACACTTGTGTACATTTAATTCCCATGCACAAATCTCCAGGACTTGGATCAGTAACACCCTTTAGTCCTTACCAAAAGCCAACATGAGTACCAATATTAGGGGTTTCCTAGATTGGTTCATGAAAAAATGGTATCAGTTGTAACACCCTGAACCAAATCACTGGGTTTAAGCTGAAGTGATGCATAACCTCATGCATTCCTCCATATAAACAAGAATTTATAAACTAGCAGTGAGGGTCTAAAGTGACATGGGGAGACTATACCCTTAGTAATCATATCAAAATAAAAACAACAATATAAACATAATAAACATAATAAAAATAGATGTTAAAAACATGAAATAAAAATAACAAAACATGAAATATAACATGAAATAAATGTTAAAATAGATGTTGTGTTAGGCCAAACAAGTATAATCAATTGAAACCCAAAGGTGGAAGGTTAATAAACATGAATAGTAAAATAGGAAATGATAATAAATAAAATTATTGTAGTAACTATCCAGGGTATACCCTAGTACTACATCCACCTCCCAACTCAAATATCCTTAGAAACCTTTCTCTAGGATCATTCCCTTTATTGGATCCTTGATCAGGAATTCTATATGTGCACCTTGATAACCATATAGGGTTTGATTATAAACTTAGTAGGATACCTCCAATGCATATTTTATAAGATTTTACATGTATACATAGTTTTATGTTATGATGGAAAGGTAAATTCACACACAAACATATAACTAATCATGTAATGAGAGGACATGAAAAAAACATGCTACCATAAACCTTAGCCATACCTGCTTCGGATCCATGTTGTAAGAACATCATATTTAGGTAGCATTTCGAATTAGATCATTATAAGTAACTCTATCCACATTTAAGGATAAGTACTTTCCACCTTTAATGAATAACTCCACTCCCACCCATAAAGAAAATTCACACCCATGAGTCATGGTTATTTTCTCACCTATGATGGTATGAACACTTGGAACACCCATAAAAAGTCAACCTCTCTCATATGTAAGAATTTTTCCCATCATTAATTCATACTTTCATATGTGTTCACTCTTACAAAGGCCTATTTTGTTCTTCAAGGGCTATGAAAATCTCAGAATTTAACCATCCTACATAGAGCCGAAATCAATGAGTCTTGTCATCTGTGTTCCCCCTCTAATGTTTAGTTAAGTCTATAAGGGACACATATCATCCTAAAAATTAAAATAGAAATTCCATAAGTTGTGTATAAATCAACACGTAATGCATAACATATAAAGGAAAAAATATATCACAATGGGTTTTCCACAATCTATGAATATTACATGAGTAACAAATGACATAGAAGGGAACAACATGGAATATCAATAAAAAGTCTCATATGCCACCCTATGCACATCAAAAATACCAATAATTTGAGTTATATACATGAGGCATAAAAATAGAGTCTAATAATTCTAAATAATTCCATAAAAAGGCCCAAGTTGGTAATGAATTCATAATTTTTACACATTGATGCTAATTTCCAAGATTCATTGAGGGATGACACCCATATCACACATGTGTACCAAAGTTAACTAGAAAAATACCCAATTCATAATAAAAGGGTCTCTATAATTGGGATTCAAAGAAGTTATCATCCCCAGAAATGAAATCTACATTAAATTTTTAAAAGATACTCACCATCAACAGTATATCTAGATCCACTCAAGAGATAAAATCCAAACTCTCTAGATCAGGCATCTATCTAATAAAAAACAAAGAATCCCCCATTATATTATTATACAATCTATATATATAGCCTATATATCTTTCATATATGATTTATTTATTGATATAATGTTAGATCTAGGACATAAATGAAGAATATATGAAGAAACAACCTCTTAACTACAATAAGCATGACCCAATGCTCTAGATCTTATGCATCTAGAAAAAAAGGGAGGAGAACCACCAAGAATATCCAATAGAGTACCAAGTTTGAGAGAACTAGGCATATGAGGAATAGTGAGAGGTTTCAAAGGGGTTTTTGGGATTAAAATACAATTTTTTAATTTACTATAATCCAACACATGTTTTGGTCACATGGTTTACGAAATCATACACCAACCATACTTTCACCTCTATATAGTGTTTCATGGTTTTTTATGAAAATTCACATAATTAGATCTAACCATTAAAAACTATTCATTTACCTACATCCTTATCCAAAAAATCTACATCGTTTCCTAGAAAGAACTACATGGTTTCCCCTAACTATGTACTAACCATGAATCTACTTTGAGGCATCTAAAAAACTCTAACAAAAATCAGAAGCTACTCGAGAATCCACCCAAGAAAAGAATAACTCAAAAAAAATAATGAAGGGTTGATAGTAAGGTGTAATGTACCTAAAAAACTTTTTTCTATTATAGTCTCTCCCTCTAAGGACTTCTCAATTCAATAAGTGTCTCTAGAGTTCCTACTCAAACAACTCATTCCATTGATCTCGTACATCATATTCTCACTCCCAAGTCTCTTCTTGGATACATCCATACTTACATAGAAATATAAAAAGTGGAATCATCTTCCCTCAAAAAAAATTCTCACTCTAATATATGATCTTCATTAGGCATTCCAAAAATGATATTTCAGGCTCCAACTCAACTACCTCACGGTTGATAAAAAGCATAGGATCGGGCATGTACCTCCAAAGATAAGATACATGGAACATATCATACATACCTTAGTACCATAAAAGAAGATCCAAATGGTAGTCCAATAGACCAATATTCTTTGTAATACTTAATGGACCAACAAATCTTGATGATATATTCCCCTATTTTTCAACCATTGGTTCCCTAGTCTAGGATTTGCTTGTAAGAAAACTCAGTCACCTATAGAAAAATCCAAGAATCGCCTCCTTGTATCATCTTACAATTGATGTTTGATCTAAGCATTGGTTAACCAATTCCATATATGTTTTACTCTCTCAAATTTCTCTTATATCATACTCATCCCCATCACTACTACCTTACCCACCTCATTCCAACATAGCGGTGAGTGACGTGACTAGCCATAAAGAGCCTCAAAATGTGCCATCTGAATTGATAACTAAAATTTTTTATTGTAAACAAACTTAACCAAGTATAATTTTTCATAACAAGATATATAAAAGTATATAATTAATTCCTATAGTATATTTTATAAAATATGGATCATCCTCTCTAACTTACCATCAATATTTGTATAATATACAGTGCTTAGTTATAATTATGTAACTAAATCCATCTGTAATATCATTAAAAAACACAATGTTAGATACATTTATCTACCTAATATTATGCTCAAAGGAGCTCCATGAATTCATAAAATATCTTATATGTACAATTTTCCAAACTCATCCAATTAAAGGGTCTATAAAATCAGTAATAAATGATCTACTTCTATTAGAAAATCAATTATCACCCACAAAGCATCACAACTACTCATGGTCCTAGGTAACCCCATCTTGAAGTCCACCATTAGATCATTAAACTTCCACATAGTCATTGAAAGTGACTAAATAAAACCATAAGGATGGTGATTCTCTACAATTATCCTTTGGAATGTATGGTGTCATGATAAAAAACATATGATGTCTCTTTTCATTCCTAGATGTCAAAACTAACATCAGATATCATGGTATATATTCATCAACCCATGATGCACTACCAATTTTAAAGAATGAGAGTCTCTCAACAGATCCTATCTTAAGAGAGTTGGAACAACTATCCTACCATGAAAATAAATTACATCTTCATTTTCTAAGGACCACCCTGGAATAGAATCATCCACCACCAAGTTCTCCCACATCACCATGCTCTCAGGATCTGACTCTTGAGTGGTCGTTACCCTATCCACTAAAGAAGACATGATAACCGAAGGTACATGTTTCATTAATATATGATCCCAAGATTCATCTACTATCTAGCTAGCCAATAAACTCATCATATTCCATTACTCTTACCAAATATACTATCCAAACTCCTCTTTCTCCTATATTTTCCTACTGATAGAATCTGCAATGATATTATATTTCTTGAGAGAATAGGCCATATCAAATTTTAATGTATACAGATACTCCACGCAATACCTCTACCTTAGATTAATATCCCACTGAGATAAGATGTATTTCATTAATACAACTGATAATCAGAATTTGTATACACATTTTAGATACATTTATTTAAGTATTAATCATGATTTATTTGATAATGCACTCTATTTTGGTATTTTTTATATGAATTGGGAATTTAAGACTCAAAGTAAGAATAGATGAAAATTGGAAAAACGGGATTTACACATCATTAAAGGAGTTCAAAATGTGTATTATTTATTCAAATCATCACTAGGGACAAAAGGAAAACCCATAAATATTTACATGGTGTGAATCTAGTTCATGACATGTATCTACATTACACATCGTGGGATATTCAAAATCGGAATCCCACTCAAATTATATGATGTAAAGGAAGTACTAGACACAAATCCCATACATGATGTGTAGAATTTACATGACATGAAATGTTCAAGATCTCATCCATTCAAAGATACATGATAATTTCCCATATAATTTTAGGATTTGGAGTACACTACATGAAATAAACTTACATGTCATGTAGAAGTCGATATATAATCCACTTAAATCCATTATATGATGTGAATACTTTATACTTCCTTTAATTTTCACATCTATAAATATTTGGACTCCCTCTCCGTGTATAGGAGTTCAGGATATACATATTTTCTCTCATTTTTTATTTCCCATTATCTTATATTTCTATTATATTTTGTTTCAAATTAATTTCAATTCATTCCTTAACTATTTTTATTGATTTTGTTGTTGTTTATTGTCATTGTACATTTTTTCTCATTCCATCTCATAGTTAGATGGTCATTTTCCTTCTCGATTTCCATTCAATTTCAACTCTTGATGTTTCTTTAATGTTTCTTCATTCAAAGTAAGTTTTTTATTATATTTGAATTTTTTTAATTATGGGTTTATTAATATTGTGTTGTTTTATTATTATGAAAATATTTTTTACCACTTTCATTCTTTCATTTAACCCTGACATGCAAAGATAATATTCATAGGGTTAGGGGTCAATAGTAGGGTTATTTTGGACCTAATGAATATTTAAAATCAAGACTTGGTAACTCTATGGATAGTACCTAGGTTTAAACCAATTTTAAATCTCATTCAATTACATCTAACTTGAATATAGGAGGTGTAATAAAATGACCATGACCTAGTTGGATTTGATCAGGCTATAACTAATATCCTATGATTATTTCTTCCTATAAGTCAATTTTTCTACACTTAAGTTGTCAATTAATCTAGAAAAAAGGAGTATTTTCTTTCTTAGGTTGATCCAATTATTTAAACTATGATCAATTTGTGTCTTTTTCACTACTTTTCAACCTATACCATAGGTTTATCCCAAGTTAGATTTGGGAGTATCCATTGCCTATACATTGAAATTTACCCTGAACCTTTCCTTTAATCTATTTTAAACCCCAAGCTACCTAGTTTTAGTTAACTCAACCCAAAGAGAGTGAACATGGGGAATCCTACCAAAAGGGTTCTTGCCACTAGGTTACTTGTATAAAAGCTCTCTGTGGGTTCAACCCCAGACATCCGCTTTAAAATTCCTTAGCAGTTGATTATATTTTGGTATATAAATTTATAATTGGATCATTCCTAGAGGTTTTAATGATGTCTTTTGGATGCATCAAATTTTGGAACTGTTTTTAGGGATAACTATGTTATGCCACAATGACCTTCGTCCAGAACCTTGGATTACCTCACTCTCCCCCTTCTTATCTTCTTTTTCCTTCTTATTTTGTTTCTATATATTTTTCTCACATAATAAAATCCATGTCCACTTTATTTCAGCCTAGTGAAAGATCTATGGTCCCCTAACTCATTATAGAATCATAGACACATAAGAAATGATTAAGTTAGATCTTATGATCGATCAATCTATTTCTTCATGTAGACGATGAACAATGGATGAGCACAACGATATTGAACTAACACACATGAAAAAATCTCAATATGTACCACCTGAAATTTAGGCTAACAAATGAGTATTGTAGGAGTAAACCATCATAGACTACAACCTTTCGTCCATCACTAGTGTTGCACCCATCATTGTGAGCCCACCTATTCAGGAAAATTTTTTAGAGATAAAATCTATACTCATTCACATGATCCATAACATGGGAAAGTTTAGTGGAATACAAATCGATTATAAGTTTTTGATACCTTTTTCAACTTAGGAATTTGATTTGATGTGATTAGAGTCCATATTTTCCCATTATCATCGCATGACGATGACAAGGATTGTATTAAGAGTAAAGCTCAAGATTCCATCACGACTTGGGATGAATCGTAAAATAAATTTCTTGATAAATATTTCCCACCAATCCAAAAATGGAATCTCAGAAATGAGATTCAAAATTTCAATCAGGTGGATGGAGAATTAGTTTAGGAATTATGGGACCATTTTAAGGAACTAACTTAGAAGTTCCCACATCATAGACATGATGGTTGGTTTCAACTTCAAACTTTTTACCAAGGTCTCCAGCCTTCCTTTTATACTATTGTGGATGTTTCCGCTGAAGGCAGTCTCATGCTAAAGACACCTGAATTCAACAGAGCACTATTAGATGATATTTCACACAATTCCAGTCTATGTAAAAGTGAGACAAGATCAACCTGATGTAGAATCCATTAGGTGGAGGATAATTCCCCTCTGGCATCCTAAGTTTAGTCCCTTACTAAGAAGTTAGAATCTTTTTAGCTTCCTACTCCATCCCTTCAACCTTCTACCTCTGTCATAGATATACAATAATGTGAGATGTTTGGAGGTCCACACCCATACCAAAACTACAAGGATGGTATATAGGAACCTCAATTATATCAATTATAATCAATAAAATCAGCAATTTCATAAACATAAACCATACCGACAACAATATTATCAACAGAGGTGGGATCAGTATTCATAACAACAAAACCAAGGTTACTGTCAGCAGAAGAGTAGATAGGTACCACCAATGAATTAGGGACCACCTAGGTATCCACCTCAAGGTCCAACTCTTCAATAGCATTAGTAATTTCAATAACCTTTTCCCCCTAGATCTTAGTGGTTTCCACCTTTCCAATAGCAGTAATTCTAGTAATCTCTACTAAGACCACCACAACAAGACCAAACTCTTTAATCCAGTATTGAAAAATTCTCCCCACCTTCATGAAAAAAACAGATCTATGGATGAAAACACAAGAAACTACAATGTAAAACCACATGGATTCCATGCAAAACCTTGAGAATAAAGTGGCGTAGATCTCCAAGACTTTATCAAATTTATTACCAAGTACATTTTCTAGTAATAATGAGGCTCATATGAGGTTGGAGGATAAGGATATAGATCTTATGAGTGGGTAGAATCTGGACTTTCAGTATCCATTATTAAGAGATGAAAAATAGTTAAAATAATCTGATAAAGTTGGTTAGGAAAAAACTATAGAAGTAGAATAAACTAAAAAAGATCTAGTTAAAGAGTATCCTAAAAAGGGGAAATTTATATATGGAACTGCCACCACAAAATACCCCTCTACCCTTTTCGAATAGGATGATATAAGACAAAAAATAAAGATAATATAAAAAAACTTGATATGTTTAAGAAATTAAACATTAATATACCCTTTTAGAGGAAATTTCTCAAGTTCCTACTTATGAAAGATTCATTAAAAACTTTATATCAAGAAAAAGTAAAATGGAAGACTTGGGAGTCATCTACCTAAATGAATAATTCTCCACAACTGTTCAGTGGAATCTCCCACCCAAAATATGAGACCCTGGAAGTTTCTAAATTCATTACACATTGGGACATTCAATTTTAAAATAACCTTGTGTGATATGGGTGTAAGTATCAATATCATGAGTGTATTAAAAAATATAGGGCTCATAGAATTAAAAATAATAAGAGTGAAACTCTATATCTCTAACCACTCAATGAATAACCCTCAAGGAATTCTCAAGGATGTCTTAGTAAAAGTTTTAAAACTCATCTTTACAGATGATTTCATCATCCTTGATATGAAGAAAGATAGATATTTCCCCATAATTTTATGGAGTCCATTTCTCTCCACTATAAAGGAACTAATAAATTTAAACCAAGGGAGATTTATATTAAAATTTGGTGAATAAAATCTTGTGTTATATTTGGTGAAGACTGCTAAGAAAAGAAACAAATCGTTGGATTATCAAGCCATCTATCTTACTAAAGACAAAAATGATTACATGACCACTAAGGATCAAAGAAAGACCCAACCTCCAATTGTAAATGGATGCAGTGACCATAAAAATTTGAATTACTTGGAACCTATGATGTGTAATTTCATCCCACCTTTCATACCCTATGTTTTCAAGAGCCATTCCACCAAAGGTGTGTCCTTATATTTAAAATCATATAAATGTAAATTTGTCTATTTCAATACAATAAAGAAATAAATGACAAGGAAGAAACCCGGGATAGGTTAGTTTAGATTTTAGTAAGGTTTAGTGATGTTGGAGGCATAAGGATAGAGGTCCTAGCCCAAAAAG
This sequence comes from Viscum album, assembly GCA_963277665.1. Taxonomy (NCBI): domain Eukaryota; kingdom Viridiplantae; phylum Streptophyta; class Magnoliopsida; order Santalales; family Viscaceae; genus Viscum; species Viscum album. Next base: position 1,221,972,879 of record OY728148.1, on the reverse strand, counting down.
GCACAAAATGAAAAATAGATATTGTGTATTCATTACACGACATGTAAATATATGAGTTCATTTTTTTAAAAGAACAAAAAATACACATCACATATTAATACACAACATGAAAATTTGGGGGTGAATTTAAATTTCATGAACCCTAGGTTCACAACCACCCCCACCCTTATTTCTTCCTCTCATGCATGACTCTCTCTCTCCCAAAGTTGCTCCTCCTCCGTCATTGGCCACCTCTGGTTCTCCCTCCTCCTCTTGTTTTCTTATCCTCCTTTCACTTCCTCTTTATCCCCTTCTCATTCATCTAGTTTGAAAAGTCTATAACAAAAACCATCAAAACTTAATCCTCTAAACATGTGCCCGAGCATGATGATTCTCCTCCTCCACCCAATCATGTGAAAGATCCTCCTACACTACCTACAAAGCCATCCTCTTCAGCCTCTGTGTCAACCTATGCAACCCCTTAAGATTTAGAAGAGTTATAAGGAACATTATAATGCCCACAACTATACATGTTCCTTTTTTCTTAGTTCCATAGTATCAGGTTAGGATGTTCTATCTCTAGGAGAAGCCTATAAGGTCCATCAAGACTTTGGACCTCTCCGTTCTCAAGAAGATTTTGGTTTATGAGATATTCCTTGGCCTCATTATCTAGATGCACCTATCCACCATTACCCAGGTATGTCTGGAGACCTATCGGGAGTTATTCCTTAATTTCATATCCATATTCAAGTTATCTATCATCCATATCACCTTCAGTCTTAGAGGTAGTCCTTTCAAGTTGACCATCAAAAACTTCGTCATTATGAATGGGATTTATTTAGTCGATTTTATTGCCTCCCTAGTTTTACTAAAATTGTAGTTCGATCCATATAATGAGGATTCATAATGGCATTGGATGTTGATCACTAGGTATTGGCAGAGTGTTTATGATCCACACATGTTGAAGAGCTCCCAAATATGGGGTGTCGCCATGAAGATCGTGCATCGGGCTCTGGACCATTCTTTGATGGCCTAAGGAGATTCTCATGGGTGTGTTATCCAAATTGAGGCCATCATCTTAACATCAAACATGGGTGTCCCCACCATCATCATGTCCAGACATTTCACCTTATATTATGAGACTAAAGTATCGAAGGCTCATGGAACTATGATGGGAAGAATATTAATTACCTATCTTGATACCATATCAATACCTTTGACACTGCCCATCCCCATTATTCTATTGGTAATATGGATACCATTGATCTACTTGTGATCCACAAGATGGGTCTACTGAGTAAGGGACAGAGTATCTACCATTGGGATCCAAATTACATAGAGTAGGAATACATGGAATGAACTAATTTAGACCCATCCCTATCCTCACTGCTCATACCTCATACACTGCTCCCTCTACCACCACCCCATCCCCTACCCCTTCTACCACTAAAATATATCTCCCTTCTACTATTATTTCACCACCACCTCTTACAACAACTTAATCGTCCCCAACTCTTACCTTTGACTTATAAATGATTCTCTAGTCCCTTTTGTAGATTTATAGACATATATTTCACCCTCTCAGTATCTCGTTCAATAACCTATCTCATGTCACCACCCCTCCCCCTCCACCAGTCCCTTACTCTTCCTAACCACCACCACCTACTGAACCTGCTTCTGCATCTATCCCCACCACACATTCTACCCCAGATGACCTACCTCCTGAGATCACCAACCCTGCCACCCAACAATAGTTTCTATCATAGCATGAATAAGGGGGAAAGGTCCCTATAATTCAATATTCCTCGGAGATTCCCCACATAAATCCAACTTCCAGACGTACGACCTCAATACGGATCACCACTTCACCCCTCCACCCTTGACCAATCCTGCTGCCAGCACCGCGACACCTATTATGGTGGTCGATCCTCTAGGCCTTGCCTCCATAGATGATATTGATAAATCTGATCTTTACTAGACCCCCACTATTTGGGAGTGGACTATAGATTCTAATAACAACGACATTGTCTATACGGTTTAGTTTTGTCCATTTACCCCTCCCCCATTGTACTCTATCTAGGTGTCTATTTTTTTTATTCTCATTGTATCTCACATACATTGATTATAATTTATTATATATATGGATGGAATATAGTATTTTTATTTCACTACATGGTTTTTTTATTTTCATTTTACTATTTCATTAATTTATCCTTGGCTAGATCTGTTATATATTCTATGGTCATTGATGAGTCTATCAAGTTACCCTATGGAATCCTGATTAAGATTTATTAGCATGTGGATAACCTATAGTAACAGGTTGAGGATCTCTAGATTTAGATATATACTTAGCAGGGGTACCCTCCATGGCCTTATGAAATTCAATTCCTACCACATGAGCTTCATGGTCGATACATTCCTAAGGTGTTTAATCCCACAAAGCACCTTAGTGCTCTTGAAAATACTCCCACTAGTTCTTGTAGAAGGCAGCTAACTTCTGAGCTGATGGAAAGCACTAACTAATTCCTTTTTCCATCTATCTAGATGACGATGTCATTGTTAGAAATTTATGGGAGGGAACCCACCCTTTTTCCTTTTTATCATTGTGTGATTAGGACATATATTTTTCCTTTTCTCAAAATTTTGGTTCGTATGATGTCCAAAGCTTATTTTTAGTCACTTCTTGCATTTATCTGGGTTGTTTCTTCGTGTTTTTTATAGTGTTTACCTGCTCATTATTCTAATTCAATATTGATTAACCCCTATGTACTAATGGTTTATCTAGTGTGGGTATTTTTTCTAAAAAAATTATAGGTATCCCAAATCAAATCAACATCCAACAAGTTTCCCCATGAAATGAAATTCACTATAGGGAGATCTCGATTCCCCAATATTAAATTATAAATTTTCATCTCATTTTTTTCTATGATTTACTTTCTATCTCTACTAAAACACCTTCCATTACAATATTGACATAGTATCATTTTAAGTGTGGAAGATTTGTCACTGAGATTTATTATCAATGCACTTGGATTATTGTCTATTTTCAATAATCTAAGATACATTTTTCATTAAAAGAATGGTTTAAACTTGAAATTTAATTACACCAATATAATTATAATTAAAATTTAAGTTAAAGGTTGTTGAAATTTATTTTTATTTTTGTTTATATTTTTATCATGATTAATGAGTTTGAGTAATTGAAATCTATTTCTAGATTCTTCCAATTAATTTTGATTAACTTATTATTAGATATTATTCCTTGAGTGATTTACAGCTATTTTATATACTCCCATTACTAATAGAATTCTAGAATTATATTGTCATATCAATTTATTATCATATTTATCGAGATATAATTGGGGAATGTAAACCTGTCATAACTTGCATTGAGATCTTATTGAGGCTATGATTGAACAAATACACTCTTAAAATGATTGATTAAACTTTTGATAAAACCATTTTCTTGAGACCCACCTATATATTTATCCTTCTTTAGCACATAATGTCCATGAATAAACTTGTTAGGATGGATCCATTTCAAGCCTATTATCCCTTCATACCCTACTCTTAGTACGATGCATGATTTTATTTTGAATAAGTGTGGGGTATTTTTCATCTAATACATACATTTGATATTGATACTGAGGAAATGTATGGTGGTATCTTCACCAGATTTATTTGATATGGTTCATTATTACTTTTGGAATTTTCTATACTTACCCTATACCTTTATAAAAGAATAAATATTGGGATGTGTATTAGGAAGGTTAAAAATTATCATTACAAGATTGAAGAATCCTAATATGGATCATATGTGGTTAGGTAATGGATGTGAGATGTATCATATACATGACTTTTGAAAAATTAATTAATTGAGAGAAATAAAGGAATAGGGAACATTATTTATGCTATCTTGACACATTCATGGACCCAATTTGAGCTATTTGAAGTATGGACATATTTTTTCTAGAATGAGTTATTCATTTCACTTTTCACAATTATCATACATTATACAATAGAGATTAACCTCATTTTTTAGCTTTATTTTTATTATTTTCCCACCTACCCTCAGCCTTAGAGACATTTTAACCTTATTTATTAACCCCTAATGTTTAATTTTTTATTTATATTTAAGAAGTCGAGATGATAAAATTAATGCCAGCCTATGGTTTGGAACATGTATTTAGGGTATGATCATAACTCTAGTTATATTTTACCTTGAGTGATGAGAGAAAAACTATTGTGACGTAAATTAAAAAATGGGTATGGCATCTAAGGAACAGTTATGAAAATATACTTAAATGAAGAAAGAAACAGAATAAAGAAGTAGACTATGAGTCATGAATGATTTTCTCTATAGGATTGATTCTAGAGAACTTAATTTTTCTGATTACACTTAATTTTATTTTCATAGTTATAATTCATGTTTCCTATTTAAAAATTGTTTAATTTGGAATCCTTATTGAGGTTATTTTTTTCTTGAGGATAAGAAATGGTTCAAGTGAGGGGGAATTTAATCAGCCAAATTTATATACACATTTGGTATACATTTATTTAAGTTTTAATTTCAATTTATTCATTAATGCATTGGGTTTTGGTTTGTTTTTATAGGAATTATGAATTTAAGACTCAGATGAATAATTTCTAAAAATTGGAAAAAAAAATAGGATTGACACATTGTGAAAGGAGTTCACAATGTGTATTCCTCATTCACAAAATCCAATAAGAACAAATCCAAACTAGTGAATATTTACATAGCGTGAATCCAATGTATGATTTGTAACTATACTACACATCATGAGATATTCTAAATCAAAATCCTGCAGAAATTACATGAAGTGAAGGAAATACAAGATGTGAATAAGATACATGACATTCATAATTTACACAACATAAAATTTTTATAATCCCACCCATTCAAAGATACAGGTTAATTTCCCAGATAATTTTTTGGATCTGGAGTACATGATGTGAAAGTAATTTACACATCATGTCGAAGTCAATACAGAATCCACTTAAATCCATTACATGATGTGAATAATTTTCATGTCATGTAATTTTTGAGTCTATAAATATTTAGGCTCCCTTTCCACATACAGTAGCCTGGTGCCTGCATCTTTTCTCTTATTTTTTATTTCCTATTCTCCAATGTTTATATTTTTTTATTCCAAACTAGTTTCAATTAATTCCTTTACCATTTTATTGATTCTTTTGTTGTTTCTTTTAATTTTACATCTATTTTTTTCCAACTCATGATTCGATACCCATTTTCCATACCAGTTTTTATTCAACATCAACGCTTTATATTTATTTCTTTTTTCTTCATTCAAAGTAAGTTTTTGATTGTATTTAAATTTTTTAATTGTGGATTTCTTAATTTTGAATTGTTTTATTATTATACAAATAATTTTTCCCACTTTATGGATTTTACTTAACCCTATCATTCATGAAAAATATGCTTAGGGTTAAGGGTCGAGAGTAGGGGTGGTTTGAACCAAATGAATATCTAAAATAAAAACTTTGTAACCCTATGGATAATAACCAATTTTAAAATAATTGTAAATCTCATTTGATTTCATATACCCTAACCAAAAAAGGTTTAATAAAATGACTACAACCTAGTTGGAGTTGATCAGGCTAAGACCAATAGCCTGGGATTCTTTCTACATATAATCCAACCTTATTATTATTATATTTTTAATTAATTTAGACTAAGGATTAATTTATAGATTTGGTTATTCCAATTATTTGGAACAAGATCAATTGGTTTCTTTCAAACCGCTTTATAGCCTATGCCATAGGTCTATCCCATGTTATATTTAGGATTATCCTTTTCTTATACCCTAAAATTGACCTTGAATACTTCCTTTAATCTAACTTAAAACCCAATATAATTAGTTTTAGTTAACTCAAAACAAAGAGAGTGAATGTGTTTAATCCTTCCAAAATGGTTCTTACTATTGGGTTGCTTGCCTACCAGCTGTCTTTGTGGGTTTGACCTCGGACTGTCATGTTACTATGACTTAGTAGATGAGTGTAGTTTGGGATATAAATTTCTAATCTGGCCATACCCATATGATTTAAAGATATCTTATGGAAAAATCAACAACTCCTAACCCAAAACATGATTCATCACAATACACTTCATATCCAATCATAGGCTCTAGAAGGGTCAAAACTAGGACTATCATCAATCTCCTATTTAGTTCAATGAAAACCTATTTAAACTAATTGTACTACCCAAAATTAACCCCCTTTTTTGTTTAGTTATGTCAATAGTGATTCCAAATGGGAGAAGTACTTGATCAAACATCGATAGTTCCCTACAAGCCTAAAGAAACTCCTAGTCTCAAACCAATTCTTGGGGTATTTCTAAGAAAACATATCATATACCTTCTCCAGTTCCACTGGAATCCCTAACTTAGATATTTCATGCCCAAGGAATCATGCCTCTTGAATCCAGAAGTGGAACTTCTATATTTTTTGCATAAATATGATGCACTCGAAGTGTACTCAATATAATCTCAATGTGCCTATCATGAATATATCAAGTCTTAAAATATATTAGGATATCATTCATAAATACAAATATAAAGGATTCAAGGTGTGAATATAAGATCTTATTCATGAGAGTTATGAACAACATTGGAGAATTTTTTAACCCAGAAGGCATGAAAAGATAATCATACAGTCTATATCAAATCCTAAACATTTTATTGGGAATATCCCCCTATTTGATCCATAGTTGATGGTATCCTGAATAAATTTCAATCTTGGAAAACTATCAAGCTCCCTTTAATTTATCAAACCAATTTTCAACACTAGGTAAGGGGTATATTTTCTTCACTTTTACCTAGTTTGGCTTCCTTTAGGCCATGAATACTTGTATACTACTTCCATGACCGGACCTGCCTGAGATCGCATGTCTAGTGATAATATGAGTATGAATACCCGAATCCCACCTCTAAAAGGTCAGGGGCTGGTGAATGGTTCTGAGTAGGTATAACACTAACATGAGAGGTCTTACCCTAAGGTACATGTACACAAACATAACTCAAATCCCATACAATGATGAAATGTAAAATAAATCAAATACCAAATGAATACATATATCTAAATCCCACAATTAGAGTATGATAATAATAATCAAATAAAATAGGACCAAATACAAGCCCACTGAAAACTGTAAAGAAGTACAACCTGTTAGAATGAAGGAACTGTAGTCAAATGTGAATCTTAGTACAAACAATGGTCTCTCTGTCTTAATCAAAGCTCCATATGCTAACAATCCACCAAGAGATTCATAAAAATTTCGGTCATCTGCATAAGACACAACATATATGGGAAGAGCCAATTCATGGGTGAGTATAAAAATACTCAGTAGGACACCCAGAAATAATTAAGCATAATGTGTCGAGATTAGTCGACTAATCACAGGATATATCAATAATAATACGAGACATACAATAAAACATCCATATATATTCAAAGTATACACTAAGTCTCAAGATAATTTCACAACCACATTTCCAACCTAAGATTCTGCATGAGAGTTTGAAACCACACTCACCCAGGAGAACTCACTCCACAACACTACTGGAAAATACCCTATACAAATGGTTTAGAACCATTGGTATAGGCCTCCAAACCGTTGGTATAGCCTATACCAACGGTTTGGAGGACCGTGGCCAAGTAATATGTGAGGATAGGTCTACACCAACAGTTTTGGGGAAACCATTGGTATATGTATTTCGAAAAAAATATTCAGTGGGATTTGATCCCAGGACCTCTAGTTTATAATTGAATGACCTAACCACTAACCTAACATGACTTTTGTGAACATAATTTCATAAATATATATATGTATTATCATAATTATTTTAAATTTTGATTTATATAATGTTCTTGGTAAGAAGATTCGATAAAAAAATCCAAGCACCTATACCAACGGTTTTGAGAACTGTTGGTATAGGTCCTTTGATTTTGGGACCGGGACCTATACCAAAGGTTTGGCCAAAATGTTGGTATAGGGTCTCTATAATGGACCTATACCAATGGTTTGGCCAAAAACATTAGTATAGGTCCTCTTTAATGGACCTATACCAACAGTTTGGCCAAACCGTTGGTATAGGTCCATATAAGTGACCTATACGAACGGTTTTGGCCAAACTATTGGTATAGGTACAAATTAATGAACTATACCAACAGTTTGGCCAAAACCGTTGGTATAAGTCATATTTCCAGTAGTTCAAGTCTAATATCATTGATGGAGTCCATATGAGATGTTTTTCTCATTGAGTCTCTCCATAAGGAAGTACATACTAGAAGTCTAAAGAGATCGATACACAAATGGGGATTGCACCGAGGTCAAAGGGGTAATAATGATTAACTCAATATGGAATAACCCACTTAGTAGGGGATTGATTCCCATGTACATTTTTTCTTGCCAATTTTGAGAACCCCACCTAAAGAAAAAGATGATAGGTGATCCCAACTCGGCCTCTAGGAGGGATTCCTACAACCCTATTTGAAAATAATCCCTTAGATATGATCACATTCCTATTGATACATAAAACCATATTATAACCTCAAAATGATGGATCAAGGGAATGAACCCTTAAGAAAACTAGTCCACATTAAGTAGAATAAGGTCTGCAAGACTTCTTTGAATAACTACATGGTGTGTACCTTCATTGCATAGTGTTTCCCTTAGGCACTAGTTCTACCCATGTATGATATCCCATGCCCGTGATTGTTCCTGTGTACACCTATTCATGCCTATATACCTGGATATGTCCATGAACCAATTCATTTATAAGTACACGGACATCTCGTGTACTTTGGCCATGTCAAGTACATAGTCATGTTTTGTACCTAGTCATGTTTGTGCCTTTTTACCCTTTGAGATACATTCCAAGCCAATAGGTAAGGTTCGTATGGTGTGTGAAACATGTCACATGATATGTGGTATTTAAATTCATGTGGAACCCTAGTGCAATATCTAGGGTCCCACACATGGAATGTGTTCCTCCGTTACACACCATGTAGTGTGTAAATTTCCAAAATCCCATGATTATTTGAATAATCTCCTGATTCCTTTACCACCGCTACCAAAAATGCCCATGAAGCTCATATTTGTGGGTTGACTAGCCTCACCATATTCGGTGGATTCATTCTATATTCCAATTCACTATAATTAATTACCTAAAGCCATGCCTTTGTTGTACACCCAAATCTATGTAGAACATCTCCAATCTAGTCCTGATTCATCATCACCACTGTTCAAAATTTATCTCATCATAAAATCAAACCTAGATCTACAGTATCAATCCATTGTACTAAGAAATAGGTGTGAAAAAATTAATTACCAATTATTTTTTAAACTACTAGCTAAAACAAACCTTAGTGGTGAATTCATGAAGAATGGGGGAGGAAATTCACAAAATAAAAACATGAGGAATAAACCTCAGACAATGTTTATTTTGGACTGGATTCATTTCCATTAGAATTTGGAATAAATAGATATAAATTAAACATCAAGATAAATCCCTAAATTTCTAGAAAAATAATAACATGCCTACAATATAATCGATCTACAGATCAATCCATTAGTTAATTGATATGAGTTTATCATAGGAAAAGAAAATGGGGATAACTATACATAAAATAAATATCCTAACTTGATATGGATCGATATCTAATGAATAATGAATTAACATCATTATCATTGGTGATATTCTCAATTTTGTTGGTGTGAATGATCTTTGATTCGTTGTCGTCTTTCTTTGATACTTCCTCTAATGCACTCTCTAAATTCATAGGTTTATGTGGATAACTCTAGGAATTGTCCATAAGTGTTCTTAGGTAGAGTAATATTATTTCAGTGCATCAATTTAAATAAAATTTATTTATTTATTTATTTATTTATTTATTATTTATTTATTTATTTATTTATGATGGAGAAAACTTTTTCAAAAATCCCTGATTCTGAAAAATATTATATTGTACTTAGGGTAAAGACTATATTCTAAACTCAATGGTGGTCTCATATTATTGATCTAAGACTCTGTTTAGAAATTATTCCACCATTTTCAAGAAAAATTATTATGTGTAATATTAACATATTTAATATTTTTCAAATATCAATTTTGGGATCAGAGGGATTCATAATTTCACGTTATGTCAGCACCTAACTTCATAAATATTACTAAATATATTTCAAATCTTTAATTAGAAAAAAATGAGACATTAAATTCTCTCCACCTTAGGTATTTTCTTCCTAAAAATAAAAAAAAGAATACTTAAAAATATTTGGGTGTTGAGATTGCAAATGGGTATCCTACTCCCAAGTGCTCCCCTAAATATTCTCAGGCTTTCATCAAACATGCACTAATGTAATCTCTCTCCCATGGAGGATCTTCTCATTATGATCCTTGATATCCAATAGTTAATTTTAAAATTATATTTATCCTCAATGTCTATCTCACCTCAGTCAATAACATATGACGTTTCATGAATATATCTCCTCAACTGTGATACATGGATGGAATTTTGTACTTAGTCTAACTATGGTGATAGATCCAAGAGGTATTCCACCTCATCGACTCTGCATAGGATCTTGAAAGGTCCAATGAATATCATAGATAAATTTCTACCCTAGAAAAACCTCTTTAATCCATGTTGAGGTGATACCTTCAAGAACACATGGTCTCCCTCCTTAAACTTCAAAGGCCTCTGTCACCAGTTTGTATAGGATTTTTTATAGCTCTATATGTTCCTCATCCAAGCCTAGATGATCTACATCTTCTTTTTCATAGCTCGCACTAACTTTGGGCCCATGAGTGTTGACTCACCAAAATTAGTCCAACAGAGTGGTAACATGTAGGGTCGCCCATACAATGCCTTGAATGGTGCCAGACCGATGGTGGAATGGTAATTGTTATTCTATGAAAGATCCAATAAATTTATGTGATCCTCTAAACTATTTCCAAATTCTATCATGAAATCTTACAGTATTTCCTCCAGAACATGAATGGTCCGCTCATTCTAGTCATCTTCCTAGGGGTGAAATGATTTTCTCAAATGCAACTGAGTAACAAAAACCTTCTATAATCCTCTCCATTATCTTGACATCAAGAGAGAATCATAGTCTAAAACCATCATCATGGGAACTCTATGGAGTCATACTATATCCTACATGTAAAGGAATCTCAATCTCTCTATATAAATTTATTCTCAAATAGTTAGAAAGTGGGATGACTTGGTGAGTCGGTCTATAATCACCTAGAGGGAATCATGTCCCCTAAAATTATGTGGTAACCCCATTATAAAGTATATATATATATAAAATCCCACTTTCACTCTATAACCTCAAGGGGTTGATATAAATCTACTATAACTTGGTGCTCATCCTTCACCTACTAACAAGTGAGGCATTGAGATAAAAACTTCGCTACAGACCTCTTCATTCCTATCCACCAAAACTAACATCGTAGACCTTGGTACATATATTCCAAAAATGTATGTACTGCCAAAGGGTATGTATGAAACCTCCTTATCCCCTCCTCCAACAAAATCACTAATACCATCTCCCATCCTCTAAAAAGGATAATGTGCTCCCCACCTTTAGAAAATGTTCCAAGAGTACATCCAATAGATATCTAAGTATGTAAGGTCTCACAGTTAGTATCTAAATGTTGATATTTCATAACACATTGTAAAAGTGGTTGGGTAACAACCATTGACTTAATATATTAATAATCATCCTCTTTCACTAAGGAAAAGTTCAATGAGGCTAACTGCTTTGATGTCTCAGCCAAAAATTGAGAATAATTTCTCATGTTGAGAGAATCTACCACCATATTCCCCTTCCTAAGAGTATAGACTATCTCAAAGTCATAATCCTAGTGGAACTATATCCATCGCCTCTATCTCAAGTTAAGATCCTTATGAGGGAATATTTAATTGATACTTTTTTTCATAGTAGATGATAAACCACTCACCCCTAAGGTAGTTCTGACACATCTTCAAGGCAGAGACTGTCGCATCCAACTCAAGATCATAGGTCATGTAGTTATGCTTGTTTGGTCTCAATTTCTAGGACCCATATAAAATCACATCCTACCTCTACATCATCACACAACTAAGATTGATCCCTGAGGAATCACAGAACACTACTCACTCAACATCCTCCTTCAGTAATCTCAATATGGGGGCACTCTTAAACCTTTGATAAAACTTCTTAAAAACTTTCTGAAACCTCTATATCCACATGAAAGGCTTCCCATTCTAGGTAAATGTAGTCAAATAATCCAAATTCCTAGATAAATCAAGTACAAATCTCTTGTAGTATCCTACCAGTCTAAGGAAGCTCTGCACCTCCATCGCACTCTTGGGTGGCTCCCAAGCTAACAATGCCTCGACCTTTGTTGGATCCACTACTACACCATCGGTTAAGATAATATATCCTAGAAATTGGACCACTTAAATATATAACTAACACCTCGAGTGCTTCCCATAAATATTGTTCTCTCAAAGTGTGTTTAGAATCATCCTAAAGTGTCTTGTGTGCTTATCCTTTCCACTGAGTACACTAGGATATCATTGATAAAGACCACAATGAGATGGTATAAGAAAGGATGAAATATCTATTTAATGGGTCCCATGAACACTACTAGGAAATTTTTCACATTGAAGGGCATCACTAAGTACCCATAGTGACTACAGCGACATCTGAACATCATCTTCAGTATAACTACAACTCATAATTGTAGTCAGTGATATCTTGATCTAATGTCAATATTTAAGAACCATCTCCTCCTTCTCAACTAATCTAAGAGGTATTGAATCCTCAGTAGTGTATATTTATTCCTATTGGTCACCTAGTTCAGGAACCAATAATCCATACATAACCTCAAAATCCTATCCACCTTCTTGTAAAACAACACCAGGTCTAACCATGGGGAAACACTGGGTCTCAATAATCCCTTCCTCTGTAAATCCTCCAACAGCACCCTCAACTTGTGAATCTCTATGGGAGCCACCAGATATGTTGGAACAGATATAGAACTCATACCTGGGTGTATTTGAATACATAATTACATCTCTCAATGATGAGGTAATCCTAGAATGTACTCGGGAAAGACACCCCATACTCAGCCACCAAAATAGAAAAATGATAGTCCATAGTATGCACTACTCTAAAAATCATGTTGTCCAACTGGTGTAATCAGCTACACCATCCTATGTATCAGTTCTTCCTACTTTTTTCTAGGTCTCTTTATCGACTATGAAGGAAAACCTCATCCCATTAATGCAAACACACCACACAATCTACCTAAAATAGTCAATATGTGCATGAATAGTGTATATCCAGTCCATGTTTAAGAAGAAATCATAAGGACCCATCATTGCCACAAAGATATCTTATAAAAACTCTCTAATCCAAGCATCAGGTCACAATGTTGGGAAAAGTGTGTGATCATTGAGTTGTCTCAGGTATGAGTCTCAAAGCGTAAGGGTTGAGCCAGGGGCTCAACCAGAACCTCTAGGTCTCAAACTAGGGATGTAGAAAGAGAATATTGGATCAATCCTCTATCAATAAAAATTGTATCCAAGGTATAAAAGGAATATTTTGTACCTATAATCATATATATATCCTCTGTTTCACAGTCCTCCATGGCCTATAGCTAACCCCACCCATATCCACCAGCTCCCTGAACTAAGTGGGGACCACCTGAGGGTGGTGGTGGAAACATGTCAAACCATCTGCCACCTCCTACTACTATCTGTCATCTTCTTCCACATCCCACACCCTATGGACTTCCCTAATCATAACACTACCTCTACCTAGGTATCCCATAAATAGTCTCTCTATTAGTCATACAGTGAGTCAGACAATCCCATGTAAGATGTACCTGGCTTTCACAAGAGTAGCACTGCCTATCCCTAGGTTGACTAGACCCATACTAAGATACTTAAACCAGTGACCTTGGTCCTAAGATCACCTCCAAAAACATATTACACATCCAGATTCATGTGCTTCCATCGTCTAACTATTGAAGAAGTCTTAGCTCATGTGTGACCACTACTGGAACCCACTACTAGTGTCTACTCAGCTTGAAATCTCTCAATCACTAAGGTGTAATCTAGAACCCCAATATAGTTAAGAATTCATAGAGGAATCACACTAGCCCAGATTTCTCTACACAGACCTCTCCCAAAGTTCCATGTCCTAAATAATGTATCTCGAACTATATTGATCAAGTATCGTGATAGGTTGTTAAATCTTGTTGAATACTCATCCATAGTCATATTTCATTGTTGTGTCTTTAAAAGATCATGGATGAAAACTTATCATATCATATCTGGAGAGTACTCCTCCGTGAATATATGCTAAAACTCTATCCATGAAGTATTTACCTCATCATATGACAGAACCACCAAGCTTCACCAATTACCTGTGTAACCATGAAGAAGGCTCACCGCCAGGACCACCATCTGGTTTATAGGTGTCCTGATGAGATGAAATACCCATGTAACTACCTTAAGCCAATACTCAACTTCTTGTGGTTCTAGATCACCCCTGAATATGAGGAGTCACTAACACTAAAACTCATGAATCATGATTATCCTTCTCACCTCATCTGTTGGTAATTTGATTACCATCTACTATTCGATGGGTAGAGTTGTGACTTGAAACCCACCTGAAGGAACTACCTCATGAACAAGTCTATACATCAAAGCCTCATCACTAAGAGGATAATCCTAATAATCCTTATACTAAATCCTAGATATCAATCATCATGGATTCATCCTAAAATAGAGAATATGTACCACATTCAATGAGTATATCTGGGGATATGGATCAAGAAGGACATAGAAACTAAACCCCTTCCAATATGATGCATGTACCAATGTTTTTTCCTACAACCAATTCATACATGTACTGAGTCAAAATATATGTGATCAAGGTCCTAGTTTCTGTATACATTGAACGCTGCACCAACACTAGAGACGCTATCCTGAAATCCAAACTCAAAACACATAACATTGTCTCCATAAAACCCAAACCAAACTCATAGAAACTCCAAACTCCATCCCTAAGATGGAACAATCCTTTAATAACACTCTCTCATGATCGTACCAACCAGGGCCTACCTAGCTGGTGATAGGCCAAGTTTAACTACCTCAAGAACACCTTGAATAAGCTAGAGGCTGGTGACTAGCACTGAGTATGCATAATAATTACATAGAAGGCCTTATCCTAAGGTACTTGTATGCATAGACACATATCCAATCCCATACAATGAAGAAATGTAAAATAAAACTAATACCAACTAAATGTATACATCTAAATAAAAAATCAGAGTAAAATAATAATATTGGAAAGTAAACTGGGCTAAATACAAGCCCATAAAAAACTATAAAGAAGTCTAACCTACTAGAATGAGAAAAATATATTAAAATATGACTCCTGGTATGAACCAATTTCTATCTAGACCAATATAATCCTCATATAATACTAGTCCACCAAGAACCCCATCGAACTACCAATCATTAGTATAAGACACGATATGTGTGGAAATAGCCCATAAAGGGGTGAGTATAACAAAACCAAATAGAAAACCATGAAATCACAAACTGTAAAGCATAAAGAGTAGTCAACCCATCATAGGACATGTAAATCATAATATGAAACATAAAATAAAACATCCAGATACACTCATAGTCAATGTTAATTATAAAGGTGTGGTCACAAGCTCAATGTTAGCCCAATATTCTTCTCAAGAGTGTGGAACCATACTCGCCCAAGATAACTCACTCTGCGAGTTTAATAGCACTGATGGACTATATTCAATATGCCATGCTAGTTAGGTCTTTCCATAATAAAGTACTTGTTGTAAGTCTAAAGATATTGATACATAGATGGGGATGACACCCATGGCCATCAGGTTATACTGACTAACCAAATCTGGAATAACCTGCTATGTAGGGGATTAAAACCTATGTATAGTTTGTCACACTAATTTTGAGAACCCCACCAAGAGTAAAAGATGATATAGGGTCATATACCATCCTTTTGTATGGATTCTGATAACACTATCTAAAACTAATCCCATGTATAGGATCAAAATCTTATGCTCAAGATGTAATTTCAAACTATACCCTCATGGGGATGGATTGTGGGAACATGTCCTTAAGAAAACTAGTCCACACTAAGGGTAACAAGGTCTCCATTAAATATTTGAAGAAGTAAATAGTGTGTCCCTTAAATATCTGTTCAATCCATGTATCACAGCCTTTTCCTGTGTACACCTGGTATTTCCCATATACCTAGATATAATTGTGCATCAGACCATGTTTGAGTACATGGATTAGCCCATGTTCCCTAGATATGTCGGGTACCTGTCCATTTCATGTACCTAGCCATGTTCATGATCATGTAACTTTCAAGAAATATATTGATCCACCAAGTAAGTGTTACATGTTTTGTGATATATAACTTTATACAAAACCCCATCGTTGTATCTAGGGCCCCACACACAGTGTGTGTTCTTCCGTTACACACCATGTAGTGCAGAAATTTCAAGAATCCCACGGTTCTTCACATGGTCTCCCAATTCCATCGCTTCCACTTCCAAACAATCCCACAAATCCTAGATTTGGGGGTTGAATAGCCTTTTCACTATAGATGGCTAGATTCTGGTTACTGATTCGCTGAAATTGTTACCAGAATCCATGCCTTCATCATACGCCCAAACCCCTGCATGAATCTCTCTGATATAGTCCCAATTAATCATCACCACCATCATAGTTTGATATCATTGTCAAATTAAACCTAGATATATGGTATTAATCTGTTGCACTATGAAATGGGTGCACAATTATTGATTACCTGGTATTTATCAAACCACTACCCAAAAAAATCCGACGATAAATGCATGAAGAATGGGGGAATAAATTCCAAAAACCAAAACATAAGGAATATAACTAGGCCAATGTTCATGTTGGCCACAATTAGTTTATGTTAGAATGATTAATTAAGATATAAAAATTAAACACCAAGATAAATCCCCAAATTTCAATTAAAATAATCCCATACCCATAATACGATTGATCCACAGATCAATCTATTATTCCATTGATGTGTCTTAATTATAAGATAAGAAAATTAAGTTAAATCAAAATAAAACAAACATGATACATCAAGAAGGATCGATTGTTAATGAAGAATGAATCCATGTTGTTATCATTGGTGAGATCCTCAATTTCTATTGGTGTACATGATTCTCGATCCATCATCATAATTCGTAAATACTTTCTCCAATGCTCTCTCTCAATTCTTTGATTTTTGTGGATAAACCTAGGAATTATCCATAAGTATGCTTAATTAGAGTAATATTAGGTTTCTAAATTAATTTAAATAAAATTTATTTATTTATTTATTATTTACACCCATGAAGAGTTTTCAGAATTTCCCGATGTCTACAAAGATTATGTCATGCTTAGGGTAAATACCACATTTTAAACTCTATAGTGGTCTCAAATTTCCAATATAAGACTCTATTTATGATTTATTATTATTTTTTTAGTAATAATACTCATTAGTAATATTGATATTTTTCAAATATCAATTTTGGGATTATCAGACCTTAGAATCTCACATTGTCTCAGTGCATAGGTCTGAAAATATTAATAGATATATTTCAAATATTTACATAGAAAAAACCAAGACATTAAAACTAGTATATTTATTCTTGGAAAACAACATGATATCACCCCAAGTGATGTACTCAGTTTGATAAATCCATTTACCTAAAAATCATATAACTTCCCTTCAAATATCTCAACTCATATGGTTCTATATGATAAGGAGGAATCAATATTGGTTATTATCCAAGAAAAAACCCAATCTGAAAATCAATTCCTTTTTTGGAGGAAGATTTGATAAGATATCTAGGAAGACATCTTGATAATAATCCACCACTAGAGTAAGGATAAGGGGGGATACTGTAATTTATGATGTAAGATCAAACCCATATACTTACACCATGATATCACCAATTTGTCTTAAGTATGGTCTCATTCTACCTGATCTAAGATCCTACTGACTGGTTAACATGAACCTCTCTCCTCTAAGGGTGGTAAAAGATACACACCTCTGGTTTTAGTCTATATGATCTTGATAATTGTTCAACCGATCCATTTCAAATATCACATCAAAACTAGTCACCCCTAAGATCACCAATTCCCACAAATGTTCATACCCAATAATAACTATGAGATATTTAGGAAATCATTGGATATGATCCATTTTCTTTCCTGAGGGAATATCGAGATAGATCATCTTAGAATATTACTTAACCGGTGAATCTATACCAGCAAAAACTTGATCAAGTATGAAATATTGGAAATCCTATATCAAAAAAAGTAGAAGATAGAATATAGGTAAGAAATACCTTGCCTATAACTATATAAGGTTCCCCTTTTCTATTAGTTAGAACCTTATCCATCATGTAAATCGTGTTTGTCTCTGAAGCATGACCTTTTCTCTATAGTGCATGACATTCGTAAGTCATTGAAGGTTTTGGTGCCTGGGTATGCTACTAAGGATCCCTTCCTATACCCTAACCTGATCTCCTTGAATATAATCATGAAATATTAGAACAAAATCACTAGATATGACTCATATTTCCATATCAGTGAAATTATTTTAGAAAACTTGCATATGATGTTCTGAGATATCCCTTCCATCCATAATTATAGCACCTGATTGAAACTACCCCTACATAGAGAGTAGAAGAATCCCTATTCTAATCCACCAATATTATACCCAGTTGTACCTCCTCGTCCTTCCTCTTCCTACTATCGGAATAAGTACTAGATGTTGCATTGGGAAATAAGGCCTTCAGTACACTATAAGTTTGAAGAAAACCTATAAGGTTTTCATTTCCAAGTCCCTTATCAGAAGTAAGGGCCTTGTGAAAAACATATGCATATATATTCAGGTAAAATACCCAAAACTTATGTTTAAGATCTAGAAGAAGGAAAATATAAAACTTCTTAGAATTATGCATCTCATTCCCAGAAAAAATAAGAGAAAATCATAGAAACACCATAAAATGAGTGGAGTAAAAAAACTGACATCATCCCCTACTAAATATCTATAAACTCCTAAGATCGGTACATATTCAGCATGTTATGAAATAAATCCTTTAAGGGATACCAAATATGACCATGAAGCTTTATATCTTGACTCATAATTCCCCACCCCTTCATGGTGGGTCCCTAAAGCATAAAGACATCCAACATCACCCTTTTATCCTTTGGAGTAACCACTAGATAAAATATTCCATTGATAATTATAATATAATCCTCAGTTTCCCAAGGACCACCATTTCCTTGGAAAATTGGTGGATGTTGGAGATAAAAGTATTGGGAATAATCAACCATCCTCTTCAGCACCCCTCAGCCTAGAGAATCTTTAATTTTTAAGAACTAGGGATAGGGTGGGTTTACCACCTGAACCACAAAATCAGGTATAGGAGCATACTTGGGTACATCCTCCTTCATATTATATGATGGAAAGTTAAATGTGCACACAATCATATAACCAATCATGTACCAATAAATCATGTGATAAATAATATTCCATGAACCTCAATTGTACCTACTTAATCACTACACCAAAATAACATCATATGTTGTCAATCGCATGACTTTGATCATTCTATGTAACTATGCCCTACTTTAAGGAATATCACATTCTACCTTTATGGAATAAGTCCATCCCTGACTTTAAGGGTAATTCACACCCATGAATCGTGTTTATCTACTCACCTAGGATGGTACGCATGCTTGGAATGCCCGCAACAAATGGACCTCTATCATGTGCAAGGGTGTTCTTCATTGGCATTTCATATAAAAAAATTTGGACACTCCTTCAAGGAATTATGGAATTAACCATTGTCTATACCAATTTCATGCTCTAACCATGCTACTCAAAGCTACAACTAGTGTGTAATGTAATTCACACTCTTCATCTGGGGCTCGACTAAGTCAGTCAGGGTCACCTATCAATCTAAACACTAAAACATAAATTCCACCAGATATGTACAAATCCACATGTAAGGTATAAAATATAAATGAAAAATATATCAAAATTATTATTCCACAAGATATTAAATATTTCACATGTAATAAATGAGATAGAAAGGAACAACATGTCATACTAAGAAAAAGTATAATGGTCCACCTTATGCACATCAGATATACCTATCAAATAGGGACTATATAAAAGGCATAAATACACAAACTAAAAATTGTAAATAATTCCATAAAAAATGCTCAATATAGTAAGGATTTCTTAAATTGAGCGTGTTGATGCCAATTTCCAATATCCATTGAGGGATGACTACCAGATCACGCCTGCCTACCAAAATTCACTAGAAAAAGGCTCAATATATCATTAAAGAGTCTTTAGAATTGGAATACAAGTAATAGACCAATATAATAGATGAAATCAAAGTAAAATTACTAAAATAGACTCATCACCAATAGTATATCTAGATATTCTCAAGAAATAAAATTTAAACTCCCTAGATTAGGCATCTATCCAATAAAAAAATAAGATTTTTCTATTATATTATGATAGAATCTATTGATCTATACAACTTAGCTTGGATCTATGATTACTATCAAGATAAAAAGAGTATATTAAGGATAAATGTGTAAAATAAATGAAGAAACAAAATCTTACCTTTAATCTTCATGATCTAATGCTCTAGATCCACTAGATTTGTAGAATGGGTGGAGAGGAAACATAAATATTTTCCACTAGAGTCCCTAGGTTTGATAACACTAGGAATAGAAGAATGAATGAGAGGTTTTGTATGGGTTTTAAGTTTAAAATCCAATTTTTAGATTAATTAAAATCCTATGCACTATTTTTTCAAATGGTTTACCAAAACGTGTGCCAAACATGTGGGGATTTATACCTCTTCTAGGCACATGTATGGTTTGACCACAAAGTTTGGTAACCCATGCACCAACTATGCTTTCACCTCTGTCCTGTGATACATGGTTTTCGGTAAAAAGTCAAATGTTTATCCCAAAACATGTACAAACCATTATTTTCCCTAAATCCTTCTCCAAATAAGTCATATGGTTTTCTAGGGATAATTGTACAGTTTCCACTAACCATGCTCTAATAGTGCATCCACTTTAAGTAATCTAAAACTATCCAAAGACAACCAGAAACTACCCGATAATTTACCCAATCACAGTTTAAATCAAAAGAACTTAAATAAGGGGTGTATTTAAGGTAAAACTTTCCTGGAAAATTCTAGTCCATTACATTACTTCCTAGTATTTTATGATATTTGGGACCTCAAGGTAGATAAGATATAGGATCTTCATAACATGGTAGGTAGGTATGAAGAATTTCCTACACAACCCTTTTAGTATTAAATCTTGAGTTGTCATGGGATGTCAATAATATGTAATTTTAGTTTTGGGTTTCATTTATCCTTCCCATATGGGTACACTTCCAACTACAAGGAAGTTTGAAGGGGAACCTATGAGTTTCTTAGGCAGGGTGTAACACCCGAGATTTTATGAGAAATATTTTTTTTAATGTTATATGCATCACCAAAGGAATCTTTCACTACACACAACACTGTCTTGGCTTGCGTTTCATGCAGGATAAACCTTCCCTGATAGCTTGCGTTGTACGCAATACCGAGTTTCACTAAACAATGATATGTTATTAAAATATTATATAAACTAGCTGTTATGAATAGTAATACCCACTTTTTGAAATTTTATAAATTTTATCATTCAAAATGGACTTCATTTTTGGATTTGGAATATCGAAATTATCCTAGGGTGAAATTTTGGTATTTTTCTGAAAAATTTAAATTTTTGATGAATAGTGAAAACACTGGATTACTATTTAAAAATCGAATTTTTATTTAAATAATTATTTATTTTATTTATATTTATTTTATTTAAAAATTGATATATAATACCTATATAAGTTCAATGTAATTCATTGGAGTCATTTTATAATAATTTTAGATATATAAAAATTTTATTGAACTTTTCACCGTCTTTTACCCACCTCCTATGAGAATTTGAAAATTTACATAAAACATAATTTTACCGCTTCTCTGAGTGGAATTTTGAAAATCCGAGAGACACGGTTATTATCAAGGAGTAAAATTTGGTTCAATAAGATAAAAATATTTTTTTGGTGAATAGTAACATTTTACTTTTTTTACCACGGTTAAAAGTAAATAGGGTAATTAAGTGTAAAAATGATATTATTATTACTATAAAACATGTCCTAATTCTATTTGATAAGTTTAATTCGACCAAAAACAACCTTAGGAATAAAATATTACCCTTTAGGTCCACTTTTATTAGATTAGGACACTTATTATTATTTTATTTAAAGAAGAGTTAAAAGAGTTAAAATAAAAGTTTAATAACTAAAACATTTTTAATATAGGGTTATACATAAAATAAATTCGAATAAAAATATTATTTAGAAAGATAAAAAGATTTCCTACATAATGGTATTTTATTTATAATTTTTAGACATTAAATAAATTAATTTATTTATGACACAATGATGATGCAGTAATTACCTTATTAATGAAATATTAACATAATGGGTATTATAAATACCCAAATAAATGTAATTTGAGACTTTTTAAAAATTAAACTAATTTTCTAGGTTAATATGACATTTTAGTATTGATTTAATTAACATTTTTCTAAATAATCATGCTGTTGTGATTTTCACAAAAAATCAATTACCAAATAGTGTCATAATTGACATAAAATAGTTTTTAAAACAAATATTATATTATTAATTGTTATTTTATTCCTTAAAATATAAGGTTTGGCCACATGACTTAGATAGGGTTATATATATTAATAATGAACCACTTGGGGTTCTTTTGTCTTGTTATAGAAAGTTTATTAACCATATAGTGTAAGAAAACAAGAAGACACGGTAAAAGTTAAAATATTTAACTTAGAGTTAAATCTAAATGATAAGGTTAAAATAGTAACATAAACTTGTCTAAAACCTATTTTTTGAGAGTATTTCTACCCATACCCACCTTATCTTCGAAATAAATCAATTTTAATCTATTAAAAACCGAATATGACTTTATTATAAAATAATATTTTAAGTTTTTCCAAAGGTGCCCCTCTCCTCTATTATAAAAGGGCACCTCCTCCCTCACCTCCTCGCACAATTTTGAGCCTTAATTCTCGGCCAAACCCTGACCATTTCCCTTATAAACTTCCCTAGAAACATACTAGAGGTCCTGGTCTTCTTAAAAGACCAATTTTAGTGCCCTAAGAGGAGGTTTCAAAGAGGCATGTCGAAGAAGAGGTAATATCTGTTACCAATTATTTCAAATTTATTTCTTCTTGTACTTCCTCTTATTTAGTTGTTTAATTATGAAGTAATAACATCAGTATCACTCATATACTATATGTTATTATAAATATTAAACAACCCTATTTCACCATCTATCCATCCTACAGAAAATGAAATCACCGCGTGTGCGTACGTACGGAATACCGTCTCCACGTCGTGGTGTAATCTATTTTCCAACACCACCTTACATGGATGGGTATAATGGTGTAAAGAATCACTATATATATTATTATTTTAAAGTGATATTGATTATGAAATAGTATACATACATTTCAATACAATTCCACGATCATGGGAACGATATCATCGCTCGTGCGTACGTACGTCCTACCGTCTCCACGATGTGATGTGACTCGTTTTACATGATCTTCATTGAATAATGATTATATAAATGAATTAAATTAATAAATATAATATATATTATACTAATACCATTTTGTAAATAAGGTATCTATAACTTAAAAATAATAATAAGAATTTATTCAACAAAACATGCATAATAACATAAAGCAATGAACACCCGAATAACAAGAAACAATGAAATATTACTAATAAAAAGCTAAGAATATGACCATATATGATATCATAAAAATGATTATGATTCTGGAATAATTCAATAACATTACTTAAATCATTATACATGAGGTTTGGACATGTACAAAGCATATCGTACCTAAGGTAAGGTAAAATATAGCAATCTCATTTTTATCCGAGATTGTTTATACTTCAGAATTTACTGTGGAATATTTATCATCCATATCCATGTTTCCTAAATATGTAATATTATTTATATCCTCATACAATTTTTTAAATCCAATTTTACCTATTGTTTAATTTTAGTAAAATATATGAAAGGAATATTTTGTTGTTTTCAGTATGAGATACTTTTTTGACTTTTTCGGCCAAAGTACGAGAAGAATGTTTTTTTTAACTTGTACATGAATGGATTTTTATGATTTCAAAGAACATTATTTCCATGAAGCTTCCTTTACAAGATTTAAAGTTCATTTTTAATTAACTTCTTTATTTTAAAATTGTATGACATGTTAAGAAAGGAAAAGGATATTTTCCTCATGAATGGAGTTCAAGTGTTTTATCAAAATTATTTTCCATATAAGATAATATAGGGTTTTGTTTCTATCCCTATTATTACATTGATTTTATTATGTTATGATGGAATTATTTTATGGATTATGTTATGATGGCATGATGATTATGAATCCCATTTTATTATATGGGTTATTCTATGATGTATGATTAATGATTTTGTAGCACACATAAGAATGGTTTCATTATGAGATGGGTGGGACCTATATCTCCCTCAAATTCATTGGGTAAATATTTATATCTCATGAGATAGAC
Source organism: Viscum album (assembly GCA_963277665.1). Lineage (NCBI taxonomy): Eukaryota > Viridiplantae > Streptophyta > Magnoliopsida > Santalales > Viscaceae > Viscum > Viscum album. The sequence continues at coordinate 1,221,948,077 of OY728148.1, read as the reverse complement.
ATGGCTATAATGGTAGTTTAATCTGGTTCAGTGATACAGGACTGAAATGTGGAGTGAACCTGGTTCAGAAATGGACTTTGTCCGCTGGGATAGTCTTGGCAATGAGTCTTGACTACTAAGAAATGATTATTTATGATTATGTGTGTATGACACAAAGTTTCATGTTTTATGTTATGATTATTTGGATTACATTTCACTTCCATGATTTATACCATGTTATGATATTATGATCCCTTTTGCAGGATAATATTTTCAAAATGTTATGTTCTTATAAATATGATATGATTGATATTTCTTTTGTTTACCCTTACTAAGCATTTGAGCTCACCCTTTTGTATGTTTTCTTTTCCCCAGGTCAGGAAGAAGTGTATTAAGTAGGATATGCCAAAAAGGGACTCTACATATGATTAAATAAACAAGAGACAATGTAGATTCTTTATGAACCAGTTGTTTATGTTTCCCAGTTTCTAAAGACACTATACCTATACGGTCCTACCGTGGTTTTGTTATATGTTGTAATAAGTATGCTTCAATTCTGAAGTAATAACAATGTATGTAAAGTATGGGTCATTATAGTTGGTATCAAAGGAAAGGTATAGTCAACCTTTGGAAACTAGGATGTGAAAGCCTTAATAAGAACCCTAAGGATATGTCTAGGAATAGAACTCAATATTAGGGTTTTAGAAATGGCCACGAACAACCTATGATAATACCTAAAGTGTGAAATTTTATTCATGATTATGTGGTTTTTCTATTATGATTAGTGTTTCTCACACTATGCTTATTGGTTTTAGTCAATGTATGGAACCCAAAAGAACTGTGTTAATGCTGAATGCAATGGGTAATGCAATGATTGTCCCCCTGAGCAACCAAACGTTATGGGATCTGGAATGAAAAATATTGTAGCCATGATCACACAACTTCCTCAAGCTATGAACCATACAGGTCTTCCAAACTAGCAAAGGAAGGAGCAACATTTTGTTGAATCCTTTATGAGGTAGGGTCCACCCTCATTCAGCGGGTCTACTGATCCATTAGTGGCTGGACAATGGATCAGTACCACTGAAAAGATATTTTCAGTTCTTCAATGTTCTGAACATGATGAATTCATCTTAGTAGTATACTGTTTGGAAGGTGAAGTTGATCAATGGTAGAATCTTATCAAGAATACGAGGTAAAGAGACAAAATTGAGTCCATGGAATGGGACGAGTTCAAGAACTTATTTTTCAATAAGTACTTCCCTCGTATTCTTCGAACAAATATGGAGAAGGATTTTCTTGAACTAAAGCAAAAGGATGATGAATATGTTGGTGTCTACGAAGTAAATTTTACAAGACTTTCAAGGTACGCTTCTGGGATTATTATCCAACCTGAGAGTAAGATTGATCAATTCTTTAGTGGCTTAAAACCAAGTCTCTGAAGGGCGTTAGCCATAAGGGACTTCAATAGCTATGAGGAAATTTTTTGATGTGCTCTCAAGGTTGAGATGGAGATTGGAGTAACCCATCAGTCATATGGGTTTGATAAGAAGAGGAAAATGGAATTCAAAGGGAAATCTAAAGACCACACTGAAAAAAAGATGAGTTTTACATTATGCTCAAAGTGTAGAAAGAAACATGGATGGAATTGTCTTAAAGGGACAAGAAAATGTTTTAAGTGTGGAAAAGAAAGTCACCGGGCAATTGAATATCGAAATAATGGGAAGAAGATGTCTAATGGTGCGAATAAAGAAAGGGATACACAGAATGCACCTCCTACACTTCAATGTTTAAAGTGCAAGGATATAGGGCATTGTTCCAATCAATGCCCAAATCCAAGGGTTTTTTATGATGATCGATGTCAAAAAACTCTTAAGGCTAAATAAAAAGGAAAGTCACATGCAATTTCTATCGGCGATGTGGAGTATTATAACGAAGTGGTGAAAGGTACACATACAATCCACTCTAAATTAGAAAATGTTTTATTTGATTCTGGATCCACCCACTCTTTTATTTTTAAAGAATTTTCTAAGGTTATCTTCTTATTACTTCAACGATTATATGTTGAGTTTGCTGTGACAACCCCTAATGGCACAACGGTCGCATCAAAAGTTTACAATTCTTCTCCGATTGAAGTTTGTTGGAAAGTGCTTCCTGAAAATCTTATGATCCTTCCAATAGTGGAATTTGATATTATTCTTGGCATGGATTGGATTTCTTTATATGGATCTCATATCAATTTCCAAATAAGGGAAGTCACATTTCATATTCCAGGTCAATCTATGATCGTATATCGATGCAAGGATGAACATAACCTTCCAGTGGAAATTTCTTCCATCTTATGGGTCTTGATTCCACTAAATGAAGGTTATTTATCTCAAATGGTTGGAGAGAAACTCATGATTAATAATATTCCCATTGTACGGGAGTTTGATGATGTCTTTATGGAGTAATTTTCAGGTCTTCCACCAAATCGTGAAGTTGATTTTTCAATAGAACTCATACTGGGTGCTATGACTCTTTCAAAGACACCTTATAGAATGGCCCCAATTGAGTTGCAGGAATTTAAGAAGCAACTCCAAGAGAATCTTGATAAAGGATTCATACACCCTAGTGCGTCACCTTGGGGAGCACCTTTTCTGTTTGTTAAGAAGAAAGATGGATCAATGAGACTCTGCATTGATTATTTAGAACTTAACAAGATCACTATCAAGAAAAAATATCCTCTCCCACGTATTGAAGACTTATTTGACCAACTACGCGGAGCACAATACTTTTCCAAGATTGATCTTCATTCAGGGTATCATCAATTAAGGGTTAAAAGGGAGGATATACCAAATACGGCTTTTCGTACAAGGTATGGACACTATGAATTTATAGTGATGCCATTTGGTCTTACTAATGCCCCTGCTATCTTCATGGATCTAATGAATAGACTCTTTAGAGACTATCTTGATCAGTTTGTGGTAGTCTTTATAGACGATATTCTTGTTTATTCAAAGAACAAGGAAGAACATGAAGATCACTTGATAATTGTATTAAAGACCCTAAGAAAGGATAATCTTTATGCCAAATTTACCAAGTGTGAATTTTGGCTTCAAAAAGTTTCATTTTTGGGTCACATAATCTCAAAATAGGGGATATCTGTGGATCCATCAAACACAGAGGTTATCAAAAGATGGTCGAGACCAACAATAGTAACTGAGATCCGAAGTTTCCTTGGCTTGGATAGATATTATTGACGTTTTGTGAAAGATTTTTAAAGGTTATCTAATCCAATCACCAGGTTGAATTGAAAAGGAGTTATGTTTGTTTGGACAGAGGAGTGTGAAGAAAATTTCAAGGAGTTAAAATGAAGGTTATGCAGTGCACTTGTGCTCACACTGCCTTGTAGTAGAGAAAGGTTTGTGATCTATAGTGATGCATCCAAGAAGGGATTGGGGTGTGTTCTCATAAAAAATGATATAATGATAGCTTATGCCTCATGACAGTTGAAAATCCATGAGCAAAATTACCCAACTCATGATTTGGAGTTAGCTGTGGTAATCTTTGCATTAAAAATATGGAGGCATTATCTTCTATGGAGAAAGGTGTAATATTTATACTGATCATAAAAGTTTAAATTATATTTTCACACAAAAGGAGATGAATATGCACCAAAGAAGATGGTTGGAGTTGATTAAGGACTACGACTGCTCAATTCATTATCACCCTGGGAAAGCAAACAAGGTGGCAGATGCATTAAGTCGAAAAGACCATGCTAGATTATCCATGATGAGGATCACAAAAGATCCAATATTTAAGGATTTAAAAAAGATGGATCTTGGAATTATAATGGAAGGGGAAAAATTTTATCTTTCTCAAATGAATTTTCAACCATCTATACATGTGAAGATTAAAGAGGCACAAAAAGAAGATGTAGAGTTACAAAAGAAGGTGAGAAATGTTCCTGAATTCAACCTTGATTGTGATGGGATAATAAGGTTCGGAAATCAGGTTTGTGTTCCTCCCATCCCAGAATTAAAGAAGGAGATACTGGATGAGGCTCATAGTTCTTCATTCTCTATTCATCCTGGAATCACAAAGATGTATAGGGACCTGAAAGAGTACTTCTGGTGGGATGGCATGAAAAGAGATTTTCTGAATATGTCTCTCGATGTTTGGTTTGTCATCAAGTTAAAGCTGAGAGATAGAAGTCTAAGGTGATGTTACAACCATTACCCATACCCAAATGGAAATGGGAAAACATCATTACGGACTTTTTCACTAAACTTCCTAAAACCTCCAAAGGCAATAATGTTATCTGGGTTATAGTTGATCGTCTTACGAAGTTGGCACACTTCATTGCTATTAGAGAAGATTTCTCTCTGGATCAGCTTTCCAGGATATATGTAAAGGAAGTGGTAAGATTGCATGGAGTACCACTTTCCATTATATCTGATCGGGATCTGAGGTTTACCTCGAAGTTTTGGCGAAGTCTTCAGCATACTCTAGATACAGAGTTGAGTTTCAGCACTGCTTATCATCCTCAGACAAACGGTTAGACTGATAGGACAATTAAAACTCTAGAAGACATGTTGAGAGCTTTCTCTATGGATTTCAAAGGTGGTTGGGATAAACACCTACCTTTGGTGGAATTTTCTTATAATAATAGCTTTCACTCCAGTATTCAGATGGCTCTTATGAATCTCTTTATAGAAAGAAATGTAGGACTCCAACTTGCTAGGATGAAGTTGGGGAAAGAAAGATATTAGGACCTGATCTTGTTGATGAGATGGCAGAAAAGGTCAGATCTATTCAACAACACATAAGAGTATCTCAGAGTCGACAAAAAAGTTATGCCGACAACTGAAGAAAAGACTTAGAGTTTGAAGTGGGTGATAAAGTGTTCTTACGAATATCTCCTTGGAAGAGAGTAATGAGATTTGGAAAGAAGGGAAAGTTGAGCCCTAGGTATATCGGTCCTTTTGAAATACTAGATCGTGTTGGGAAGGTAGCTTACTGATTGGAACTTCCACCGGATCTCTCTCAAGTTTATGATGTGTTCCATGTATCTCTCCTGAGAAAGTACATACCTGATCCTTCACATGTACTCAGCTCAGAAGTTGTACCGCTGGAGCAAGATCTTTCTTATGAAGAATAGCAGATAGAGATTCTGGATCATAGCGAAAAGGTCCTACGAAACAAGACCACTCTCTTGGTGAAAGTTTTATGGAGGAACCACCGATTATAAGAAGCTACATGGGAACTTGAGGATATGATTAGGGAGAGGTATCCTCATATGTTTGTTACAAAGTGACGAATTTCGAGGGCGAAATTCATTTTAAGGGGGGTAGAATGTAATACCCGAGATTTTATGAGAAATATTTTGTTTTTATGTTATATGAATCACCAAAGGAATATTTCACTACACACAACATTGTATTTTCTTACGTTTCATGCAGGAGCAACCTTCCCCGATAGCTTGCGTTGTACGCAATACCGAGTTTCACTAAACAATGATATGTTATTAAAATATTATATAAACTCGCCGTTATGAATAGTAATACCCAATTTTTGAAATTTTATAAATTTTATCTTTCAAAATGGACTTCATTTTTGGATTCTGAATATTGAAATTAGCCTAGGGTGAAATTTTGGTATTTTTCTAAAAACTTTCAATTTTTGATGAATAGTGAAAACACTGGGTTACTATTTAAAAACCGACTTTTTATTTAAAAAATTATTTATTTTATTTAAATTTATTTTAGGTAAAAATTGATTAATAATACCTATATAAGTTAAATTTAATTCATTGGAGTCATTTTATAATAATTTTAGATATATAAAAATTTTATTGAACTTTTCACCGACTTTTACCCACCTCCTAGGAGAAATTGAAAATTTACATAAAACATAATTTTACCACTTTTGTGAGTGGAATTTAAAAAATCCGAGAGACATGGTTAATATCAAGGAGTAAAATGTGGTTCAATAATATAAAAGTAATTTTTTGTGAATAGTAACTTTTTACTTTTTTTTACCACGGTTAAAAGTAAATAGGTTAGTTAAGGGTAAAAATGATATTATTATTACCCTAACACATGTCCTAATTATATTGGATAAGTTTAATTCGACCAAAAACAACCTTAGGAATAAAATATTACCCTTTAGGTCCACTTGGATTACATTAGGACACTTATTATTATTTTATTTAAAGAAGAGTTAAAAGAGTTAAAATCAAAGTTTAATAACTAAAATAGTTCTAATATAGGGTTATCCATAAGATAAATTCGACTAAAAATATTCATTATAAAGATAAAAATATTTCCTACATAGTGGTATTTTATTTATAATTTTTAGACATTAAATAAATTAATTTATTTATGACACAATGATGATGTAGTAATTACCTTATTAATGAAATATTAACATAATGGATATTATAAATACCCAAATAAATTTAATTTGAGTCCTTTTAAAAATTACACTAATTTTATAGGTTAATATGACATTTTAGTATTGATTTAATTAACATTTTTCTAACTAATCAAGATGTTATGATTTTCACAAAAAATCAATTACCAAATAGTGTCATAATTGACATAAAATAGTTTTTAAAACAAATATTATATTATTAATTGTTATTTTATTCCTTAAAATCTAAGGTTAGGGAAAATTACTTAGATAAGGTTATATAAATAAATAATGAACCACTTGGTGTTCTTTTGGCTTGTTATAGTAAGTTTATTAACCATATAGTGTAAGAAAACAAGAAGACACGGTAAAAGTTAAAATATTTAGCTTAGAGTTAAATCTAAATGATAAGGTTAAAATAATAACCTAAACTTGTCTAAAACCTATTGGTTTAGAGGATTTAGACCCATACCCACCTTATCTTAGAAATAAATCAATTTTTATCAATTAAAAATCGAATATGAATTTATTATAAAATAATATTTTATGTTTTCCCAAAGGTGCCCCTCTCCTCCCTTATAAAAGGGCACCTCCTCCCTCACCTCCTCACTCAATTTTTAGCCTTAATTATCGGCCAAACCCTGACCATTTCTCTTATCAAATTTCTTATAAACATACTAGAGGTCTTGGTCTTCTTCAAAGACCAATTTAAGTGCCCTAATAGGAGGTTTAAAAAGAGGTGTGTCGAAGAAGAGGTAATATCCGTTACCGATTCATTCAAATTTATTTCTTCTTGTACTTCCTATTATTTAGTTGTCTCATTATGAATTAATAACATCAGTATCACTCATATACATATATGTTATTATAAATATGAAACAATCCTATTTCACCTTCTATCCATCCTACGGAAAATGAAATCACCCCGCGTGCGTACCTACGGAATACCGTCTCCACGCCATGGTGTAATCTATTTTCCACCACCACCTTACTTGGATGGGTATAATGGTGTAACGAATAAATATATATATTATTATTGTAAAGTGGTATTTATTCTGAAATATTATGCATACACTTCAATAAAATTCCACGATCATGGGAACAATATCATCGCTCGTGCGTACGTACGGTCTACCGTCTCCATGATGTGATGCGACTCATTTTACATGATCTTCATTGAATAATGATTATATAAATGAATTTATTGAATAAATATGATATATATTTCACTAATACCATTCTGGAAATGAGGTATCTATAACCTAAAAAGAATAATGATAATTTATTCAACAAAACATGCATAAGAACATAAAGCAATGAACACTCGAATAACAAGTAACAATGAAATATTACTAATAAGAAGCTAAGAATATGAACATATATGATATCATAACAATGATTATGATTCTGGAATAAGTAAATAAAATTATTTAAATCATTATACAGAATGTTTGGACACGTACAAAGCATATCTGACCTAAGGTAAGGGAAAATATCGCAATCTCATTTTTATCCGAGATTGTTTATACTTCAGAATTTAGTGGGGAATATTTATCATCCACATCCATGTTTCCTCAATATGTAATATTATGTATATCCTCCTACAATTTTTTAAATCCAATTTTACCTATTGGTTAATTTTAGTAAAATATATGAAAGGAATCTTTTGTAATTTTTAGTACGAGATACTTTTTTGACTTTTTCAACAAAAGTACGAGAAGAATGTTTTTTTAACTTATACGACATGAATGGATTTTATGATTTCAAAGAACATTATTTCCATGAATCTTCCTTTACAAGTTTTCAAGTTCATTTTTAATCAACTTCTTTTAGTTTAAAATTGTATGACATGTTAAGAAAGGAAAAATGTTTTTGAAGTAGAAAGGATATTTTCCTCAAGAATGGAGTTCAAGTATTTTATCAAAATTATTTTTCATGTATGATAATATAGGATTCTGTTTCTATCCCTATTATTACATTGATTTGATTATGTTATGATGTAATTATTTTATGGATTATGTTATGATGGCATGATGTTTATGAATCCCGTTTTATTATATGGGTTATACTATGATGTATGATTAATGATTTTGTGGCACACATAAGAATGGTTTCATTATGAGATGGGTGGGACCTATATCTCCCTCCAATGCATTGGGTAAAGATTTATATCTCATGAGATAGACATGGCTGGAATGGAAGGTTAATCCAATTCAGTGATACAGGACTGAAACGAGGAGTGAACTCGGTTCATAAATGGACTTTGTCCACTAGGATAGTCTTGGCAATGAGTCTTGACTACTAATAAATGATTCTTTATGATTATGTGTGTATGCCACAAAATTTGATGTTTTATCTTATGATTATTGGGATTACATTTCACTTCCATGATTTATCCCATGTTATGATATTATGATCTCTTTTGTAGGATAAGATTTTCAAAATGTTATGTTCTTATGAATATGATATGATTGATATTTCTTTTGTTTACCCTTACTGATAATTTGAGCTCACCCTTTTGTATGTTTTATTTTCCACAGGTCAGGAAGAAGGGTATTAAGTAGGATATGCCAAAAAGGGACTCTAGATATGATGAAATAAATGGGAGACAATGTAGATTCTTTATGAACCAGTTGTTTATGTTTCCCAGTTTCTAAAGACACTATACCTATATGGTCCTACAATGGTTTTGTTATATGTTGTAATAAGTATGCTTCAATTCTGAAGTAACAACAATGTATGTAAAGTATGGGTCATTATACAGGGTGTGTGGGTTGTAGACCATGAATATAGGTTTTGTATCTCAGAAGGGTGTGGTCTTATTGAGTTTTCTCTTTCTAAATGATTCTTAATGTTTCCCATTAATCTTATGGATTTATTTTTGTATTTTAAATCAACTAAAAATGAATTTTGTTCACTTTATATTATGTGAAGGGTGAAATATTAATGAGTAACTTAAATTATATAGTGATTTGTAAATGTTTGAAGCATTCTTAAATAGTAAATTGAGTAAATAAAATTAGGTTTTGATTGTGTATGATTTTGTGTTGATTGTTTTTGGGATTTTGATAAATCCTTAAAAGCATGATAGTTTAAATTATGTGTTTCAATTATCACATGCTTATAAATGTACAATTATATTAAACATTAAATTAAAGATGAAAATGGTTATTAAAGTGAGTTTAATGGACTAAATGATGTTTCTTTTAAATAATGGTTTACACCAAGTATAAAGTAGAGGAATAATGAAATATGTGTGAAGTTTTTTTTTGGTTGTGATATTTTGAATGTGGGGAATAATTTTTGGTTTGAGAAATTAAATTTTTTAAAATTAAATGTGTATTAAAATATAATAATAATTTAAAATAATTTATAATTATATTCATGACCTTGTTATTGAAATTAATGGGTTTTTAATATTTAATTGGTAAATAATAAAATTGAAAAGAGTATTTAATTTTTTTTTTTTAAATATTTTGATTTTTTTGTGTGAAACAGGTTAATTTCAATGTGTTGAATGGTTTTTTGAAATGAATATTTTATTATAGGTTAAGCATGATATTTGTAATTTTTCCCATTTATAATGATTATGTTTTATTTATTGGAATAATTTTATATGATAAAATGAAAAATTGTTGGAAATAAATAAGTGTGATAGTATTTTTGTTAAAAAGGTTAGTTAAAATTAAATGGATTGATTTTGAATATTCCTAACATGATTTAAAAAAATTATTATTTTTATTATTGTGTATATATAATTCAATCTATTTGACTTTTGGTTTTTATGGGTGTTTACTATGTTTTTTCTAAAGTTTTTGATTTTTTTTGAAATAATAAGGCCTTGTTTGATTATAGATGAAATTTTTTTAAAAAAGGAATTACATGCGGTTTTTATGTACTAAAGACCTATTTGGATAAATATTAATGTATTTTCAATGTTTATTTGGTAATAAAGGAATCATTAATCCATGAAAGAAATTAAAGGAAGGTTTAAAAAAATTGATTATTTTTTATAGTTGTAAGCATTGTTCATATTTTTTTAAAAAAGGAAAAAAGTGTTTTAATGAGTTGATCCTTGATTGGAATTCAACATTTTTTTGGATTTTGATGTATTATAGATTATTGAGAATTTTTTATGTATAAATAGATGTTAAAAATGGTTTATACCTTGTTTTTTAGTTTTAAGTTTTCTTTATTTTTTCTTATTTTAAAATGGAAACTGTAACATCCTAACATTTCATTTTCTTTAGAATTTATTTTATATTTGTTCTAAGATGTGTTGGTTGGTTTATTTTGGATTAAATGTTGGTTTTTTCATTTCAAGGTAAAACATGGGCTAGACCACACCAATTTCCAAGTTGTGTTGAGCCTAGGTATCACATGTATACCATTATCAGAACTAACACACCTAGTGTTGGGCATGGTTTTGGGAATGGGGAACATGGATTCCTCTTGTGCACCATGGCTAGGTCAACCTCAAACACATAGTGGTATAGGGTATAGTGAGTTTAAAACGACTATCACTTATTCACTATATAATTTTAAGATTGTGTGTCAGGCTTCTAGGTGTGGCTTAGTTTGACCACTATGAGCATAGTAAACACCTCCATGTCGTGGTTCAATATTTTCAAAATTTTGAGAATGGTTGAATCATTCATTTGGTCTTTTGGGATAGTTACAATCATTTATTAGGGCATGTTTAATCATTATGGGAGGGTTATTTGGTGTGTCATTGACTCAATTTAACCCTCAAAATTCCCTTGTTTTGGTAAGTCTTGGTTCCTTGAAGTGTCTCCCTTATGTGAGTATCCTTTCATCTCTATCTTGGTGTGATTCTGTAAGATCATTTATGTTTTTTAGGTATTTTGGTTGATTATTCAAGGTAATATCTCCTCTTATCTACTTCGTTGTGTTTCCCTTTGGGTACTTCAATATTTTCTAACCCTAGAAGCCATAGAAATCAGATCTAAGATCTATAATTGTTCTTAGTTGGGTAATTCCTAATGTCTTGGGGTTCATTTAGATCCACCTTGATTTCTAAATGATTCATGTGTCATGTTATGGTTTATTACCCCCGTGGTCATTGAAAATGATGATATTTGAGGTAAGTGTCCCATTCATCTCTCTTTAAAATTGAAATTATGATTTCTTGGGATTTTTACATGGGATTTAAATGTCTTTTAATGATTTATACTTATATCTAGTAGTTGTATCAAATAATGGTGTTATTATTATATTTTGATAAAAATAGGTAAAAGGATTCTTTCAAGTTATTTTATATAGAATTTAGTTTAAAGTAATAAGCCTTTATTTTGAAAATTTTAATGCTTGGTTGGCTCTTGATGATTGTTCTCCAAATGGTTTACAATGTTGATTTATAAAATTGTGGGAAAGGCATTGTTTTCTAAAGAATGGGTGAGTTGTCTATTTTTTTAAATTATTTGAAAGTTTTATTTATTGAAGGAATAAAATCTTGTTGTACTCATTTGGTTTTCCTAAGGTATTTTCATGTCTTTTTACTTCAATAATGGTTTTAAGGCCCGATTGGTACTTTAAATGGATTGTTTGGAAACTAAAAACTCATAGGATGTGACCCTTTATATATGATGAAAACTTTATATGCTTGAATGACTATGATAAATGTCCCCATTAAGGGAATTTGAATTGTATGTTCATGCTTGGATAAAGTGGATGTTTCTATATGGGTGTTCAAAGGTTTGAGTAAGACAGATGGTTATTTTCTAATATGATGATATGTTTTGATATTACTTTGAAATGATCACCTCTATTTTCAAATGTCATGGGAGGACATCGTCAGCTAAGTGGAAAATCTAGGTAAACATGTGCACTAGTTTAGAATTACAATCTGACTAGTAGACCTAGGTGGGACTTTGGTTAACCTATGGGATGTTTCCTTTATGTTAGAACATAAAGGGTAAGACTGGGTGTTTGGGAAAGGTTGATTGATGAGTAGTTATTTTCTGGTATGCAGACATTGTTTCATTGATAACTATGTTAGATCTATACTATTTTTTCCATTGAGCAACTAGGAATCTCAGATAATTACATACATGTATTTCACAAGGTATAGGTATTTGGAAATATAAAAATATTTATTCTGAAATCTTTCAATATTTTTAGTAAAATAACTTTAACTATAGTATATGTATATTTTACAAAGAATATTAATTTATATTTTTAATGAAAGGTGATCTGAGTGAAAATTCATTTTTATTGGATTTCCAAAAGGTTTTTTAAAGGTGATCTGCTTTATTTAAATTTTTGTATTAAAAATGTTTTAACTTTAAGTTATGAATTATTATTTTTAAGGTTAATTAATTGTAGTTTTATTTATAAAGAACCTCAGAATTTTAAAAATGGGTTTTTTAAGGAAAACTATTTAATAATTGTTTTATAAGAGAATACCTAGAAAAGATATTTTTGTATCATTATTTAGAGAATTACAAGAAATGGATTTTCTTATAAAGTGTTAAGTTATGGGTAGGTGGATGGAAACCTATTGGGTGTTTTAGTTCATTACTATATTTTATATGTTCTCTTCTACTTGGATGTAGAAGAAATTCATATACCTCTCATTCTAGGTTGATAGAGGTTCAAGGAAGGATATTCATTTTCACATAGAGTTTGGGTAGTGGTATTTTTCTATTTATTTCTCCTTGGGTATCCAAGATCTTGTATTTGTGTTAGATTATTTATTATATTTTATTTCCTCCTTTAATTACATTTTTTATTATTCTACTACATATTTATTATTATTGATGGGAAAAATAATTCCTAATGCATTCTTATTGATTGCCATGTGCTTGTGGTAATCTTGTGGGGATTAGAAATTCCCTTTGGACCTTACCACAACTGGATCGGTTGTCCTTTTTGGGGATTTCCTAAATCGATTCATGACAAATTGGTATTAGAGGAGAGTTTTTCTTATTACTTAGGGATGTTTGGTATATAGGAGATAGGATTTTCATAATTACAGAGGTAGATCATGATTAGGTACGTGATCACCACCTTTCATGATGAGACCTGAGTTCCTAAGGTTGTTCAGGCTGTGTATGTCTTGTGATCAAGATTATTTCTCAGGTGGTTTAAGAATTTTGGTCTTTAATTTTTGGTAATTTGTGAGAAATAATGGAAATAAGGAGAATATTAGCATCATACGGTACCTATATAGGGTCTGGGACACTATGTACATAATGTGTGACCTAAGTGACTTCCATTAGAATTTATATGGTCATTATATAGTTCACGAGGCCATATGTTTAATCTTTACATTATCACGTACTTCTATGATTTTTAAAAAAAATTATTCTTTGTGGATTGAGAAATTTCCATTTTCTTTGAGATTTAATTATGGTTCATTTCTGGGTTTTATAACTATTTATGTTGTTAAAAAAAATTGATATTGAAATTTTAAAAGGAAAGTTCCTGAAATTGTTTTTGAAAAGCGACCAATTTTCATTTAAAATTTTAGATACTTTGAAAAATATTTGTAAATTTACTGAAAATGTTTTTGATCCAAAATGACACTTGGTTTTGAATGTGTGTATAAAATATTTTCAATTCAAAATGATATATTCATTTATAAATGTGTCAAAAATGCTTCAAATAATAGGTTTTCGGAAAATATAATTGTATATTTTGGAAAATTCATAATGTTAAATATTTTAAACATTTTCATATGATATAAAGAAATTTTATTTGCAATATTTTAAAGATTTTAAGTAAGAAATGATATAAAATGGGATGTTTGGAAACATTTATATGTTGAGTATTTTTCCTTTTAAAATTTCAAAATAAGTTTAATTTTGGTTTAGATAATGATTTTTCTTTTTTAAATGAGTGTTTATAAAACCCTCTTAGGTCAAATTGGTGAATTTATTTTGATTATTTAAAAAAAATGGGTTAGTTGGTTGAGAATATTTTAAGTTTCAAATTTAAAATTTTTTCAAAATGGTGTTTTGTGTATTTTTTATTAATTTATTTTTTTCCTTGTGGGGTTTGAATTTCGAGTTTATATTGATGATGTTTATACTCTTATTTTTAAAGTACATCCTCATTTAAATTTAATGGACTCTTTAGTTGACCAATATTCTCTTATGAGATTCATTCCATCTACTCTAGTATCTGATCTTGGGATTCTTCCTCTCTTTCCATAGTATCATGATTTTTTTCAAGAGTTCCAAAACTCAAATCCTCTTTATTTATTTGGGAAAAAATATTATCAGGAAACAATTGTTTGGATACTGAGGTTTGAGGAAATATTTATCAAGTTCAAAATTCATAAACCACTTAATGTTAATTTGAAACCTTCATTCTAGAGGGTTTGATTTGGAAGTAGTAGAAGTCAGTCACCTGAACTAACCCACAAAAAGACCACTCTTGGGAAGAATTAAATGCATGATTTATTCATCATTTATTTTTCTAATATGGAGAATTTATAAAAGGAATTTTTATTTCACAGTCTCTAACAATAATATAAAATAGAGTTATAGTATGCATATAATTTTATCGAGTTGGTCTCGTACCTACAACATTTTTGCTTAGATAATACTTTGATAGTTTGGTATTTATGGGAAGGTTATTAACTCGACCTATCACTATCATTGTATTCTCATGTCCTTGACTCCTATGGAGTAATGGTAAAGAAATCTATCAAAGTTAGTGCCAAATTGGTAACAACACCCATGGTGTTGGGTGTTTCTTCTATTCTTGGGTGTGGTGGAGGAAACTCTAATAAGGAAAAAACAAAGAGTGACAAGTCAGACCTTGTAATTAGTGGAATCAAAAGGCTATCTTATTTTTCTCATAATATTTTTCTTGAAGTGAGAACTTGGTTTTCTATCAATGTGGAATGGTAGGACATAAGAAATGTTCTTTTCGAAAGTCTTCTATAGGCTAAAATTCTTAAAATTTCTTGGGTTATTTTAAAAAATTTATTATATGAGCTACTCATAAGAAAGGAGAAGAAAAATGTGACCTTTCTAAAGATTATCTAATTGAACTCATTGATTCTAATATCAAGGTGAAGGTTGTTTGAGTTTTATTTTTATGTAATCTATTTTTCCTCATTGACCTTTTGATTTTAGAAGTTTTTTCTCAGTTATTATAGTATTCCTATAGTGATTTTTTTTATTTTACAATGTTATTGTTTAATTTTATCTTACTGATGTAAAAAAATCAGTTTATATAGCTTTTCACATTATATTTCTCTCATCATGAAAATCTATCTTTTGATTAGTTGAGTATGAAGAGTTTGAACCTAAGGGAAATTATTATATAGTGGGGAGAACCCCACATAAATTAGTTCCCCATGTTGAGATAGTGCCTTTTATTGAATCATCAAGTTTGGAATCAAAGTAGAGATGACTTTTTTCTTTTGGGACACTGAATCTTGAGTAGATTCATGTTCAGTTCATTTATTATGCTTCTCTTGACTATCCCCTGGGGGGATGTCTACTATATTTAGGATACTCATGCCTCTATGGTTTTTTTACTTCTCTTTTCTTGGATAGATGTGGGCCTTGTGATGAGACATTTATTTGGAATGGTTGTACATAGAAAATATTCGGTAGGTTTTTTGGAAAACATGAGCCATTATTTTTTATTATATGATATCATATTGGAATCACCGAGGTCCGATTCTCTGAAATAATTCACCCATGTTCCCCTTAATTAAACTTGGGCTAGAATGTATTATTCTTTCTAAGGCATGATCCCTTTTGAGGCATTTCCAATTTTTATCCATTTTTCTTCTAATGGGTTAATATTTTCAGGCTTATTTTCTAGATTTGTGTTTAATGGTTTATCATGTGTGGTGATTTTGAGGTTTAATTTGGTTTTTTTATGGTTTTTTTCTTTTCCAATTGATTAGTTGAGGATATGTCATCTGGGTTTTTAAGTAATGTCTATTACTGAGTTTTTTCTTATATGATTTTCATCTTTTTTGAGTTTTTCCTTTATCAATTATTTAGAATATCCTACTAGTATGTGGGGTACTAGTTCTTAAATGGGATACTATCATGGTGAGTAGACCACAATTCATGATCTTCTTAAATTGGATAAAGTTGTGTCTTTTAGATTTCATATATGATAGATGAATGTTTTGAGTTTCTTGGGTTTTGTATAAATGTTTTGGTTCAGAACTATAGCCTTGGTTTAATTTTTTTTCTTGATTTATAAGTTTATTCTTCATCTTGATCAACCATTTTCCATTAGAATTTTTAAGGAAAAAAAGTTCTATGGTGGGGAGATTGTAACATCTTGACCTTTCATTTTATTTTCAATTTATTTTATTTTTTGTTTGGAATGTTTGAGTTATTTTATGGTGGATTAAATTTTATTTTTATAATTTCTTGGTGAAACATGGGAAATACCATATTGTGGTCCAAGCCATGTTCATCCAAGGGATCTCCTGTATACCACAGGTAGAACCAACATGCCTAGTGTTATGCATAGTCTTAGGCATATGGTTCAGGGATTTTTCTTGTGCGCCATGGCCATTTCATCCTATAACAAACCATGGTATAGGGCATAGTGAGTCCAAAATGACCATAACTTTTTAATTTCATCATGTGTGTTAGGCTCCTAGGTGTGGTGTGGTAAGACAGTCATGGGTATAATAACACCATCACATCATGGTGTTGGAATTTTTTTAGTTTTAAAATGGACTGATCGATAAATTAGTGTTCTAGGATATTTTATCCCATTGATGAGGGAATTTATGTTCTTTATGGTAGGGTTATTTGGTGTGTCCTTGACTCTATTTAATAATATAAATTCTCCCATTTTGGTTAAACTCCATTCCTTAAAGAATCTCTTTTTTGTGAGTATAAATTATTCTCTATATTGTGTGATTATGGTGTATCCTTTGAGTTTCTTTAGGTATATAGGTTGATTATACAATATAATATCTCCTTTTATTTTCTTCCTTATATCCCCCCTCTTGTGATTCTATATTTTCTAACCATATAATACATGTAGACTAGGTCTAAGATGTATGTTTGTTCTTAATTGTGTAATTCTTGATATATTAGGGTTCATTTGATCCACCTTTTTTTATAAAGTTTGATTGTTTCATGTCATGTTGGATTACCTCTATGGTGACTAAAAACAATGAGATTTTAGGTAGGTGTCTCATTAATCTCTCTTAAAAATTGAATATATGATTTCTTTTGTTTTATTCACAGGATTTCAATTTATTCTAATGTTTTCAAATTATACCTAGTATATATGTCAAAGAATTATTTTTTCATTACATTTTAATAAAAATATGGGGAAGGGATTTTTTTATATGATTTTATGTAAAAATTGTTTTAAAGGAATAAGCCTTTATTTTTTAAATAGTAAATCATAGTTGGAATTTGATAATTTTTCTTGAAACTGTTTATGATGTTGATTTCCAAAATTATGGTAAAGGGGTTGTTTTCTAAAGAATGGTTGAGTTGGTCATTTTTTTAAATTATTTGAAAGTTGTATTTATTGACGGAATTAAATGTTGGTTTATTTTTTTAGTTTTAAAAAGGAATTTTCATTTCTTTGTCCTTAAAGAATGATTTTAAGTCCTAAATGGAACTTTAAATGGTTTATTTGTAAAAATGAAAACTCCTTGGGCATACCCCTTTATGTATGATGGAAATTGTGTGAGATTGAATTCTTGTGATAAATGTATCTATTGACAGAAGTTTAATTGTATGGTTTACTAAGATAAAGGGTACGTTTCTATATGTATGTTTAGAGGTGTGAGTGAGATGAATATTTATTTTTTGATATTATGATATGATATGATATTCCTTTGAAATGATCACCTCCATTTTGAAATTTCATGGGAAGAACTAGTTGGCTAGGTGGAAAGTCTATATATGAATGCACACTAATATAGAATTATACTCTACCTAGTTGGCCCTAGGTGGGACATAAGTCAGACTATGGGATGTTTCCCTTTGGTTAGGCTAGGAATGGTAAGGTTGGGTATTTGGGTTGGGTCAATTGATGTGAAATTGTATTTTGGTACATGTAATTTTCTTTATTGATGACCATGTTAGCTCTATACTAGATTATTTCCCATGATTACCAAGGATTCCATGATAGTGACATATAGAAATTATCTAATCTAAGGATATTTGTAATTATGAAAATGTTATTTTTATATCATTCAAGATTTATGGTAAAATATATTTAACTATAATATATGTATATTTTCCAAAGAGTGGTAATCCAGATTTTTAATAAAAGGTGTTAGTCTTACTTTCAATTTTTTTCTTATAAGAGTTTTAAATGTAAGTTGCGAATGATTTTGTTAAAACAAAATAAATTGTGGTTTTATTTAGAAATAACCTCATATTTGTGAAAATGTTTGTTTTAAAGGAAAACCATTTGATACTTTATTTATAATATAAAACCTAGAAGACCTATTTCCATGAATTTGTTTTCAAACTTGCATGAAATGGATTATCTTAAGTGTTTTGTTATGGGTCAATGGGTGGATACATACTAGTATTTTTATCTCAAAGAAATATATTATAGGTTATCTTCTTCTTGGATGTAGCATAAATTTTTCAACCTATTGATTCAATTTAATGGAGGTGTATGTGGAGTTATCCATTTATTCATAGAGGTAGGGTAGTGGACTTATTCTATTAATTTCTCCTTATATATCGGGATCTTTTATTTTTGTTGGAATATTTTTTATATTTGATTTCTTAGTTTATTTCCCATGTCATTTTCTTATTATATTTCCTTTTATTATTATTTAAGGGAGAAATCATTCCAAAATAATTCTTGTTGATGGCCAGGTTCTTGTCATGAATCTGTTTGGATCAGGAATTCCCTTCGAGCCTTGTCACAGCTGTCTCGGGTGTCCTATTTTGAGATGAACTGGATTGATATTTGAAAAATTAGTATCAAAGGAATGTTTTTATTATTACTTGGATAATTTAGATAAACATGAGCAAGGATTGTTATAATTCATAAGTTAGATCATGATTAGGTGCTTGATCACCACTTTTCATGACAAGACATGAGTTTCCAAGGTTGTCTGAGATGTGTATATCTTCTAATCATGCTTTTTTCTCAGTTTATTTTAGAATTTTGGTATTTAATTTTTTTGTTATTTTTTAATTATAATTGAAATATTAAGGATCTTAATAGTATATAGTACATTTATAGGATTTATAGGACCATGTGTAGAATGTGTGACCAAGTGAATTCTATTAGACTTTGTATGGTTAGCATATGGTTGTCTAGACTATGTGATTTATACTTACATTTTCATGTGTTTCCATGATTTATAAATTTTTCATTCTATTTGGACTTGAGATATTTCCATATTCTTTGAGATTTAATTATGGTGAATTTTTTTTATGAGTTTTTATGTTTTCAAAAAATGTAATGGAAATTTCTAAAAAATATTTTTAAAAAGGGTCCAGTTTTTATATAAAATTAGGGATACTTTAAAAACGATTTTTAAATTTTATAAAAATGGTTTGGATCCAAAATGACACTCAATTTTCAATGTTTGTATAAAATTTTTTGAATTTGAAATTATAATGGTTTTAGAAATGTGTCTAAAATATTTTGGATGACGATTTTTTAGAAAAAAAATTATATCTTGGAAAAACTTTATAGTGTTAACAATTTTAACAGTTTTCATGTAATGTTAAGAAATTTTAGTTAGAATCTTTTAAAGAGTTTAAGTATTAAATTATTTAAAATGGTTGGTTTTTAAACATTTCTATATAAATCCTTTTTCCTTTAAAAATTTCAAAATAGTTTTAAATGTTAGTTTTAAGAATGAATGTTCTTTTTTAATTGAGTTTTTATAAAATCCTTGTGGGTCAAAGAGGTGAATTTATTTTGATTATATAAAAATAAATGGTTTTTTTGTTAAGAATTTTTTTAGTGTTGTAATTTAAAATATTCTTAAATGGTTTTTTTAAGATATATTATTAATTTTTACTTTTCATCAAGGGGTTTTACTTTTAGAGTTTATATTAATTATGTTTATAACCCTTATTTTTAGAGTATGTCCCTATTTAAATTTAATGGACTCTTTGTTTGATCAAGATTATTTTGGGATGTTCATTACATCTACTCTAGTCTCTGATATTTTGGTTCTTCCTCTCTTTACCCAATATTAGGATTTCATTCAAGAGTTCCAATACTAGAATCCTCTTTATTTATATGGGAAATATTATTCTCAAGAAGTGGTTGTTTGGATACCGGGGATTGAGGATATTTTCATCCAGATCAAACTTCCTGGATTACTTAAGGTTATGTTTGAAACCTTCATGCTAAAGGTTCTGAGTTGGAAGTAGTGGAATATGGTCATCTGAATTAAGAAAAAAATTAACCACTCTTGGGAATATTTCATGTCTCAATTCATTCAAAATTTTGTTTCTAATGTGGTGAATATATCTAAGGTGATGGAATTTCATGGTCTCCGGTGGGGAGATAAAATAGTGTTTGAGTATGAATTTCATTTTATTAAGCTGGTGTCATACTGGTCTCATCTAGACTTAGATGATACATTAATTGATTGGTGTTTTGGTGAAGGTCTTTGACCCAACCTATCAATGGATGTGTCTTCTCATATCCTTGACTTCTATAGAGAAAAGTTAAGGAAATCAATCAAAGTTGAAGTAAACTTGGAAAGAGAACTAGTGGTTTTGGTGGTTTTTCATATACTAGGGTATGGTAGAGGAAGCTCTAGAAAGGAAAAAATAAATTTTTGTAAGTCAAACCTTTCAAATAGAATAATTAAAACCCCATATTGTTTCTTCTCACTGATTTTTTCTTGAAGTGAGAACTTGGTTTTATATTAGTGTATTAAGGTGGGATATAAGAAACATTATTTTCAAAATACACATAAGGATTATCATACTAGTATACATTTGGGTTATTTTTAAAGGTTTTTCAAAGGTGGTACTCATAATAAAGGTGGATTGAAATCTACCCTTTCTAAAGATACTTTAATTGAACTCACTGATTTTTATGTCATATTGAAGACCATTTGAGTTTTCTTTTGTTGTAATATGTTTATATTTATTGACCTTGTTATATCAGGAGTTGTGCCACAAATGTTATAGTGTTTTTATAGTGATTTTTTTTAATTTTTATTATCATTGATGAATTATTTCTTGGTGATTTAATAAATCAGTTTATATGTATTTTTATGTGATCATTTTTTCATCTTGAATTTATATCTTTTGATGAGTTGAGTTGTAAGGGTTATAATCTAATACAAATTATAATATAGTGGGGATAATCCCCCATCAATGATTTTTTTAGGTCAAAAGGGTTTCTTTTCTTAAATCAATATCATTTTTTATCAAGTTTTGAATTGATGAAGATATGAAATTTTTATTTTTGGGACAATGAATATTGAGGTGATTCATGTTTAGTTCATTTCTTAAATTTCTCTTGAAAATCCCCTAAGGTATGTTTATTGTATTGAGATTGATCATGTCTTAGAGGTTATTGTAATTATATTTTCTTGGAGTAATGTGGGCCTTGCGATGAGCCATTTATTTTCAATGGTTTCACATAGGAAATCTTGGGAAGGTGTGGGAAAAATGGGATCTAGTGTTGGTTTTTCTATGATATTATGTTTGAATCATCAAGAACCAGTGCTCTAGAAGCATAGACCCAGGCTAACATTACTTAACCTAAGGATATAGTATATAGTTATTGTTGAGGCATGATAACTCATTTGGAATTTACAATTTTTATTCATTGTTGTTTTTAGGTGGTAATATTTTCGGGGTTATTTTATAGAGTGATATTTAAGGGTTTGTCATGTGAAGTGATTTAGAGGTTTCATCAGGTTTATTATCCCAATTAGGTTAAATAACCTCTTAGAGGGGGGTGAATTAGGGTATAAAAGATTAAAACAACTGCTCCTTTGGATCTTGTTTCATTGTTAAACAAAACACTCTCCCCTCTCTTTCTCATAGCAATATATAAACAGAATTGAAATCATTCACAAGACACATCAATTTTACTTGGTTCACCCTCACTAGGCTATATCCCATGAGAATGCAATGGCGATGTGTCGATGTACCAAAGCCACTAAGTCTCATGGACAAAATGAGGGTTCAATCTAGATCACTTCTATTCCTAGGCTCACTTCTTTTACAATGTTTAAGGTCATCTCACTACTTTCCCAAGGTTAACTCCCTAATTCTCTTTCTCTAGATCACTACCAGTGGAAAGGATCACTTTTATCCTCTTCATTTTCTCACTTCTCTTAGAATGGATTCACCCACAGTTTAAGGACTTGTAGTTCCCTTCATTATCTCTAATGAATACATCCTCCACTATATGTAGATGATCTATTGAAGTCCCACTTTTATCTACTAATGAATACCACTTTACCATAGATTTACTATGAAACTTCTATCTTTCACGCAATCTTGGGATGACTTGCATGAAACAGTAACAACTTGTGCGCAACATTTTAGTTTAGGTGTAGAACTCCCAACTTCCACACGCTATCATGGAAAAACATCTTGCACGCAACTTTTATGCTTTGCACGCAAAACCCTTCTTATGTGAAACTCTCTTCTTATGCACAAATCCCTTCTTACATGAAACTAACTTTGCATTCAATTCTTACACAATTCAGAGCCATGAATTTCTCTAAGGGTTGAGCTACTCAAATGAGGGGGTAGCCATCTATTTAAAGGAACATCTGACCCTGTGTATAATATCTATACATTTCATCCTCTGCATGCATAAGATCTTCCCTAATCACATAAAACCCTATTTGATGTCGTATTGGCCATGTATGCCTCTTTCACTCCATTCACTTCATCTTTATTTTGTGGGCACGCACAAACTACCTTTCACACAAAAACCAATATTTCCCATCATTCTTTCCTTTTCCATATTTCGATGTGATCATCCTATAACTCCACTTGCATGCAACATTTAGATTTAACTATAATCTTGTGCAGAAATTTCTTTTCTAAAAACTCCTTTCTCCATTATCCAGATTTAGGACCCAAAATTTTTTAAAACACTTGGAAATAGTGCCACCTTGTATATGAACTTTTTGTACCACCTATAAAGAATCCATTCATTTTTCTTGGATATTTGTAAAAATATCTTGTAAAAAATCTCTCTGTAATTCCACAACAGACCATGGAAACCTACTTTGTCAACAAACACAATCAACCCAAAAATGATTCAATGTTACATTGAGGAATTTTTTCCCAACAAGGTTTATGATGGTTTTATTATTTTTCAATTGAGTAGTTGAGGATCTATCATCTAATTTTTGAATGAATATATGTTAGTGAGTTTTTCTTTAGATAATTTTCATATTTTTTGAGTTAGGAGCCATGTGATCTATGGGGAACTAGTGCTTAAATGGAATTATTGATGGTGGGGATAGCACCATTTGTAATATTCTCATATCAAATAAAATTGTTTCTTTTAGTTTATATATATGAAAGTTGAATGGTTGGGGTTTATTCTATTTTAGGCTAGTGTTTAGGTTCAAGAATGTATCCTTGGTTGGTTTTTTATTTTTGAGTTATAATTTTCTTCTTACTCTTGATCAATAATCATCCATAAAACTTTTTAGGGATAAAAAGTTCTATGGTGAGGAGATTGTAACATCCTAACCTTTCATTTTCTTGTGAATTTATTTTATTTTGGGTTTTAGATGTTTTAGTTTGTTTTTGATGGCTTAAATGTGGTTTTTGGCATTCCTAAGTGAAATATGGGATAGAACACACTGTGTTCTAAGCCCTATTGAGCCTAGGCAGTGTTTTTATACCTTGGGTAATACCAACACACCTAGTGTTGGGCGTGCTCTTAAGCATGGGTTGTGGGAGGTCCTCCAAAACACCAAGATCATTTCATCCTCCACTACACCATGGTTTCAAGATTGGTGAGTCCAAAGTTGATATCACTTATATACCATATCATGGTAATTCAACATGTTGGGATCCTATGTGTGGTGTGGTAAAACCACAATGGGCATAGTGAATAGCACCACATCATGGTGTTAGCGGTTCTAGAATTTTGAAATAGATGATTTGGTCATTAAATATTCTATGGTATTTATTCCCATTTTCTAGGGTGTATCCGGTCTTTATAAGAGGGTTATTTGGTGTGTTTTTAACTCAATTTAACCCTATAATTTCCCTCCTTTTGGTTAGTCTTGATTATTTAGAGAATCTCTCTTGTGTGAGTGGCCTTTCTTCTCTAACTTGGTGGGATTTTGGTGGATCCTTCATGTTTATTCAGTTCCTGAGGTCAATTATCCAAGTTAAGATTCCCTCTTTTTATCTTCCTTGGGTTTACCTTTCTATGATTATTTATTTTCTAACCCTTGAATTCATGGAGACTAGTTCTATGATATATTCTTGTTCATAATTGGGTGATTCTTAATGTCTTAGGGTTCATTTGGATACACATTATTTTCAAAAGGGTTTTTGTGTTGTTTCATTGTGTATTACCTCTTAGTCATTTAGAGATATGATATTTGAGGTGTGTTTCCCATTCATCTCTCTTTAAAATTGAATTTATTATTTTTTATGCTTTCTTCATGGGATTTCAATGACTTTAAATGTTTTCTACCTATACCTAGTTTCTATATAAAACAATGGTTTTTTCTTGATATTTTGATAAAAATAGGGAAAAGGGGATTTCCATATGATTTAATGTAAAGACTGTTTTAAAAGAATATGCCTTTTTTTGGAAATTATAATTCCCAATTATCTCTTGAAAAAAAAATTGAATTTTTTCAAGGTTTTGATTTCCAATATAATGGGAAAGTTATTATTTTCTAAAAATGGGTGAGTTATTACTTTTTTTGAAATGATTTGAAAGTTTTATTTATTTAAGGAATAAAATTTTGATATATTTATTTAGATTTCAAAATGTATTTCCATGGATTTTTTCTTAAATAATGGTTTTAAGGTCCGATTTTCATTTTAAATGGTTTTTTTTTTTGGAAAATGAAAACTTTTAAGACATTCCCCTTTATGTATAATAGAAACTGTATATGATTGAATGGTTTTGATAAATTCCCCCATTAATGGAAGTTAAATGTTATGGTTATGCTTTGATAATGGGAATGTTTCTATATTGGTTTTTGGTGGTGTGAGTGAGATAAATGGATATTTTATGATATTATGAAATTGTATGATATTACTTTGAAATGGTCACTATCATTTTGAAACATCATGGGAAGAGCTAGTTGGATAGGTGGAAAATCTATGTACAAATGCGCACTAGTTTAGAATTACACTCTAGATAGTGTCCCTAGGTGGGATATATAGTTACCTATGGTATTTTTTTCCACTATTAATCTAGGAATGGTAATATAGGATGTTTGGGTTAGGTCAACTGATGTACAGTTGTTTTCCATTACATGGAATTTTCTTTATTGATTACCATGTTAGCTCTGTATAATATTGATCCCCTTGATCACCTTAGATTACATGATGATGAAATATATGTATTTTATAAGGTATGGGTATTTAGAACTATGAAAATGGTATTTTGATATCGTTCAATTTTTGTGACAAAATGGATTTAACTATAGTATATTTATATTTTTAAAAGAATGGTAATTTTTATTTTTAATGAATGGTTTTCTTCTTAATTTAACGTTTTGTGCTAAAATGGTTTTAATAGTAAGTTATGAATGATTTTTTAAAAGGAGAATGAATTTTATTTTAATTTTTAAAGAACCGTGGATTTTTGAAAATGGGTGTTTTCAAGTAAAAGTGTTTGATACTTGTTTTATTAGATAAAACCTAAAAAACTTATTTTCATATATTTATTTTAAAACTTGAATGAAATGGATTTTCTTTAAAGTGTTCTACTATAGGATGGTGGGTGGAAACCTACTAGGTTTTTTAGCCTATGCCTATATATTATAGGTTATCTTCTACTTGGATGTAGTAGATGTTTGTGTACCAATTAGTTTAGGTTGATAAAGGTAAAAGTGGAGTTATTAATCTTAACATAGAGGTTAGGTAGTGGTATGGTTCTATTTATTTCTCCTTATATATAAGATATCTTGTATTCATGTTGGTTTATTTATTATATTTTATTTCTTGGTTTACTTTCATTGTTTTTTATTCTTATACTACTTATTTATTATTATTTGTGGGATAAATCATTACTAGTGCATTCTTATTGATGCCCAAACACTTGTCACCAACCCATAGGTATTTGGAACTCCCTTTTGGGTATTTCCATAGCTGGATCAGGTGTCCTATTTGGGGATGACCCAGATCAGTTCATGGAAAATTAGTATCAGAGGAATTTTTTTCTTATTACCTGGGGAATTTTGGTATATAGGAGCTAATATTGTTATAATTCATGAGAAGGATCACAATTAGGTTCTTGATCACCACCTTTTGAGATGAAACCTAAGTTTACAAGGTTGTTTGAGATGTGTATATCTTATAATTGAGATTGGTTCTTGATTAGTTTTAGAATTTTGGTCTCTAATTTTTGGTAATTTTTTATTCATAATGGAAATAGTAAGGAGCTTATCAATATATGGTACCTATATAGGATTTTGAAAACCATGTGTAGAATGTGTGACCTATGTGACTTCAACTGAACTTTATATGGTTAGCATATGGCTAGACAGAGTGTTTATGTTGCTAACAGAATTAAATGAAAATTCTACTAAGTTTCCACCAGACTTTATATTATTATCATATAGTTTTCTTGTACTTCTATGATTTCCAGAAAAAATTATTTATGTATTTGAGCTACTTACATTTTCTTTGATATTGATTTATGGTTAATTAAGGCATTTTTATAGTGTCTATGTTGTTAAAATATTAAATAAAACTTTTAAATAGAAAGTTCCTAAAATTATTTTAAAAAAGGGGCCAATTTTCATATAAAATTTGGGATACTTTCAAAATTATTTGTAAATTAATTTGAAATAGTTTAGATCCAAAATGAAATTCATTTCTTAAATTTTGTTTAAATGGTTTTGAATTCAAAATGATATTTGTTTTTAGAAATTTTTCTAAAATTTTTTGGATGAATGGTTTTTATAAAATATATTTATATCTTGGAGAAAATTTATAATGTTAAATATTTTAAATGAATTCATATTATTTAATGAAATTTTAACTCGGATTTTTTAAATAGTTTAAGTGTGAAATGATTTAAAATGGTATATTTTAAAAAAAATTATATGTTAGGTATTTTTACTTTAAAATTTTCAAAACATGTTTAAATATTAGTTTAAGGAATGAATGTTATTTTTTAAATGATTTTTAATAAACCCCATTGGGTTGAAGTGGTAAATTTTTTTGATTATTTAAAAAGAAATTATTATTTTTTTGTTAATAATTTATTAAGATTTGGATTTTATAATTTTCTTAAATAGTGTTTTTGAGATTGATTATTAATGTATGATTTTCCTCATAGGTTTTTACTTTTAGAGATATATTAATGATGTTTATACCCCTTATTTTAAGAGTATGTACCCATTCAAATTTAATAGACTCTTTGGTTGAGTAAGATTCTATTGGTATGGTCATTCCATATTATCTAGTCTCTGAGATTGGGGATCTTCCTCTCTTTCCCCAATATTAATATTTCATTCAAGAGATCCAAAACCTAAATCCTATTAATTTCTTTAGGCAACAAGATTTTCATGAAGTAGTTGTTTGGATACTGGGGATTGAATTGATTTTAATCTAACACAAACATCCTCAATCACTTAAGTTCAATTTTGTGACCTTTATCATAGAGGGTCCAATTTAGAATTAGTTTAAGTAAATCATCTAAACTATGCCACAAAAGGACCAATCTTGGGAATATTTCAAGGAAGGGTTCATTAAACAATTCCTTTTAAATGAGATAAAGGTATCTAAGATAATTAAATTTCATGTTATTCATCAAGGATATAAAATAGTATTGAAGTATCCACATATTTTTGTCAATTTAGTGACATACCTTCCTCATCCGACCTTTGATGATCATTTAATGGCTTGGTGTTTTGGGGAAGGTCTTAAACCCAATAAATCAATGGATTTGTCTTCTATAATCCTTGAATCCTATGGTTCAATTGTAATTAAAGGTATCAAATTTGAATTAGAATTGGAAATATACCTAGTGGTGCTGGATGTTTCTCATATTCTAGGTTGTAGTGGATAAATATCTTTTAAGAAAAAAGAATGTATTCCTAGTTAGACCTTGTAAATAGAGGAATAAAAAGTTTATCTTTTTATTCTCATTTTATATCTCTATAAGTGATATCTGGGTTTGTTGTTAGTGTGTAAATGTGGGATATAATAAATTTTATTATTAGAAGTATCCTAAGTCCAATTATGATTTTGTACATTTTTTCCATTTTCAAAGGTTCTATAGAGGTTCTAACCACTAGAAAGGTGAAGTTAAATATACCAATTTTGGAGATCTTATAATTCAACTAATTGATTACAATGTTAGAGTTAAAACCATTTTATTTTCCTTCTAATGTAATCTATTTTCCCTTATTGACCTTGGGATGTCAGGTTTTGTGTCACGGTTATTCTGGTGTTTATGTGGTGATGTTTTCAACCTTCCAATGTCATTGGTAAATTATTCTTTAGTGATGTAATATTTCAATTTAGGGTCTTTCTATCTTATTGAATTTACAACTTTTTATGAGTTGATTTGGAAGAGTTTTAATCTGATGTAAATTATTATATAGTGGGGAGAACCCCCCCCCCCATATGAGAGTTTTACATGTTGAAAGGGTGTATCCATTTGATTCAAAATGGGTTTTTTACCAAGTTTGGAAACTAGAAAGAGATGAAGTTTTTTTTTTGGGAAGTTCAATCTTGTGGTGATTCATTTTCAGTTTTTTTTCTTGCATTTCTCTTGAATATCCCCTAAGATATATTTATTATTTTTTGAAATTCTCATGCCTTATTGATTATTATACTTAATTTTTCTTAGATTTATGTGCTCCATGTGATGGGTCATTTACTTTGAATTATTTTAAATAGGAAATCTACAGTGGGTGTTGGGAAAAAAGGGATCCATCATTGGTTGTGTTGTGATATTCTATTAGAATCAACAAGAGATAGTGCCTCAGAAGCATGGATTTGGGTTAACCTTAATTAACCTTAAGATAGAATATATTGTTATTATTGAGGCATGATCCATTTTGTTTCATTTCTAATTGTTATCATTTTTTCTTTTTAGGTAGTAATATTATTAGGCCTCTTTTACAAAGTGATGACTAAGGGTTTATCATGTATGGTGATTTTAAGGTTTTATCAAGTTTTTCATAGTTTTTTTCTTCCAAAATTTATTATTCGAGGATATTTCATTTTATTTTTGAGTAAAGATCTATTGG
Organism: Viscum album; assembly: GCA_963277665.1. Lineage (NCBI taxonomy): Eukaryota > Viridiplantae > Streptophyta > Magnoliopsida > Santalales > Viscaceae > Viscum > Viscum album. The sequence continues at coordinate 1,221,918,346 of OY728148.1, read as the reverse complement.
TTAGTTTTTATTTGGATAATTTTCATTGTTTTTGAGTTATTCATTTACTAGTTCTTTGGAAAATCCTAGAAATTTGTGGGGGACCAATGCTTAAATGGGGTTCTACTATAGTGGGGAGACTAAAATTCATGATCTCATCACATTGGGGAGTGTTGTATCTTTTAGTTTTAATCTATGAGAGTTGAATGTTTGGAGTTTTTTCAGTTTTGGATCAGTGTTTGGGTTCAAGAGCATGGCCTTGGTTATATTTTTCTTCTTGAGTTATAAGTTTCTTCTTCCTCTTGACTAACCATTTTCCATGAGACTTTATAGGGATATAAATTGATTTATTGGGGATATTTTAACATCCCAACCTTTAATTTTCTTTTGAATTTATTTTATTTTGGTTTTGAGATGTGTTTGTTGGTCGCTAGTGGCTTAAATGTGGTTTTTGGAATTTATTGGTGTAACACAGGATAGACTACACCATGGACCAATACATATTGAGACTAAGGATCTCCTATATACTAGGAGAAGGGCCAATATGACCAGTGTTGGGAATGAACTTGGGCATGGGGCATGGGGATTCTTTCTATGCAGCTTGGTTAGTTCAGACTCCATTACGCCATGATGGAGGGTGTGGTGAGTCCAAAATGGCCAATACTTATGCACAATTTTTTTAATTTGGTGTGTCAAGATCATGTATTTGTTATGTAAATACCACCAAGGTAATAGTGAACATCTCCATGTTATAGTGGTGGTAGTTTTAGAATTTTGAAATCGGAATTCGGTCATCTGGTGGTGTTACACCCATTGATGAGGGCATTTCTGGTCTTTACAAAAGGGTTATTTGGTGTGTCCTTTTCTCTATTTAACCCTTAATTTACTCATTTTGGTTAGTATTTATATTTTTGAGAATATACCATACACAAGTGGCCTTTTTATCCATCGTGGTTTGATTTTGGTGGATCCTTCAATTTTATTTGGGTCTTGAGGTTGATTCTTCAAATTAAGATCTCGTCTTGTATGCTTCCTTATGTTTCCCATATTTTGATTCTATATTTTATAATCCTAGAAGCCATGGAAACTAGATCTAAGATCTAGGGTTGTTATTAATTAGTAAATTATTGATATATTAGGGGTTTTTTGGATCCACCTTGTTTTCTAATGGATTTGTATGTCATGTTATGATGGATTACATATGTGGTCCTTAAAAGTGATGAGATTTGAGGCAGGTGTCCCATTAATCTCTCTTTAAAATTGAATATATGATTTATTATTCTTTATTCATGGGATTTAAATGACTTATAATGTTTTACACTTATACCTAGTATCAATATAAAAGAATAATTTATTCTTAATATTTTTATAAAAATGGGGAAAAGGGATTTTCATATGATTTTATGTAAAAATTATTTTAAAGGAATAATCCTTTATTTTGGAAACTGTAATTCTTAGTTGGCTCTTGATAATTATTCTTGAAATTTTTATGATTTATATTTCAAAAGTGATTCTAATGGTGTTTTTTTATAAAGAATATATGAGTTGGCCCTTTTTGAAATGACTTGAAAGTTTTATTTATTATAGTAATAAAATTTTGGTTTATGCATTTGGTTTTAAAAATGGATTTACATGTATTTTTCCTTCAATAATGATTTTAATGATTTATTTTCACTTTAAATGGCTTATTTGGAAATTGAAATCCCATAAGACATTCCCCTTTATGTATGATGGATACAATGTATGATTTAATGTTTGTAATAAATGTCCCCATTGAGAGAAATTAGATTTTGTGGTTATGCTTGGATAAAGGGGATGTTTATATGTGGGTATTCAGAGGTTTAAGTGATATAAATGGTTATTTTCTAATATGATGATATGGTATGATATTACTTTGAAATACTCACCTTTATTTTGAAATTTCATGTGAAGGACTAGTTGGTTATATAGAAATACTACATACACATGTGCACTAGCTTAGAATTATGTTCTCGCTAATGGACCTAGGTGAGATTTAGGTCAACCTATAGGATTTTTTCCCTTTTTAGGCCAATAAGTATAAGACTGGGTGTTTGTATGGGGTAGATAGATGTGCATATTTTTTTTATATGTGAACTTTGCTTCATTGGTGATCATGTTAGCTTTGTACTAGATTATACCCTATGAGCACCTAGGATTCCATGATGCTGACATATATGTATTTTCTAATTCATGGGTATTTGTAATTTTGGAAATGGTATTTTGATATCTTTCTAATTTTTTGCTAAAACATACTTAATTTTAATATGTATATATTTTCCAAAGAATAGTAATTTATATTTTTAATGAAAGGTGTTCTATTTTCTTTCATGTTTTGGATTAAAATAGTTTTAACTGTAAGTTATGAATAATTTTGTTAAAGTAAAATTATTTTTTGTTTAAATTATAAAGAACCAATGATTCTTTAAAAAAGATTAAGGAAAACTGTTTGATACTTATTTTATAAGAGAAAACCTGGAAAATCTATTTTCATATCTTTATTTTCAAACTTGCATGAAATGGGTTTTCTTTTAAAGTGTTATGCTATGGGTCAGTGGGTGGTGACCTAATGGTTTTTTTTGTATCACATCTTCCTATTGGATGTAAGATACATTCATGTACCTCTAAGTGAAGGTTGATGGAGGTGCAAGTGGAGTCATTTATTTTCATGTCGAGGTTTTTGAAGTGATCTTGTTCTTATTATTTCTCATTTTGTCTCTTAGATCTTGTATTTTTGTGTGTTGGTTTATTATATTTGAGTTCTTGGTTTACTTAACTTGTAAAATCCTATTACCTTATTTTAAATATTCCTTAACCCTTATTTATATTCCTTTTGTTGGGTCTTATCTCGGGGTGTTTCGAGTGAATTTTGGTGAATTTTTGAAGACTAAGGGTTTGTTCATGGTTGGCATATGGTTAGGTAAAACCATGTGGTTTGGCCCAGAAAATGGTGTTCCCCATTGTGAGCCATTAGAAGGGGGCTTGTGGATTTTACAAACCATTTGGTATGCCCCTCTAAACCATACAACCTCAAACATTGAGGACTTCAATGGTTAGAACATGGTTTGAAAAATTGTGTTCCCTACTAGGAGAAACCATGAACCCTACTAGCAAGGGTACATATTTAGGGTGCACGGTCTTTCTAACCATGTGTACCTATGCAAAAAACCATGTGAATGAGTTTTAATTCCCCTTAAAATTTATTAAAATTTCAAAAACCTCTATTTTAATCCCTAATCACTCTATTTTGACCCTAACTCAAATCGTTTGTCTTTGAAGGATCCCAAGAGGTGACCATATTTCACCTAATCTTCCGGTTATAATGGGAGATCAGGTTATGGGGAGAGATGGGGGAGTTCAACACTCTTTCTAGAGAGGAGGAGTCTGTGGAGGAGTTCATTAATGGATGGTTTGGTGATTCGAGCAAGAATATCCATGAGGATAAGTCTTTCACAGTCCTCCTTGTGGTAGAATGTTGGTCCATTTGGAAATACCACAACCATGATCTCCACAATAGTCCTCCTTGGTCTGGTACAAACCTGATCGTGAAGGCCATATACCTTGTAACTGACCTTACGAGCCTAATAAAACACCAGGAGGACACTCCCTCCCTTAGATTTTATATGTATGGAAGACCCCCCCCCCCCTTGAAGGAACTTAGATCTGGATAGCTTAGAAATTGGTTTAACTGGGATCCCCCTCCCAAGGCCTCAAATTGAATACTGATGGCATGTGCAGGTAGTGGGCCATGTATATGGGGGGAGTGGTTTTTCACTCTAGGGGCCCGGTTCTGTATGATTTTTATGAATTCTATGGGATAGGAAAATCCTTGTAAGGTGAAGTTAAATCTATGCTGATTAGACTTGATTTGTGCCACCTTCGTTAGATTCCTTTGGCCACCATGTAGGCTGACTCAAAAATTATATGGAGCTCCCTTAAGGATCTTTCAACCATCCCTAGAAGATTATTTATCAAATTCAAAAATGCAAGGATCTAATTTCCATTGAGATGGAACTCCTTCACACTTTGTGGTAAGGTAATCACATTGATTACTTCCTAACTTAAAAGGTATCCCAGGAAAATCCCCTTATGGAATTCTTCACTCTTGGGTCCCTCCCCTCCAGAAGCACTAACTTTGTTATGGGTGATTCCCTTGGGATTTATTTGTTTATACCCCCTGAATCCATGTCCCCTTTCTTTCACAATTTTTTTTACTATTTCTTGTATCATCTTTATGTTTGAAAAAAATAGTATATTATGAGTTATCTAAACTATGTTTTGTTGGATCTTGATTATTGGTTTCATTTATTGATATTTATTTCCTTCACTCTCATTTGGCATTCCCCATTGAGGGTTGTGTGCGTTGTAATATCTTGATTAAAGGTAGGTGGTTCCATAATTATTTTCCCTATGATTGAAACCTTATATTGATGGACTTAATTTAAATGAGTTTTTAAATGTTTTAAAAACCTTATTTTAAAGGATTTTATGTGTTATTTTAAATGGAATGGAATCTATGTAAAGAAAACCCCAAATTTAATGTAATATAAATGTAGGGATGATTTTAGAAAAATGATGGATTGATTTTGGAATTGATTTGATCTATTTATTTGTTATTTAAAATGGAAATAATTTATGAAAACCATTGTTTGGGTTTTGAAATGAGAAAGGTATGTTGAAAACTAGAAACTGGGAAATTGTAATTTGAATTTATTTAAAATGTTTTCTTTTTCCATTTTTGATTGATTGTTTGTTTGAACCAAATTTTATCCTCATTAGTTATTAGTAACTAGGACAAGCACTCCATAACCTTTACTCTATAGAAATTTATTGATTATGACAATTGTTACTCAACAATTGTGGCATGAACTTCTAAGATGGTTCCCCTTTGGGGGTGTAGATGTCCCATGAGGGTTCCCCATTTAGGGTGTAGATTTTTTTGTGGGTAAACACTGATCTTGATCTGAGATCATTATTAAGATATGTGAGGATCTTATTACTTGAACTAAAATACCATGGGTATATTGTACATGGTTATACGATTTTATGACTTGATTTTACATGAAAATGATTATTGAATTATTTATTCCATGCCAACTTCTTTATATAAGGATTTTTATAAAATTTTCTTTTAAGAAAGTTTTAATATATCTTCCATATCTTTTAATTTGGAAGCATGTTTTGGTTTAAAATATGTAAATTTTATATCATTCTTTAATTAATTAAAATAAATCATAATTGGTTTAATTATTATGGAATTGATTGTGGAACACTTGGTGAGACCCTACTGGGATTTATAGATCACATCCTACCTTTTCCTTTGGGTGTTTTTAAATTTTATTATGTCGGGTTTGAGAAAATGGAAATAACCACTTTGAATTGGTGGATTCTCTTGATCATTGAGACCATGGAGTGATAATAGTGGTTTATGGAACTGTTTCCCACTTGTTACTCATGATTTTTTTATACTCTTTCTGGTCATCATTTTTGTTTTCATTGGTATGTTTATCTTTCTGTCTAGGTATTGTTTTACCTATTTTTTGTGGTACTTTATCCCTTTAGAGTGTTGATCATGATTAATTATATCTTTTATCTTAAACTATTTTGTGGAAAATAGTTCCCTCTTTAATCTTGTATAATGCTGGGTTCTAGTAATCAACCCGTGGGGATCAAAAACGCCCTTTAGGCTATGTCAGATCTGACTCGGGCATCATTGTACTAGGTTATTTGGTATGGTTCATGAAAAAATGGTCTTATAGGCATATTTTAATCATATTTACATGATGTTAGTATGTGTTTTGGGATATATTGATGGGACTTAAGAGATATCTGTGAGTGTGTGTCTGTCCAGATCTAATTGTAACGAGTCGTAAGCCACTATGGGTTTTGGGAAAAGTTTCTTTGAGGAATGTTTTGATCTAATTTTAGCTTTTCCCCTACCCTTTATTTGAGCTTTATGAAATCAAAATATTAAATTTCTTCTTAATTGAATTGATATTCTTGTATATTTGATCTATATACCCTTTTTGGTTTCTTCAGTGATTACTATTGATGTTGTGTATCATAATGCCTCTAAGAAGATGTGTTGAATAAGACCTAAGAGGAAGATTCTGGTGAACCATAGTGAAAAAATACTTCAATAGACTATAATATTTTTGAGATATGGTTTTGGGATAACTAGTCTCTAGGAAATGTACCTTCACTCATTCCCATTTATGATCCAGTAGTGGAACCTTGAAGTGATGAACCTTTTGATCGTGCTCAAGAGTTTCTTCCCCATAATCCACCTAATTTCCAAGGCTATAATGATCCTCAAGAGGCTAAGGACTGGCTGAAAAATATAGATCTTCTTTTTTTGTTCTTGGAAATTCATGAATCTAGTAAGTTGAAATGTGTTACTATTAAGCTGGAGGTGCCTAGAAGGATATAGTGGGATTTGATGGTGACAGAAAATAAGCATGACGGTTTAGAATATAAGGACTTTTGAGTTCTTTTCACTGATTAGTTATGTCCAAAATCTATTGTATTGGTGAAATCCATGGATTTTCTCCAACACCAACAAGATGAAATGACCATCAATTAGTACAAAACCCTCTTTTCTAAGCTTGTGCATTTTTACCTTTAAGTAGTGTCTAATGAGAAGCTGAAGGTACAAAGATTTGACATGGGTATTTGATCTAACATCTGATCTCATATTTTCTTACTAAATTTAGCTTCTTATGTTGATGTGTTTGATAGGGTATTGATTATTGAGCTTGAACTAGCTGGTAATTCATGGTTAAAAAGATTTCCTTTTTCTCCTAGTAGCAGTTATGTGAGTTCCTTTAAAGTAAATTGGAAGTGTGATGAGTCTCATGGTGGTTCTAGATAGAGGAAATCTTCTAGACATCCTAGAGTTCCTAGAAGAGTCCCATTGACTTGGTTTCATGGTGGAAAGGTTGGGAATTTGAGATGTTCATATACTAAGGCACTAAATATCTGAAGTTCTTATGGTTTCTCAGGAAATTTAAAAACATTATGGAACCTCTTTTCTACTCTGCATAGTAGAACGGGCTAATAATATCTGAAGAGTATTATAGTTCAATCATATTCTTCAAGGTCTAAGGGGTTCTAGTCATAATAATTCATAACAAAGCTTCTTCCAATAGTGCAAGAGTCTCCAGAGGAAGCTGACACAGGTCCAGCAGCCCTGTGAGGTACCATCACTATAACATCATCTTTAGTGACTGCTTTATTTGATACTGGTGAATCTCACTCATTTATATTGACTCATATTATGAACCTGATAAATATTTATATGGATATTTTGTCTTATTTGAGGGATATTTCTACACCCCTCATAATGAAGAGAGAGTGGGGCCTCCATTGTCTTTCATGTGTTCTCTCTTTATTAGAGATTGAAATTATCTATAATTTTCTAGTTCTTGGCATAAAAACTCTTGAAATCATCCCTAGGATGGATTTTTTGATTTCTAATAAGGCTTGAATTTATTTTTATCTTCAACGTGTATCCCTTATTGTGCCTGAGGGGGTGTTTTGTGACTTTCAGGGAGAATGGGACCCAAGTTTGAGTAGATTTGGGCTGTATTTTAAATATTTAGGAAGGGTAATATCAGTGTTTACTTTTAACTTGGAGCGAGAATATTTGGGTGATGATCTCCCTCTAGTCATCATTGATTTTCCCAATGCGTTTCCTTCTGATTTTATAGTCGTATACTGGGAAGAGATGTAGAGTTCTATATTGATTTTGTACTAGGTACCCAGTCTATATATATTCCTTTTTACCATATAGAACCAATAGAGTAGAAAGTGTTAAAGACTTGGTTGTATGATATATTAGAGAATAGATTTATATTCCTGAGTGTGTCACATTGGGAATCAATTATTCTCTTTGTGAAGAAATATGACAGAACACTTTTCCATTATGTTATTTACTGAAAAATCAATTTATTTACAGTAAATAACAAGTATCCATTACAATGGATTAATGGGTTGTTTGACTAGTTGAAAGGGGAAAAGTGGTTCTCAAATATTGATCTTTGATCTGGTTATCACAAATTGAGAATGAAATAATATAACATTCAGAATAATTCCTTTGGTAGTTGGTATATCCATTATGAGTATATTTTTATGCCATTTTTTCTAACTAATTTACCTACATTTTTTGGATTTAATGAATATAATTTTCCATGAGTACCATGAATCGTTCAGAGTAATCATTGTGGATGAAATTTTAGTTTACTCTAAAACTGAGGAGGATCATGTGTATTATTTGAGATTAGTTATATAAATATTGATAAATCACAAACTTCACATGAATCATTTAAAATATAATTTTTGGATCCAGGAAGTGAAATTATTGGGATACATGGTGTTGGAACATGGCATATCGGTCAATCCTAAAATGGTGAAGGTTGTTCAGACATGGGAGAAACCATGTAATGTTTTTGAGACAGAGAGCTTATTGGGATTGGTGGGGTATTATCATAGGTTTGTTAAATATTTCTTGAATATGGATTCTCTAATGACCTCTCTCACTCAGAAGGAATTAAAGTTCTTTTAGGATGGAAAATTTTAGAGTTATTTTGTTGATGTGAAACATATTTTAACTTCTAGGCCAGTGTTTAGTCTTTTAGAGGCTATGTGGGGCTATGTGGTGTTCTTTGTTTCATCAAGTTTGGGTTTGGGTTGTGTTCTTATATAGGGTGATCATGTGGTCGCCTATGGATCCTGACATCTTTTTCTACATGATAAGAATTATCCGACCCATGATCTTTAACTCATAGTTATGATTCATGTTCTTAAGGTTTGGTGGTATTACCTTTTTGGATAAAGGTTTACCATTAATTATAACCAAAAAATCTTGAGTTATATCTTCTCTCAAAAATATTTGAACCTCCAATAGAGGCATTGGGTGGATTACCTATAGACATCTGATTTCAACATTTCCTATACCCTAGGGAAGGGGAATATCATTGATTGTGCCTTAAGTAGGAAAATTTTAACCCATGTAGTGAAAGAATCAATAGACGAGTGGAACTTGATAGCTCTTTTTGCTCTGTTTAATTTGGGAATCTAGGAGGAAGAGAATGAGGTTATCATGGAAAGTGTTTAGTTGACCTCCACTCTTATTGAGATGATTCTTTAGGAATAGTATCTTGATAGTGAATTTTGTAGAATTAGGGACTCCCTTTATGGTGTGTAGAATGTAGGAAAATGTATATTATCATCATAGGGAATCCTATGTTTTCGAAATCAGTTTGTGGTTCCTTTTTCCATAAGAAAGGATGTGATGGGGGACTATCATAGTTCCCAGTGGGAAATGAACCCTAGAGCCAAAAGATGTTTTTTGAAGTATGGTGATGATTCTTGTAAAATGGTATGATATAAGGCATCACTAACTTTTTTTTATCATTGTTATACTTATCATCAAGTTAAATAAAAGAACTAGAAACCTTCGGGGTTACTTCATCCTCTTCCAGTGCTAACTTCAAAATGGGATGTGATATCTATGAACTTGTTGGTTGGGTTTCCATGTACCACTCAAAATAAGAATTTAATATGGGTTTTGATTGATTATATGACCAAATCAGATCACTTTATACCCATTCATCATACAAAAAAAGTTGATGACTTGGGACATCTCTATGTGCAAGATATTTTCAGATTGTATGGTGTCCCTTATTCTATAGTTTATAATAGGGATCCTTATTTTACTTATCTCTTTTAGAGAGGCCTCTAGTAGGAACTAGGATCTCATGTATGCATGAAAATGGAATATCATTCATAGATATATATCTAGACATAACTATATATATAGATTCTTGAGGACATGTTACATACTTGTGTTCTAAATTTTGGCGGATCTTACGATGTCTAATTGAGATAGGTTGTGTTTTATTATAATAATTGTTACCAGTATGAAATTTAGATGGTTCATTTTGATGTATTGGATTTTCATCCTTATAAATCTCTATTATACTGGTCGGAGATTGTTGAAAGTTCTTTGGTTGGACTGAGTTTGGTCTAAGAAATGATTTCAAATATTAAGTTGATTAATTAGAGAATATTTACAACACAGGGCTGGTAAATATATTATGATAAAACTCATAGATGGACTTTGGAGTTTTTGGTTTGGGACATGTTTTTTTTATATTTTCACCTCATTTGGGTCATCAACAACTTGGTAAACAGGGGAAGCATGCACCATGGTTTGTGGGACCTATTGAGGTTGTTGAGTAGGTGTGGAAATTGTCTTACCATTTATCACTTCCACTATAGTTGATGTAGATACATAGTGTGATCCATGTATTGCAGCTTTAGAAGTATCTTTCAGATCCATATCATGTCTTGGCCCAGGAGGATCTTGATGACTGAGAATCTAATCAGGATCATTGATTCTGATACATAGGTTTTTTGTGAGAAGATGATACATTTGGTATATTATATGGAATCATGGTTTTAATTCTCATGAAAAATTAGAGTGTGATTCATTGATGAGAGAATAATGGCCTCACCTCTTTAAGATGGATCTTTATTAATAGGATTTTTGGGGATAGAAAGTTTTTATGGTGGGGAGGTTGTAACATATCGTTAACTTATTCCAAGTATCCCTTGACCCTTTTTTGAACTCCTTTTGGTTGGTTCATATCTCAGTGTGTTTTAGGAAAAATTTGAATAATTTTGGAATCCTAAGGGGTTGTTCATAGTTGGTGCAAAGTTAGGGAAAGCCATGTGGTTTGGCCTGGAAAACTATGCGCCCTGTTGTAAGCCAGTGGAATGGGGAGCACGGTTTTTTCAAATCATGTGGCCAACCCCTCAAAACCTTGAAACATCATATATTGAGGTCTTTAATGGTTGGTGTATGGTTTGGAAAACCATTTTCTCTCCTAAGAGAAACCATACACCCTACCAGTATGGGCACATAGTTGGGGCACAAGGTTTGTTTAACCGTGTGGCCCTACCCAGAAAATAGTGTGTGCGGGTTTTAATTCCCTCAAAAAGTTTATTAAAATTCCAAATCCATCCAGTTTAACCACTAATCACTATATTTTAACCCTAACTTGATTCATTGGTCTTTAAAGGCTCCAAATAGGTGATTTTGTCTCTTCAACCCCCTTTTCTTGATTGATCAAAGCATTGATGATCTCATTCGATATTGTCCGGTTAAGTGGATCTCCTCTCATGTGGTTTATTCTGATTTCTATTTCTATCCTCCATATAGTTTGATAGATCATCATGTTATTGATGGATCTAAACTTTGTTTTGTTGGATATTGATTTTATGTTGTGTTATTTGATCTCTCTTTCCTTCATTATCCATTGGAATTCCCCATTGTGGGCATTGTGCATTGTGATCTCTTCATTAAAGGTAGTTAGTTCCACAATGATTTTCCCTATGATTGAAACATTATATTTCTTAATTGGATTTCAATGAGTTTTAATTTTTTTAAACCCTAATTATAAATTATTTTTTTATGTGATTTGAAATGGCGTGGAATTTTTGGAAATAAAACGCCAATTTTAATGGAATTGAAATGTGGGGAAGATTTTGGGAAAATGATCTATTGATTTAGAAATTGATTTGATCAATTGAATTGTTATTTAACCTTGATAAAAATATCTTAAAGTTAAAGATTATTTTAAATGGCATGAATTGATGAAAACCTTTTTTTTGTTTTGAAATGAGAAAGGCATGTTCCAAAAAAACTAGGCAATTATAATTTGAATTTATTTAGAATGTTTGATTTTCCCATGTTTTATTGATTTATTGTTAGAAGCACATGTTAGTATAGGTAGTGAGAGGTAACCGGTACAAGCATGTTAGGCCCTTGAATATGTAGAAATGGATTGATGATGATAACTATTAATAAAAAATTGTTTCATAAACTCCTGAGAGGGTTCCCCTTTGGGGTGTAGATGGCCCACGAGGGTTACTTATTTGAGGTGAAGATTTTTTTGTGTACACACCTATCTTGATTTGAGAACATTATTGTGGTGTGTCAGGATCTTATTACCTAAACTAACATTCCATGAGGATTTTGGATATGGTTATGTGATATTTTGACTTGATTTTACATGAAAATTATTATTAAACTATTTATTTTATACCAATTAATTTATATAAGTGTTTTATATAAAATGTTTTCTTAATGCATTTTTTATATATCTTTCATATATTTTAATGAAAAATCATGTTTTGGTTTAAAAATATGTGAATTCTATACCATTAATTATTTAATTAAAATTAATCATAATTGGTTTAATTATTATAGAATTGATTTTGGAACACTTATTAAGACCTTCCTGAGATTTATAGCACACACCCTACCTTTTCCCTCAAGATTTTGTAGACTTTCTTAAGCTAGGTATGAGCAAAGGGAATGTGGCACTTGGAGGTGGTGTATGTTCTTGATCCTTGGGAATATGAAGTGGTGATGGTGACTGGTGGAGCTATTTTCCACTTGTTACATGGGAGTTTTTGATATTTTTGTCTGCTTTTCATTGTTGTTTCTTTTAAGATATTTATCTTTCTATTCGGGTACTAATTTTCTTGCATGTTTTTGGTACTTTCTCCCTTTTTAGTATTTATCATGTTTACTTTTATATTTTATCTTCCAATGTTTTGTTGAAAATCATTCCCTCTTTGATAATGTATAATGTTAGGTGCTAGTTTCCAACCAGTAAGGATCAAGAATGCCCTTTGGTCCATGTCAGAGTTAGATTGAGTATCAGTGTACAGGTTATCTAGGTTACTTCATGTCATCCATTATCATTTTATTCTTCTGCAAATTATTTATTATTATTGAGGGGTAAAAATTTTCCTAATGCATTCTTGTTGATTCCCAGAAGCTTTTTCTCTACCCATGGGGATCAGGAACACCTATCGAGACTTACCATATCTAGCTAGAGTGTCCTGTTTGGGGAAAACCCAGTTCAGTTCATGAGACAAACTCCTATGGTGGGGGCACCATGAGTGGTCAATAGTACAAGGTTCAAATAATATCAATTTTAAATATTGATATTTATTCTTTTTGAGTGTGGAAAATTAGGTTTATTACCTGAGATACTTATTATAGATGAGAAGCATTATGGTTGGGATACTATAATGCCTTGTGTTTTTGAATTTAAATTTTTAGTTATGAATTTTATTTAAATATAGAAAATGTGATTGTAAAAAAAATATTGGATCATTTAGATTGATAAACAAAATTTTATTTTGTTGTAATACTTATTGGGTTGTTTGAAATAATAATGGTGATATTATTTTTTATGATAAAGTGTGCCTTTATTACACATTAATTCATGATTTTTTACATAATAATACACATAATACAACCTATAATATTGATAAGTCTATTATATTTAAGAATTGGGTACATATCATAACATCTTAAACATGGGATACAATAAAATTATTAAAAACTTTCTTAACATGCCCATAATTTTCCAACCTTCTTAAAAATGCATGGGATAACCTGGGAACATATATAGGAAATGGGTGAGCTATAAATCTTAATAAGGGAATATAGAATAATCATATAATTAATAAAGTATTACAAGTTAGATAATGGGAATTTAAATCGAACATAAAAGGGTTGAGGATCATTAACATGAATAATAAGGCATGATATAGCATAGTAACATAAAGGAATCATGGGAATGTGGAAACAACTTTAAACATTACACAATAAGCATAAGTAAAGATTAACCACAAAGATAACATAACATAATGTTCTTAGGATAACCTCATGTACACTATATATGGCGTCTCATGAGACTAAAACATTACTCAATTCATTAGAGCACTATCTGGGTGCACCCATCATGTAATCTATAATGAGATCTATAACACCTAAAGTTTCAAGTTATTAAACCATTATTTATTTATTTTAATTTATAAATTAATTGGGTTATGTTTTAGGAATTTTGAAGGAGTTTTGGTAATTTTTGGGGCTTTCCTCGAGGTGAAAAAGTCTCACCCCTCACCATTGGCTTGGCAAGGTGGTGGAACATTACTAGGCCTTATGTGACATCCCCAAGACACCTAAGGCTAGAAATAAATGTCAAGGGATTCATAAAAATTTGGGGGAGGGTGTTCTATTTGAAAATTAAACAACCATACCAAGATAAACATAACCAAACAACCACTACAAAATGCATGTGAATAGTGTAATGCAACTCAAACATACCAACCACACTATATTAGAGTACAAAGCGGAAAAAAAGACCAACAAAACTCAAAGACACAAGAGACACCAACTCATCAACTCAAAACATGATCCATTCTCCAACTCTATAATTCATGCCCATGGTATCATGATTCATTACTAAAGAAATAAGATACATTTCCTATACCTGTGTCTTGGTATACAATATATGAAAACACACGAAAGTTCCCAAGCATGGGGTGTGTATAAAAATCAATGGGATTTCCCTATGATTTACCAATTCATTACACTAGTATAGAAAAAGTTATCACATTTATATAAAATAGTTTAAAATAATTTAAAGTAGTTTATATCACAGGAAAAACCATTTTCCAAACCAAAACAGTATTCTAAACTAAAAGTAGTTTCTAAATAATTATTTAAAACTATATACTAAAATTAGCTTAGCATAACCCATTCCATTCCATACAACCACAGATGAATTCCCATCTGATAGTTCCATACTCATGAGGAGTATTTCTTCAATCTACCAAGTCATCACAAGGTAAACATATACTAAGTACCTCAATGCCAAACACCACTTACATGGGTTCATGTCAATGAAAATTAACAAACACCAACCATTTATGCAAAATACCATGCCAAACCAATTATAAAAAACCATTTCAATAAAATAATCCTTTTATTGAAAAAATTTCTACAAAACTTTTCCCATAAATCAAAACCAAACAATAATTTTAAAATCATCATTTTAAAATCATGTAACCAATTACACTTTCCACAAAACAACTAGTTTCCATAATTTCACAGACCATCACAAAAGTGGTCTTCCATAAATATTTTTACATAAATTTCAAAATTTAATTCAATAAATTCCTTTATTTTGATATCGAACCTCTAAGCTCTAACTAAGAGGAGTCAATAGTGAATCCACCTACCTCTCAAACATAGATGAAAATGAATAATGACAAAAATTCTTCAACAAACTAGATTGAAACTCCTTAAAATGTCCTTAGATATTGTTAACCTTAAACAAAACAACCAAATATCGTCATGATCAGCATTCAAAAACATGAATCTATCCCCAATTGACTAGATTCATAAATCCAAGTGAGAGAAGAAGATAAAAACTAAGGAAAACAAACAAGAATAAGCACTTAATAAGGAATCAGGGCCTCCAAGGCACTTAGAATTTACAAAATATTTCTCTAATATTAATGATGAGGGTCTCAACATCCTTGGGATGGAGAAAAATTCATGTTAATTCCTTTTTAGGGGAAAACGAATGGATTATGTTGTAAATTGGATTCAATCTAGAAAATTCAGATCTGATTTTTAATGTTTCATGGTTAAGGTGCGTGATTAGGAAAAATTCACGATAACCACTACCTTTAAACACCCTAAGCATGGTTGGATCACAAGGTTAGATAAACCATGAACCAACCATGATAAATCCATCTTTCCACACATTCATAGTTTTTCCTGGGTGGCCGCATGGTTTGACCAAATTATGTTCCTAATCATACACCTACCTAGGGATTACTATTTCAGTTTCATGGTTTCTTGGTAGGTATTTTATGGTTTCTACTAATTTTTATCAAACCATAAACCTCTATAAAATCCCCAAAAATTTCCAAAACTCTTCCTAACCTCCTGAATCTTAACCTGAAGACATTATATACTTAAAATTCATAATTAAAGCGTTAATTACCTGAAACTGGGGGTGATAAATTCTCCCCACCATTGGTATTTTTTTACCTATAAAGTTGAAATCCACCATTATGCTAAAATAGTTTGGTCCATTACTCGATCATTTCCTTCTCCCACTCCCAAGTTTCTTCCTGGATCCGACTATGATTCAAAAAACCCACACTAGACTGATGTTTTTCCCATGAAAGGCATCTGTTACTAATCCAAAATATGCACTAGTACATGAACCAATGTAGCATTTGGTTATAGGTCAACATGATCCCATCAAGTCACATGGTCGAGATCATGTTTATACATTTTCAATTGTGATACATGAAACACATTAAGCACTGAATTGAACCTTGGTGGAAAAGGCAACCAATATGCCACCTCACCAACCTATTCAAGTATCTCAAAAGGATCTATGTATCAAGGCGATAACTTTACATGCTTCCAAAAATGACAATTCCCAGACCTTGCAGAGATTCTCAAGAACACATTACCACTCACATCAAATGAAAATAGTCGTCAACGATGATCTGTAGAAGAATTCTGATAACTCTAAGTCGTATCCATTATTTTCTCAATCAACTCAGTTTTCTCCATCATATCTTGCATAAGTCTTTGTTTAACCAGTGAGGTCTCACCTTTTTCCACCCAACAAACTATAGAACAATAAGGAAACCCATACAATACTTTAAAATAATCCATATGTATTGAGTCTAGATAACTATTGTTATATGAGAAATCCACTAATGGTATGTACTCCTCTCATGAGACACCAAAATCCATAATGTGTTTCATGTATATCCATTGATAAAGTATCAACCTTATCTTAACCATGTGATTTGATGGTATTATTGTAAAATATAGTTGGATGCTATATTGGTTCATGTACCAGTGTGGATTTTTTATAGGAAAGAGAATCCCTTGAGTGGTAAAACCATCAGTCAAGTGTGGGTTTTATGGAAATATGGTTAGATTCAGGATAAAACATGGGAGTGAGAGAAGTAAATGGTTGATCAATGGAATAAAATCTTTTATGATAATAGTGGTTTTCAACTTTCTAGGTATATAAAGAACAATGGTGGGGAGAATATAGCACCCCCAGTTTCAAGTAATTAACCCTTTTTATGTATTTTAAGTATATAAAGTAATTGGGTTAAGTTTTGGGAGGTTAAAAAGACTTTTAGAAAGTTTTTTTGATTTTTTGGAGGTGAACGGTTTTAACACGGTTAGTAAAAACTATGAAAAATCACCTAGGAAACTGTTAAACTGAAATATTGAGAACAGGGTAGGCGTACAGTTTTTCCAAACCATGCAACCACTTGAGAAAAATTGTGAAAGTTTCTATAGAGGTTTTTATCATGGTTGGTGCATGGTTTTTCTAATCATGTGATCCAAACATGTGAGTGGTGTTTACAGGAAATGGTTAGCACATGTTTAGCACACAGGTTTCCTAATTGTGTTCCTTAACCATGAAATGTTAAAAATTAGATCTAGAATTTGTGGATATAATCTCATATACACCCTAAGTCATTCATTTTTTCCCAAAACAGATCCGAAATCAAATCCCTCTCCCTTCCAAGAGTGTGGATATTGTTCCCTTTGATTCAGGAGTAATCCTTTGGTGATTTTAAATACATTGGAGACTTAGATTCCTTAGTAAGTTCCCTTTATTGGTTTTTTTCTTTAGTTTTCATCTTATTCCCTCTCTTAGATTTATGAATCTAGTCCTTTGGAGATATTTTCATGTTTTTTAATTCCAATCATGTTGATATTTTCTAACTTTTTTTAAGGGGAACAATATCTAAGGATGTTTTAAGGAGTTTTAAGACGTTTTATGAATAATTTCTGTCATTATTAATTTTCACTTATGTTTAAGAGGTTGGTGGATTCACTCTAAACTCCTATTAGTTAAAACTTTAAGGATTTATTTAAAATTGATTGAATAGATTGAATTGAATTGTAAAATAGATGTGGAAATATTGATGTAAAACCTCTTTAGTGGTGGTTTATGAAATTGTGGAAATTGGTTATTTTTGGAAATTAAAATTGGTTACATGGTTTTAAATTGATGATTTTAAAATTGTTTTTTTATTTATGGAAAAAGGTTTGTAGAATTGTTTTCAATAAAAGGATTTTTTATTTAAATGGTTTGGCACAATTGGTTTGGAATGTTATTTGGCATAAACGGTTGGAATCTATTCATTTGCATTTACATGGCCCTAGGGAATGGGTATGTTCCATTTGGTAACTTTATATATGGTTACCTTATGAATACTTGGTAGATCAATGAGATACCACTTATGAGTATGGGACTATCACATGTTCATGAATGTGTGGTTGTGTGGAATAGAATGGGTTAGGCCAAACGTATTTAAGGAATTGGTTTTAAATAATTTTTTATTTACTTTTCTTGGAATCTTTTTTATTTTAGAAAACTATTTTGGGTTGGAAAATGGTTTTGGACTTGATATAAAATGATTTAAATTGTTTTAAACTATTTTATATAAATGTGATAACTTGTTATATCCTAGTGGAGTGAGTTGGGAATTCATAGGGGAAATATTAATGAGTTTGATACTCAACCCATACTTGATAACTTTGGTGAATTAGTAGATATTTTATGCCAATACATAGTTAAATTCAAGGTAACTCATTTATTTAGTGATTCATTGTGATACCATGGGAATGGATTGTGGAGTTAGATCTTGGGTCAATTTGAGAGTTTCTAAGGTGGTGGGTGTCATTGATTTTTGTTGGTCTTGGTTTCTTCTTTGTAATATAATATATTTTGGTTGGTATGCTTCTCTTTAATTTTTATTTCACTAGTCTCATGCATCATATATTGGTTGGTTGGTTTTGTTTATCTTGGTATGGTTGTTTTATTTTAAAATGTAAAATCATTCCCCAATTTTTTATGAATCCCTCGACATTTATTTTCATCCTTTAGTGTCTTGGGGATTTCACCTAAGGCTTAGTAATGTTACACCACCTTCCTAGGCCAATGGTGAGGTGAGGAATGTTATAGGCTCACTTGGTGCTATATGGGCACACCCATAATAATCATATCGTGTACTTGCATAAGTGTTCTATATAAATCATATATCATAAGAACATATGTCATCACATTTAATAACAAGATAATTGAGTATGGAATATATACATATAAGTCCCCAATCAAATAAGTATAAGTGAATAAATTTTATAATCATTGATAGGAAATGGGTATAGGTATTCACTAAACAATTGGTTGGAATAGAAAATAATAGTGACATTTTGGTAGTATAACAACAGTACAAGAAGATTCATAAAATGGTTCAATGAAAAATAAAGGGGTATCTCATCACTTATATGTAAAAACTAAAGTATGAGGGATATTTAAGAACATAATTCAACATGAAAATTTTTTAATTAATAGGAATAAGACAATTAGGGTTCTTTAATAAAAACTTGGCATGGGAAAATAGAAAGATAATTTCAATAGTATAAAAAGTGAACAATATGAATTACGGAAGGGACTAATGAGAGTCAAAGGGGTATATAATTGCTTAAAAATAAAATTTAATGCAAGTGGGATATGTAAAATCATATCCCATAAATTTTAATTGTAATAAAAAAAGGAATTACATAAATAAAATTCTTGAATAAAGAGGATAAATAGAGGATACCTTACTAAATTTTAGCATTGTAACGACTTGGGTAAATACTATAATGAGAGGAGATAAATGATCAATCATTATTAGGAAATAATTTTGAAATTATATAGATATTTATAAATTCATTAAATCATAACCAACTTAAATTCTAAATATTAAATATAAAGAGGGTGCTTGAATTGAAAATAAAATAAAGAGGTCCTTTACTTTTGGTATAGAAAATCGAAGGACAATTCCGGCAGCATAATCGGCATACATAAGGGTTCATGAGAGGGATTAATGAGGGTTAAATGGGTATATCATCATATTAAAATCATAATGTAATTAATTTTTATGTATAAAAACATACCCAAATAAGATAAAATGGAAATTAAGAGGCACAATATAAAATAGGTGCTTGAAAAAAAGAATATAGGTAGATCCTTTACCTTGAGAAGGTGATTTAAAAAGCTTGGGAATAGATTATTGAGAGATTTGGGGAACATTGGGATGACTGTATAGAGGGTAGGTAATGGTAAGGACGTTCTATGATGTTTTTGAGTGAATATGAATGGGATCATCTGTAGGTTTATATAGGAAAAGAGAGGAGATTTCTTTATTATGCCCCAAACTTGGGTTTTGGACTATATAATAAATTAATCAAAAATAAAAACCTTAAAATGGTGTTTTCTGATGGTTTCTTCCAAATAGTAGTGGTTTTGATTATTTTATAATTCCAAGGGTCAAAATTATTAAAATATTACCATTGGTGATGTGAAAATGGGTCATGTTATTAAAGAAATGATTTTAAAACCTTAAAATATAATACAGGTGTTGTAGAATTAATAAAGGATTTATAAAATTAATAAAATAACCTAAAAACATATTATTTTAAAGTTTAAATATATATTTGGTCGTTTATACCCTTAATGTAATTTGTTACATCACTTTTGGGTCAATATGAGGTCATAATACACACTATATATTTATACCGTATTTAGTTTTTTACCCAAAAATTTGATAGTCTCAGTTTATTATGAAAAAATCAATATTGGATAATTTTTATGTTATTATTCCAAAAATAATATTTATTTTATAAAATAATTTTTTAAATATTTTAATTTCCACTTTTAAAACAAAAATCACCATTTATTGAAGAATGTTGGTTTTTTCAACAACAACATTTTTCGAACCCTTATAAAAATTACATTTGACTTCATAAAAATTAGATTAAAATTTATATTTAATATATAAAATTTTATAATAATATTTAAATTAAATATTATTTATTTCAAAAAAATCATAAATTAAAAAATGAGTGTCTTAATTAAAACTATATATTACCCCAACTACAATCTATGTTTTAACACATCAAAAAACTGATTTTTATCAAAATAATTATTTAATAATTTATAAAGTCACAAAAAAATATAATAATTATTATATATAAATATTCATACTCTTAGGATTACTTTTTTTCTATTCCTTTTTAAATTATTTTTACCCTTAATTAACCTATTTTCCTTTTATCGTGGTAATAAATATTTACTACGATTACTATCAATATTGTTCAAAAATTAAGTTGACCTTATTACCTCATATTAATTATAATTATTCTAAATATGGAATTAATTTCATAAAAATCTATTCATAGAGGTTTAATAATTTATTTTAATATAAAACCCACAAGCTTGATGGAAAGTGGTTTTCTAAAAAATTAATTTTTCAAGGGAAAGAATGATTTTAATTTAACTCTAAAAATAGTAATATTCATTACATGAATTTAAATTAATAATTATAGATATATAATATATAAATATAATTTAAATAATTCCCAATTAGGGGCTATTTTTAATTAATTAAAATATATAAACATTGGGCATTTTAAAATAGTTTTCAGAAAAATGAGTTTTCAAGCCTAAAAATAAACTTATTATAAAATCCAATATAAAGATGATTTAAATATAATTAATTGAATTAAATATAACATAATAATTATTATTTTAATTTTAAATAAATTTAAAATAAAAATGGGACTTTAAAATTATTTAATTTATCAAAATAAATGACAATTTTAAACAAATTAGTATTTTTTTACGCTACACTGAAAAATAAATATTTTTTAAAAAATACAAAAATTTCACACTAAGTTAATTTTAATGTGATGAAATCATAAAATTAGATCATATTATCAAATAAATTTCCTCAATTTTCTAGAAATTAATTGTGATATTTTTTTACAAAAATAATTAAAAACCATTTTTGAAGAAAACATATTTTAATGAATAAAATGGCATTACTGAAATATAAGTGATTATATACTAAGAATTTATCAATAAATTTATGTTGATTATGAAATTTTTATATATTTCATAATGTATTTAATAATATTCATATATCTAAATTTAATATCTAGGGTGAAATGGTCATATTTAAATAATCATTGTTTGTTTGGGGTTGGTGTTGTGTATTGCATAAGCTATCAAACAAAGTTTTTTCTTTTAAAAAACTCAAGGTGTTACATTATCCCACACCCACCCCCTTAATAATTTATGTCCTATAAAATTGAACTTGATATTAGTAATAAATTTTGTAGAAACTTGAAAATATCTTTATTGAAAATCCACATAGTAAAAAGGGTTAAAAAAACATCCACTTAAAAAGAGAGAAAGGGAAATATGAAGGTCATCGCATAACTTGGTTTCCAAGTAGGAGAACATTAGTGGTAAGTGAAAAAATAGACATGGAATAGAAAACTAACACCAAATAATTAATATAGTATGATATAGAATATGGTAAATATAAATTTAATGACTACAAAACCATAAATTAGTGATGGGTGATGAGACCATAAATTCATCAAAAATGATTATACTATGACAACATTTTTATTCCAATATTATTTTTATAGAGTTAAGGAATTACTTTACCGTATAAAATATGTAAATACGGAAATATACATTCATGAAAATTATAATTTCATCCTATAATAATTTTTTTTACTACAATCATTTATCCAAATGATGAATAAAAAAATTGTGCAGGAAGCACTAAAATAAGCTTATAAAGAATAAGATAATCCACCAAAGAATAAAAAGTTATTCCTCATGTATTTACAAAATCCAAAATGGTTTGTATAAAGTAAGATGATATGTAAAATTAATAAACCATATACATTGATCTCAAAAATTCCACAAAAAACCCAAAGTTTTATCATACATCATTTATTAAATAAATACTCATATATCCCAAACAACACAAATAAAATCAACATTAAAGAATGATTTAACCTCAAAGGTTGCCTCATGCCCTTAAAATTAAACCTAAAAAAACATAATATTATTATTCTAAAATAATACCTTATATTAAACCTAATGGATATATATACCTCAACCCAAATAAAACATCTATCAAAATATCATTAAACACCTCAAAATCAAAAAATATTTGATCTTGTAATACTTTTTCCAAAAATATCCTTAATCATTCTAAAATTCCATCACATAAATCCTAAAAAGTGGTATCAATAGTATTAAAGATTTATAATTTGACATATAATACCAAGACTCTTTAGGTTTATCACAAAATTAAAATACATATTATGGGTTATCAATCCCTCAATCATATGTTTTCTAAAATATTACTTTATAACTAAATCACTTTTATAGGTTATCAGTACTATTCAACATATGTTTAAATCCTTAAATAAAAAATACTATGGATCAATCCTTATATGTTTCATGATTACTATATCCATAATTTCATTGATACAATACTTCTTCAACATAACTCTCAAATACCTATACATAAATGCTTTAATCCTTATAATTCAATGATTTACATAGCATAGGTCCTTATTCTAGTATTTAACCCTTGGATTAGGTAATTGAATCAGATAATTCCCATATTCCACACACATAATAAATTTAACAAAAAAGGGTTTTTTATGATTTAATTTATTTTATTTCATCATACACTTTATTTTTTTGGCAACTAGATTCTTTATGCCCTATTGTTTCACACTTAAAACATCTTTGAGTTCCTTTGTGGAATTTCCCTTTGTGTTGCTTTACAATTTTTTGACACATAGGGAATTGATTATTCTTTTCTTTATATCCTTTATCTGATGAAATTCATTGATATTTCATTCTCCTATTCTTTGATATCTTTGGACATTTAACTATGTGCATGTAACATCCCGACCCGGGTGCCACACATCAGTGCCCAAGATGATCGGTCACATGACCTCAAGCACACCTCCCCATATGCTAGAGGATGATGACTAGAAGCGAGGGTATAATATCAACCATGGGGATACTATACCCTATTTATCAAAGTATTATAATAGTGATAATAAAATAATTATAACCAAATGATATAACTAATAACCAGACAAAACCAGTAACACATGATAACCAAAATAGGAATACAATATCCAAAACTAAAAACTAGATATGCCATTAAAAATACATGTCAATTGTCAAATGAAAAAACAAAATAAAGACACATTGACACTCCCAATTGTATCCTGACACCATTTTCAGTACCCTCATCTATGCTCCATCCCAACTCAGCAATCCATCCTAGGGATATTTTCCTTATCTTTTCCAGTAAACATGAAGTATATTCGAGTACCAATCAGGCAGCCCGAGTAGGGTGTGAGTACAACTTAGTAGGCCACCACCAATGTCTTCTAAAATAATATTCATTCAATAATATTGTATGAATTTGTATAAATAATAGATTTCAATGCATAAATTAAATAGTTGTCGCATTTTAGTATTCTTTAATTAACCACATAAATACCTTAGGTTCCTGAGGACACCCAAACCAACAATAACTTCTTCAGCCCATGATGGAGTCTGAACTATTCCCAATAAATATTACATATCAGAATATCAAGGTAATAATTTATCATTTCAACAAAATTCATATCATGGCCAATTGGAAACATATTCTAATTCCAATGTCATAGGTGTTGATCGTCATGTCTAACACCTCATGGGTATTTGAAGCCTTTTTCATATACCACACCTCAGTATCACATGGGTATTTGGAGCCCCAATCCCTATCCCACACTTGCTATCACATATGGGTATTTGTAACCTCAGACCCTTTCCCACAATCAATTATCACACATGGGTATTTGGAGCCTCAGTCCCTATCCCACACTTATTTATCACTTATGGGTATTTGGAGCCTTAGTCCCTATCCCACACTCATTTATCAATAAATCACACATATATTAAATCAATCAAGTTAAAAAAATATTATCCCTTTTTATCACCATTTCACATCATGGTATACCATTATAATTTATCACAAAAAACATAGTTCCTCAATTTAATCACATGGAATAATATTAAAAATTCACCATTAAACCATTTTTCATCATTTAAATCATAAACCCATTAACCCATTAAGGTTAAGTCAAACTTATCATAATCCCCATTATCAATTAATTCATAATCACATTAATTGATTAGTTATTCAATCTCAATATCCCATCAATTTCCCAATCATAATATTCAATTAATCAATCAATTCCACAATCTGAACAATTGACCAATTTTCATAACCTCATTAATCAATCAATTCATTGTACCATTATTCACCAATTTAATAATCACAATTAAAATTCAATTTTCCTAGGTTAAAACCTTTTCATTATCACATGTAAAATCAATAAATCAATTCTAATATTGTATAAATTAATTAATCAATTGATTTATTCAATTCAAAATTTAATTACCAAAATTACCAATTGAAATTTCACAACACATACGCACAATTAGAATTTGAGACTATGGGAATTGAATTTAGACCACCTAACTCAAGATCGTTGATGGACGGTCTCTAATGTAAATCCCCAATTGAAGTAAAACAACCAATATCACGATGAAGAATGACCTTTAGATCCAAAATCTAGATCCAATATTAGAAGATAAAGATCCATCAAACATAGATCTTGATAAATCACCAATAGAGGATAACCTACCCATTTTTATCTAGAAAGATAGATGGGAGAGAAAGAAAACCACATGGGGTGATAATATCTTACAAAGAGAGGTGTGGATATTCAATCTAGTCTTTGATTCATAAATAATGAAGCTCTGAAGGCCTTAAAATATGTCTGGGAGCCTCAAAAAATGAGATAAATCATTTAAGTTTGAGTTGGGTTAACTTTGAGTAATGTTTGGGGGGTTAGATAATGTTAATACCAATTTTTAGAATAATTAAACCCACATGCATGGTTTCCTAGACAGGGGCATATGGTTTTCCAAACCATGCACCCTAACCGTGTGCCTCTGTTGTAGGGGTTTCATGATTACTCCTAATATGGTGCATGGTTTTCAAAACCGTGTGCCAATTGTGCAATACCTCTCTGTCTGGGGTTACACATTTGTCTAGGGTTGGGCGTACGGCTTTGAAAAACCCTACGCCAACCGTGAACTACACCAAAACTCCTCCAAAAACATCCAAATTTCATCCAAACACACTAAAGATATAACTAATCCAAGATATACTCAAAACAAGGAAAAAGAGTACCTAAAAAGAAGCCCGGGAGATCTCTAAAAAATATTGGTATCTTACAATATCCCCACCTTATAACTTATCATCCTTTATTTGTACTTCTAAGCATCTCTAAGATTCTAAGGTAACAATATCGGGCCACTAAACCCACATATCAGCTTCTCTCTCCCATGTTTCCTCCTGCACACACCCATGTTGTAATAATAACCAAACTATCAGAACATTCTTCCCCCATAACTTTTTATCACTATGATCCAACACACATATTGTATTCTCATCAAAGGATTAACTGGTCTCATTCTCAACATCACCCACATCAATCACATGATAAACTTCGGGGTGATACCACTGAATTTGTGACATAGGAAAAACATTATGCATAGCACTATACCTCTGTGGAAGATCTAAATGGTACGTCACTTGTTTGATTCTCTCCACAAATTCAAACAGTCCAACAAATTCAGTGGTATCACCCTGAACCTTATCATGTGATTGATGTGGGTGATGTCAGAGAGGGATCACATGAGGTGAGTCACTATCATTTTAGAGAAAACATCCAACCCATGGATGTTCGCAAGACATCGGTCAAGGCGACTCTAGATGCGGTTCAGCCCCTCATAATTGTTGCACCACGTGAACCTGGATCCCAAGAAACCCAAGTCCAGAAGCCCGGTCATCACCATAAATCTTCGGAACTCTTTCATGCTTCCATGAAAAGGCCTATAGCCTCCTTTTTTTGGAAAAATACGTGATCGCGTTAAATTCACCACCCACAAACTAGGGAAGGGAGCCTGTTTGGAGGGTCTCCAGATGATTCCATAGATCCCACCTCTTGTGTGGGTCCATGCTTGCATAGACAAAGGTAAAATTAACCTCAACCCCTCCAAAAGAGACCTTCATATTAATGAATTGAGGCGTGAGTCTCACAACCTCTACTGAAACGTTCTTCTTCAAATATATCAAAATTTTCAAGTTATCAGTGCCTCAATGAAAGATGTTTGGGAAACCCATTTTCTTTGCCAATCAAGAAGCCTTGTTCGGATCCTGCTTCGGTTCAAGAATGGAAACAATAGAAGAGTTGTGTCTCCTGGATTCTAAGGCAACAAAAGCACGCTTGGCTTGGGCCCCCAAGCCTCATGCATTCTAGATGATAATAGAAAGCATCACAACAAACCCTTATGAACTTTGGAGTTCGAGGAGAGTGAAAGAGGAAGTGGAGAGAGAAAAAATGTCTCCTTGGATTTGGAATGGGTGACTAGCCCTGCCACCCTAGAAACTTGGGCGTCCAGTATTGGTGTTTGCACAACCTTACTAAACGTGCCATCTAAGTCCTCCAAGAGAGGTCCCCTTTGGTACGGTTGGAAGCACTGGGAGTCTGAAAATAGATCACCTTGCACCTGGGAGACCAATAGGAGCCACAGGGGGACAGACAAGAAGCATGCATATCCTTCTCGAAACCTTCAGAGGGTGGGCCTGGCTTCGACAACCCATCCATGGGCTGAACCAGCTGACTCACCAGGGACCTCAGGACAAAATCTATCAAAAGCTACGATGAGACACAAAACGTCGAGGTGGGAGGAGACAAAGCCCTACCGGGGCTCACCAGAGAACAAGGCATGGAGATGAAAGGATCTGCATCGGGCGGGAAGCCCCACATAGGTAGGGGCCCTACTGAATGATCACAATCCAAGGATCATGGTATAGAAGAAAGTGGTGCTGAAAAAACTCATTTCCATAATTTTTAAAAACCCTACCCCATAAAACTAAAAAAACCCACACACCTAAATTACACGACGACCAGACGATCAGGTCCGTAGGGCCTGGTGGGGGAGTCGGCACACCACTGGAAGAGGAAGAGATTCCCCTCTGCTTCTCCGACATCGACACGTGAGAATCCTCATACACTTTTGAATTTGAAAAACCAACAGTAACACCACCCGCCATCTTCTCCACCGAAATTGGGCCCTGACCCGGACGGTCTTGCGGGTCAAAACCAGACGGACCCACCTCTCCCCGTATTCTATGACAGGATGCCTTCAAATGAGTGTGCAAGCCTCAAAGAACACAAAACTGAGGAATCCAGCTGTAGAAGATTTGCTGCCACCAACTGAAACCATCACTGGACTTAAGCAGGACTCGAGAGGGTCGTTTCACTAAGAGATACAACTCCATGCAAATGCAGGTATTGGCTGCCGCATGTAGACACCTGGTGGACTCATACACGCAATGAAACGACCCAAGTGAGTCTCCCAAGGCCTTCAGGATTGACGGGTTGTGGAATGGAAGGGGTAGGCCTAGCATGGAGAGCTAAACCTCATCCGATGAAGACTCGCGACCAAAATGGCAGTCCCATGAACACCTCGACAGTGAGAAGCTTGAGGAACCACACCTTCGATCCTCACATGCCCAAGTGGCCACAAAATCCTCCCTGGAAGACAGGTGAAGACAGAAGGACACCCATGAGAGCTCATAGACCACCACGGGATGGTGAATCCCCCAAGAGTCCACAAAACTTCTGAAGTATCCTAGTAAGGGTTTGATGCGACTGAAGTGGGCCACCAGAGAGAGGTCATGGAAGGAGGCCGCCTCCTGGACCTCATGAGATGAAAGATCCACCACCAGGAATCCCTCCTCCTACCTGGGAGCCCTGGGAGCTACCTCAATGGAAGAGATGAATGGAAGGCCCACCAAGGAGGTGAAAACCGGTCCCTCTTCACGAGCAGGCTGATGGAGGATCAATGTAGCGATAACACAAACCGCACGCACATGCAGATCACTAGAGGTGATCGAAACAATAGAAATGGAGTAGAACCAACACCGTTTTTATTTCTTCTCCTATCATAATTCATCTATTATTACAACACACATGGTACTCCCTTTTTATAGGGTTACAATCACACAACTAAAATCAAACAGAGGATAAAACAAGTCCGTAGTTGGTTGCGGTATATGTCGTCCAATCCTCTGGATCCACACACGTAAAGCCATCTTCGTGGAACTCTTCAAGCCTCCATCCCAACAGTGGATGGTAGGTGTTGTTAAAGGAATAGTGATTTTAATATCCAACATCCCCCTTAAACTCATATTCCTCGTGATCCATGATTTTTCATTATGTCCAGGTGGGTAACCAACTGGTATAATGACTTTACCATAGTCATTAGTTGTAGTAAAATCAATAGCACATGTGGTAGCAAATAAACCGATCATTAGTGGTGATCGAATGATCAAAATCACATCACCAAGAAGTAAAATGGATTTTGTTGCTTCAATTTGGAATTCATCCACCTTGTACTTTTCTTCAAGGATCATATTCTTGTTCACGAAATTTTCTACCACGGGTTCAGATTCTTTGAAATGTCCCCCTTTCTGTAGGGATTCATCAGGAATCGGACTCATTGGAAGGTGGCATCGCTATTTTTCACTAGAGGAATCAAAATAGGGCTCCGAAGCTTTAGGATTTCTGAATCAGCGGATAGTTAGCTGGATACAACCTTGATGTCAGTATCGACTTTTGGGAAGGTGATTTCATTTGATAGCAATACATGTTCTTCGGTGCCTTTTGGGAAGGTGTCTGCATTAGTAGATGGTTTGACAAATACAACGTCGACCAAGGTCTCTACTTTCAAAAATTCATCTTCATTGGACATCAATTCCAGCTCTTCAGTGGCTTTAATTGCAGATGATTGATTCAGCTTCGGGTTACAAGAAGAAAGCGGAGGGCGCCCGTCATCGTTGTCAAAATCCGAAAATAAGTCAAAGTAATCGATGAAATTGAAGTCAATATCTAGTAGAATCACTTTTTGGAGATTATTTGTTTTTTATAATTGCAAACTTCCTCTTTTTTCAGAATTGATGATGACAATTTTTTTTGAAAATTGCAGACTGCAACAATTTTTTTTTCACCCAAATCTTTTTGTTTTGGAATAGGATTGTATTTTTTTTTATTTGGTTGTATGATGGGTGGAGGGATATGGAAATGTGGGATTTTTTTTTTGACCAAGGGATATGAGTGGAAACCAAAATAAGCTCAAAAAATCATAATTAGAGAGAGGGTGGTGGAGGCAAATGTGGAGAAAGAGAAAAAAAAGTTGAACTACCTTTTGAAAAATGATAAAATCAAAAGGTAACTTTAATTCTGACAACTTTAAAAAAACAAACCAAAGTGAGATGAAATTCTAACATAGGGAGTATGAATATTTGGGTCTATTCATCGTCTTCTTTAAATAGTTTCTACAAATGATTAGAAGGGGATATCATGAATCCCTCTCGGCACTGCAACAGACGGATCGGGAGCACAAACCACGTATCTATGTCCGCTCAGCTCACCTTCGACGCTTTGATACCACTGAAGGTGGTTTTTGGCAGTGGAATCTTCAACCTCCTTTGATACCACTGATGGAGGATTGTGGGAAGCAGAAGCACAGATGCGGATCACTGGAGGTGATCACAAGGAAAACAAATATAGTAGCAGCACGATATTTATTTCTTCTCTCTTTTGATTCATCTGTTATTACAACACAAACATTACTCCCTTTTTATAGGGTTACAATCACACAACTAAAATCAAACAGAGGATAAAACAAGTCTGCAGTTGGTTTTGGTAGGTGTCATCCAATCCTCCAGATCCACACACGTCAATCCATCTTCGTAGAACTCTTCAACCCTCTATCCCAGCAGTGGATGGTAAGTGTCGTCAAAGGAATAGTGAGTTTAATATCCAACATAGGTGAGGTCAGCGAACCACAAAGAGCCTCCTTGAAGGATGCCCTTGGTCGTGCCCCACCCGAAGACCAGACCCCGACCGCCCCTGAGGGGGGAGGGCTCACCAGTGAAGAAGATGGAAGGCCAACTGATGTCAGCAGAGCCCCGGCCAGAGGAGGATGAGTAAAAATGATGAGGAATCCCCAGGTAGAGGATGGGGAGCACATGACGAGGAGGCCATCATCAACGTTAGAACATGATCATTGTTCTCACACCAACATCTTTCCTTGAAACTGCCCAAATCTGGTTGTAAAATATAATCTGAATCAATATAAGATCCTATTAATTAAATAACACACCAAAACCGTAAATATAAAACATAAATAAATGATATTAAATACATTTTAGATAAAAACAATTGCTGGATAAGAGGGAACCCAAAAAGAGACAAGTCACCAAGCGAAAGGAATATGATCAGAGAAGTGGGACCTTATTAGAGGAACCTTGAATAAAAAAACTAAAATATACCTAAAATGAATCCAAGAAGAATTGGAGGAGGAGAGGTTCACCTTGGGCTTTAGAGATCCAAATGGGTGAAATGAGGGGGTTAGAGGGTTAAAATCGGGGAGGGGCATAATTAGAAATTTAAAATTTTGAAGAATCTGGAAGGATACATGGTTTTCTTGAGAGGGTATCACATTCATGAGCCTATCTATGTAACCTAGAAAATTATACTTTCTAGGATCCATGGTTTTCACTGGGGCCAATTCATGGCTTCCCCTAACCATTCACCAACCGTGTGCTACCTTCTGTCCACCCAAAACCTTCATTTATTTCAGAAAAAACATGAGAAAGGTATAGAATAAAAGTAATAAAAAAATAAAAGATAAAATACCTAAAAATAACACCATGGGTGTGATAAAATATTCTATTTAATATATTATTAATTTAAGGAGAATGTACAGTGAAAACTCAGGTCCTTACAAAAAAAATTCTACAAATACTAGTGGAAGAGGTCAATCTACAGACACAGGTACTACATAAGAGTACAATATATTTTATAGAACCTAAAATATATATTTTTATTGTCACTAAGGATAGTGAATCATTATTATTTTATAATAATGAATTTGTAACATGTAAGCTACATATAATTAGTAAGTGGCATAGAAGCTAGAAAGTGGAAAGTGACCATGAATTCTAAGATGGATTCCATGTACCAAAACCATGTATTGATTTTGATAGATCCTCTACTGAATATAAATACCATTGGTTAAAAATTGGTATTTGATAAAAAAAATGGGCATAGATGGATGAGTCGGTAACTATAAGTTATGACTAGTTTCAAAAGGGTTTAAACAGCATCAAGGCATAGACTGCAATGAAACTTTATCACCAGTATCTATATTGAAATCCATAAGAACTCTTCTTGTTATAGTATCTTACTATTACCATGAAATTTGGAATATGGGTGTAAAAATATATTTCCATAATGGGAACCTTTAGAAATATATTTATATGACATAATCGTAAGTGTTTGTGACTCTAAATAATGATAATAAGGTATGCAAGTTGAACAGATCCATTTATGGATAGAAGTAGGCATTCGGGACATGGAAAATTTTCTTTAATGAATCCATAAAAAATAGTTTCATAAAGAATTAATATCATAATTTTTTATACAATAAGTTTAATGAGAGTGAAATCATTTTATTGATAATATATATTGATGAAATATTACTTATCTAAAATGAGATACTAGTCATTAAGACCATTAAGAATTAGTTAAACTCATAATTTTCTATGAAATACTTAAGTGAAGTAGGATATATTCTTGGGATCAAGATCCATCATAATAGATCCAAGAGGATACTTTGACTAAGTCAAAGTACATAAATTTACAAGATACTAATGATATTTAGTATTAAATAATCCAAGAGGGAATTTTTTTCAATGTTACAAGGAATTCTTCTTTCTAATAAAATTTGTTATCAGACACATAAAGAGAGATGGAGGACGAAAGGGATTACAAATTCATTATTCATTATGTAAGACATGTATTAAATGCTATATAGTAGACTATATATTTCCTAATCCTTAAGTTTGGTGGGTAGATTCCAAGATGGCCCATCTGAACACCATTGGATGGTAGTCAAGACTATCCTTAAGTATCTAAGATGTATTTTGAATATGTTCCTGGATTATAGAGGAGATGAGGAATTATTTATCTAATAATATATATATTCTAATTTCCAATTAGATCAAGATGATATTAAATCACAATTAGGATACATCTTTACTCTTAATGGATGTGTTGTGAGTTGGAAGATCTCAAAGAAAGTCATGATCATTGATTCTACAGTTTAGTTCCAGTATATTGTAGCTACTAATGTAGATAATGAAGAGATTTGGAAATATATCTTTTTTTAAGAACTTTACATAGTTCCCAGTAGTAAAGATCCTATAATAATCTATTATTAAAATGCTAAAATGGTGTCTCTTGCAAAGGATCCAAGGTCACATAAGTGGGTGAAGCATATACTCTAAAAATATCATCTCATGAAGAATTTTTATAAGAGTGGTGATGTCACAGTAATAAAATTTTCCATGTAAGTAAATTTGGTGGAACTTTTTACTAAATACCTATATCATTAGAATCTTAAAAATCATCTGAAATATAGAAGACTAAAATTCATTAGTAGTTACATCTAGTTCAAGTTGGTGTCTATTAGAGTTAGTTCCCTAGAACCAACTTCTTTATACATTATATTTCATATATAAATTAAAATATAAGAATATAAATAAACACATTATCATATATAAATCACTATTATATGTAAATTTAATGTGATAATTCCATAAATATTTGTCACATTGAAAAGGTCATAAGAAGTTCCCTTCTATGATGAGAACCTTGACATGTCTGATGATATTCTTAAACTTATCATGATGGTTGTATGACGTCATCATATGGGATGAATTTAATGTATATTTTTAGATATGAGTACTCATAATTGTATGATACTTCATCTCATAAATATCACACTTTTTAATATCTAATATGGAAGATTATAAGGGTATACCTACAAGTAGTAATTCCATATATTTATATAACATTGAATATTCCTCTTTTAGAACATGTGTAATGATACTTATAGTTTAATATTATTATTAATAATACATATCTTGAGTCATGTACTTTGATTTATTAATGAAAACTATGATGATATATATTTTTGGTGAAGTAGGGAGTGTTGGGTACATCACATATGTTTTTAGTGATTAAGTTAAGAAATGATATGTCTATTCCATATTTATAGAAGTTGATATCTCATCCCTTTGATTGGAATGAAATTTTTAAACTAAATCCCATAGTCATGGTTCATTGATAGGTTCATTTCAAATTTTCAAATAAATATGTATCAATTATATAAGTTGATGAAACAAATATTCAACCTTCTTGATGAGATATAGGGAAACAGGGATTATATTGCACAGTGAACATTTGTATGTTTGTGTCGATGTTGTATCATTAACATCATCCTCTATGGGTGTATTTATGTGTTTCTAGATGTTGATATTAGACTTTAGAAAATACCACCTTATGACAATGAGTAAGATTCATAGAGGGTCACATACTTATTGTTTCCATTGATCTTAATTAAATTTAATTTTAGTTTAAATATTGGAATAAATATTATTCTCCAGATCATGGAATAATATTTATTTAGGATTTATTAATCACAAATTTTCATCACTATGTTTATGTGTGAGTTGAATATTAAAATAAATATTAATTTGAAAGATATTGAATATTATAAATATTTATTTTATTTATTTTTATAATAGATAATATTTATTATTCAAGGTTCAGTAGATATAGAGGATTATGTGTGTACCAAGTTATCAGGTCTAGTGTGAATGATATATTAAATATCATTTAAATAAATATTAAATTTTTTATTTAAATAAATGGTATTTATTTTATCTATGAGTTTAGTGCATGTAATGTAAATAATAATATTATTATTATTATATAGACATGGGGTTCTCTAGAGATTAAGAGAATAATAAAGGGCTTATGTGCAATAATTTATTCTCTAACCAATCTCTATAAATTTCGGTTTATATAATTTCCTAGGGTAAACTGTTATTGATCAAAACACATCCCTTTTAGAGATTATCTAAAATCTATAGAGGGTATTCTCTATAACTCTATCATGAAACAAGAACTTCCACCTTCCTCATATAAAGAGTCAGATAATAATAATTAATCCTTTGACCTTGAATAATTTTGTGGCAATCAAAGGGAGCAAAGTAAGATAATCAGTACCTATGCTCTAGCACCCAGAGTACTATAGATGATGCTTTGAGATAATAGGAGCACATGTGGATCACCACTAGAGATATTTCACTTTGAATCCTCTCAATTAAATTATATTGTACAATCAAATATTGATTCATACAATCAGAGTATTCTCCAAAGAAAGAATCACAAAACTGTGGTAATTCATAATTTAAATTAATTATAGAATTTAAATTAAAAAGGATCATATATCTTTATTTCAGTGATATTTTTCAATATTAATTGGATTTAATTCATTTTTAAATTCATTTATCATCACATACATTATGGATTTTTAATTTAATATGAAAAAAAAACGATTTTGGCGCAACCCTAATTAGTGCTTCCACTATGCCTGAAACCTTCATCTAGGTGGTAAAATTGGAATTAAGTACCCCCTTTTGGACTATTATACAGTAACTAAACACTAATATACATGGAAAATGTGTTCTTGGTGTCATTAGATGGTCATCACCACATCACAAGGCCAAGATATGTACTCATTAGTAGTTGGTTGGTTGTGGTGTCTTCAGAAGGGTGTCACCATTCTGCTAAGCCAAGGGATGCTCTACTTGGTAGTTCATGCACATAATTGGTTGTGGACTACTAGATCACAAGATGGTATGTGGATTATTGGGTGACCATGACCTTAGTTCTCTATATTTATTCCCATTATGATTATTATTATTATTATTAGTTTTAGATACTACATTGAAAGTAATTTTCAATGTTAATTTTTCTATTACATTTTCAGTAAATTTTATTTATGATTATCTCAATTTAATTATTTCATTCATGTTGTAATGATGTTAACTATTTATTTAGTAAACTATTTTATCTGCTTTCTTAAGTCTTTATTTTGAATAATATTCCTTTTAAAATACAATATTAGCCTTTAATGGTACTTCATTTTAAAGAAATGGTACGTTCATTAAAGCTTAAGGGTTCATGGGGTGTTTTCAAAGTAAAATTTTAATTTGGTTTTCATGAATTTATTTATTTATTTTCTTCATGATAATGTTTCAAAATACTACTTTAGTATGTTATGTATCAATTTAATTAAAAGAAGGTGTTTATATGGAAAATCCATGTTACTTGTTTATTGGAAAAGAAAACCATATTTTTATATCTTTAGTTAAAACTAGAATTTCATGGATTAATATTTATAAATATGCATGGTGTGTGGGTAGGATACCTAATGGTATATTTTACTTATGATTTTTTAAATTTTAGGTTCTATTCAGGTTCCAATTCTATGTGGTAGTTGATTTTGGGTTTTCAATTCGAGTACGGTGGTGGTTCTAAGAAAATGAAAAATTTTCTTGACCCATAGAGATGGGTGATTGTGGTTTGTATTCTATTTTAATATTTTAATTATCTCCTAAATTATTCCATTTCGTCAATTTCATTTTTAATTTTTATTTAAATTTTTATCTCATTATATTTATATTCTTTGTCTATGATGTATATTTATTCCCTATTTTATTTTTTTATTGTTGAAACTATTACTTTTTTATTCATGATCATCTGATGTATAGAGTGGTCATATAAACTTTCAAGTGTAATTACCTTTCTAAATATATTTCATTTGTTGAATTTTTTCCCACTTGTGTACATTTGATTCTGAGGCACCAGTTTTTAGCTTGTGGGAATTGAGAAATCTCTTCAGGCCTTGTTTCAAGATAGTATAAGTACCTAGATTAGGGGTAGCCTAGGTTGGTTTGTGAAAAAATGGATCAGAGCCTGGTTTTATTTTATGATATTTGGGAGCTCAAGATAGATGGTAAATAGGATCATTATGACTATGGAGGTAGGTACGAAGAAGTATCAGGTCAACACTTTTAGTGTTGAACCTTGTGTTTCTAAGGGATGTTAAGAATATATAATTTTAGTTTTAATTTTTATTTATCCTTACAATATGGGTACACTTCCATATTGAAGGAAGTTATAAGGGGAACCCATGAGTTTCATGGTAAGGGTGCATGGGTTGCAGACTATGCACACAAGTCAGGAATATTAGAATTGTTTGGTTTTATTATGTTTTCCTTTATCAATGCTTCTTAATATATCCCATTAACCTTATAGATTGATGTGCGTATTTTAAATCGAATGAAAATTAATTTTTTTCCTTTTTTGTTATGAGAAGAATAACACGTTAGAAAGTAACTTAAATTCTAAAGTGATTGGTAAATGTTTACGTCAAGCCTAAATGTCACTTTTAGTAAATCTAATGAAGTTTTAATTTTGTATAATTTTGTGTTGAATTGTTTGGGATTTTGATAAATCCTTAAAAGCGTGATAGTTTGAATTATATGTTTCATTTTTAACAGTCTTATAAATATAAATTGTTATAAAATATTCATATAAATATGAAATGGGTATTAAATTTATTTTAATGTATTAAATTATGTAACTTTGAAAGTATGATTTTTATTGAGTATGAAGTAGAGTAATTTTCACAACCTGACCCAAGTTGGGTCTCGAGCCGCAACTACCCCAAGCCCACCTCTATAGTATAGGGGTGGTGACATGTGCCAAAATACATATCCTAAATGTGAGGCCTTTTACTAAGTACCTTTTAACACACAACTGACCATCCCAATGTAGAAGTGTAGCGGAAAAAAATGAAAAAAAGATTA
Organism: Viscum album; assembly: GCA_963277665.1. NCBI lineage: Eukaryota > Viridiplantae > Streptophyta > Magnoliopsida > Santalales > Viscaceae > Viscum > Viscum album. Next base: position 1,221,880,630 of record OY728148.1, on the reverse strand, counting down.
AATGACTATAAAGTAGAATAAGAATGCATAACCTCTAGGGTGTATGAGGGTAAGACAGTTTAAACTAAAAAATATAGGGGGGAAATACACGCCCAACTAGAAAATATGTCCCAACATGAAAAAACTATAAAAGTAAACTACTGAGAGAGCCAATATCCTGAATACCAAGCTACGACCACTATACATGGTCTAAAATACTAGGTATCCCTAAGATACTATCAAGACGCCACTAACCTATTCATCATCTGCATAAGACACAACACGTGCGGGAAAATCCCATGCATGGGTGAGTATATATATACCCAGTAGAATGCCCTGAAAGCAGAAGGGGGGTGGTAAGAGATACAATAAGAAATAAAGATAGTAGATAGTACATAGGATGCAATATACAATGAAAGAGAATATCTTAACCCAAAAAATATAGAAAGAGATATAGTAACCTCATCCAAACACGAGGTACTCAACATGGTGAGTAGATGAACTACATGTCAAGTCTTTTCCACCTATATCTAGAGAGTAAACTCATCCAACCATGGGAAGCTAAAAAAGAAAATCATGTTGCATACTCCACTAATATTTACATCCCATGGAAAGAGAGTAATCAAATCCATGGTGTGGATACAGAAGAATATATATATTCTCAGTTAAAACAATCCCAAATGAGAGAGTAATGGGATATCTATCTCACAACTCATCCCAAAAAAAAGAGTCACAAACAGTTCCAAAAGTCCATTAATGATGCCTGGTATCTCACACGTCTTCCCATAAGTAACCATCCAAGTAAAAACATTAATCATCATTGTGTCTCATAGTTAATGGGATACAAACTCAAAGTAGAGGATCGATTCTATGGTAAAATAGGAGGGTACCACTCTGAATTCATTGAGGACCCATTGCCCAGCTCTATTGGAGGGTAAAACTCAGTAATCGTCGAGGACCCACTGCCCAACTCTATTAGGGGGAACCACTCAAAAGTCATCAAAGACCCACTACCTAGATCTACTAGAGGGTACCACTTGGTAGTATTCAAGGATCCATTATCCAGATCTACTGGAGGGTACCACTCGGAAGGCATCAAGGACCCACTGCCTAACTTAATTGGATGGTACCACTCAGTAGTCTTTGAGGACCTACTTCCAAGATCAACTAGAGGGTACCACTCAGTAGTATTCAAGGAATCACTACCCAATTCAACTAGAGGTTACCACTCAAAAATTCTTTGGTGATCCTTCATGATCACTGCTAGGAACCAAGGGGTACACAACGTGTGAGGGAACCCACACGTAATGTGGTCCTACTCCACCACCTGGTCATATCCCTGGATGGCACATATATCCCAACCCATGTAGTAGTACATATCATACTGGTGGAATACATGGCGTGACTAGACTAACTGGGACTAGGTCATTTCCTTCTGGCTATGTTTGTGTACATGACCCTCTGTCCATGTACTTCAGTACATGGTATGTTACTTCACACGGGGTGCCACCCGTGTAACCAAACCATGTCTGTGTACTTTGGTACATAGTCATTTTTTTGTTCATATACTCCCACATGGATTCATACCAATGTGACACATCACATGGCTCATCTACTCGAGGATGGCATACACGGCATGTAGAAGGACTACACATTGTACCATATTTATGATTTTCTAAAACCTTAGTCGCTGCACTCAAGGGGATACACGTTGTGTGTTCATCCCTATACACGGTATGTAGTCGGGTTTTATCTAGATTTCAAGATATACTTTATATTTATTGATTTCAGTTGTTTCACTATAGATCATGCCTCTATTCGATTAGAAATCGTCAGATCTAGGACGAATCTATGGTTTATGTCCACCGTTTGCCATAAATCTGATCTATTAACCCATGGAAAAATCATAGTGAGTTATTCATACCACTACGCCTTCCTTAAACAATGATTATTTAACTGATCATCAAAACTATCATCCATTTCACAAAAAAATCCTATATCTTTGCTCGTTTCTTTGATCTTCTCTTTTTTCATGAAAGTATCACGATTCCAGGGGTCCGGTCAGGCTCGGTACTGCCCGACAGTATCAAACCAAGATGTCAGGTCCAACCAGTGATAGATGTGAAAAAAATGAGGAGGAAATCACAAGAACAAAGGTTTAAACATCATTATCCAAGAGTTCTTGTCCAATGATCAAGAATGGGCGTCTGGGGTTAGAAAACATTGAAATAACCAAATTTATCCAGCATGTGCGTGCATGAAAAGGCTGAAATTGGTGTAGATCGATAGAAGGGATCGATCTACTCAATCATATTTAATAAAAAAGAGTATAAAACAAAATTTGATGAGTCCTACCTAGATATCTAATAATTATTCATTGAAGAACGTGATCACCAATGATTGGAAGACGTCGTTATGTTCATTGCACTCTCATATTCTCTGATCTAGAGTTACATCATCATCTGAGGTGATTCACCAATGAAGGAGGTAGGAAAATATCTAAAAATATCCTAGGATTATAAGAGTAACCCTAGGTGAATCACAATGGAAGTATATTTATAAACATTTCATTTAGGTTATAATTAATTAATTAATTAACTAATCTAAAAAATGTACTACCAATGAATGAGATGTCTGAACACCCTGGATGACTTATTTTAGGTCTCACCTAGGGTAAAAAACTTCTTCCATAACCAACCATGATCCCAGATTTCTAATCTAGGATTTTATTTATAGTTATAACATTTTATTTAAGAAACTTCATGTGGATAATATAAAATATATTTAATATTTATATAAAATTAATTTCTAGCACATCGGGCCTCAAAATTAAACATCGTCTCAGTGTATAACTTTGAATATGTGTGTGTATTAAAAGGTAAGAATTTGGTCTATATATCATTCCATCCTTTAATATTTTCAACCACAAAATGAAAAACTAAACAAACAACTTGGGATATTGAGCTCGCACTTGGCTCTCTCGCTCCTAGGAACTCTTCTGCATGTTCTTGTGATGCTATAACACACGAACTAAGGGGATGGTCCATCCACATAGTATCCTCTACTACCATTACTTGATTGTCATTAAGTGCTCTGCAAAGGTGTGTCCATCCTCAATGTCTAGCTCTCCCTAGTTGATAACGTGTGTGGGTTCATGAATGTATCTTTTTAGCTATGACATGTGGAAGATGTTGTGCACTCTCTCAAGAAGTGGGGGTAGGGGCAAGCAGTAAGCAACATCCTCAACCCTATACATGACCTCAAATAGACCAATGAACCTTAGGGGTATCTTGCCTTCCCAACCAAACCACCGTAATCCTCATCATGGGTAGACTCTTTGGAAAATGTGATCTACATGATCAAACTCTAAGGGCCTATGACAGCAATCTGCATAAGAGTTTTTCTTGCTCTAGGTCGTCCTCATCTGCTCATGGATGACCTAGAACTTCTCCTCCATCACCTGTACCAACTTTGGACCCACAAGATATGTCTCACTGATCTCTATCCAGCATAAGGGTGACCTTTAGGGTCTCATGTACAAGGCCTCAAAAGGTGTCATGCTGATAGTAGAGTGGTAGTTGTTTTTGTACACAAACTATACCAAGTTCAAGTGATCCTCCTAGATCTATCCAAATTCTAACATGTACACAATTAGAATATCCTCCAAAACCTAGATAGTGCACTCAGTCTACCAATTTTTAGGGAAGTGAAAGGCTAAACTCATCCTTATTTGGGTATCAAATGCCTCCTGCAAACCTCTCCATAAAAATGACATAAACTACATATCACAATAGAATACAATCATCAAGTGAACCCCATGAAAGAGAATGATCTCCCATACATAAAACTTCCCCAAACTCTTCATTGAACTCTATTACCTGATGGAAAGGAAGTGTACCGACTTTATGAGCTGTTCAACTATCACCCAGATGGCACCATGGACTTTTTTTGTGCATGAAATTCTAGTAACAAATTCCATGTATATTTCATCCCACTTCAACTGCATGATCTCAATGAGCTACAAAAAAATTGTTGGAAAATGGTGCTTAGCATTCACCAACTAACAGGTGAGGCACCAAGATATGAACTCAGGTACGCTTCCTCTCATGTCGGACCATTAAAACTTCTACTAAAGGTCTTCATACATCTTCTCCACACTAGGATGTACAACTTTGGGAGAGGTATGGAACTCTCGCATCACCTCCTCCTGTATCATGATTGGAACAATCGTCCGTCCCTGGAAAAAGATGACATGATTCCCTCCTTTTAATTATCCATCTAGTGAAACCCCTATGGATATATGGTCACAAATGACCTCACAGTAAATGTATACAAGTTGGGTCTCTCTCACACACTCAAGAAGCATATAAATCAACACCATCAACTATAGAAAAGTTTTACCCTCATTCTCCACCAAGATTAGCTATAGAGAATCCAACTTCTTTGAAACCTTCTACACCAAGTGAGCATGGGACTTCATACTAAGAGAATTTTCTACTATGTTTCCATTCCCCGGAGTATAGGATATCTTGAAGTCATAGTCCTGTAGGAACTATAACCAGTGTTGTTGTCTCAGGTTCAAGTATCTTTATGTAAAGATGTACATGATACTCTGATGGTTTGATTAAACCACAAATCACTCCCCCAGAATGTAGTTCCTCCACATAATTAGGGTGAAGACTACCACTTCCATCTCTAGGTCATGAGTCATGTAGTTCTAATTGTGGGGTCTCAACTGCCTTGACCCGTATGCAATAACTGTCTACCGCTACATCAACACACAGTCGAGCATAAATCCTGAGGCATTGTAATACACTATGTAATCCACACCCTGCTCCAGTAGTCTCAACACAAGAGCACTTTTCATCCTTAACCTCAACTCCTCGAAGGCCTTCTGGCACTACTCAAACTAGGTAAATAGATGTCCTTTCTATTTCAAGGTTGTAAAAGGGGATGAAATTCTGTATAAGTCTTCCACAAAGAGCCTATAGTACCCCACCAATATAAGAAATCTTTGCACCTCTGACACACACTTCAGTGGATCTCAATCAATCACCACATCGATTTTCACTGGTTCCACATCTAAATCATGTTTAGATATGAAATACCCCAGAAAGTAAACCTCATGAATCCTAAACTATCACTTAGGGAGTTTCCCATAAAGCTAGTGCTCTCGAAGTAAATCAAGAACCATCCTCAAGTGCTTTGTATGTTCCTCCTCTAATGTAGAGTAGACAAGTATGTTTTTGATGAAGACAGCAAAAATTGGTCTAAGTAAGGATGGAAGACCCAATTCATCAAACCCATAAACACGGCAAGGGAATTCTTCACACCAAAGGTAATCACTAGAAACTCATATTGTCTTTATCAACATCGGAAATCCAACTTTGGAATATCATCCTCACAAACCCTCAACTGGTGGTAGCTAGACCTGGGATTGATCTTAGAGAACTATCTCTCACCTCAAAACTGGTCAAATAGTTAATCAATTATTGGTAAGTGGTACTTATTCTTTATCATGGCCTAGTTCAGGTGATGATAGTCTATTCAAAGATGCAATATCACATCTTCCTTTTTCATGAACAACACTATAGCTACTTAGGGGGACACAATGGGTTTGATCAAACCTCTCTCTCAAAGGTCCTCCAACTACAACTATGGATCATGGATCTCAGTGGGGGATATCTGATATGCCATAGAATATAACAGAGTGGTACAAGGATGAAATTCAATAAAAAACTCCATCTCCCACATCAAAGGTAGTCCTGGAATTTCCTTAGGGAAGAAGTCCATATAATCCTCCAAAACTGAATCAATCCAAATACCTGAAGAGCCTACTACACCAAGGGATATACTCTCCAACTGAGGTGTGATGGGATATATCCTCCTATTCATAGAACCCACTTTCCATAACATGAAATCTATCTCACCATAAAAGGATAATATTGTCCCATCAGTGTATAGGCATCTAACTTGTCTGTAGTGATAGTCAATTTGAGATCAGACCGTGGTCAACCAATATTTACCCAAGATGATTTCATAGGGATCCATCACAATGACCAAAAGTTTACACATGAACCTCCCTCCACTAATCTATATCTCACACTACCAATAGATAAAATGTACAGAAGAAGTGTTTCTTATAGGAAATTCGAGATGAGAAGTTGGGATAGCACCTCAATTGGGAGCTCTAGCTATCGCACTAGGAGTATAGATATGAATTAATTAATGGATACAGTGTTTAATAATACTGAAGAAATATTAAAATAAACAAATATTTTACCTATAATCATCTTATTTGTTGTGTGATCATAAACCTACAAAGCCTACAGCTGCCCATGGCCCCAACCTCTAGCTCCCTAAGCCTAATGTGGGAAGCCTGGTGGTGGTGGTGGAAGGATCTCATAGTGTCATCCACAACCTATAGCTCCTTCTACTCTTATTCTAGATCTTATTCCTTGGGGACCACCCTTTCCTCACCTAGGAGATCCCTGATCATGAAACTGCCTCTACCGTGGTGGTTCATCAGCTATGTACCTATGATGATCATCATTTCGAGTTGAGAAATATCATGCTATGTGACTTATACCATCACAAGAAAAGAACTGACCCTCTTCAGGCCACCATGGTGCTCTATGTTTCTCTTATACCACACAACCATGTGCCTAAGTCTGTTCACAAAAGTTCCTCCTTCATCGAGATCATGCTGACTGGTTCCTGCTAGCTACTATAGGACACCCATCTCTGTGACACCCACTACCAGCTTCATTTGTCTATAATCCCTCTAACATAATTCTATTTTTCACTAGTTACCTATCTTTCACATAGGAATATGTGGGGATTTACAAGGGTACCACACTAGAATGGATCTCTCTATGGAATCCCTCGTCAAACTTTCTTTCTCAGAAGTAACCATCACGTATCATTTCAAGGGAGTATCGAGTAAGTTCTATAAACCCCGATGTGTACTCATTCACATTTATCCCTCTCTATTGTATATCTAGAATCTCCTGGATCTAAACTGAGCATAAGAAGGATTGGTAGTAATCCTCATGGAATATCTAATGAAATTCAGTCCATGAGACTGTCGAATCATCGTGCATCTGTGTAATAAGGCTCCACCAGTTCTAGACTACTCCGTGGAAAAGGATAGCTATGACAACCCTGCTTTTATTACAAACTTAAACATGATTTATTATATAAACCATTCACTTTAAACAACATGGATGATCGAGAGGTCTAGTGTCTTTGGGGATTAGGATCATTACATAAAAACTTAAAACATTAAGTACAACATCTTTATTGAAAACTTACTTTACATGACCACTACATTCCCTCGTACTTATCATTGCATGGGATAACCTGAGGACGTGCATAAGAAAAGGGGTGAGCTATAAAGCCCAGTAAGGGAATAAACAAAGAATACATGAGGAGTACAATACATGTTAGAAAATAGGCATATCAATAGAGCACAAGAGAAACATGAACATAAAGGCATGATAAAGCATGATAATCATAACAAGGAAATGTGGCAACAACACTTAACATGGAATTAGCATGAGCCAAGGCTCATTGCACATAGAGCATGAGTAAATCCTCAATGCACATGAAGCACGAGTAAACCCTCGTTGCACTTGAATTAGCATGATTCAACACTCATTGCACTTGAAATAGCATGAGTCAACACTCATTGCACATGATGTATCATGATACTATACTTTACCCAATGCATTGGAGCGCTATAAGGGTGCACCCTTCTTAAACATTTCATTTCATGCATAAGTGTGCCACATGGATCATAAAACATGGATTCATAAAACATAATCATTTATTCCATGATGAAGTAATGTGGAATTCATACATGAAACTTTATAATCAATAAGTAAATGTGCATAAAGGTGAATACCATTGATGGAGAAATGGGCATAGTATTCACTACACAATGGCATTGGCTTAGAAAATCGGTGCGATTTCGGCAGCGTAACGGCGTGACATAAGAATTCATAAAAATGGTTGATGAGAGAGAGAGGGGTTACTCATCATATTTAAATTTAATGGAAATTAAAGAGTCCATATAGATACATGTCCCGACAATTTTAATGGAATTTAGATTCATGATACAAAAGTATTTCTTGAATGTAAATGAGGAGAGAGAAGTTCCTTTTGGAATTTCAGCATAGTAACGGGTTTAAATGGGAGGTATTTAATAAGAGAGAAAGGGGTCTCCCATAATTAAAAAATAAATAGGTAAGTATGAGGGAGGTGCGAAACCATACCCCAACATTCATAATTGAAATTAAAAGGTAAAAACAACTTAAATAAAATTGGACAAAAATGAGAAAAGAAGAAAAAACCCTTACTTGGAAGTGTGCTTCTAAAGGCTTGAGAGAGGCTTGAGAGAGGCTTGAGAGAGGCTTCTTGGGAGCTTGGGGAACCTTGGGAGGATTCTAAAGAGAGTATGGAAGATGTTGGACAAACTCCAAAGGCTTTGAGTGAGGAAGAAGTGGGAGCTTGGGTGGGTTTATATAGGAAAGGTGAGGGAATTCTTTATTATTTAGGTTTGGGACCCCTTATATTAAATTAATCCAAACCACAAACCATCCCATGGTTTTTGCCCATGATTTTTGGAAAAGGGAAGAGGAAAACAATATTTTATAAGTCCATAGTCCGAACTTCTTAAAATAATAGGGTTGCTTATGTGGAGGTGAGTCACACTCCCATGGAAAACAATTTAAAAAGACAAGGTGTTTAATAAGTCTTGAAGGGTCCATTAATGCTTTGAAAAGTAAGTCAAAAAAACCCAAAATTACATTATTTTAATGTTAAAACATATATTGGCCAAACAAAAATCTTGCAGTATTTTATTACATCACTATTGGGTCATTATGATGTCATAAAACACATTATATATTTAAATAGTATTTAATTTTTACCCAAAAAATTGACTGTCTCAGAAAATTATGAAAAATTCATCGTTGGATAATTTTGATGTCCTGATTCCAGAAATAACATTTATTTTATCTAAATAATTTTCTAAATATGTTAATTTTCACTTTTAAAATAAAAACCGACATTTATCAAAAATTCACGGGTTTTGACAAAAATGGCTTTCAAACCTTAATAAAAATTACAATTGCATTCATAAAATTATATGATCATTTATATATAATAAAATTAATTTAATAATATTATTATTATTATTTTATTAAAATATTATTTAATTCAAAAATACCTTAATTTAATAAAATATAATTCTTAATTAAATAATAACTAAAACACTATTTGTACTTTTAAAAACTATTTAAAGTGTATCAATAATGTCAAGAATGTATATTCATTATTATATACAAAAAAAATAATGTACATGAACATAGTACTAGCGATTTGTTACATAACCCCTTAAAACAGCCGCATAAGACCTAAGAGTAAGGTGTGCGATGGTGATAGACTCTTGGGGTGGCTCAGATAATATTATTTGAGTGGTAATCTCTATCAAATTCCACTTTTCCCGTAGACAGTCACGTTTGAGCTTGACATGATGGAGCTCAGCTTAGGCTTGGTCAAGAGCGAAGCCCAAATATGCCACCTCTTTTCTGAGCTCCGACAAATGGGCTTCGTATGGAGCAATTCTACTGGATGAGGCCATCGCTTCCTTTGTCTGAGTAAATTGGGTTTGTTAAATCCTTATATTTATACTAATCATGTGATCACTATTCAAAGGCTATAAAAGCAACGGTCATAATTCTTAACATAAAACCAAAGAATTTAACATTTTATATAAAAATTTTACATAATGATACATTTAATTAGATCAAGAGGGATTTCCATTAATGAAGCTTTGGGTTGTTACAACATTCCCCCTTAAGAAATTTCGCCCTCGAAATTTCCTTTTCCCACACTAAAACAGATGTGGGTAACTCAGCTTCATCATTTACTCTGATTCCCAAGTCACTTCTTCAAACTTGTGGTTTCGCCACAACACCTTGACGAGGGGCATTGTCTTATTTCGTAGAACTTTTTTTCTACGATCTAAGATCTTCACTGGTTGCTCCTCATAAGAAAGATCATCCTCCAACTATACAACCTCAGAAGAGAGTACATGTGAAGGGTCTGGTATATACTTCCTAAAGAGGGATACATGAAAGACATCATGTACTTTGTCCATGGTAGGTGGAAGTTCTAGTCGATAGGCCACAGCCCCGACATGATCAAGAATCTCGAAGGGGCTGATGTACCTTGTACTTAACTTCCCTTTCTTTCCAAACCTCATGACCTTCTTCTACAGAGATATGCATAGAAAAACCATGTCTCCAACTTTAAACTCAAGGTCTCATCGACGATTATCTTCATAACTCTTTTGTCGACTCTTGGCTTCCTTGATATGTTGTTAAATGGTTTTCACATTCTCCACCATTTCCTCGACCATTTCTGGTCCAAGCAGCTTACATTCACTGACCTCATCCCAACATGCCGGTGTTCTGCATCTTTTCCCATATAGGGCTTCATATGGTGCCATTTGGATGCTCGAGTGGAAACTATTATTATAAGAAAACTCAACCAGAGGAAGATGTTGATCCCATCATCCTTTAAAGTCCATTGAGCACACTCTCAACATGTCCTCAAGTGTTTGGATAGTCCACTTGGATTGGCCATCAGTTTGAGGATGATAGGCCGTACTGAAGTTTAGTTCAGTATTCAGAGCATGTTGAAGACTCTTCCAAAACTTAGAGGTGAATCTTGGATCTCGGTCACACACAATAGATAGTGGTACTCCATGGAGCCTTACCACTTACCTGATATATATCTGTGCCAGTTGATCCAAAGAGATATCCTCCCAAATAGAAATGAAGTGTGCAGTCTTTGTAAGACGATCCACAATAACCCAGATTGCATTGTTGCCTTTGGATGTCCTCGGAAGTCCGGTTACAAAGTCTATGGTGATGTTCTCCCATTTCCATCCTGGTATGGTTAATGGTTGTATCATCCCCTTAGACTTTTGCCTCTCTACCTTCACTTGCTGGCACACCAGGCACTTTGATGTATATTCAGCGATCTCCTTATTTATATTATCCCACCAAAAGTTTTCTCGAAGCTCTCGATACATATTTTCACTCCTTGGGTGAATAGAGAAATTTGAACTATGTGCATCATCCAAAATTTCCTTCTTCAGCTCCGGATGTGATGGAACACATAGCCTTTTCCCAAATCGCACAATTCCTTATTCATTGACATTAAACTTCGAGGATTTCCCTTTTTTGATAGCTTCCAATTTTTGTTGAATTCCCACATCATCCTTTTGAGAATCCTTTAACCTTTCCAAAAGAGACGGTTGAGCAATCATTTGTGAAAGGATTTATGATGTTCCATTATTTATGATTTCCATGTCCATCTTCATAAAGTCTAAGAAGATTATATCCTTCTCAATTATCATCATTGATAGAATCGCTGGGTCCTTTCTACTTAGGGCATCTTCCACCTTGTTCGCTTTCCCAGGGTGGTAATGTATTGAACAGTCATAATCCTTGATGATCTCTATCCATCTTCTCTGGCGCATATTAATCTCTTTCTTTGTGAATATATATATTTAAGACTCTTTTGGTCTGTATATATCTCACATTTCTCCCCATAGAGATAATGCCGCCAGATTTTCAAGGCAAAGATCACTGCCGCCAACTCCAGATCATGTGTTGGATAGTTTCGCTCATGGATTTTCAACTACCTTGAGGCATAGGATATCACTTTATCATTCTGCATCAACACACAGCCTAGGACCTTCTTCGAAGCATCACTGAATACCACAAAAATTTCCCCACTTGTGGGTAAAGTGAGCACGGGCGCAGTGATAATCCTCCTTTTCAACTCCTTGAAGCTTTCTTCGCATTCATCACTCCAAGAAAACTTTACTCCCTTTTGAGTTAGCTTTGTAAGAGGGTTGGACAATCATGATAAATTTCTCACAAATCGTCGATAATATCCAGCTAACCCCAAGACGCTACGGATATCCGTTACCGATGTTGGCCTCGGCCATCCCTCAATTGCATCTGTTTTGAAGGGATCCATAGATATCCCATTTCTTATGATGATATGGCCCAAGAATGAGACTTCCTTCAACCAAAACTCACACTTTTTGTAATTTTCATAGAGCTTATCCTTGCACAAAGTATCCAGTACAGTTCTTAAATGCTCCTCATGATCCTCCTTGGTTTTGGAGTATATTAGAATATAATCTATAAAGACTACCACAAATTTTTCTAGGTAATCTCTAAATACTCTATTCATCAATTCCATGAAGATTGATGGGGAATTAGTGAGTTTGAAAGGCATTACTATGAATTTATAGTGTCTGTATCTTGTATGAAAATCAGTCTTGGGGACATCTTCCTTCTTCACCCTTACTTGATAATATCTCAACCGCAAGTCTACCTTGGAGAAGTATTATTCTCCATGCAACTGATCGAACAAGTCATCGATCTGTGGCAGGGGATACTTGTTCTTTATCGTGATTTTGTTAAGTTCACGATAATCGATGCAAAGTCTCATTGACCCATCCTTCTTCTTGACGAAGAGGACTGGTGCACCCCATGGTGAAGTACTTGGGTGTATAAACCCTTTATCCAGATTCTCCTATAGTTGTTTCTTTAGCTCTTCAAGTTCCACGACAGCCATTCTATATGGAGTCTTGGATATTGGTATCACCCCTGGTATAAGTTCAATTGAGAATTCAACATCTCTTCTAAGAGGAAGACCAGGCAGTTCCTCAGGAAACACTTCAGCGAATTCCCTCACAATAGGCATTTCTTTAAGGATGGTTTCTTCCTTGGACCCAATAATCTAAGCCAGATACACGTTCTCATAAAGCAGTAATATCCATGCTTGAGATGATGGATCTAAAGGATATTCATCTTCCTCCTTACACTTGTAAAGAATTGGGGGTCGATTCTCCATATGGAGTGTGATTTCCCTCTCCCGACAATTTATGTTGGTTCTATATAAGGAAAGCCAATCCATGCCAAGAATTGCATCAAATTACACCAGAGGGAGTATGATGAGGTTTTTCGGGAAATTCAATCCATAGATTATAATAGGGGAGGACTTATATTCATGGGATGCAATGATTTCCCCATTTTCCGTACTCACCTACTTCTTCACTTACATGGTTTGTGGTGGTGCTGGGATTGTTCTAATGAACTTTCGAGATATAAAAGAATGCGTAGAACCTGAATCAAAAATTATGTTCACTATTCTTGAATGAATAACTAGCGTACCTGTCACCACTTCTTTGTCGGGGTTCACTTCGGTAGAAGTGATGGAAAAGGATCTGCCTTGGAGGTTGTTGGTTTCCTCCTAAAACCTTTGGATTAGGGAACTGATTTTCAAGATGCCCTGGTTTTTTGCATTTGTAGCAATGAACAACACATTGAGGTTCGAACAGAGCATTCCTCTCCTCTGTCTCAGTAGTAGGTCTTTCTTGCCGACAATTAACAGCTAGGTGCCCTTCTCTTCCACGCCTAAAGCATTTCCTCGTCCCCTTGAGGCAATTTCCAGGGTGCTTCTTTCCGCACTTTTGGTAAGTGGGGTGCTGGATATTCTTAGCACCATTAGATTTATCCATCGGACTGCTATCATTGAAGTCCACCTTACTCTTCTTGTCCCAATGATACCCCTATGATTCCCTGATCTCCATTTCGACCTTGAGGGCACATCGGACAATTTCCTCATAGTTGTTGAAGTCACGGATCGCTAATTCTTTCCGCAGGCTAGGCTTCAGCCCACCAAAGAAGCGGTCAACCTTGCATTCGGGGGTAACGACAAATTCAGAAGCATATCATGAAAGACTTGTGAAGTTTTCCTCATATGCTCTAACAGGTTCTTCTTCTTTTTTCTTGAGGGAAAGGAAGTCCCTTTCCATCTTAATTCGAAGGGTGCGTGGAAAATATTTATCGAAAAACATCTTCTGAAAATCCTTCCATTCCAACGCCTCGATCTCCTCCTCAGGATTCGTATTTTTTATCAACATCCACCATTGATGAGCTTCACCCTCCATACGATAAGCCTCCAGGAGAACCTTCTCTTGTTCAAAACATTGAAGGATGGAGAATATCTTTTCAATGGAGTTGATCCATTGTTCAGCGATCATGGGATCGGATGATCCACTAAAAGTAGGAGGCCTTTGTCTCATGAAGCTCTTGATAGTGACTTGTTCTTTCTTAGGGGTATTTGGACATTCCTATTAACCCGTGTTTCTATTCAAAACTTGATTTATCTGAGAGAGAATCATGAAAAAGTTCACGATTCTCGCTCCCATTGGATTGGGCATCTCATTAGTACAGTCATCACACTAATCTTCACACCGATTTTTAGCTCGATTCCTCCTACTACCGGCCATTGGCTGGAATAAAAGGAAAGTTGGGGGGTAACACATAAAGGGTAATCCAAAGACAAAAGTTGATTACTTAAAAATAAACTTTTATTTCCTTAACTCATGAGTCTATAGGCTTCAACCTAGGATTTTCATGATCTACTTTCTAACATATAATCTTAGGGGAATTTTTTTTAATTACCTTAATAAGAGTTCATACTAAGCTTGTGAATTTATCAAAACATATCCCCTGGGAGTGTCGTAACCAATAGTGCAGCAAGGCCTGTTGTCGTGCACCAGTTCCCGTTCAAGTCTAGCTCAAAGTGGTGTTTTCAGGTTTTACCCCTAGGATACATCTGTGCCAGAGCCGCCTCTACCTGCTCGTATCCAGACAGAGATGTATTTGTTTGATAAACCACTTACTCAGTACTTACCAAAACTTAGGGATGTTTTTATTATACTTAGTCTTGTCTCTAAGGATTTACTAGGGTTTTCTAATTCTAATCCCAAAAATAACTAAACCTATCCTCTGATACCAACTATGACAACCCTGCTTTTATTACAAACTTAAACATGATTTATTACATAAATCATTCACTTGATACAACAGGGATGATAGAGAGGTCTAGTGTCTTTGGGGCTTAGGATCATTACATAACAACTTAAAACATGAAGTACAACATATTTAATGAAAACTTCCTTTACATGACCACTAAATTCCCTCATACTTAGCATTGCATGGGATAACCTGAGGACATGCATAAGAAAAGGGGTGAGATATAAAGCCCAGTAAGGGAATAAACATGGAATACATGAGAAGTAAAATACATGTTAGAAAATAGGAATATCAATAGATAACAAGAGAAACATGAACATAAAGGCATGATAAATCATGATAATCATAACATGGAAATGTGGCAACAATACTTAACATGGAATTAGCATGATCCAAGGCTCATTGCACATAGAGCAAGAGTAAATCCTCATTGTACATGAAGCACGAGTAAACCCTCGTTTCACTTGAATTATCATGATTCAACACTCATTGCACATGATGTATCATGATACTATACTTTACCCAATGCATTGAAGCTCTATAAGGGCGCACCCTTCTTAAACATTTCATTTCATGCATAGGTGTGTCACATTGATTATAAAACATGGATTCATAAAACATAATCATTTATTCCACGATGAAGGAATGTGGAATTCATACATAAAACTTTATAATCAATAAGTAAATGTTCATAAAGGTTAATACCCTTGATGGAGAAATGGTCATGGTTTTCACTACACAATGGCATTGGCTTAGAAAATCGGTGCGATTTCGGCAGCGTAACGGCGTGACATAAGAATTCATAAAAATGGTTGATGAGAGAGAGAGGGGTTCCTCATCATATTTACATGTAATGTACATTAAGGAGGTCATATAGATACATGTCCCGACAATTTTAATTAAATTTAGATTCATGATACAAAAGTATTTCTTGAATGTAAATGAGAAGAGAGAAGTTCCTTTCAGAATTTCGGCATAGTAACGGGTTTAAATGGGAGGTATTTAATGAGAGAGAAAGGGGCCTCCCATCATTAAAACATAAAGAGGGAAGTATGAGGTAGGTGAGAAACCATACACCAACATTCATAATTGAAATTAAAAGGGCAAAACAACTTAAATAAAATTGGACAAAAATGAGAAAGGAAGAAAAAACCCTTACGTGGAAGTGTGCTTCTAAAGGCTTGAGAGAGGCTTGAGAGAGGCTTGAGAGTGGCTTCTTGGGAGCTTGGGGAACCTTGGGAGGATTCTAAAGATAGTATGGAAGAGGTTGTACTAACTCCAAAGGCTTTGATTGAGGAAGAAGTGGGAGCTTGGGTGGGTTTATATAGGAAAGGTGAGGGAATTCTTTATTATTTAGGTTTGGGACCCCTTATATTAAATTAATCCAAACCAAAAACCATCACATGGTTTTTGCCCATGGTTTTTGGAAAAGGGAAGATGAAAACAATATTTTATATTTCCATATTCCGAACTTCTTAAAATAATAGGGTTGCTTATGTGGAGGTGAGTCACACTCCCATGGAAAACAATTTAAAAAGACAAGGTGTTTAATAAGTCTTGAAGGGTCCATTAATGCTTTGAAAAGTAAGTCAAAAAAACCCAAAATTACATTATTTTAATGTTAAAACATATATTGGCCGAAAATAAAGCTTTTAGTATTTTATTACATCACTATTGGGTCATTATGATGTCATAAAACACATTATATATTTAAACAGTATTTAATTTTTACCCAAAAAATTGACTGTCTCAGAAAATTATGAAAAATTCACCGTTGGATAATTTCAACGTCCTGATTCCAGAACTAACATTTATTTTATCTAAATAATTTTTTTAATATGTTAATTTTCACTTTTAAAATAAAAACCGACATTTATCGAAAATTCACAGGTTTTGACAAAAATGGATTTCAAACCTTAATAAAAATTAAAATTGCATTCATAAAATTATATGATCATTTATATATAATAAAATTAATTTAATAATAATAATAATAATATTTTATTAAAATATTTTTTAATTGAAAAATCCCTTAATTTAATAAGATATAATTCTTAATTAAATAATAACTAAAACACTATTTGTACATTTAAAAACTATTTACAATGTATCAATAATGACAAGAAAGTATATTCATTATTATATAAAAAAAATAATGTACATGAACATAGTACTAGCGATTTGTTACATAACCCCTTAAAATAGCCGCATAATACCTAAGGGTAAGGTGTGCGATGGTGACAGGCTCTTGGGGTGGCTCAGATAACATTGTTCGAGTGGTAATCTCTATCAACTTCCACTTTTCCCGTAGACGGTCACGTTCGAGCTTGACATGATGGACCTCAGCTTGGGCTTGGTCAAGAGAGAAGCCCAAAGATGCCACCTCTTTTCCGAGATCCAACAAATGGGCTTCGTATGGAGCAATTATACTAGATGAGGTCATCACTTCCTTTGTCTGGGTAAATTGGGTTTGTTAAAGCCTTATATTTATACTAATCATGTGATCACTGTTCAATGGCTATAAAAGCAACGGTCACAATTCTTAACATAAAACCAAAGAAGTTGACATTTTATATAAACATTTTACATAATGAGACATTTAATTATATCAAGAGGGATTTCCATTAATGAAACTTTGGGTCGTTACAATAGCTACCAGCACAACCACCTGATTCATCAAGTTCTAAAAAATTATGAATATATAGACCACCGAATCTAACCAATATTATATTGCTTGAGGATATGGATCCTCATGGAACCTTAGTGGCCTCTAGCATTGGAACTCATGAAGCATGCTAAGAAAGTGCACATCCCTAGCCTGCTCTGCTATGATGATCTCCTGCTAGACTGTGGAGGTACTACTACCTATCCACCTAGAGGGAGAAGCATGTAGGATAGACCATAAACTAAGGCCTCATCACTCATTAGATCTTCATCATGATCCAGAACTGGTATCTTGGATGGATGGAATTGCAGAGGCATCCTGAAATTTATCAAGATGCACCATGGTTAAATGAGAATATATATATATATAATAATAATGGGGAGATGAATCAATAAGTACAGTCAAAGAATAAATCATATAAGATGCATGTACCATTTATACCTACAACCAATGTCTCGGTATTCCAAGTCGACAAGCAGGTAGTCAATGTCCTGGTTAATAGATGTGCCAGCTGCTTGTACCATCACTTGACTCCCTAGCCTGAGATCCACATTTTAGAAACTCTGAAATTGTTTCTTTAATCCTAACCAAATCCTTATAAGAGGACTAGTCCAAACAATGTCCTGAGGAATGAAATTCTCTAATACCAATCTTTCATGGCCCAACCCAAGATGGGGATCGAGCTGCAACTACCTTAAGCTCACATCCATAGGTCAGGGGGGTGGCGACAAGAGCCGAAAGGCATGTCCTAAATGTGATCCCTTTTCCTAAGTATGTGTATTCACACACCCAACCATATCAAAGTATAAGTGTAGAGTAAAAATGGAAAATAATATGAAATAGTTATCAAGTAAACCAAACATGCATAACCTCTAGGGTGTAAAATAGTACGACAGTGTAAAATGAAAAGTAAAGGAGAAAATACATGACCAACCAAAAAATATGTCTCAACCTAAAAAAACATTAAAATTAAACTGCTAAGTGGTCCCTTATCCTGAATCCCAAGTTACGACCACCGTATGTGGTCTAAAATAATATGCATCCATAAGCTCCTCTGAAGTCACTGCTAACTTGTCTATCATATGCATAATACATGACACGTGTGGTAAAATCCCATGTAGGGGTGAGTATATACATACCCAGTAGGACACCCCAAAATCTGAAGGGGCAGTAAGAGATACAATAGGAAATAAAGATAGTTGATAGTATAAAGGATGCAATATACAATGAAATATAACATCTCAACCCAACCAAGAGAGAGAGAGAGAGTAACCTCATCCAAACATAAGGGGATCAACACGGTGAGTAGATAAACTATACATCGTGTCATTTCCACCTATATCTGGAGAGTAGATTCATCCAACCATGAGAAGCTAAACATAGAAATCATATGGCATACCCCACATGTCTTCATCTCCCATGGAAAGAGAGTAACCAAATACAAGGTGTGGATACAGAAGAATATATATGTGCTCAGTCAAAAGAAGCCCAGATGAGAGAGTAACAGAATCACCATCTAACATCTCATCCTAGGAAGAAGAGTTTCCAACAGTACCAAATTCCATCAATGATGCCTGGTATCTCACGTGTCTACCCATAAGTAATTTTCCAATTCAAACCATGCCTCGTCACTATGCCACACAGTCAAGGGGCCACAAACTCAAAGTATATTACCCATTCCCTTGTAAAATAGGAGGGTAACACTCTAAATTCATCGAGGACCCACTTCCCAACTCTACTAGAGGGTACCACTTAGTAATCGTCGAAGACCCACTATCCAACTCTATTGGAGGGTACCACTTGGTAGTCATTGAGGACCCACTGTCCAACTCTATTAGAGGGTACCACTCATAAGGAATCAAGGACCCAGTACTCGGCTCTACTATAGGGTACCACTCGAAAGGAATAGAGGACCCACTACCCAACTTAACTAGAGGGTACCACTCAGTAGTAATCAAGGACCCACTACCCAGCTCAACTGGAGGGTACTAATTGGTAGTCTTCAAGGATCTATAGCCTAGTTCAACTGGAGGGTACCATTTAGAAAGTCTCTCATGATCCTGCGTGATCACTATCAGGGTCGATCATTGCCAAACTAGGTTCCATTCCTAGAAAATTACACATTGTATCTTGAAATTCACAACGGAGGACATCATCACTTTCTACATGGAAAAACACTCAGGATAGGGTACTCTCAATCCAAAATATGATTTAAAACTAATGAGATATGGAACCTTGAAGTTTCGTAAAAAGGAAACATGGGATACACAGCATCTGAGGGGACCTATATGGTGTGTAGTCTTGTTCCACTGCCTAGTCTTGTCCCTAGCCAACACACAACTCCTAACACATGTATTAGTACATGTTGTACAGGTGGAATACATGGCATGTACATACTAACTAGGAATAGGTCATGTTCTTATGTTCATGTCTGTATATATGACCTTATGTCCATGTACTTCGGTACATGACATTATTCTTCACACAGGGTGTCGGCCATGTGACCTGGTCATGTCAGTGTACTTCGATACATGTCCATGTGTCTGGTCGTGTACTCCCACATGAAGTCCTGCTCGTGTGACTCATCACACGGCTCTTCCACCCAGAGACTGGTTACATAGCTTGTAGGATGAATACAAATTAGGCCATCCTTATGATCTCTCAAACACCTAGCCACCACACTTAAGGTTATACATGTCGTCTATTCATCCCTATACATGGTGTATAGTCAGTTTTTCTCTATATTTCAAGATCTGATTACTGTTGCTCGATTCCCTCCAATTTTCCATAGATCCTACCTCAATTCTATCTTAAATAATCAGATCTAGGAAGGATCTGTCATTTCCAGTCTTTATTTGTCAGAAATATAATCCATTAACCCATCGAAAAAACATTGTAAGTCCCACACACTATTGCGCCTTCCTTAAATAATAATTCTTTCACTAATCATCAGAACAATCATCCACCTCTCACAACAATCCTTGTTTCTTGCTTGTTTCATTGATCTACCCTTTTTTCGTGAAATTGTTATAATTACAAAGGTCTGATCAGGATCGGTACTGCTCGAAAATATCGAACCGGGACTATGGGGTCTAACTGGTAACAAACTCGAATAAAAATAGGGGGAAATCACAATAAAAAAAAATTTAAAAATGTTGGCCAAGATTTCATGGCCAACGATCAAGAGTGTGCATATGGGATTAGAAAACACTGGAATAACCAAATTGATCTGGTACACGGGTGCATGAAAAGGTTACGATTAGCACATATCGATAGAAGGGATCGATCTTCTCAATCAAATTTAACCAATAATGCTATAAACTAAAAATTGATTTTTCCTACCTAGATATTGGATCATTCATCATCAAAGAGAACTATCGAAAATTGGAATAGGTCATTACATTCGATGTTATCATATCTGCTCTGATATGGATTTTCATCATCTTCTAAGGTGATTCACCAATGAAGGAGGTAGGATAAGCTCTTGGAAGATCCTAGGATTATGAGACAAACCCTGGGTGAATTATTAGGGAAGTATATTTATAAAAATTTCATTTAGGTTAATATTAAATAATTAATTAATTAATACACTTAACATACCTCCAATGAGTGAGATGTCAGAATGCCTTGTGCCAGCCTATTTTAGGTTACGCCTAGGGTAAAAAATGCATTCCAGACCTAAATGTGGTCTCATATTTCCAATCTGAGCTTCTATTTAAAAGTTATATTATTTTCTTTAAGAAACTATGCATTAGTAATATAAAACATTTTTAATATTTTTATAAAATTAATTCTAGGAACACCAGGACTTGGAATCCCACACTAACTCAGTGCCTAACTCTAGAAATATATACAGAAATATTTTGATGTATTATAAGCCAAAAACTGGGTCCCTATATCCATAATGAATTATTGTATCATGTGTTAAAATATTAATTTATTTGATAAAATTATATTTTAAGACATTGTTTCTTGGAATATATGTGGATCATGTTTTAGGTTGGGATATGTTTAATGTGTTGCAGAAATTTTGTTTGGAGGACTTAAATAGTTTTAAATTAAAGGTGTTTTAAAAAATAAAAAAAAATAATATAAAATAATTTGGAATAATATTCATGACATTATTGTTGAATTAAGAGCATGTTCATTGTTTAATGGGTAAATAATAAAATTGAAAGTGTTTTTTTTTTTGAATTTGTTGAATTTATTGTGTAAAATATGGTGATTTTAATGTGTAGACTAGTAAATTGAAAAGTAATTTTTGGTGTTAGTTAATTATGTTTTTTTAGAATTTTGTTCACTTTTATAATGATTATGTTTCATTTTTTGGTATAATATTCTATGATAAGTTGGAAAATTATTGGAAATAAATAAATGTAAGAAAAAAATTTTCAATAAAGTTAGTTAAAATGAAATAGATTATTTTATAAAGTTCCTAACATGCTTTAATAAAATTATTATTTTGATTACTATGTATATATAATTCAATCCCATTAAATTTTGATTTTGGTAGGTGTTTGTTATGTTTACTTTAGATGTAAGTGGTTGAAATTATTATTGGAATAATAATTCCTTGTTTGATTGATGCTAAATTTATTTTAAAAAGGGAATTCCATGTTGTTTTTATGAACTAAGACCTTATTTAGATAAACATTAATCTGGTTTTAATGTTTCTTTAGTATTAAAGGATTCATTGATCTATGAAATAAATTAAAAATAGGATTCCAAAATATTTTAATTATTTTTTATTTATGTGATTTTTTTTGATATTTTTTTAAATGATGAAAATGTTTTTTGATTAGTTGATCATTGTTTAGATTTGAACTTTTGTTTGGATTTTGATGTGTAGGAGTTTATTGATAATAGATTATGTATAAAGAGGTATTAAAAATTGGTTATACCTTTTTTGGTTTAGTTTCAATTGTCTTTGATTTTTTTATTAAAATATGAAAAAAAAACTATGGTGGGGAGCACCATAAGTGGTTCATAGTACAAGGTTCAAGGAATATCAATTTTAAATATTTTAATGTCTTACATTTGGGTGTGTAAAATTAGTTCCATGACTTGAGATACTTCTCTAGGACAAGAAACATTATGGTGGGGAGATTGTAATTTCTTATGTTCATGAATTAAATTTTTTGTCTAAGAGATTTATTTAAGTAGGAAATTGTGATTGACATATAATTTATTGGATAGTTTAAATTGATAAAAAAATTTGTTGTGTTTGAATTTTTGTTGGATGGTTAGAAATAATAATGGGGATATTATTATTTGTATTGGAAAAAATTGAAAACATAATTTTATTACATATATGTAGGAATATATATATGTGTGTGTGTGTGTGTGTGTATGTGTGTGTCTATGTATGTATGTATGTTTGTATGTATGTATATCTTGGTGTGTGTGTGTGTGTGTGTGTAAATTTGTAATAATTATTATTAATTTGGTAATAATAATAAAAATAGGATGATTTTATTATTATTTTAAATTTAATTGGTTGTGTTTTTAAAAAAATGTGATTTTTTTGTGTGTATTTGTGTGTGTGTGTGTGTGTGTTTATTGGAAGTGCTTGGTAGAGTAGGTGAAAGTTATTGGTGAAGTCTAAGTGTGGGTTAAAAAAGTGAAAAATATAAAAGTAATAAAAAACAAAAAAAATGTGATAATGGGAGTAGGGTTTCTCATACCTAGGTGATATAATGTAAGGAGAAAAGAGAGATCAAGGGGAGTGATATTCACAAGAAAAAGAAAGGGAAACAAGTAAAGTAAATAAAAATGATAAAATGGATTAAAATTTGAAAACTGAAATTTAAAACATGATATATGGAAGGAGGTTTCCATTCAAAGAAGATAAGAATAGGGGAAAATATCCCCCTTTCCTTTCCACTCTCACTATTTCCCTTATTCTCTCTCCCTATCCAATCATCTTTCATTCATATCTAATTTAATATTGATCTGAATGATGGGTTGTTAGTGATGTTGGATTCATCTCGATGAGAGGAAGGTAATCCCTAAGTTTATTTTCATAGGCATCAAAGTATTTTTTTCATATTTAATTAAATATGAATTTTGTATTTTAGTTATAAGATATTAGGTTTCCTAATATTGAGGCTTTTTTTGGCAACCCTGATTAGTGGTGGAATAATCCCCTATGTTATGAGTTCAGCAGATTGAGGTAGGTGTCTCTATATATTTCTCTTAAAATTTTAAACCATTGGTGATTACTTTATTTTGATCCTTTATTTTGATTATAATATATACTAAAATATTTATTAATATAATTATTGTTGTTTTACAAATGTTTCTCCTGAATATCCTTGATATCCATTGGTCTCTTCATTCTAAAACACCTAAAATCTATTTTCTAGAAAATCATGAACACAAAGTGTTTTATAAAATTCCAATTATGTATTTTAATTATTTAAAAAAAATATTTTATAAAATAATTAATTGTGATTTATAATGAATTTCCATCAATATTTTGTCAATGTTTTCAAGTATTAGTGGTCTATTTGGCCATTTCATTGTTAACTTATTCTATTAGTAAAACCTCTATTGTTATTTTTTATTCCTTTATTCCAAAAATGATTAAATTGTGTTTTTAAAAAGTGGAATTTAATTATTTTGCCATTTTATCAAATATTATTATTTTAGAAAATGAATTTTTAAAATATGATTATTTATGGACTATTAGTTGCAACTCTTTAAGATATGAACCTTGTTCTTTCTTGAGGTTGATCTTCTAATGAGATTATATTATGGAATGTTTATGAATAATAAATGGATTGGTTATGTTATTAATATTGTTAAATTAAGTGTACTTTTTTTCTTATAGGGTTTTTGGAGGTGATATATGGGTTTATGTGTTTATTGATTTTAGTTATATGTTATGTTGAGCTATATTGAGTATTAATTACTCACCTCCTTTTTTCAATATGGGCACCCCAATATAGAGGGGAGAAGACTAGAATAAAGTACCACATTTTGGAATACACCACACTAAATAATCATAATTAGACATGGAAAATGATGTTTTAATTTCATTATATGGATTTCAACATGATTGTAGGCCAATACATTCACTCCTTAATAGTTGGTTGGTTATGGTGTCATCATATGGGAATCACCATGCCATTAAGGAAATTATGCTCTCTTTATTGGCTTGCACACTTGATTGATTTTGAACCACTACATTACAATATGTTATGTGGATTCTAAGGTACCCTTGACCTTATTTATATATGTTTTTTCCCATTATACTTATTATTTTTATTTTTTATACTAAACTTAAATTTATTTTCAATGTTTAATTTTGTGTTATAGTTTCACTAAAGTTTATTTTTTTTAATATTAAAAGTATGATTATCTCACTTTGATGATTTTTTTGATGTTGTAATGATATTAAATGTTTCTTAGTAAGATATTTTCTCTTATTTTTTAAGTTATTATTTAGAATAAAATTCCTTTTAAAATATAATATTATCTTTCACTAATCTTTCTCTATTTCATTTTATAGAAATGATATGTATATTAAAGTATAAGGGATCGTGGGGTGTTTTCAAAGTAAAATATTAATTTAGTTTTAATAAATTTATTTGTATCCTTCCTTCATGATAAAATTTTAAAATCCTACTTTAGTATGGTATGTCACTTATTTAATTAAAATAAGGTGTTTATATAGAAAATACATGTTACTTGTTTATTTTAAAAGAAAACCATATTTTTATATCTATAGTTCAAACTAGAATTTCATAGATTAATTTTTAAATAGTATGCTTAGGGTGTGGGGAGGTTATCTAATGGGATTTTATGCTCCTGACTATATAAATTTTATGTTCTATTTGGGTTTCTCTTTGATGTGGAGGTTGGTCTTGGTTTTTCGATTCAAGTATGATGGTGGTTCTAAGCAATGGAAATTTTTATTAACATGTAGGGATGGGAAGTTATGGTTCATGTTATATTTTGTATTTTATTTATCTACTATAATATTCCATGTTGAATATTTAATTTTGGTCTTTGTAATAAAATTGGATCTTGTTATATTGATATTCTTTAGTTATGTTGTGTATTTATTCCCTGTTTGGCTTTTTGTTCATCATTGAAACTATTAATTTTTTATATTTGATCATATAACACGTGGAGTGGTCATGTAAAACTTTTGGGAGGAATCCCCTTGTTATTATTGTTTCATTAGGAAAAAATATTCCCCACTTTTGTATATTTAATTCTCATGAACTAGTTTCCAACCTGTGGGGATCGGGAACACCCTTTGGGAATTTCATTAGACTAGATATATGTTTACATATTTTTTATATGAACAGCTAATCAAATCACTTTTAAATCCACTTGTAAAATCAAAAAATTATTTAATCCCATCAAAATATTCAAAAAAACTTTTTGGTATATCAATATAACTCTTATCCATATATGTATCTATAGAAAAAAATAATTTTAAAAAGTGGGTCATGATTAAATCCGGAAAAATTTAATAGTAATAGAATATATTTTTTAAAAATATAAATTATATATTTATATTTATAAAATTTTTTATGAAGATAACCATGTATAATTAATTCATTAATAATATATTATTATTATTATAAATAAAAAAAATTAATATATATAAATATATAACAATTTTTAGAAATAATCATCATGTATAATTTCATTGAATTTTAAATTTTCAAAAGTATCATATATGGTGGGTTTTTTAGAAAAAAAACATCAAATATTTGTATATATTATGGTTTTATATAATAATATATCATATTATATAGAATCAATATAAAAATATCATTTTATTTTTGTGTTCTTATATATAATTTTCAATAAAAATGTCATATATATTTTCTCATTTATATCAAATTATTTATTACTAATAGATAAATTAATGTTGATTTAAAAAAAGAAAATAAAGAAATCTATTTAATGTGAAATTTATAAGAATGGTCTTCAGGTTGAAACCATAGGTCAATCTCCATTTTAAGTAAACCCTTTAATAATATAATTTAATTTAATTAAATAATTATCAAATAGTGTATAAGATTTATCATTACTCAAAATTTAGAATTTTATTTTCAATTTTGATCATGTGTCATAGTTATCAATTATCTAAGAGAATAAAATTAAATATAGGTTAATTCATTGATATAGAAGATAATTTAAATTTTGACCCAAAAATATTTTTACAATTTAATATTTTTTTATAACTAAAATATGATAGAGAAGGTTGATTTTTTAATATGTAATTGTGATTGATAAGGGGTTTAAAATAAAATATTATATGTTACTAATTGAATGATTAAAATATGAAAAAAAAAAGTGTGAAGTATTGGGGATATGGTTTATTATCTTATGAAATGAGGATAAGATAAAAATTCATACAGCATATTAAGAATTATCCATCAATAATTTTTTTGGAATTCTTTTCAATGATATCAAAAAATGAATAAAATAATACCCAATGTGTAGTGGATTGGTTTAACATGATCTTTTGTGAATGCTCTAATTAAAAAACTTTTTTAATTGTCGTAGGTTGGTAAGAATGCTATAAAAATTTATAACTCCACCCCTATTTATTGTAACATAAATTTTAAATTTATAAAAATAATTACTCACAAAAAACATAATAATATTAA
The DNA here is from genome assembly GCA_963277665.1 of Viscum album. NCBI lineage: Eukaryota > Viridiplantae > Streptophyta > Magnoliopsida > Santalales > Viscaceae > Viscum > Viscum album. The sequence continues at coordinate 1,221,853,436 of OY728148.1, read as the reverse complement.
AACATGTTTAAATCATCTAAATTGTTTCAAGTTATTATCATACTGAAATTTTAAATTATCTATGATGTTTCAAATTATAATAATACAAGTGTGCATAAATCATCATAGTTGTTACCTCGTATAATCATTCAAAAGTATGTAGGAAAATATGTACCTAGATACCATACAACTAAAAAACCCTAATTTAAAAAAAATTATCAAAACAATAATTCAATGCATATCTAGATTTTATTAAAAATTTAAACAAAGGTTAGCAATGAGAATCCAACTAGACAAGGGAGAGTCGTAGATGGCTTTGGTGAAAAGCGAGAAACTACCAACCTAAATGAATCACTACAATAAGGTTTTCATGACCCTCTCCCTATATAAAGTACCCATCTTGGGGGAAAATGAGAGAATAGAGATGGTGTATGCCTGAGTCCCACCTTTAGTAGGTTTCAGGTTGGTGAAAAGCACTAGGGGTATAATAACCATACAAATAGAAGGAATTACCATCCAAGAGAACATGAAAAAGATATAGATAAGATAGATACACCAGTCAACACCAGCTCAGATAGATAAAATAATCCCAAGTGAATACATGTAATTTCATATAGTTCTAAGACAACTGAAGGGAAAACTATATGTATCAAAAATGTAAACTTTACAGTAACCAAGAAACCCAAAAAATCTCCTACAAAACTATGAGATGGTAATATCCAGCCTAATCTCCAACCTTCTCTTGCTAACCTGAAAAAAAATTATATATATATGAGGTAATCATAACATTATACTTAATAGGATCCTCCCTGGAGCCTCTCGTGAAAAATATAAGGAAAGCATACTAAATCCCAATGAACAATAAGTGAAACTAACTCATCACATAAATAGGTATACTATGTTCCTAGCCTCACTGTGGGTATATATCAACAAGTATTGCAAACAAAAAATCATATATTATAATAATAAAATGTCAAGGGTACTATATTACCACTTCTCCACTAGTTTTCCACTCTTCCCCAATGTTTCACATCTTGAGTTGTCTCTATATAAAATAATACATCTAAAAACACCTCGGATAAGTATCAAAACATGAACATTGTGCATCATGTTATCGCATCATCCCATAACACATCTCTATATAGTAACCAAGTACTTTCTAGGGCCTACCATAGCCCATATTATGCATATCATACATTAAGTATTATACCTCAAGCCATCACATCCCATTCATCGAGTAAGGTAACTCAATCCATCACAACTAATACATGTCATACCTATAACAATTTTTTGGATACTATATCCATATATACATGTGTATAAAATAACCACAAGACATCATATCCCTCTACACACATATATGGTAGAACTAACCACCATTCATACCAATACATAGTATTAAAAAGAGAAAAGAGTGGGCCAGAGGGGGTAGTCATCCATTCATCCTCATCACCAGAATGTTAGGGAAAACACTCTCCAATAGTCCAATGGGTTTCAGTCACCCTACCGATATGGGTGGGGTAGTCTATGAAATCACAAAACATACAGGATCTAATATTTATCTAAACTAAACTTTGGGAAAACCTAGTCTTAGACTCAACTATAGCTAATGTTTCTCAAACTCTCATATTCCACTATGAAGAACTATATATCATATAAGCACACAAGCATTTAAGTAGACACATTAGGTTACTTATTTTCTTTTTATATTTATCCTTTTGTTAATTAATTCATTATCCATTAATTCACATTATTCCAATTATATTCATGTACCATAAAATCCAAGTCCATTCCCTCCAGGCACGTCCAACTAAGTCCACAGTTCCTAAAGATTAACATATTTTTAGCATTTTCATTCTAGAAAGAACCAACCCCATGGGTTAAATATTTATTAAACATTTAACATTACATTATTCTAAGAATAATAGGAAACCATCCTAATCTACAAAAAGATAGATACAACCAAGTACATCCAGTTGTCTCGAGCAGTGGGGAAAAGAATGTAGATAATCAAGAAACTCAGTCATCCGAACATTATAGAGATTCATATCAAGAAATAATCCAGCATTATCACATCAATGGGTAATCCCAACTTCTACTCATTACATTGTCATGGTTCTGTCCCTATCACCCTCATGTATATACCCATTAAACCAACTATCACTGGTATCGACTGGTGCCATATCATTCGGGCCTCCCTGCTCATATCTCATCATCCATCCCAGGATTATCCATTCGAGGCTCACATCAAATCATAAGGCTCATATCCATAGAACATAAAAGGATTCAAACTAACAATCATAGTTAATAGGGAAACTAGTCCCTAAAAACAATGTAGTTATCCTTCACATAAAAATGGTCTCTTGCAACCCTCAACGAAAGTCATCCAGCCTTTATAAATAGGCAAGCACTCATAGCCCCAAAGATTTGTCTTTAAAAAAATTATTATTATTTACATATTTAATTAACCAATTCATTATTCATTGGTTCCAACTACTATAAACCTAATGAATCAAATATAACAAGTGATCAAAAGTTTAAACATGCTCTATAGCATAAAACTATTTTCATCGATTGTGAGAATAAAAACTCTCATTATCATGCATTTTTATTATTATTATCAATAATAATTAACATGTTTCATGTTATTTATCAATTCCAATAAAACAAGGAATAAAAACATTAAACAAACATATATTTAAAATCAATTTGATTTCCATAAAATTGAAATAAACACTATATTATTTGAAATTACTCTCCTTTAATTATTTATCCAAAAAATAATTATTTTCAACTTTAAATTCTTTTAAAATTTCATAAATTTCAATATGTTAATCCATAACATACCAAAAATACTAATAATCATAATATAGATAGAACAATATCTGTAAAATCAAGAGGAAAACACTTATCATGGATGAAAACAACAACATTTGATTGCTACAAAAAATAACTAGTTTCATTCTTTAATTTGGTTTAATATTTATTAGGTTAATTGTGTTTCCTTATAAAGGGATAAACCATGGTAAATTTACGATTACACATATATAAAATAGAAGAAACAAATCCCCTAACTCATATGCATCAAAATTCTTTGCACGAGAATAGACCAACACCATGGATATCTAATCACCTATCCCATGAGAAAATTGCAAAATCTCAAACTAGTCATACCATGAACACACTAAAAAATGATAAAAAAAACTCTAATAAAATGATGGAGATAAAATTCCAAATCATGGTAAGAAGAAAAAAGAGTAAATGATATCAATGAAGGACAAACTTCTAGAAAAGGGAGGTAGAACTCACCTTGAATCAACTTGGATTGACCATATGGATCCAAGGATTGATCCATGTTTAAAGGGATTCAAATACCTTCAAAACCAACCCTTGGTCACCTAGAGTTCAATAGGAAAAGGCTGGACAAAAGTAGGGTTTGGGGGTCTTGGGGTATTTATAGGCACACATTTTTTAAAGAGACCATGGCGCAGCCTCAAAGACCACGCCACAAAAACACCTTGGCTGGGACATAGTGGAAGGAGACCAAGCCATAGCACCCCTAGGAAAACCCGCATCCTAAAACCATGGGTAGATCCTATTTAAGTGGATCTAGAGGATACAAAATAGCCTAAATAACCACATCATAAAATATAATTATCCAATGGGGAAGATACTCCATAACCTATCCACCATGACATAGATACCCCTGGTTTGTTATTATCCTAAAACCCCATTATGCCACAGTCGGGACCTCCACGACATAGTCACTTGACTACTAGGGAAGGCCCTACACCACAGCCTCTCTCTATGTCGTAGTTATTCATAAAAATTTAGTAACATATAATTCTTACTTGAGATCCCCTACTCTAAATTTATCTATACTTTATCATAGTATCCACACTCCATGGTGCAGACTCAAGGATCCACACCACTGCCTGGCCAAAAATGGTATTGGCTCCCCCAAAACTCCTCATTTCCCCTCTAAACATTTTGGAACCTCCTCTAGGTTCCTCTAACACACTAAATATAAAAAGGGAAGGGATGTAGAGATCCAATACCTTACATCAAATACCTCTAAAACCATTCCTTGAGAGAAGGAAAGAAAATGGGTCATTCAAAGATCCACCTCACAAGATACCTCTCAAGTATCTCTCCATCATAGGAGCTCAAGCACCTGATCTGAGAAACAAGTGGAAAACCATGAAACAAAAATAATCATCCCATAAAACACTCTACAGGAAGATACCTCTCAAATGAGACAAAGGCCACAATAAGCAATAAGAGAGAAACCATATCATAAACTAAAAAAAGTTCAACATCCATATCAGGCATTACAATAAGAAAATAGCTAAATAATAAATAACTCAAGGTTCTAAGCAAGTATCAATGACTAAAATTCCCATGTACTCTCCTACATGCCACCTTGAAACCAAAGGAAATGAACCAAGGGAATATCACTCCCACACAACACCTTCTCCAGGTGTTTTTGGATCTCCACATGCCTCTCCCTGTATCATCATTAACATAAATATTTCCCCAATAAATGATGTGAGAGTCATCATGAAGGTAAAAACAGAGTTATGACATGTGAAAAACACTATGTATCTAGGTCATCTATAGGGGAAGTTCTATTTGATACTCCATAGCTTCATTGTGATCTAACACCTCAAAATTTCTAACAAACCTGGGAGAAAGCTTAATCCCTCAACCAAACCCTCACGGCCCATAATGAGGAGTCACCTTCAAGAACACATGATCTCCAATGTTGAACTCTATAGGTCTTATCCTTTGATCAGCATAGGATTTATGGTGATACTACACTTATTTCATCCTATCATTAATTACTTGAACCATATTTATCATATTCTATACTAGCTTAGATATGAGAATTACTGACTCACTGACCTCAGCCTAGCATAACAAAAAATGGAAAGGTTGGACATATAAATATTAAAATGGTACCATAAAAATAGTGTAGTGGAAACTATTATAGTAAGAAAACTCAACCAAGTGAAAGTACCTCATCCAAAAACCTCCAAAATTTAGAACATAAGAAGACAAACTTTCTTTAAGATTCTAGATAATTCGCTCTGGAAGACCATCCATTTGTGAATGAAAAACTATGTTGAGGAATAACTGAGATCTAAAATAATTTTGTATACCTCTCCACACCATATAGGTAAAATTAGGATCTCTATCATATATTATTTTCCTTGTGAATCTATAGAGCCTCATCACCTCCTCCAGATACCACCTCAAAGAAACATCCACTGATCTCAACTCCCTGATTACTATAAAATTGGCTGATTTTTTCAAATGGTTCATTATCACCGATATATCACCATATCTTTCTTGATATCTATTTAAACCATTAATTAAGTAAATAAATATTTTCCCCCACTTACACTAGGGAACATCTAACATTTGGAGAAACACATCGGGAACACGGTGCTCGGCCTTCACCTTTTAGTAGACCAAACATCGAGACACAAACTCTACAATTACATGATTTAACCCAAGACACCAAAACTAACTTATCAATGCTTGATACATCTTTATCACACCAAGATTTACCACCAGTGGTGATATATGTAACTCATGAAGAACTATCTCATTCATCGCTAATGGAATGAAAATCCTTCCCTAAAATAAAACCTGGTGTCGGTTATCCTCAGACCAACAATCAAGGGAATCACCAAAAATAAATCAATCTCTCCATACCTCCACCTTAGAATCCCATATCTAGGACTCCTCCACCTACTACACCAAAGATGAATACATTTTAATATATAAAATACAACACATTTCTCTAACCTCTCCCGTATCTAGATTTATCATGAAGATCTCTTCTATCACTCTTTAGGAATCTCTAGATTCACACATGGCATCACTGCATGACTTCCTCCTCAATGCATCCACTATAGAATTTCCATTTACCAGTGTATATGAAATTTCAAAGTCATAATCCTATAATAATTTCATCCACATGTATTATTTCAAGTTAAATTCATGCTAGGATAAGATATACCTTAGTCTCTTATGATTGGTAAAAACCAAAAATCACTCATCAATAAGGTAATGTCACCATAACTTCAAAGAAAACACAACTGCTGCCAATTTGAGATCATGGGTGGCATAGTTTCACTCATGGGGATGTAAATTTTAATACCCATAATTAATAACTAATCTCCACTATATTAAAATATATCCCAAGATAAGACACAAATAATCATATAAATCCAAAGATGAACTCCCTCTATTGGAAAACAAAGGACTAGAGCACTAACCAACTTCTATTTTAGGTACTCGAAATCTACTTGACACTGGTCAGTCCATAAAAACACATAATCTTTAATGATTAAGGTTTTTATAGGAGTCACAACCTAAAATAAATTAGATAAGAACCTCTTATAATAGCCTTCAAGACCAAGGAAACTATGCACCTCAGAAACAGTAATAGGGACTGACCAAGAAACAATTGTCTCTATCATTTAATGATTTATCAATACTCTTTGTTGGTATATGGAATACCCCAAGAAACATAATACACATATCCAAAACTAACACTTCTATGGATTCTCAAATAGATACTGATGAAAAAAACTCCCAAAAAAAAACACAAATGATTGGCATGATCCACCTCAGATTTAGATTGCACAAGGATGTTGTCGATAAAAACAACCAAGAAGTGATCCAATAAATCTCTAAAAAATACATTAATTAAACACATGAACACATTTGGAGCATTCATCACACCGAATGATGTCACAATGAACTCATAATTCCCATGAAAAAATAAAAAATTGTTCTTTGTAATATCCTCATCATTTACCCACATATGATGATATCATGAATGTAGATAGATCTTCAAGAAACAACTTTATCCTTTCATCTAATCAAATAAGTCACAAATCCATAGAATAGGGTAGTGGTTCTTCACTATCACATTGTCCAAGTGACTATAATCGATAAAAGGCCACAAACTTGTATTATACTTATTTATGAACAAAACTGGTGCACCCCAAGGTGACACACTTGGAAAAATCAAACCTCATTGTAACAAATCATTGAGTAGTACTCATAGATCCCATAATTCATAAGGCGTCATCTTATATAGAGAAATAGAGATAGGAGACATTCCCGATTGTAGATCTATCCCAAACTCATTCTCATATCGAGGGGGTAATGCTAAAACCTCTTTAGGAAATACATCAGGGTACTCTTCTACAAACTTGGGAAACACCAATGGATGAAGCTCCTAAAAACTCATTATTAGGTCATCAATAAAAGAATAAAAGGACAAAACACTCCTCTGACCCATATGAGGGTCTTTCTCACCAATGAACACTACTAATTCTCCATCAGCATCATAGAAAACAACATATCTCCTATAGAAATCTACAATATCCGGAATACATCCAATCCATGATGAGTATAATTTAATATGGTTGTGTTCACAAACATAGGAAATCTCCCAAGGAGCGGTGTTTTCCCAACACTATCTCATAGTCTCTACATACTTCATACAAATAATCTCAACCTATAACTAGAATAGTTAACACCAATGAAACTAGGATTCTCTCCACGTAAAGTATCAAAGAATGGACTGGGTTGGGTGATATAAATTATTTCTTACCTCCTAAATCAAAAAAATCATTCACCCATATAGAAAAAAATAAAATGGTACCTCAAAATACATTTGTCTCACTCGGTGCTAGAAACTCTAAGGCATGAATTAGACCACAACTTTCTCCATAGACTATATGTCCCTATTGACAACCACTTACATAGACACACTCTTCTCTATAAGAATGAGGATCATATCAAGGTTTTCTTATTCCATCCCCATATCCTCTGTAATGATCCCAAACTAGAACACCATGCTGCTGCCTTGGCTGAAACTGACTCAATTGAGGAACCTGAACCAAAACACCTAGTGCATGCTTACTATTTATAAAGTTAATTCACTCTCACTACTGATGGAATAATACTTCATAAGAAAAAAATGTATATGATCCCTTTTAATAGGTCTGAGAATCGACACCCCCAAAGAAATGATATTATAAGGGTTGTGACCTACCCCCAGCTGACCAAAATCTCTTCTATCTAGGAAACTAGAAACCCTAGACCGCAGATCTACTCTATGAGAAATCTTAATGATTACCCTCTCATAATGATTGGGTTCTATCCAATATTCTCTTAACAACCTATACTCTGTACAATACCTGAAGATATTTCAATAACATGAACGGGGTGACCTGGAACTGGATATATGCACACAAATACTCCTTGAAATGCATCTCCCAAGCCTCCTCATATAGAAATAGGTTTGAATAATATTGGATAAGGGTATTTAAATGGATCCTGAACTCCTAAAATCTGGAAATCCCCTATCAAAGAGTAACTAGATCCTATAGAATGGCCGCCTTCGTGGTCAAAGAAAGAAAATCTACTCGGGACTAGTTTTAGAACTTATCCCATGTGATTATTGACTCCTCATGATCCCCAAGGAATAAGATACACCACTAACTTACTACCCCATGAAACATCATCACAGATAATGAAACCCAGTTCTCCTTCTGATTACATATAGAAATGAAAGTTATCTATACCTCCTCTAACTAGTCTTATGTGAATGAGACTAAAAATGATCCCTCATACTTCTATATACTTTGGTTCTAAAACACTCAGAGTTCCCTCCTCCAAGTTTCATTATTTTAAACCTAAACTCTAAAATAATATGCTGGCACATCCTACTTAATATATTCATTATGGGCCTGATGAGGACATCAACCTAGATCCGTACCTATAAGAAGAACAAATAGTTTGACTCCTAAAGCTATAATACAGAATACATAATATTAATTAAATAATTAATTACTTTATTCTTTTAAGGATTAACTTATTTCATGGTAAAACCATTTTAAACATAGAAGCAAAGAAGAATGATGTATGATCTCTTCCTAGTTATCTACCATGAAATCAGTATCACTTCATTTAGTATGCTCAATAAACTTAAAGGTTATTCCATCAGATCATAGGGGGGGCTAAATACCCATGTCTCAATAGATCTCCCATGTTTAATCACTTACTAAACTTATTTGACATTGTCACCCTAAAAACCCATGAAATATCACCTACACCTAACTCCACAATTTATCTTATACCTCAACCTAAACCTATGATACCACTCTTTCATGACCCCATCCCCCCAAAGAAAACCCCTCCTAGGCCAGTAATGAGAGAAGGGATATGGTGACCACCTGAGTTCCACCTCCAGTAGGCCCTAGGTCGGTGACTATCATTGAGGGTGTAATGAACATAAAAATGGGAGGAATTAACCTCCAAGAGAACATGTAGAAGAGATATATAATACAGACAAACCAATCAACACCTTCTCACAAAAAAGGTAAACTTAACAATGACCACGATGTCCAAATAGCTCCTACAAAACCATGAGCTAGTAACATCCAGTCTGATATCCAACCTTATCCTACTGACCTGAAAAATAGTTTATATATACGTGGTGTTATCATAACAGTATACTTAGTAGGATCCTCCCTGGAGCCTCTTGTGAAAAAGATAAAGAAATTATATTATAGCCCGGTGAATAGCAAGTGAAACGAGATGATCACCTAAACAGGTATACTAAGTTCCCAACCTCATCATGGCTATCTCTCACCAAGTATCCAATATAAGAGATAATATATTATAATAATAAAATATAAAGGGTACCCTGTTACCTCTTACCTATTGATTTTACACTCTTCCCAATGTCACGCGTCCTAAGCCATATCTCTCCAAAATAATCTAGCCCAAAAACACTAGGGATAAGTATCACAACATGCACCTCATGAATCATGTCATCACATAATCCCATGACACATCTCCATATAGTAACCAAGTAGTTTATGGGGTCCACCATAGACCATATGAAACATATCATACATTGGATATTATACATCAATCCATCACAACTCATACATCGAGTAAGGTACCTCAAGATATCACAGCCTATACATGTCATACCTATAATAATCCTTTGGATATTATATTTGATGATACATGTGTATGAAAAAACCACAAGCCATCACAACCCTCTACACATATATGGGAAAAATAACCACCATGCATACCAGTACATAATACTACTAAGAGAAGAGAGTGGGGACAAAGGGGGTAGTTAACCATTCATCATCATCACTAGAATAATGGGGAAAACACCCTCCCAGAGTCCATTGAGTGACATTATCCCTATAGATGTGGTTGTGGTAGTATATAAAATAACAAAATGTATATAATATAATATATATCACAACCAAACTATGGGAATAACCTATTCTTAGACTCAACTACAACTAACATCTCTCGAATAGCCAAATTTCACTACTAAGAACTAAATATTATCTAAGCACACAAGCATCTAAGGATCAACATATCTTACTTATTTATTTTTTATAGTTATTTTTTCATTAATTAATTAATTTTCAATTAATTAACATTATTATAATTAAATTCACTTACTATCAAAACTAAGTCCATTACCTCCAGGCATGTCCAACCAATTCTATAGTTTCACAAGATTAATATATTTTTATCATTTTTATTCCAGTAAGAACCACAACCCTTTGGTTAAACATTTATTAAACATTTATCATTACATTATTATAGGTATAGGAAACCATCCTAATATACCTCAAGAGAGATGCAACCAAGCACATCTAACTACCTCAAGGGGTGGTAAAAGGAATATGGATAAATAAGAAACATGTTCATCCAGCCATTAAAAAGATTAATAAAAAAGAAATCATATAACTTTATCACATCAACGGGTAATCCCAGCTTCAACATATTCCATCATCTTGGTGCCATCCCCAAAACCCCCATATATATCCCCATTCAACCCTCCATTATAGGGGCCAACTGTTTCCAAAGTATCTGGGCCTCCCTACCCATATATCATCATCTATCCTAGGGTCAGCCATACTAGGATCACAACACATCATAAGGATTATATCTATAGTACACAAAAGGTATAAAATGAACATGAATAGTCAATAGGGAAACTGGTTCCTAAAAATAGGGCATTCAACCTTCACATGAAAATGGGCTCTCACTGCCCCCAACACAAGGCATCCAGCCTTATAAATAAATGTCTACTCGTAGCCCCAAATATTTATCTTTAAAAACAACCAGTTCTTATTCCATATTGAATTAATCAATTCATTATTCTTAGTTTTCAACTATATTAAACCTAAGGCATCAGTTATAACAAACTATCAAAAATTTAAACATGCTCTCTAGCATAAAATCACATTCATCAACCATGAGAAGAAAAAATATCATTAACATGAATTTTTATTATTCTTCTAAATAACCATTAACATGACTTATTTTCTTTATGAATTCTAAAATAACAACTTTAAACAAACATTAATTTAGCATTAATTTTATTTCCATCAAATTAAAAGAAACATCGAATTAGTAAACATTCCTCTCCTTTAGTTCTTTTTCCAAACAACACTTATTTATAGATTTATGTTCTTTACCAATTTTATAAATTTCAAGATGTTAATCCATAGAATAAAAATCATGCTAACAAGAATAATATTGATAACATGTTATCTATAAAATCAATATACAAACAATTATCACAGTGGAAAGCTACAACATGCAATCACTACAACAACAAACCAATTTTATTATTTAATCTGGTTTAATATGTAACATCCAGTTACTATTTTCAATTAATCCTCAACTAATATTTTTATAATTCTTTGGTTAGGTCTTTTTTAGGGGTACTTTAGGTGAAATTTTGAAAATTTTGGAAGGCTCTTTTGTTGTGCACAGTTGACGCATGGTTTTCCCAAATCATGCACCTTACTAGTAAAAACTGTGAAAACCTAGGTGGTGATGGTTTTCAAGATTGGAACATAGTTTGACAAACTATGTTCTCACCTAGAAGAAACCATTCACCCCATTATATAGGTATATGGTTAGTTCGCATGTTTTGACAACCCATGTGGCTCTGGCCAGCTAACAATGCGTACAGGAATTTTAATTATGAAAAAGTATTTTAAAATTCCCCAAACCCTATTTTGGACCCCCGATTGACCCTAAATCAGGATATCTCACTTTCTAAGGTTTTTTTAGATCTCAATAACCCTTTTTGTATATTTCAAACCCTATTCAAAGTGGATTAAATCATGGATAATGTAGTTTTATCTCTCCTTGGTAAGAGTTATTATCCCTCTCTTTATCTCTGACTCTCTTCTTATCCCCTCCTTAGGGTTTTCTAGATCTCCCTATTGTTAATAGATCTAAATTCCTTTGCTTCAGATCCTGATTCAATGTTTTATTATTGGATCTTCTTTTCCAACATTCTTTGTTGGAGTTTCCCATTGTGGGTGTTGTGTTACATGATCCTGTGATCTAAGGTTGGTGGTTCCATTTAAGATTGTCTATTTGATTTAACATATAATTTATTGATTTAAATTAAATTGATTTCAATTGGATTAAAAAAATCCAATTTAATGTGAATTGGGATTTGAATTGATTTTTTATGTAAATTGGGGAAAACCCCTAATTCCAATGAACAATGGTGTGATTTAAAATTGATGGAATTATGAAATTGAATTTATAAATTTATTTAGAGAAAATGGATTAAAATTCATTGATATGAACCTCTATTTTATTTTATCATGAAAAGGGCATGAGTTTATTAAAACTCGTGTTTTGGTTCTTAAAGAGAAATTTTCATATTGAAATGGGAAATGGGTTAATTGTATTTTAAAAAGTTTTAAAATAAATTACCCATTATTGATTATTGTTTAAGAACATGCTAGCCTAGATAGTTAGTGAGTTATTTGTGGAAAATGTTCTAGGTTGGAATTTCCCTAGCAACAGACTGATTCTTTACAAATCTAACATAAAATTGTTGGCATATCTTATCCTCAGTAGGATGTTGGTTAGTTCTCTTTGAACAGTGTTAAAGGGATTTGTGTGCACATTGTCATTATCACTATATGAGAGTGTAGGGATCCTATAATATGGAACTATCATACCTATTAGAAGATGAACATGTTTCTCATTTGTTATTATTTTTATATATATTCCATTTTTAAAAAAACTTCTTTACACATGCCTTAGGATTTATATAAACTATTTTATATAAGATGTTTATTAAGCCATTGTTTGATATGTTTCCATCAATTGAAATAAAAAGCATGTTTTGTTTTAAATATTATCTTATACTTAAATGCCTATTTTATTTAAAATTTAAAGTATTATTTGGTTAATTCTTATTAGATTATTATTATAGAACACTTGTTTATACCCTACTAGGCTTTTAGCTCACACCCTACCTTTGACTTTGGGAGTTTATAGATTTCCTTATGCCAAGTTTGAGAAAGGGGAAAGCACCACTGGGAGGTGATGGTTATTGATCATTTGAGATTAGGGTGTTCTGTCCATTGGGAGTTAGGTTGTTTATCTTTCTATTTTCTGTTAATTTATTGATGTACTAATTGGGTTTTATATACCTATTTGACTTCTAGTACAATTCTCCCTTTGGAGTTCTCTTTTGAGAATACTGACTTGTTCTATTTCTTCCATTATTTATGTGGAAAAACTATTCACTCTTTATCTTGTATAATGTTAGGTGCTAGTCACCAACCCATGAATATATGGAACTCTCTTCAGGTTATGTAAGTTTCGGACTAGGTATCAGGGTGCCAGGGAGTCCGGGCTGGTTTATGACAAAGTGGTATCAAAGGGAGGTTAACCATCTTTCCTTGATGTTAGTATATAGTTGTGAAATATTTTCAGGACTTGGGAGGTGACTATGAGTGAGTTCCTGGCCATATCTCATCGTAGTGAGCCTCAAGTCACCATGGGTGATTAGGGAAAGACATATTAAGGATTAGTTCTCGTATTTTCCCTATTTTTGATTTGAGTAGTTGAAATCCAAATCCTATTTTCTTATCCGATGGGATTAATTTACCTTGTTTCTATTGTTTGAGTATTGATCTGAGTCTTCTTCTATGGTCTTAAATGTTTTTTATTGGTATTTGGTAGTATAATGCCTCTAAGAATATGTGAGAATCAGATCCAGGAGGAAGTTTTTGATGAACCATAGTGATCAAATCCTCTCGTGGACCAGAATTTGTTGAGGCGATTATGCATATTATCCAAGCTCTAGGATAGGCACCTTCACATGTTCTTACTCAGACTCCATCTATTGAACCTAAAATGGATTTTTTATAGAATAATTATCATTATTTACTTTACTAATATCCTCAAGAATTAAAAGTCTCTAATGATACTCAACTGGATGAGGATTGGTTGATAAATATCAAGCTTCTGTTTGAGTTCTTGAAATTCCTGATGAAATCAAGGTGAAATGTGTCATATTCAAGCTAGAGGGACCTAACAGGAGATAGTGGGACATGATGGTAATGGAAAATAAGCATAAGGTATTAGATTGGATAGAATTTAAATTTATTTTCACCATCTGATTATATCCAAATCCTATGGTTTTGGATAAGACTTTATAGTTTTTTAAACTTGAGTAGGTTGATATGATCATGACTGAGTATGCAAATCGCTTTGCTGAGCTTATACAGTTTTCACCTAAAATTGTATCGAATGAGAAGATTAATACTCAATGGTTCTAGATAGGAATTTTATTTGATATTAATTCTTAGGTTTTCTTATTGAATCTATCTTATTTTTTTATGTGATGGATAGAGTGTTGATGGTTGAGATAGAACTGGCTAGTAAGTTAGGGTTGAGAGGAGTTCTATTTTCTCCCAGTGGAAGTTTTGTGGATTACATCAAAGGAAAGAAAAAGTGTGATGATTCTCATGAAGGTTCTCAATGGTAAGGTTCTTCTAGACCTCATATAGTGTCGTGAATAGACCCTTTGATTTACTACCAGTGTGGAAATCCTGATTACTCGAAACAGGTTTACACTAAGGCACCCAAGATATGTGGTTCCTATAGACACTCAGGTCACTTGTAGAAGTTATGTCATATTTATTATAGTCCACATAGTGGCATGGGATCATCGGTGCTTAAAAGTACAATGGTGTAATTATATGCTTCATGAACAAAGGGTTTCTAGACACAGGCATCAGGAACAAAGCTTCTTCATGCAGTGGAAGAGTCTCAAGAGGAAGCAGATATAGGTTCAGTGACTATGATAGCTAATATCACTATTTCTTCATCTCTAATGACTACTTTATTTGATACTGGTGCATATCATTCATTCATTTCAACCTATATTGTCAATATGATAAATCTTCCTATGAATCTTTTATCTTATGTGATGGATATTACTACACCCCTCAGATGAAGAGAGAAAAGGGTATCTATTGTCCTGGTTGTATTTTCTTATTATCATATATCGAGATTACTTGGTATTTTTTGTTTCTTGTCATGAAACCTATTGACTGCATATTCAGGAGGTATTGGATCATTGCCAATAAATCCCTTATTTATTATTATATTCAATGGGTCTCTTTTGTAGTGCTCGATGGGGTTAGTTGTATCTTTTAGGTGGAGTGAGACCTGAGGTCAAGTAGAGGAAGTCCTTCTCATCTAGATTTTGGGAAAGTGATATCAGTTCTTTCTTTTTATATGGAGTGAGAATCATTTAGTGGTGATCCCCCTCTAGTTTTCATCAAGTTTTCTAATGTTTTTCCATATGACTTCTTTTATTTACCATCAGTAAGAGAGGTAGATTTCTCTATTGATTTAGTGTCGAGTACTCAGTCAGTATCTATTCCTTCTTACCATATGGAACCAGCTAAAATGAAAGAGTTTAAGAATTTTTTGGATGATATTTTAACTAAATTCTTTATAATCCTGAGTGTTTCACCTTGGGTGGATCCTATTATATTTACTAAAAAATTTGATGGGTCACTTCGCATTTGTGTTGACTACCAGAAACTCAATCGATTCATGGTAAATAATAAGTATTTTTTTCACAAATTGATGATCTATTTAACCATTTAAAAGGGTTGAAGTGGTTTTCAAATATTAATCTTCAATATGGTTACCATCAGTTGAGATTAAAATAATTTGACATTCAGAAAACCACTTTTTAGAGTGGGTATGGCCATTATGAGTACATTTTCATGATATTTTTCATAACAAATGCTCCTATAGAATTTGTGGATTTAATAAATAGGATTTTACACTAGTATCTTGATACTTTTGTGGTAGTCTTTGTGTATGACATCTTGGTTAACTCTAATTTCAAGTATGATCATGTGCATCATTTGATGGAAGTTTTGGAATTTTTGATAAATCACCGAATTTATGCTAACCTATCAAAATTTGATATCTAGATTCAATAAGTGAAGTTATTGGGACATGTGGTGTTGGAACATGGTATCTCAGTTGATCCTAAGAAGGTGGAAGTTTTTATGAAATGGAAGCAACCCCTAAATGTTTTTGAGAATTGTATCTTCTTGGGTTTAGTGGGGTATTGTCGTTAGTTCATAAAGTATTTCTCAAAATTGGTTTCTTCAATGACCTATCTCACTTATAAGGGAGTGAAATTTTTTTAAGATGATAAATTTTAGAGGTATTTTTTTGAGCTAAAACATCTTTTGACTAGTGTGCCAGTTTTTACTCTTCTATAGGCTGGGCAAGCCTATGTGGTCTTCTATGATGCATCAGGTTTGGTTTTGTGTAGTGTTATTATATAGAGTGATCATGTTATTTCTTATAGTTCATGGAATCTTAGTCCATACAAGAAGAATTACCCAACCCATGACCTTGAACTTGTAGTTTTGCTACATTCACTTAAGAGTTAGCGGCATTACCTTTTTAGAGAAAGGTTTACTATGTATTCCAACCACAAGAACTTGAGTTATATCTTCTCTCAAAAATATATTAATATCGACCAGAGGCATTGGATTGAGTACCTAAAATATTTTGAATTTGACATTGCCTATACCCCAGGGAAGGGAAATGTCATCGCAGATACTTTGAGTATGTAACTTCCAATCCAGGACATGAAAGAATCTTCAAAAGAGTATAACTTGATGGCTCTTTTTTAATAATTGTATATTGGAGTCTGGGAATCAAGGGTCGAGGTTTCCTTGGCCAGTGTTTAGTTGACCTTCACTCTTCTTGATTTGATTCTTCTGGAAAAACATCTTGATGATGAGTTCCATATCATTAGAAACTTACTTTATGGTGGGGAGACCATTATTGAGTGATTTTTCTCTATAGAGGTAATTCTATGTTATCAGGATCATTTTTTTTGTATAGTTACTATTAAGGGAATATGTAATGGGGTATTTTCATAATTTTTAGTGGGTTTTTCACCCAGGAACCACGTAGATGTTCTATGACATGCGAAAATGATTTTGGTGGATAGGTATGTGATAGGGTATTGCTGATTTTGTCTCTCATTGTTATACTTTCCAACAGGTCAAGGAAGAGCACTGGATACCTTCAGGTTTTCTTTAGCCACTTCCAATTCTAACTTGGAAGCGGTGTGATATCTCTATGGATTTTGTCATTATATTTCCATGTACCCAAATAAAGAAGAATGTGATATGGGTTTTGATCGATTGGTTGACTAAATTGACTCACTTTATACCTATTCATGATTCAACCAAAGTTGAGGAGATAGGAAATATCTATGTGGGAGATATTTTTCATTTTAATGGAGTTATATTTTCTATAGTCTTTGGTAGAGATCCATGTTTTACTTATCACTTTTGGAGAGGCCTCCAAGAGGCACTAGGATCTTTGGTTCATTTGACTAAAACATACCATCCATAGTTGGATGGACAAACAGATAGAGATATACAGATTCTTGAGGATATTCTTTGTGCCTCCATTTTTTACTTTGGTGGAATTTTTGATGACCATATGTGGCTGGTTGAGTTTTCTTATAATAATAGTTACCATTCCACAATCATAATGGATCCTTTTGAGGTCTTGTATAGTAAAACTTGTAATTATCCATTGTGTTGGTCGAATATCGGTGAAATTTCCTTGTTTGAACTAAACTTGGTTTAATAGAAGATAGAAAATATTCAGTTTATTCCTCATATAATGATGACAGAACAAAGTTGGTATAAATCTTATGTTGACATCATTTCAAACCGTTGAAATTTTCAGTTGGTGATCAAGTGATCTTGAAAGTTTCACCCCGGTTGGGTCATCGATGGATTGGGAGGAAAGGTAATCTTTCTCCTCATTTTTTGGGACCTTTTGAGGTTATTGAATAAGTGGGGAAAGTGGATTACCATTTAGTAATTCTTCCATAGCTAAAGTTGATACATAATGTGTTCCATGTATCGTATATACAGAACTATCTTTTAGATCCATCTCATATTCTGAGATAGAGTGATCTTAATGTTGAGCATGATTTATCCATGAGTGAGTATCTAGTTAGGATAGTTGATTTTGAAACCAAGGTACTTCATGGTAGGATGATACCTTTGGTCCAAGTGTTGTGGCAGCACTGTTATGATACTCATGTGATTTAGGAGAGAGAGACACTGATGAGAGAGTAGTGGCCTCATCTTTTTGACATGGAGAATTATTTATAGGATTTCTAGGGAAAAAAATTTTCTATGGTGGCAAGTTTTTAACATCTTGTTGCAATTTTCAAGTACTCCTCAGCACCTCTTTTGATCATTCTTTGGTCAGGTCTTGTTTAGGGGTACATCGGGTGAAGTTTTGAAATTTTTGGAAGGCTCTTAGGTTGTGCACAGTTGGAACATGGTTTTCCCAAATCATTTTTCCTACTAGTAAAAATCATGCAAACCTAGTATATGTGGGTTTTCATGGTTGATCCATAGTTTGAAAAATTGTGTTCCCACTTAGTATAAACCATGTACCCCTTTATAGGGGTGTGTAGTTTAAAAAACTGTACGACCCTACCTAGTTAACCGTGAATATGGGAATTTTAATTCCAAAAAAATATTTTAAAATTACCTAAACTATATTTTGGACCCCCCCCCCCACTTATCCCTAACTCATGATATCTCATTTTTTAAGGTTTTAGGATCTCTCAAGAACCCCTTTTTTCTCTTCCAAACCCCTTCCTAAGTGGATCAAAGCATGGTGAACACTATTCAATCTCTCCCCAGTAAGAGTTATTCTCCCTTTCCTTATCTCCCACTCTATTATTCTATAATCCTTAGGGTTTGTTAGATATTTTTATTGTTGATAAATCTAAATTACTTTTCTTCAGATCTTGAATCTATTTTTTATTCTTGGATCTTCATTGTTGATGTTCTTCGTTTGAGTTTCTCATTGCGGGTGTTGTGTTACATGAACCCATAATCTAAGGTAGGTGGTTCCATTTATGATTGTCCATTTGATTTAAACTATAATTTATTGATTTGAATTAAATTATTTTCAATTAGATTATGACAAACCCAATTTAATGTGAATTTGGATTTTAATTGATTTGGCATGAAAATTGGGGAAAACCCAAAATTCCAATGAATTAGGGTGTGATTTTAAATAGATGGAATTGTGAAATTGAATTTATAATTTGATTTTTGAAATTGATTTGGAGAAAATGGGTTAAAATTATTTGATAAGAACCTATTCTTGATTTTATCATGAAAAATACATGAATTGATTAAAAACCCATGTTTTGGTTTTTAAAGAGAAATTGGCATATTGAAATGGGAAATAGGTTAATTTTATATTAAATAGTTTTAAAATAAATTGCCCATTATTTTGTCTTGTTTGATAACATTCAATCCTAGGTAGTTAGTGATTTATTAGGGACAAACACGCTAGGTTAGAATTTCCCTAGCAACTGATTGACGCTTTAAAACTCTAACATAAACTTGTTAGTGGATCTTATCCTTAGTATGATATTGGTTGGTCCTCTTTAACTAGTGTCAAAGGGACATGTGTGAACATTGTCATTGTCACTATATGAGAGTGTGATGATCCCATAACTTGGAACTATCATACCTCTTAGTATATGAACATGTTTCTCATTTGTTATTATTTTGATATATATTCCATTGTTTGCAAAACAAATTTACACATTCCTTGTGATTTATATAAACGGTTTTATAAAATATGTTTATTAATAAATTGTTTGGAATGTTTCCATCAATTGAAATGAAAGGAATGTTTTTTTAAATATTCTCTCTTAATGCCATGCCTGTTTTATTTAAAATTCAAAGCATTATTTGGTTAATTCTTATTGGCATCTTATTATAGAATGCTTGGTGAGACACTACTATGATTTTATCTCAAACCCTACCTTTGCCTTCAAGAATTTTTTGATTTATTTCTACTAGATTCGAGCAAGGGGAAATAACCACTGAGAGGTGGGGGTTTTTTATCATTTGATCTTGGGGTGTTGTGTCTATTAAGAATTGGGTTGTTTTATCTTTCTATTTTCTGGTACTTTTTTTATGTACTTATTAGGTTTTATATACCTATTTAACTTTTGGTATAGTTCTCCCTATGGAGTTTTATTTTGGGAATATTGACTTGTTTTGTTTATTTTGTTGTTTATGTGGAAAAATTATTCCCTCTTTATCTCATATGATGCCAGGTTCTAGTCTCCAACCCATGGGGATATGGAACGCCCTTCGGGCTTTGTCAGTACTGGCCTGGGTATCAGGGTACCAGGGTGTCCAAGCTAGTTTATCACATTAAAACATTTATTAGGTTAATTCTATTTCTATTTAAAGGTCTAAACCATGGTTTATTTTCGATTAAACATAAATAAAATAAAATAAATGAATCTCTAACATTAGAATCGTTAACATTCTTCACACGAGTATGATCCAATATCACGGATCTCTAATAACCTATACCACAAGGAAAATGTAATGTAACAAGGTTTTTGTGCTATAAACACATCATAAAATGATATAAAAACTCCATTAGAATTATGGAGATCAAATTCCAAACCATGGAAAGAAGAAACATGAGGAAACAAGATTAATAGAGGAGAAGTCGCTAAAATAGGGAGGTGGAACTCACCTCAGATCACCTTTAATCGATCACATGAATTTGAGGATTGATCCATGAAAAAATGAATTCAAAGACCTTAAAAAACTACCCATGATTTCCTAGGGTTTGAAAGAAAAAGGCTAGAGAAAAGTTGGGTTTGTGGGTCTTGGGGTATTTATAGGCACACATTTTTTAAAGAGGCCATGTCTTAGCCCCATGTACCATGACACAAAACACCTCAGCTACTACATAGTGGAAGGGGACCATGTTGTAGCACCCCCGGTCAAAACTAAATCCTAAAACCATGGGAAGATCATATTTAAGTGGATCTAGGGACTATAAAGCTACCCAAAGCACTACACCATAGAACCCCCTTCTCCAACGGGAAGGTTACACCCATACTAACCACCATAGAATAAATACCCCTGATTTTGAAGTAGCCTCAAAACCCACTACACCATAGCCATGACCTACATGCCATTGCTAATCAACCACTTGGGAAGGCCCTATACCATAGGATTTCTCCATATAGTTACCCCTAAAAATACAGTAGCCCTGAATTTTCCCATGAGCTCCCCTACACTATAGCCATCCCTATTATGTTATATAAATCTCACTCCACAACATATCCTCAAGGATCCATGTCGAATCCTTGCCAAAAATGGTATTGGATCCCCCCAAAACTCCTTACTTTCCATCCAAACACCTTGGAACCTCCTCTGGGTACCTCCAACACCCTAAAATTACAAAGGGAAGGGATACTGGGATTCAATACTGTATAGAGGTTCCATGAGGGGATTCATTTTGTGGTAGGAGAATCTTTGTAGGGTATGGGCTTCCAAAATCGATGGAATGGCATCATTGGTTAGGGAGTGGTGTCGGTAGTTGGGGGAGGTAAGTTGGTGGATGAGTTCTTATTGGGTTTTAGTTGTTAAATATATGAATAGAAGAAGTAAAAGATGATGATAATTGGTTTTTTATTTTATTATCTGAATGCTGGGGGAGCCCCCATCCCCAACCCCAAATACAGGCACTCAAGGAGGCTGAAAGTGATGGATCCCAAGAGTGTCCCAAAGTACAAAACCATTACATTCCTGGGTAAGGGACCCCAAATTAGATAAAACCAGAAGGGGTTCCTCGGGATGCCCCCCCCTAGACAAAGTGTTTTCCACAAAGTTACCCTCTCTAAGGATATGCCGAACTGAAAAACCTCTAGAAATATCCATGGCGCAGTGACAAACAAGATACGTCACACTCCATAGCACCTCAACTTTCCCCTATAAGGCCTTTACCAATACCTCGGAGTCCGATTCCACTTTTGATAACCCCAATTAAAACATTTTAAACGTCATTATACCTATGTGCATGGCTCTTATTTCCACACCCAATGAACTCCCCGGCCCATGAAAACTGCTAAAGGCTAATAAAACTGAACCATTTTTGTCCCTAACCAACCCCCCCCCCCCATGCATCAACCCATCCACTAACGATCCATCAAAGTTGAGTTTGAAGCCTTACATTGGAGGGGCCCATCAGACCCAACAGCCCTGAGAAACCATCCTGGACACCTGAGTGTTCGTGAAATTACTGAGCGGGAGGTATTGATGACTCCCTTTAATGAGCTATCCCAATTCATGCATGGATATTAATGTTGATCACTGGATAAGTAGATGAAATACTCCTTCCTTTGAGAGGATTACACCATCCAAAGGATCCCAAAAGATTTATTGAGGATCCTTACATGCAGAAGGGGTACTAGAACCTTCACCAAGTGATAAACTATGTTTTAGGAGGAAAATGGAATTGGGAGGCTTTCTTACAATTAGTCATTTTCAAAAGGATAGATATCATCCCTTTATATATTCATCCTTGATGTGTTGCATTTAATGAAATTAATTTTCCATATTCAATGTATCTATATACATGTATTCCCATTGGAATTATTCATTGAGTTCCTTAAATGAATGTAATTAATTTAATCCATTCATAATGGATTCCATTTAATCCATTCATAATGAATTCTATTTAATTAATTCATAATAGATTCTATTTATTCCATTCATAATGTATTATAACTGATGAAACTGTGTGGAAAGATACATATAGAAGAATTTAGTTTATTCACATGAAAATTTCAGTGCACATCCAACAATATCTCACTTTCATTAAATTACTATAAAATATTTATAAAAAACTTTAAAACTCTATGAATTTACACAAAACTCCTTTTTGAATATGGTTTTATCATACACTATTCATTTTGGAATGAGCACTTTGTCCAAAATTTAATCCTTATCAAAAGGCCTAACCATGTGGCCCTACAGGATATTTTTTAAAAAAATTGAGCTCCAAGGATCTAAATATATGATAAAAAAATTATAATAGTATGATAGAGGGGATTTTACATTTGTCTCTTCGAAAAAAAGAAAGCATGTCGCAAGGAAGATTATTCGAATGGTTCAAACCTCATATGACACCCCTTTATTTGCAAGACTGTCGGCAAGGTGATTGGATTCATGATAGATGTGAGTGATTATGTAGTTCATTGTAGCGATCATGTTAAGGAAATTATCCCATTTATCTATCAACCTCCACGAAAGATGAATCTATCCCAACCTGACAGCATAGATGATTGTTGTAGAATTTGATTCGAACCATATATTATTCCAGTTGCTTTGACTTGCAACTAATACATCATTGATAAATACCATCATTTCCACCTATAAATCAGTGAAATGACCACAAGGTCCATGAATTAATTCCATAGTACCACCCATTGATCCCTAAAGATAACCCCATAGCTTTTTGGCCTCGGGTTTTTCCTTGAAGCCCCATCAGAATTACATTTATTCCATCCAATGAAAGGGGGAACCAGAAAACCTCAAGAGTACCTAAGGGTTTAGGGAAATTGTCACTGATTTTCAGATTCTGAAAAATAGATAAGTCTTGCATTGAGTTGTTGCATCATTCCACTTGCAGTGAGTTGTCATTTTTAATAGCAAGCGTGATTTTAGCAAGGGAGGTCTGATGTTTGAAGGAAGCTCACATGGATACTCTTGTTCATACTTCTCCAGATCATATGAATTAATTATTCACAAGCCACTCTGAATAGGATAGCAATTTTCTTAGACATATAAATATCCAGCAAAGAAATTATGAAGTCTTTTAAGTTTCCAGCCTACAGTGGATGAATCTCAAACCAATAAAAAAATTCTCTCTATAAAGCTTCTATAGTATGGAAACATAGGAATAAGTGATCCACATCCTCATGATGTTAGTGACACAGCATGCATATTGAATAAAGAGAAATTCCAACTCTCTATAGGTTGGAGTCTACTAGAAGCTTTTTTAGGGAGAGTCTACAAAGAAACATGAATCTTGATGGGGAAATCCATTTTTTCTGAAAATCTAAATCCATTTAATACTACCCTAAATCATATTCTTATAAAAACACTTTTAATCAAGAATTCCATTCAGGTTGGATTCCCAAATGAGTAAATCCTCATGTTTCAAAAATTCATACGAGGAAATAGTTAAAGCCATATCATAAGGCAACATGTTCAAATTTTCAAGTTGCTCCTTGATGGAAATGTTGTAGTCAATATCTGGATCAGGTGTGAAAATCCCATCAAGAAGTGGAGCTCCAGTCTAGTTGTCCTTCCAGAACATGGGGGAGGAATTCATACTCACCAACCAATTATAATTAATGATAATTTTCTAGAAAATTATTCTAATACCAATCCAAACAGAGGACTGCATGTATCTTGAGTTTCCTTTAATCATTTTATCTAAGAATATTCATCTAAGAAATTATAATGATTAAGAATTAACATTGATGAGTCTCCACATAAAATTACCTTGCAGGGATTGATTTAAGAGGTCGATATTTTTTATCCCAAGACCTCCCATGACCTGATACATGCATAATTTCTTCCAAGGAGCTATGAAAATTTTCATTTCCAATATGTTTCTACTCCACACAAAATTTATCATCATGGTGTTGATAGATTTAATAATAGAATCAGGCTAGAAGTACACCATGAATAAATAAACCATATTTGAGACCACCACATGTTTGACCAAGCATTTTATTCTCTCCATTGAGAGGTATTTACCCTTCCAAGATTAGATATTTCTTCTTATTTGGATTACAATGTTAGTGAAATGAGAATCCTGAGATCTTCCCCAAAAAATTGTAACACCAAGATAAATGAAGGGTAGAGATACTTCCCTTATAACCATGTTATTGATCATACATGATTTTCTAGATGATCTGATGTTATTTCCAAAATAAATGTAAGATTTTATCTAATTAATTTCCTGACCAGAGACACTTTCATAATGCATTAAGTCATTATTGATGTTTTTTATGTTTCTCATATCTCCCTAGGTAAAAATAATGATGTCATTATAAAATAAAATGTGATAAGGAGCATCAATATCTTGAGACACTTGGATGGTCTTAATATATCCCTTTCCCACTATATGAAAAATAATCCTACTGGGATAATCCTTGGTAATAGAAAAGATAATAGCTGAAATATGATCCCCCTACCTGACCCCCTAGAGAACTTAAAAAACCCTTCTGAGGACACATTAATAAGAATAGAGAAGTGGGCAGACCCAAGTATATCCTTAATCCAATGAATGAACCACATATTAAATCCAAACTCATAAAGAATATGACTAATGAATCTCTGGTCCATAGTGTCAAAAGCCTTCCTGATATTTGACTCAAATAGATGAGTAAATCACATGCCCCTCATCCAAATATTTGAACACATCATATTTGACTCAAATAAAAATTGATATGAATTTCATCTATCCAATTCAATAAAGTTTTAGATGGAATTACTTTTCTTACAAGTTAAAAAATCCCATCTTGGTTGCTCCCCAGATGATGACATGATCAACAATATACTGAACCACCCCCATATTATCTAAGTTCACATTTTGACTTGTATAATTAGGGTATCAAAGTATAAATTTTCTCATTCAAGGTATATCACCAACCTCAGATAAAAAGGATTTATAAAAAACAAACACCCCTAAGTATATTAATGGTCATATGAAATTTTATGAGATATACATTTATGAGTCAGTCTAAGTAATAAGTCTACTTATTACCTCATGAATATATTCTTTGTATCTCATATGAAACACTTTGTAATGAGTAAACAGATATATACAATATAACCTTAACATATAATCACAACCCATAATACTTATTGATGATTATTGATTAGAGACAACTCAAAGTTTTATACTTTGATGGGATATTATCATTCAACTATTCAGGTTAAATATATACAAGTAAATATGAATAAATGATAAACATATATTTATATTATAAAAAAATAATGATACATTATATAGATATTATATTAATCTATCAAGTATTGAATACCTAGAGACCTAACATGGCCCTCATGTTTGATTCTTTTGTGATACTGATGTTCCTTATCCTGAGAAATAGCTATATTGTTTCCATAGTAAATCTCAATTTATCTCTCAATACTGGGAACCACTCTAAGTTAAAAGATAAACTTCTTTGTATAAAAAAACTCCTTAATAGCATTTGATGTATTGATGTAATCTACCTCTATTTTTGAGTTTTCTATAGTGTATTTTTCTGAACTCTTCCAAGTGATAGATACACTATTTAAGAAAAACACAAAACCAATTTGAGACTTTATATCATCTTTGTTATATTGAAAACTTACATATATATAATCTTTCATATATAGATTATATTCTCCTCAAAATACCAATAACATATACTTAGTCCTTCTCAAGTACTTTAGGATGTTCTTCACATAAATCTAAGGAATCTCATCAGGATTTTATTGGTCTCTACTCATAATACTAAGAGCATAGGTGAAATCAGGTTGGTTACATAACATTTTATACATGATAGAACTTATAGAGGGTGTGTATGTAATTATATTCACCCCTTATAACTCTTTAAAAGGATCTCTAATCATCCTATGATTCGTGCAATGTAATACTAGTAAAGACCCCTTCTTAGAGTTCTCCATGATAAACTATTTTATTGCTTTAGAAATGTATGTGTCCTGACTAAGTCCAAGAAACCTTTTAGATTTATCTATATGGATCCTCAAACACAATATATAGGTTGATCCACCCATGTATTTCATCAAGAATCATTTACCCAGCCACATCCTCACAGAGTGAAGAGTCCGAATATCATTTCTGATAAGTAGTGTTTCATCCACATAAAATATCAAGATCACTACTACACTCCCACTGATCCACTTATATACACAATAATAATCCACATTTTTAATGAAACTAAACTCTTTGATTACATCATTAAACTAGATATTTTAACACAGAGAGGCTTGATTTTATCCATAAATGGACTATTTCAACTTGCATACCTTAGTAGACTCATTTGGCACTTCAAAGCCTCTAGGTTGTATCATGTACACATCCTCGACTAAATTCTCATTAAGGTAAGTGGTTTTTACATCCATTTGATATATCTAATAATCATAATGATATTTTATGGATATTATAATCCAAATAAACTTTATCACTACAACTAGTGAAAAATTTTATTCATAGTCAATACCAAGAATTTATTTGTAAAATTTTGTAACCAGACATGCTTTATAGGTATTCACTTTTCCAAATGTGTCATTTTTCTTACAGAAAATCCAATTATACCCTATGGGACTTACCCCTTAACTTACATCTACCAAGTTACAAAAAAAGTTAGTGTATATAGATTCCATTTCAAATTTCATTCCTTTTAACCATTTCTCATAATCAGAACTCTCAATATCCTCATGGTGGGAAGTATGTTCATCTCCTGTAAATGTTACTTCATCATAATTTTCTATGATAATTTCATATATATTGGGTTTATGATTAATCCTAGCATAATTTTTATGTTCATTTTTAACTTGAGTTGGTTCATCTTCCACAACACTTTATGGAATTAGCTCAAAATCCATCTCAGGAACATTTCCCATTTTTTGGTCTTTAAATTCTCTAAGATTAACTTTACTCCTAGTATATCCTCAACTTAAGTGTTCCTTAACAAGGAAAACACCACATCAATCCACAAACAATTTGTATTTAGTGGGTTAATAAAAGTATTATCCCTTGTTTTTTGGGGTAACCAAAAAATAAGCATTTATTAGATTTAAGGTCAAGTTTATCAGAATCCAAACATTAAATGTATGCTTCAAAACCCCAAATTTTCATAAAATAAATGTCATAATACTTCCCAAAACATATCTTATGTGGTTTCTTTATGACTGTTTTAGATGGAACGCGGTTTATTAATAAAGTAGTAGTCTCTATAGAATATTCCTAGAATAAAATTGGAAGTTTACATAGATTCATTATCAATCAAAACATTTCTAATAAGTTAGGATTTTTTTCTCTCAGACACACCATTCTGTTATGGTGTTCTAAGAGGTGTTAGTTTGAAAGTAATTTCATAAATCCTCAGATGATCTATGAATTCTTGGATGAATTATTCACCACCCTGATCTAATAAAAGAATATTAATAATTTTTCTAAGTTGATTTTGTACTCTATTATGAAATTGTTTTGCATTTAAAAAGGTTCATACTTATGTTACATCAAAAACACATATCCATAATAATTGAATTCATTAATAAAAATAATAAATTACCTATAACCACCAATTTCTTGTAAACTCATTAGTCCACATACATCACTATGTATGATTTCCAATATTACACTAACCTAAAAGGTGCCTTTTTCATTCTTTCCAATAAAAAATATTTACATATATCAAATGATTTATAATTTAATGAGTTAAAAACCATCTTTTTCGAGTTTTTGAACAAGTTTCTCATTTATATGTCTGATGTGACAATACGAAAGGTTTTTGGGATTAGAATAAACTTTTTACTTCTTATTCTAAATATTATATATAATATTATCCATTTCTAGAATGTATAAACTATTTATTATATTCCTAATGACATAAAACATTTTATTCTTATATATAGAAAAATATTTTTCTTAATAGAGAATTAAAATACCTTCTTGTCCAATAAAGATAGAGAAATAAAAAAATTGTTTATAGTAGGAACATAATAAAATTTATCTATTTCTAGTATTTATCTACTTGGAAAACAAGATCATAAATGGTGACCACTAATGCAACAACTCTTTCTCATTTAATGACATGAAGATATAATTTACACTTCATCAATTCCCTCCTATCTATGAGTATGTGTTTGTTAGCACAAATTTATGATGTACACCTAGTATATAATACCCATGAGTCAAAGTTAGAAAATTTTACTTTTATAATATTCATATTCTGGGGCTCTCTCCTTGAGATAACTTCTCCACTATGGATATAGATCTTTAAATGCTTTATAGATCATACCTATTAATGATATCAAAATGATTAATGTGAAGTATGATAATCTAATGCAATGTAATATCAGTGGGTGAGTATCAAATTTTATATTTTTTATTTATAGACTTTAAATGAAAGTAACCCCACTAAAATTGATGATCTTATACATCATATACATTTAGTGATCCAATATATATATTTCATCATGACTTACATTGGTTTATTAATGTAAATGAGCTATGATTATTTAAGTAAGGAATCATCCCAATTCTAACAGTTACGATTCTTGGATAATTGAGTGGATAACTCTTTACCAAATCCATCATATGGATAAAATCAACTTCATTCTTCTAGTATCCTAATCATTAGGGTTTCTCAGCTAGTGTAACCCAAAAATGTTAAGAATAATATATTAAATAAAAATTAATGGATACTCATGATAAGCTCAACATAGCTTAAAAGATAATCCAAAGTCAGTTATAGCTTACTTTCCTTACTCAAGATAATCTAGGGGTACTCTTGTTGAGCTTGAAAATACCCAGTTGAATTATTGATGTCTTGAAAAGTTTCACTTTAAAAATAATTTAACACTTATTATTTGAGGGGTTTTCTTTCAAATTTTAGCTAATTTAATATACATAATATGCAAATTAAATTCATAACTATTATATCCAATGTAATGTTTATATTCTCGTGTTTTATTCCTTCTATTCATGAATTATTATTTCAACCACAAAATTAATGTGTTCACACCACATTAATATGTAACTCTTTACATAAACCATAGTATGTGTTACTCACCCAAAAATAGAGTCTAAACATATTCATACATATATGAATGCATCATATGAATAAGGTGCATTAACTCTTTATATAAATTCATAGAGTTATATGATATTGACAATCTCTACATGAGTGAGTTCAGAGAAATAGATAGCTAACCTCATTCACCTTTCTGAGATAAGGCGTAAGCCTTCAAACTAGTAGGTAGTCCGACACAAATTCCCACTCCCTAAGGAGACTTTACTCAAGATAGAATCTAATTCATAATAAATCTAAAACCTAATATTTGAAAACTATTCACAATGACTATATTCAAGCTATTAACTTCAATTAAAAATTGAGGTCAAGGTAAATGGAAAATAAATTTTATGGAGTCATACTTAATATACAATAAAAGGAACTATCTCCTATAAGTAATTTATCACATAAATAATCATACACATTATTCAAATTATATTAAAAATTTATATATATTAATAAATAAAGGAATAATTTTTAAATAAATGAACACTTTAAATATTTAATAATGAGATAATTATTTATGAACTATTCAAAAATGAAAACTAATTATAAACACTATAATTTAGATAAACTTATGTTCATTCCAAAATCATGAATATAAATATTTTATATCCAATTTTAATATGAAAACTTTTATATTTTAACATTATATGGAATTTTATTTTAAATATATGATATTTCATTAATTATAAACATTTTTATAATTTAATTTTTATTCTGTTAACATTTTACATAATTTAAATATCATTTATATTATTTAAACCTTTAATCAAATCAATCATCAAATATTTTTTATGTGGTCAAAACAATAACTTAACTAAAGACTTTTTTAAAATTTGAACAATTAAAATTAATTAATTATGAATAATTCATAACTATAAATATAAAATCCTTTATATTTTGGCCTTATTTATGTAATTTATAAACTCTTTATGAATTAATCTTATGGTATCTAAATAAAAAATTTGTTTCAAGATCACAAGGCATGCCATGTAATTTTGTAAAATGTATTTTAAATATTAACATTTAATATTTGGAATATTTTATTAATAAATTTTTCATAAAAATTTATATAATTAATTATAAACTATTTATATTTAATTAATTTGTATACTCTAAAAATTAAAATATTCCAAAATTACCTTTTATTGTGATTTATAAAAAAATATATAAACCATATAAATTTGAAAAAGATATTCTAAATATTAACTCTTTAATATTAATGGAATATTTATAATAAATATTTCAAAAACATTTAATCAACTAACCATAAACATTTTATAGTTAATTTATAAAACACATTTGAACATTTTATAAATATTCCAAAATATCTTTTCCATCATTCATAAAAAAATTATAAATAATATAATTAAATTATTAATAGAATTTTCTAGATAAATAAATCTTTTATTTATTATGAGAAAAAATTTGAAGAATTTTAGATTTAACATAGTCTTATAAAACTAATTTCATAAAGCCTAATAATTTATAAATAACCTAAAACACTAATTCTTTTTTCCCACATAAATGACGCTGACTATGTTAACTACTTAATGTAAATCATGTCTTCCACTACATATTATGTTAACATATTAATGTAATTATTGAGTGGTGCTCCTAAAATTATTTCAATATATAACATAATGTCAGGAGGAGAAAACTAATTACAATTTCATAAAACATGTTCTTCATTTAATAGTGAAAGAAATACATTGAATCAATGAGGAACCTAAATTTGATACCACTGTTGGGTTTTAGTAGTTCATTATATGAAAAAAAGTTAATATAAAAAACCCATAAATTTTTCAGATATGTCTTAAAAAATCAACATATAAAATAAACAAAGAACATAAATTTTCATACCTAGATAACAGTAATATCTATCTTTGATATTTTATGGAGTATGCTTCATATCAAACACTATAGCAGTAGACAAAATACTCTTATCTCGAAGGGGATTACGCCAGCCAAAGGATACTAGAATTTTTCTTAAGGATATATAAACCAAGAAGGGGTGATATCACATTCACCTAGTGATAAACTGAATTTTAGGAGGAAGAGAGAATTGGTAGGCTTATTTACATATAGTTGTTTCCAATAGGAGGGACCTTATCCCTTCATATGGACATCCTTGGCATGTTTCATTTAATAAAATGCATTGTAAAAATTAAATGTATCAGCATAAATTTATTCCCATTGTAATTATTCATTTAATTCCTTAAATGAATACAATACATTTAATCTATTCATAATAGATTTCATTTAATTCATTAATAATGTATTATAACTTATAAAACCATGTGGAAAGATAGATGCACTAGTATTTAATTCATTCACATGAATATTTTAGTGCACATACAACAAGGTCATCTTCTAAGAGCTATATGGGGGGTTGTAGTTTCCACAATGAGGGTTTAGAGGGGGTGAGGAAGAATCAGGGGCATGGGGATGAAAAAGGGGATATTTTGAGGATTTTTGTTTATTGTGTAGCGACTGACACCAATTTAACCACATGTAAATGATCAGATTTCTATTATTACATTATCATAGATTTAAAATCAATGATAAAATATTTTTGAGTATTGATAAATGTTTTTTATAGTGTTATACATCTTTTATTTTGGGTTAGTGTCAATTTTTTTGTTGGAATTTTATAAATTAATTGCTCACAATTCACGATTACATTAATAAGTTTTTATAAAAATTTACGATTATATAATTTAATGTGATCACTATATTGAGAAATTTTTATTTTTATTGTTTTCTTTACACATTCTTATAGATACATTACATTCATGCATCGACCTTCCTTATCAATTTAGTGATTGTGATTATGATTATTAACATTTTCATTTTAGGATTACATGTAGTTGATATTAGATATCGCATGTTTATTTTAAGTGTAATACCTCTCAATTATGATATTATATAATTGATGTTACCAATAAACCATTGAATATCTATAAAAAAATTATAGATACACCTATACAACTTGGTCATTAATAAGAAGTGTGTTTTGTTATATTATTTCACCAGTATTCTCCCCCCATGCATTTTCATGGGACATAGTTGCTTTTGAAATAAATAAAAATAACTTTATTTATAAAAAATATAATCAAATACAATATAAAATGATAAATAAATTATATAATGAAAATTAAATAATGAAAATGTAACAAATAACATTGATATTGAGTTATATGTAAAGAGGTTTTCCAAGTGGGAAAAATACAATTTAGGGAAACACATTAACATATCAATTGCTCTTAATTCATTATTTTCATTCTTAATTTTTTTCATGTAGTTTTCTAAAGTCATCTATTTTATAATATACTCATATGTTAAACTTTAATATTTGAAATTGGTGACATATTCATATCTTTTTTTTAAACATTATTCATCAAAATCATGTTATAAATGAAAATATGAATATGATAATTACAAATATTTCAAAACTAAAGTAACTAAAGAAAATGTACTTTATAAATTAATCTAATTGATAATAATAATTATACATGTTTTTTAAAAAATTTTAATGTAATTTTAAGTTTTTTATGCATATTTTTTCATAATGTACACATATAGATGTTAATATTTTAGTGTTTTTTTAACATTAGGTTTTTTTAAATGTGATTGTATGAATACTATATGCATACATGTGTATGCATATTGGTGTTTTTTTTTTAAATATGCATGAATGTGTATAGGTGTATGTGAATTAAAAAAATGTATGTGTAGTTTATGCATATATGTAAAGACCCGTAAATTTCAAGGAAATTTTTTTTTAATTTTTTTTTGGAATTTTACAAGAGCGCAGTCTCTGACGGCACCTGATTCCGAGGCCCGGTGTGCCCGGAATCATTTTCCGAAGTTTGGCTCGGGTACGTTCAGTGAACGAATGAGCGGGTTTTTCTAACTTTTGAACCGGTGCCCGGAATCGAATTCTGAGGGCTCCGATGAAATCGCAGTGCCGGTATTCGCTTAGAAACGCCTCTTCCGGAGTTGCGTTTGCTCGGGTGTGGTTTTTAATTTTCGGGCTTAAAGTTGAGAAATAAAATAATTTTGCGACAACTTTATTTTATTTCTCTTAAGCCACTTGGAAGCCACTTGAAGCCACTTAAAGGCGGCTTGAACTGAGTTAAACCGGATAGGATGCTATCCAGAAATATCCTACCCCCTTGGTAGGATATTTGTGAGGTGGGGCCCGCACGAGCCCCGCCGTTTCTTTCCGCTAAGAAACGCACCCGCAAAAACCCGTCTTTATGAAAGTCAACTGGCGCGTTTCTTAAAATCTTAACATACCATTTAATTGGGTGGTTTATTTCGTGAATTAAAGGGGCTGTTTCTTTCGTTGAATTAATTCAACGAATTAATTCAATCGTTTCTTAACCAGTTTTCAAATTCGTTGGCGTAATAATAAAGTAAGGCCAACGCACGACCTCTGGTTATTTGCACATTGAGAAGATTTGAGAGGACCCTCGTATCTTCTTCTCCCTTGCGAAGAATGCGAAGAACGCGAAGAACGTGAAGAACGCGAAGAATGCCGAACCCGGAAATCGACGACGCTTCCGTCCGAGACGTTCTTCCCCGCCCCGATCTCCGATCACCAACCATTTGAGGTGAGTGATTTCGGGTTTCCTCTAAAGGTTCTTTTTGGTTTTAAACGAAACATAGATTTAATTATTTATAATTTAAATCTGTTGTTCTTGGTCCATTGAGCTCGCCGACTCAATGCTGGATTCCGCGACGACGCGACGCCTTCCCGCGACGACGCGACGATCCCCCTCTTCCGCGACGAGCTTTTCCGCGAAGAACGCCCGCGCACGACGATCAACGAGGTAGGGATTTATTTTGGGAATTACCCCCTTTTTATTATTTTCCCGTAAGTGTTTCTTTAAAAAGTTAAAGAACCAGTTTCAA
Source organism: Viscum album (assembly GCA_963277665.1). Classification (NCBI taxonomy): domain Eukaryota; kingdom Viridiplantae; phylum Streptophyta; class Magnoliopsida; order Santalales; family Viscaceae; genus Viscum; species Viscum album. The sequence continues at coordinate 1,221,818,398 of OY728148.1, read as the reverse complement.
ATGAACAATTTTTTTTTATTAAAATTTTCAGTTCATGTGTTGAACTTTTTCCCCCGTTTGATTATCTCTAACGCAGAGGGTGCGGGCCAAACGAACACGGCCCGACGACCCTCCGCCGTTCTTCATTTTGTGCGGATTCGACGGGCGACGACGGAACATGCCGCAACGGATGTTTGACGATCCCGTAGTGAATAACGAGTCCCGGGAGGAGCAATGGCGCAGACGGGAAGAGAATCGGACCACCGGAGCGATCCCGGTGGCCTGCGGAACACACCGGCGGCGCGGGTCGCCGGCGCGGCGGCGCCCCAGCGCGCCGCCAGACAGGCCACTTCGGCTTCAGCCACGGTGGCGGCGGCACCCGCGGACCCGCGTCCGTGCGGGTCCGGTGCCCTCGGACGCGGCTGAAGCCGCGTCCCGACTCAGCGCGGCCCCACGCGGGGGGCCGCGGCACCACCAGGCCGCGGGGGCGGCGCCCCGCGTGCCTCGGTCGCTCGGCCGAACCGGGCCAGGCCGGGCCGTCCGGCCGGGCCGTGCCCTGGCCAGACCGGACCGGGTCGGACCGGGTCGGGTCGACCCGGTTCGGCCGACTCCCGGGGGGGTCGGGTCGGCCCAGGCCCGTACCCCCCGTCTTCGGACGGTTTTCGTTCAAACGCCCGTAAATTGAGATACGGGCCTCCAAACGACTCGCCGTCAGCGGCAACGCGATCCTTGGATCGAGACGGTCGTTTCGGTATATCGCACTCAAGGTTTCAGAATACTTTGAGTTCGTCCGGGTTGGTTCGTACACGAAACCAACCGGGCCCTCGGAGCGGAAAAGCTCATATCTTGAGCTACGGACGTCCGATTGACGTTCCATCAGCTTTGTTGAATTCCTCTTTGTGAGACGGATCTTTTGGAATACTCCTCCTAAGGTTTGGACGTAGGTGGAGTACGGTCGGGTTGGTTTTGCCTTAAAAACCAACCGGGCCCCTGGGACGAAAAAGCCAATAACTCCCAGACCGGGCGTCCGATTGACACGCCATCTGCAACGTTGAGTTCCTGTTGACGATACGGAACTTTTGGATACATCAACTTCGGACTTTATGTCAGTTGATGTATCAGCCTCTCGGCTCGTGGAGCGGACCCTCCCGAACGAGCTTGCTGTGTGCGGGAACCCTAGTGCTGGCTGCGACTGCTTCTTCGACAGCGACGACCGTGCAGAGATCCTCAGTGGACTGCGGCGACTACTGTGCAGAGATCCTCCGTGGACTCCGACGACGACCATGCAGAGATCCTCAGTGGACTGCGGCGACGACTGTGCAGAGATCCTCAGCGGACTGCGACGACTACTGCACTCAGCGATCCTGCGTGGATTAGTGCTACAGGTCCTACGTGAGCCCGGTCCTGTGTGGGCCCGATCCTGTGTGGGTCCGATCCTGTGTGGGTCAGCGCTCAGCGGTTCTGTGTGAGCCAGCGCCTACAGGTCCTGCGTGGGCCCAGTCCTGTGTGGGCCCGATCCTGTGTGGGTCCGATCCTGTGTGGGTCATTGCGGGGGTTAGTTACCTATCGATCCTTCGTGGGTCCGACGACTTAGATGGATCAGTGATCATCTTTATCGTCATCCGAAGAAGTATACATGTGTGAGCTGAATCTTGTGTTACTCTCCTTTGTGGATTGTGTTGAGCTATCCTGTGTGGATTTACTGTTTACTCTCCTTTGTGGATTGTGTTGTTCTATCCTGTGTGGGTATACGTTTGATTTCCTGTGTGGACTGGGTTGTGCTTGGGCTCGGACGTTGGAGCCGAACGGGAATTGATGACTTAGGTATATGTATGGGCATATACCTAAGCCGTGTCAGATGTTACTTCGTGATTGTATCTTTACTTTGTGGATTATCCTTTGTGGATTTCGGGAGACCTTCGGGGGTCTCGGGGTCCCTATTGAGTAGCTTATACTCACCCTTGCACGGGCTTTGCCCGCACTATGTTGTGTTGGTTGCAGACGACGGACAGCGCTGATCGTGGTGGAGGCGTGCAGAGCAGGACTGTACCTGGAGGTGGACCACTGGGCGGGACGTACTCGGAGCGGTCAGGTGGACCCGAGGAGCAGTGGAGGCTATCTGTACCCACCCTTCAGGTGGGACTTCCAGAGGACAGCTCGACGCTGCAGTTTTCCCTTTTCAGTTGCTGTTTTTCCTTTCAGTTGTACTTTACAGTTGGGCTTGTATTTCCGGACCCTTTTACTTTCATCACAGCTTGTACAGTTTTTACTTAGTGTTTACTTTTCCGCTTGCTTACTCTGTGGTGCTTGTTTACTTTTCAAAGGCAATGCCTTCCCTTTTTTTTGGGATTTACGCCTTGGTGCTAGTCGCCAGCCCCTGGCCTATGGAAGGCGGGCTTGGGGTAGTCACGGCACGGGCCCCGAGGGCGGGTCGTGACAATATAGGTTTATGTAATTTCAAACAATGTATGTATACTATATGCAATTTATTAATCTGAAAGAGGCGTAGGAGGAATACTAAACTACATACAAAGGGTATGCATGCTATAATTTCATATAGTATTCAATTTATTCTTATTGTAATTTTATATAGTATGAATCTGAAAGAGGCATGGGAGTATACAATTTCATAATTCATATAGTATATTGTATGTGTACAATATGCATACCTTCAAACAATGTATTCATATTTTATTCATATATATGTATATAATTTTAAAAAATCATGCATACTCCATGCATATTGTGTGTGTGTTTCATACACTTGTACATATATAGTATTAAATGTCTGCATATTATATGCACACTATAATTTCATGCAGTATAAATTTGGAGGATGCATGGGAGGCAAAGAAGTATGCAATTTCATAAGGCATATAGTATATTGTATGTGTGCAGGTGTGTAGCTTAAAATATTATATGCATATTGTATGAATATAGGTATATGTAATTTCAAAAAATGTATGCATAATGTATGCATATTGGTATTTGAATATATTTTTTTTCATTATGATCATATGGATGTTGTATGTATGTAGGTGTATGTATATAGGTGTGTTTTAAAAAATGTTAATATATGCATACTTTATACATTTAAAGTAATATTGGATATGATAAGAATAATGAATAATAAATGAAAATTTAAAAGGTAATATGTAAAGTTAGCTTTAAGCTAGTGCGGGAGATGAATATTCTTCCTAATGTTTCATAACACCTCTTAGATTTACATGTTTGTAAAGACCATAAATAGATCCAATGTTTACATGGAAAATAAGAGGTTACCAAACATGGGTCCATCAATAGATCTAATTTTCATACCATCCACCATATTTGATCGAAATTACACAACCGACTCCACAAATACCCCATATACATAAAAATTATAAATTTTCGATTTCACCATGGTCCTATTTGAAGAACAGTTAATAAAAAACTATTTATTTCACATATTTGACTGTTTCAAAACTCATTATCACATAAGAATGGATCTAAATCTTTTGATGATTTCCTCTCACATTATTTGAAAATAAATATCATGTATCATCCATATATTTTTTATGGGAAAGGCTACTAATCAAACTCCATTATTATCATATATTGAAAAAGGATTGGTTTTTATAATAGGATTCTTGGATTTTAAAAATAAATTTCAAAAACACTCTTCTAAATGGATCAATATTCCCTTCAATGTAACTTATGGTGGATAAAGTATATAGATGGCCTTAGTGCTCACAATTAATTTTCTCTATAGACTCACTTTCAACTTCATTATCTCTTAGGTGAATTTTATAGTTCATCCTTAGTGGCTTCCATGAGGTTCAGATGTCACATGTTGGTGTGAAGAATAAACTTGATCCTTAAGGTAGTGATCATTATTAAAATATTTCAAAGTTGGGATATAGACACATTAACTCTAATGAATCTAGATTCAATAAAAAGATATAATAATAGTATAGAAAATTAATTTTTTAATAATCAATGAAATTCTATTTTGAAAAGATTAAATATAATAAGATATCTTTCCATGTGAATCCTCATTCTTTTGTAATCTTGAAGGATTTTTAAAAATCATTTTCAAATTTGAGTTACTCGCATATATTATACTTTAAATATGTCGGTTTAATGGATTCAATCCACCCATGGTATATTTAAACATGACTCTTCACATTACCTTAGTTTAGAAAATTGCTGGAGTAGTTCACAATTATACAAGCAAAGAGTTTTCCTTTATGAATAAGAAGATGTCGATTCAAGTAGTGTAATTGATTATGTAATCATTTATAGAGAAAATAAACATCTATAAGCCTAGATGTTTATGTTATCAATTGATGTAAATTTTCATGTATTAATATCATATTTTAATTAAAAATATGTAATTAGCTTCATCATAACAAATTTAAAACAAATGAAGGGGTGAAACAACAAAATAGTGTAAGGTATTTAGATATTATTCAAAGGTATTAATCCAAATTTAAAAAAAATAAAGTTTGAGTGTATTAATTTCTTATAAAATAGTGAATTAAATTAATTCAAAAATATCCTTCTAAAATGTGGGAGGGGTATCAACCTGGGGTTCTTGACAGACATTACAACAAACTACTTAACTGCATTAAATAATAGAGGATAGAAAATCATGTGTAGAAACCTTTACATACATTCATTTTAAGTAGACTGGGATGGTGGGGAGAGCCAAACGAGAGTAATTACAAAGGAATCTAGTTCTAGAATATAAGTTCTTGATAAATTGTATTATTCCAATTCCTTCCAAGCTATAAGAAATTATAATCATGGGAATTTAAAAATCATTCAAGTTATTGGAAATTATAATGTTTTGGTATTTGGTTATATATGTCTTTTCATTATTCTAGAAAAAAATATCATCCCATAAAAAAATGCATGTTTCTAGTTTTTTGTATTATGTTATATATGTTCTATCATAGTTGTAGAAACAAACACTATCCTATAAAAACATATATGTGTAAATAATCCAATCTATAGGAAATTATAATTAGACTAAATGTATGTAGAGATATTTTTACATGAATACTGTCATAAAAGGTCATTTAAGAGAGAACCAAACATTGTCTTGGATAAAATTGATCCCCAACCTTCATCATTACATCTAATAAATTAATTATTGATTAAATTTAAGAATGAAACTCTAGTTGTATAAAAAATAATATTAGGTAAATTATAGGATATTTAAATAATGAATGTTTCCAAATAAAATATTAAATATAATAAAAATATATATATCATTATATAAAACATACCTAAAAGTATTTGAATATGATTATTAAATTCACATTATAGGATCTAAATTGGAATCTTTGGATGTTACAGGAGTAACAATTAGTTGAATGGTTATTATTGATTTGTAAATTCATTGAATGTGAATAATAACAATCATAATTTATTATAGAAGTAATATTTAAAAAAGAAATTAAAACAAATATTATACTATTTTATACATATGAGGGGGAATATTTTTCATCATGTTCTTAGTGATATTCATGACTATCCCTTCGTGACTGATTTTATAACACATCAACATTAATTGTCTTTTCTTGGGCTATAGACTAGGGGTTATGTTAAACTTCCAATATTGGTCACTTTGCATAAGCATAGTGGCGGTCACCAATCAATCCATTGATGCTGGAAAAGAAAATTAGAATAACACATGCATATTAAACTCTAGAGAAATTCAAAAATGGTGATAGAAATCAAGATTTCTTGGGTATAATTTATATTGAAACATACCTTGATAAAAAAGTTAAAGTTTTTGTCTTTACCATCCCATAAAATCCAAACTAATTCGAACTATCTATGAGTCAAAGGTTCCAAAATACAATTTTTAAAGCTCTTCAAGATCATCATTCATTATGATCTAATATTAAAGAAGATCTGTTTGGTGAAACAATAAATTTGCACAAAAATACTACAAAAAAACCAAATAACTATACCTGTAATCGACCAATGTCATATGAAACTAGAGATCCAATGTTTTTTTCAACTATTTTTTCTTAATGTCAAGAAAAAATGTAAAACTGAAAGGAATCAGAGACTTTAAAAGGAAATAGAGAAAATTAAACCAAAAATGTTGAAAAATAAAAAAAATGTAATTTAAAAATGTTGGTATAAATTCTAACCTTCTTTTCTAAAGCATTATTTTATGCTTCTATATCTCCACTCCTTTCAGAAATAGAAAATTATGTTAGGGTGAGAAAATATTGATTGAATAAAAATTATAGGGATAAAAATAAATTTATTTAATGAAAAATATTTGATTCAATGGCCTAAAGAAAAAAAATCATGCATATTTGTGTAGAAATCTAAATGAAAAATAGTTTGAAAATGTAAATAAATTAAAGAAACACTTGGGGAATAAAACAAAAGTATGCATAAATAGATATTCATAAAATAAAAGGTAGAGGATGGATGTGTAAAGTCTTGTTCATAAAAATATAAGTGGGATGCATGGTTAAACACATTTTAACAATAATAATGCATCACATATCATACAATTATATATAATACATATTTAAAAAATTAAATTATTTGAACATACACACTTTAATAAATTAGTTTTAATTATTTTATTAAAAAAATAAAAATATGAGAGCCAAAATTCTAGAATAATTAATTTATTATAGATAATAAAATAAATATGGTAATGAAAAAGTGTTCATGATTCATTAATTGAATTGAATTTGTCAATAAGATTTATGATCAATTGAGAGGTGTTCCAAAAATTATGTTTGGAGTGGAATTCATGTTGTATTCTCTAGGGAAACATGAAATGAATATATAAATGGATTATTATTTAATATTATAAAAATTTATTTGGGAATTAGAATTTGGAAATAATAAGATACTATATAATGGATCATTTTCTGACATTATGTTAATTTTTTGCTTCAATATTATTGGCATTGTCACGACATCTATTTGGGTGGCCAAATTTTGAACATGATGATTATTGATAGAAATATTGTTGATATAAAGGAAATAAATGATAAATATCATATTAATTAGAAAAAAATAATTCATTACAATTTTAAGAGTGTAAATAATGCACCATTTAATGATATAGTTGATAAAGTTAGTTGAGTTAGGCTTTTTAATCCAATGATAGCTGAAAAAAATTTGTCCATGTGAATGATATTAAACTATTCAGTACTTGAAAGTATTGAACTTGAAACAATAGATATGCCTAAAATAATTATAATGGTAATTATTCTATTTAGAATCTCATATTAATTAAAATTATATCTTTTAAGTAGATTTAAAAACATAGATTTGCAGTGGATTATTTTTTCAAACTCGTTAACATTTATTGAAATATCACTTAATTAGAGGCTTCTTGGGAATTGGAATTCATCTATGACATGTTTGGAATAATTTGTTAAGGATTAAAACAAATTTATGATATTAAAAAATTCCATCTAATATCCTATTTTCAAATTAGAAAATAGAAATATTAAAAGTGGAAGTTAACTTCCAATGAATCTGAGATGGTTTTACAAATAAAGTAATGGTATTTGACCAAATAGGAATTAGTATAGTTGAAAATGAAATAAGAAAAATACATATAATGTATATGATTTAGATGTAAAGGAAGAGAAATGTAAATATATTTTTATGATTTTAATAAATTGAAAGTGAATTGTAAATGTGTATGAATAATATAATAAAAGTTCATTAATTATAAAATTAAAAGGAGATTGAATAATGGATAAAATAAAATCATGGTTAACTAAAATTTCATTAAATTATATATGCATTGTACATGTATAGAAACTGAAAGTGCATAATACATTTATAGAAACTTAGTAAACTACAAGGAAGTCACTAAATATCAAATTATAAAGTAATCAATTATCATGTTATAATAAAAATAAATAATTAATTAAAATAAAATATTTTAAAGTCAATAAAGTAATAGTAAAGAAATTAAAAATATTATAACAATACTATTAATTAAATAGGGATTTTTTATAAGTTTTTGAAAAAAAATAAAAAAAAAGGTTAAATTAAAAAAATGTATATACATAAAGGTGTTGTTTGCCTTAACGTATTTTAGATAAATATGAAAGTAATTAAGGAGCGCAATGCCTTTGCCTCGAACCGATGGAGTGGAACAAGTGTTGTCTCCCAAAACAACTTTATCCTTTTAATAGACAAAAGGCATGGGGGTGAAAATGCATTTCAACTAATTTAAGGAGAAAGGAATTTTGGGAGGAAATTCCTTTTATCCCCACCCCTATATGTAATGACCCAATGTTTTATCAATGAAATTCACTTCTTATAATTATTTATTATAGTATAATAATATAATATTACATATAGAACACAATACAAGCCTTATAAATTAATATTGAGTGAAATAAAAGGTATCTCTAGAAGTTAAGGAACGTATACTAATGAAATAGTAACTTGACCTTTGGAATAGTAATGTGACCTTTATGAATAGTAAACCATCCAATTGAATAGTAAAATCACTAATTAAAGTATAAATAAAATTTATCCATCTTATAAGTGACAATATGATATAAATATATCATAGTATAAGTAAGTAAATATTTTAAAAATTATTAATTAATTGTTGGTATTATTGTAAGTCATGTATATTTAATTAAAATTTTATGATTAATTTAATAGTTTAAAATAAAATTTATTCATAAATAATTATTTTGATGAATTATAATTATAAGATAATTTTAAGAGACCTTGATTAATTTTTCAATGTATAAGAAAAGTAGTTTTAATTTTAAATTTTGTATTTTTCAAGTGAATTATGATTTTAATTAAAAATTAAATTTATCATATTTATAAAATTATTTTCATAAAATGGAGTTAATTTATTAATTATACATGTTATAAAATGGTTGGGGTGAATTTTTGGAATTTTTCTAAAATACTTCAATTTTTGATGAATAGTGAAATATGATAATTTACGGTAAATGCTAAATACATGAATTATGATGTCATCAGCTGATGGATGAATTATGTAAGGATATTATCTCTAACTCAAATTCCCAATTACTGTTTTTTTGTCACAAAAATAAAGATTATTCATAGTCTTGAGAAAAAATATTAAACTAATGATTAAAATAATGGGAAACCCCTCATCTCCTCCATTATAAATACCACCCCCTTTATCTCCTCTCCTCACACCTCTCAAGCCTTGTGCCTAGTAAAAATTCTGATCAAATCACTCCCTAATCCCCTCTCACATGTTCAAAATACCTTGGTCTCTTTAAAATACCAAATCCTCTCCCCTAAAGAGGTTCTCAAGGAAGATATATTCAAGAGGTAAGTTCCTCTTTTCATTTCTTTAATTTTCTTTCAAGTTCCATTCTTTTATTTTTCTTTCCTCACCTCATTTCATCCAAATGTTATGATAAATATATTACCTTAAATTTAATGTAATTTTTTTATGATAATGGAATAATTCATCATCATCTCTCCTTTCCCCTCCATTTATACTAGAAATGAAAACACCTTCTGAGATATGTTAATTTCTCACATTCAAGGACAACGAGTTTTCAATTTCTATTATCATCTTTAATTTTGGTCATGAAACCATTTTCATGGTTTAAACATACTATAATATATGTATTATGTATAATTTAAGGTTCTGTAATATTTTTTACACATGATATTAATTTATAAAGCAAAATGTGTTCGATGTGATCAAAAAACCACCAATTAACGAAAACAATTATCATTACAGTTTTATATAATGATTAATCTTCAATAAAAATAACCAAATGAATTTTATAACCAATTAATCTAATTTATTATCACTAATAACATATAACTCCAATTCTGGATAACCATTCTCATCTTACATGTTTATCCTTACAAGTATATAAGTAAACCAATCATGAAAACCAATGAAACAAACAATGAAATTGAACCTCTTAACCCATCAAAAAGGTCACAAATGAACTTGATAAGGTTGTAATAAATCAATTACATAAATAATAAGTTATTTAAATATTAACTAATGAATTTAATTTGGTTATCCAGGACATTAAGATCTAGTGAAGGACACCATCGAACTTAATGTAAGGGATTCTACCCGAACCTCCATTATTCCTTCAGGTTTCTCTATCTTTATTTATACCCAAATGAAGTTATATTTTATTTTTATGTACATATTATAAATGTTTTTTACATTCTAAAAAATCATGTATCAAGATCCATTCATCATTCTCTTTTAAAGATATACATGTTTTTAAATGATTCCCTCCTCAATACTTTCCGATAAGCAAACCCGTTTTAAGGGAACTTCCCGAATTCTTACCCAATTTAAAGTTCAATATATAATATATTTTAAGCTAACATTGTTTTTATAAAATAATCATTTCTATTATGAAAACATTCTTGGTTCAATTCTGGTTTTATATAAAATATTATTTCCTTTTATATTTAAAATTCTCTTTAGTATTTTCCTTAAAACTGCACTAAAATATTTTAATGTTAAAATTTAATAAATACTCTTATTACATGTTGTCACTTATTTTTGACCTCACTTACCATGATATATGCCTATTTTCCCTTATTAATTTCCATTTATATTTTAATTCCTTTCTTTCGTGGACACTTATTTGATACACCCATTTAATATGCTTTATGACATGATTATGATACTCATTTCTTTCCATGGGTACCCTTATATTTATGTATGATTGATTATGTATGATTATATATGTGGAAAGAATATTCATGAACATTTTATGATGGGTGTTCCCATATATAACTCCAATTCATTGGGTAAAGTTGAGTCTCATGAGACTTTATGTGCAATGGTATTGGTGGTTAGCCTTGACTCGTGATACCATGTGAAACGGTCTTGGGGGTTAACCTTGACTTGTGATCCTCTATGTGAAATGAGCCTTGACTCATGATAAATTCATGTTTTATGTTTCTGACACATTACTATGAATCCATGTTTATATGATCCCATGTCTATATGTTATGATTCCATATGTTCTATTCCTTTTTATATCATTATATCATGCCTTCTAACCCATGTGCTAAAGCTTTATTCTTATGTTTATTCCCTTACCAGTATTTTTATATCATCCATTTGTTCATTTTATCCCTAGGTTATCCTATGAATATGTATTAGAACAATGTAAGTTAGGGTATATTTATGAATACTAAATAAATAAATGTTATATTTAGTTCCATGTTTTAAGTTTTATGTACCTAGTCTTCCAAGACACTAGACTTTTCAATACTTGGCTTGTAATATGATTCTTTACTATGCTTAAAATCATGTAATGATATGTGTAAAAGGATAGGGTCACTATATTTGGTATCAAAGGTAGGTTCTAGTTATTTTTTGATATTAGGAATAGAGCACTTTAGTAAGAACCTTAAGCATGAAACTAAGTATAAGAAAATATCCTGAAATTTTGGTAAGTATGGAGTAAGTGATTTATAAAGAAAATACATCCCTGTCTAGATACAAACAAGTGGATGTGTCTCTAGAGTAGATGTATCTAAGGGTAAAACCCAAAAACACTGCTTTGAACTAGACTTGAACGGGAACTGGTGAATGATAACAGGCCTTGCTGCACTCCTGGTTTGACACTCTGGGGGATATGTTTTGGTAAATTCATAATATTAGTATGAACCATTATTAAGGGAACAAAAAAAAGATCCCATAAGAATATGGGTTAAGAAAAAAATCAAGAATAACCAAGATTTAAACCTAGAGAATCATAGTTTAGGATATACTTTTTATTTAAAATTTTATCCTTTTATGTTTAAAGTTTCTTTTTTTATGCTTGTTAGTTAAGTATTAAATCCCCCCTAATTGTATGATATTTTTCTTAGTTAATGGTGAGAAATAGAAGAAAATGTGCCAATAATCAATGTTATAGGGAATGTGAATATTTCCCTAATGATATTCCAAATATGATGGGAATGGGTGCTCAAAACTTTATGACAGTACTTTCTCATCTATCTAAAGTTATGAATAATAACTTGAATTAGGTGGAACGCACTCCTCCTCCAAATAAAGAGCAATTTGTTGTAGATTCCTTCATACTATAATGTCCTACCATGTTTAGTGGATCTTCTGATCCCCTCCTTGAAAAACAGTGGATTACCTTCATTTAAAATATATTATCTATCCTCCAGTGCTCAAAATAAGAGAAAGTCATGCTAGAGGTCTATAGTTTTGATATGTAATCTGATTATTGGTAGAAATTGATCAAGAATATGAAGTCCTGGGAGGAAATTGATTATGTGGATTATGATAAATTCAAGAAAATTTTTTTTAATAAATAGTTTCTCTGAACCCTCCATCTCAATATGGGAAGAGAGTTCCTCAGATTTGAGCAGAAGGAAGATGAGTCCATTGAGGCGTATGAAGTAAACTTCACAAGGATTGAAAGATACACCTCCATATTTGTCATGAAAACTGAAATTAAGGTGGATCAATTCTTTTGTGGACTAAATCCGAGTATACTAAAATCATTGGTGATTTGTGACTTTGGTGGTTTTGAGGAGATTTTTTATTGTGTCCTCAAGGTTGAAATAGAGATTAGAGACTCTCAATGATCTTGTGGGCCTAGTGACAAAAAGTGAAAAAATGGAGTCTAATATGGGTGGTTCGAAAATAAATATTATGACGAAAAGAAGATCGAACATCCCACGTGTCAAAATTGTGTGAAGAGGCGTCCTAGGAACTGTCTAAAGGGAACCAATAATTACTTCAAATGTGGAAATATGGGACATCTAGAAAAGAACTACCAAAGGGATATAAATAATCCCACTAACATGGAAGAATAAAGGAAGGTTTATATCAACACTTAGCCTATAGTGTGGTGTTACAACTACAAGGAACATGGGAATTATGTGAACATTTCTATAAGCCAAGGGTTTTTAAAGGAAATCAAAAACAACCTCCAAGGAAACAAGGAAAGGATTATGCTATCACTATTGATAATATAGAGCCAGACAATGATGTGGTGACAGGTATGCTAGTTATTCATTCATGAATAGATAACATACTATTTTATTATAGTTCTATGCATTATTTCATATCTTGCAAGTTTTGTAGAACTATTCAAACACCACCTCAAAATTTGGAGGTTGAGTTATTTGTGAGAATAGCTAATGGGGAAATTATTACATCAAAAGTATATAACTCCTCCCTAGTTAACATTTGTGGCCTGAACCTCCCAGAAAATCTTGTCATACTCCCTTCAATGGATTTCGATGTTATCTTAGGCATGGATTGGCTATCTTTATACAAATACAACATCAACTATTGGGAAAGGGAGATCACTATTAACAGCCCAAAGCATCCTCCAATTCTTTACAAGTGTAAGGAGGAAGATGAATCTCCTTTATAATCATTCTCTCAAGTGTGTATATTACTGCCATATGAGAAAGCATGTCTAGATCAAATGATTGAGACAAAGGAGATGATACTTCTCGAATATATGCCCATCGTGAGGGATTACACTGATGTATTCCCTGAAGAATTTTATGTTCTTCATCCTAATAGATAGTTTGAGCTCTCAATTTAAAATATTCTTGGATCTCTACCTATATCAAAGACACCTTATAGAATGGACACTATAGAGCTGGAAGAGCTAAAGAAGTAGTTACTAGATAATCTGGAGAAGGGTTTTATATGCCCGAGTGCTTCACCATGGAGTGTGCTAGTCCTCTTCATCAAGAAGAAGGATGGATAAATGTGACTCTATATTGATTATTGTGAGCTCAATAAAATCATGATAAAGAACAAGCATCCCCTTCCATGGATATATGACTTGTTCGATTAGCTTTGTGGGACCAGTTATTTCTCTAAGGTGGACCTTCGGTCAGGATATAACCAATTAAAGGTGAGGAAGGAAGATATTCCCAAGACTACCTTTTGAATGAGGTATGGACACTATGAGTTCATAGTTATTCCCTTAAGACTCACTAATACTCTGGAAATATTCATGGATTTAATTAATAGAGTCTTTAGATATTACCTTGATAAATTTATGGTAGTCTTTATCGATGATATTATGATATACTCCAAGAGTAAGGAGAAACATGAGGAGATTTTGAATACTATGTTGATGACTTTGAGAAAGGAGAAACTTTATGTAAAGTATAGTAAATGTGAGTTTTGGATGGATGAAGTATCATTCTTGGGGCATGTTATCACCAGAAAAGGGATATCTATAGACCCTTCTGAGACAAAGGAAATTGAAGAGTGGCCCATGCCAACATTTGTAATGGAGATATGCAGCTTTCTGGGTATAGTCAGGTATTATTGATGATTTTTGAAGAACTTTTCATGATTTTCAAACCCAATGAAAAAGTTGACATGGAAGGGAGTGAAGTTTTTATAGACTCAAGAATGTGAGGAAATCTTTAAGGAGCTCAAAAGGAGGCTTATCACTGTGCCAGTACTCACACTCCTGATAAGTGGAGAACTCCTTGTAGTGTACAGTGATGCTTAAAATAAGGTCTTAGGTTGTGTGTTGATAAAAAATGATAAAGTGATAGCCTACACCTCAAGGTAGCTGAAAATCCATGATAAAAACTATCCCACGCATGATATAGAGTTAGCGGCTATGACCTTTGCGTTGAAAATCTGGCAGCATTATCTCTATGGGGAGAAGTGTGATATATATACTAATCACAAGAGTCTCAAATATATATTCACATATAAAGATCTTAATATTAACCAATAAATATGGTTATATCTCATCAAGGATTATGACTTCTCAATCCACTACCATCCTGGTAAGACAAATAAGGCGGTGGATTCTCTAAGTAGAAAGGATCCAACATTTATATCAATGATGAGAGTTGAAAAGGATCCAATCTTATTATACTTTCAAATGATGTAAAAGGGAATAATTAAATTAGAAACATCATAAATCATTTCTCAAATTATTTCTTAACCATCCCTTATGGAGAAAATAAAGGATGCTCAAAGAAAATATGTAGAAATTTTGAAAAGGGTGGAAACTATTAGAAATGGAAAATCTTCTAAGTTCAATATTTATGAGGAATGAGTTGTAAGATTTAGGTCATGATTATGTGTACCATCTGATCCAGAGATAAAGAAGGAGCTTTTGAATGACGCACATAGCTCAACCTTCTCTATTCACCCGGGGAGCACAAATATGTATCGAGATCTCTGAGATAAATTTTGGTGGGATAATATGAAGAAGGAGATTTCTGAATATACATCAAAGTATCTGGTATATCAAAAATTGAAGTATAAAATATATAAGTATAAGGGGTTTATGCCACTACTACCCATACCAATATAGAAGTGGGAGAACATTGCCATGGAATTTTTCACTGGACTTCCATGGATATCTAGAGGAAGCAATGTTATATGGGTCATTATGGATCGTCTTACAAAGAAGGATCACTTTATCACAATTCCAGAGGACTTATCATTGGATCAACTTGTATGGATATATATTAAAGAGGTGGTAAGGCTATCTGGAGTACCACTATATATTGTATATGATAGAGATCTAAGATTCACCTTGAAGTTCTAGAAAAGTCTCCAACATGATCTAAGAACTGAAGTGAACTTTATTATGGCCTATCATCCCAAAACTGATGGCCAATCTAAGAAAACTATTCATACACTGGAAGACATGTTGATAGTGTGTTCTATGGACTTAAAAGGATGATGGTACCAACATCTTCCACTAGTTGAATTCTCTTACAATAATAGTTTTCACTCAAGCATCTAAATGGAACCATATGAATCCCTTTATGGGAAAAGGTGAAAACACCGGCATGTTGGGATAAAGTAGGTGAGTGTAAGATTCTAGGACCTGAAATGGTTGAAGAAATGGTGGAGAGGGAGAAAATCATTCAGCAGCACATCAAGGCTTCCCAAAGTTGATAGAAGAGTTATGAAGACAATTGTCAACGAGACCTTGAGTTTAAAGTTAGAGACATGGTATTCCTCTACATATCACCATGGAATAAGATCATGAGGGTTGGGAAGAAAATAAGGCTAAGTCCCAAGTACATCGGGCCCTTCGAGATCCTTAATAGTGATGGAGCTATGGACTATCGACTAACACTTACACCTACCATGTCTAAAGTACATGATGTCTTCCACATATATCTCATAAGGAAGTATATACCAGATCCTTCACATATAATTTCTTTAGAGGTGGTATAGTTAGAGAATTATCTTTCTTACGAGGAGCATCTAGTGAAGATCTTGGATTGTAGAGATAAATTTCTACACAACAAGATTACTCACCTGGTAAAAGTATTATGGAAGAGCCATAAGTACGAAGAGGCAACATGGTAACTATAGGAGGCAATGAAGGAAAAGTACACACACCTATTTATGGCTTGTAATGTAAAATGAAATTTCGAGGGAGAAATTTCATAAGGGGGGAAGAATTTAACGACCCAATGTTTTATTAATGAAATTCACTTCTTATAATTATGTCTTATAGTATAATAATATAATATTACATATAGAACACAATATAATCCTTATAAATGAAGATTGAGTGAAACAAATGGTATCTCTAGAAGTTAAAGAACATATACTTATGAAATAGTAACTTAACCTTTGGAATAGTAATGTGATCCTTATGAATAGTAAATCAGCCAATTGAATAGTAACCTCACTAATAAAAGTATAAATAAAATTTATCCATATTATAAGTGAAAATATGATATAAATATATCATAGTATAAGTGAGTAAATATTTTAAAAATTATTAATTAAGTGTTGGTATTTTTGTAAGTCATGTATAATTAATTAAAATTTTATGATTAATTTAATAGTTTAAAAGATTTTTTTTTTTAAAAATGTATTCATAAATAATTATTTCGATGAATTATTATTATAAGATAATTTTAAGATACCTTAATTAATTTTTCAAAGTGTTAGAAAAGTAGTTTTAATTTTAAAATTAGTATTTTTCAAGTAAATTATGATTTTAATTAAAAATTAAATTTCTCATATTTAGAAAAAAAATTTCATAAAATGAAGTTAATTTTTGAATTCTACATGTCAAAAAATTGTTGGGGTGAATTTTTGTGATTTTTCTAAAATACTTGAATTTTTTATGAATAGTGAAATACGATAATTTACAATAAACACTAAATACATGAATTATGATGTCATCAGCTGATGTATGGTTGATATAATGCCATTATCTCAAACTCACATGACCAATTACTATTTTTGGTCACAAAATAAATATTATTCATAGTCTTGAGCAAAAATATTAAACTAATGATTAAAATAATGGGAAACTCCTCCTCTCCTCCACTATAAATACCACCTCTATTTACCTCCTCTCCTCACACCACTCAAGCCTTGTTCCTAGTCCAAATTATGATAAAATCTCTCTATAATACCCTCTCCCACATCCAGAATCCATTTTTCTCTTCAAAAGACCAAATCCTCTCCCTTAAATAGGTTCTCAAGGAAGATATATTCAAGAGGTAAGTTCCTCTTTTCATTTATTTTATTTTCTTTCAAGTTCCATTCTTTTATTTTTCTTTCCTAACCTAATTTTATCCAAATTTTATGATAAATATAGTAACATAAATGTACTTTAATTTTTTTATGATAATGAAATAATTCATCATCATCTCTCATTTCCCCTCCTTTTATACTAGAAATGAAAACACCATCTTATATGTGTTAATTTCTCACATTCAAGGACCACGGGTTTTCAATTTCTGTTATCGTATTCAATTCTGGTCATAAACCCATTTTTATGGTTGAAAAAGACTATAATATATGTATTATGTCTAATTTAAGGTTCGGTAATCTTTTTTAAACATGATATTAATTTATAAAGCAAAATGTGTTCGATGTGATAAAAAACCATCAATTAACCAAAACAGTTATCATTAAAGTTTTATATAATGATTCATATTCACTCCAAATAAACAAATGAATTTTATAACCAAGTAATCTAATTTATGATCACTAATAACATATAACTCCAATTCTGTACAACCATTCTCATCTTACATGTTTATCCTTACATGTATATAAGTAAATCAATCATGAAAACCAATGAAACAAACAATGAAATTGAACCTCTTAACTCATCAAAAAGGTCAAGAGTGAACTTAATAATCTTATAATAAATAAATTAAATAAATAATAGGTTCTTTAAATATTAATTAATTAATTTAATTTGGTTATCCAAGACATTTATATCAAGAGAATGACACCATCGGACTTAAGGTAAGAGATTATACTCGAACCTCCATTATTCCTTCGGGTTGCTCTATATTTCTTTCAACCCAAATGAAGTTATATTTTATTTTTATGTACATATTCTAAATTCTGTGTATATTATCCAAAATCATGTATCAAAATCCATTCATCATTCTCTTTTTGGGATATACATATTTTTTAAATGATTCCCTCCTCAATACTTCCCGATAAGCAAACCTGTTTTAAGGGAACTTCCTAAATTCTTACCCAATTTCAAGTACACTATATCATCTATTTTAGTCTACCATTGTTTTTATAAAAATCATACTTTATATTATGAAAACCTTATTGTTTAAATTCTGGTTTTATATGAAATAATATTCCCTTTTCTATTTTAAATTCTCTTTAGTATTTTTTTTAAAACCGCACTAAAATTTTTTAATGCTAAAATTTCATAAATACTCTTCTTACATGTTTTCACTTATTTTTGACATCACATAACATGATATATTCCTATTTCCACTTATTAATGTCCATGTATGTTTTAATTCCTTTTTTTCATGAGAAATTGTTTGATACTCTCATTTATTATTCTTTATGATATGATTATGATACCCATTTCTTTCCATGGGTGCCCTTATATTTATGTATAATTAATTATGTATGATTATATATGTGGAAAGAATATTAATGAATATGTTATGATGGGTGAACCCAGATAGTGCTCCAATTCATTGGGTAAAGTTGAGTCTCATGATACGTTATGTGCAATGGTCTTGGTGGATAGCCTTGACTCGTTCAACCACGTGCAATGGTCTTGGTGGTTAACATTGACTTGTGCTCCTCTGTGTGCAATGAGCCTTGACTCGTGATAAAGTTGTGTTTTATGTTTCTTTCACATTATTATGAATCTATTTTTATATGATACCATGTTTATATGTTATGATTCTATATGTTCCATGCCTTTTTATATAATTATGTCATGCCTTCTAACCCATGTGCTAAAGCTTTATTCTTATGTTTATTCCCTTACTGGGATTTTTATCTCATCCCTTTGTTCATGTTATCCCTAGTTTATCCTATGAATATGTATAAGAAAAATTGAATTTAGGGCCTCTTTATTAATACTAAATAAATAAATTTTATATTTAGTTCCATGTTTTAAGTTTTATGTACCTAGTCTTCAAAGACACTAGACTTTTCGATCATTGGCTTATAATATGATGTTTTACTATGATTAAAATCATGTAATGATATGTGTAAAAGTCTAGGGTTTCTATACTATAAAAGAACCCCCCCCCCCACTCCCTTCTCACAGATTTTATCACCCTCTCTCTAAACCTCACCCAATTTTGGTTCCTCTCTCTAAAATTGTCCCATTTTTTTTATCCCTTACCCGCAACTCTTTTGGTGGCCTTAAAGGAGTGAAAATTTTATGAAACTTAGTTTAAAGGTATTTTTCAAATTTATTTTAATTTTTTTATTTATTTAGTTGTTAATTTTTTATTTTATTTTAATTTTTTTATTTACTTTAATGTTAATTCAATTAGATGTAATTTGCATATAATAGTTAATATTAGGGAGTAAATTGTTATTATTTATTTAGAACTCTTAAGTAATTAATTTATAATTACTCTTAGTAATTAAATAATTGTTATGAAATGATTATTATTTAGTGCCACTTAATAATTTATAATTAATTAGTAAATAATAATTATTAACTAATAGATAATTAATGAATTAATCATTATGAACTGATAATTAACTCATAAATAATTACTTAGTAATTATTAATTAATATTAATTAGATGAGGATTAAATATTAGTTGAATATTGATTAAATTTTAATTAACTATTAAATAACTATTAATTAAAAAATGATTATTGAATGAGTAAATAATGGTTACTTATGATTAAATAATGATTAACTAAGGATTAGATAATGATTAAATATTGATTTACTAATAATGAACTAATGATTAGGTGATAATTAACAAATAATTAACTAATGATTAACTAATAGTTAACTATTAATTAGTTATTTTTAATTATTAATTAACTTTTAATTGACTATTAATTAACTATAAATTAACTACTTAATAACTATTAATTAATAAATAATTAACGAATGAAAAAAGAATAATTAACTAATGGTTAATTTAGGTTTAAATAATGATCAGGTAATGATTAACTAAGGATTAACTTAGGATTAAATTAGGATCAGATAATGATTAACTAATGATTTTCTAATGATGAACTAGTGATTAAATAATTATTAACTAATAATTAACTGTCAATTAACTATTAAGTGACTAATAATTAGTTATTAATTAACTATTAAGTAACTAATTAATAACTATTAATTAATTAATGATTTATTAATAATTAAATAATGATTAATAAATGATTAGATAATGATTAACAAATAATTAACAAATGATTAATGAATTATTAAATAATGATTAACTAATTCTTAACTAATAATTAAGTAATGATTAATTAAGGATTAAATTAGGATTAAATAATGATTACCTAATGATTAAATAATGATTAACTAAGTATTAAATTAGGATTAACTAATGATTAACTAATGATTGAATAATGATTAACTATTGATTAATTAATAATTAACTCTTAAGTAACTATTAATTAACTACTTAAAAACTATTAATTAAAAATTAATTAATGAATGATTAACTATTGGTTAACTAATTTTGACTCTGTAACATTAGTGAAATCATTGGGGATATAAGAAAAGATTATAAAATTTTTCTAAAGTAAATATTGTGTGGTTATTTGAGAAATGAAATCCCTGTCTGGATACTATAAGTGGATGCAGGATCTGGGAAAGTTGTACCTATGGGTAATAACCCCAAAAAGTTTGGATTGGGTATTAACTCAATCATCACCTAGATCAAGATAAATAAGCCTACCTGCACGCCTTGTTTAAAACCCCTGAGGGATTTAATTTAGATAATTCACATTCTCTTTATAAATTATTAAACTTCTAATTATATTTGTGTACCATGAAATAAATTTACATGATTATTTCACAGTAAACCCTGCACAATTATTCCTAATTTTCAATATTATTTACACTATTAGAATCAAGATTAGAAACCATTTTTCACATAGACAACCATGTCTTCCTATGTCTACTACTACGATGAAGTTATACAAATCGATCAAGGAGGTTCATATAGTACACAACCAACATGAATTGTTAGGATAAATGAGTGTGTTACCCTAAGAGAAATTCATGAAATAATTTATTGTCAGTTAAATATGAAACCTAGTCTAAATATCGGGTCTATTAGTAATAAATATTTGTAATTTCATGATATGCTATAGCATATAGTTTATCCATTGGATAATGATAAGGAATGTTTACAAATAAAAACATTATTTAACTAATGGTCTGATAATGATTTGATGGAGTTGTATATAGAGATTTATACTATCTAGCAGCATCCTAATATTGTATGATGATAGAGGAATACAATATTATTCAAATAAGATTCATCCCAAGAATATGTGAATCTTCCCTATCATTCAGAATGAGCAACCAAACTGATCATCCAGATATTATTCAAGATCATTTTGATGATGAGGAAGTTTCTAATGATGGAACAGATGGAGAAAAAATTGATGATAATGATGAGGAAGCTTGATAATCTAGGGAATAAGTTTCTAGAAATTTAATAGTTTTAAATTAGCCTCAACACATGATAAATCATCTACAGCTCTTCGCATATTTTTAAAAATTCATGGCACATTTTCCTAAATTCAACTAGAACATTATCACACCTATAACTGAGTTTCCTAGAGTTTTAGAGGATATATTTAGTCAAATAGAAAAAACATTATATGTTGGAAGATATTTTCCAAGAAAAGATTCCATGAAAAATATACTGAAACGGTTTCATATTGAGTGAAACTATAGATATTTAGTTCAATATTTAAATCGGACAAAATAAATCATACAACATAAAGAATACAATGATTATTATAGATTTATCTTGAGGATGATTCCTGAAATTTCTCTAAGAGGGTGTAAAATTTATAAGATTGAGGCATCTCATTATTTCATGCAGCCTAACCTAACACAAGATCATGCATTATTAGATACTAAATTTGTGTCATATATTATTGTCAGGATGATCAAGACTATCCAATATGTTCCTATATTCATTGCACAAGAGAGGATATAATAAACATTTTGTTATAATATTTTCTATTAAAAGGCATGTATGGTGAAACAAAAAGCTTTTTTCAAGGTATGTGATGATTGGGATGACTCATATCATGTTTTTTCGCAATTTCTATCAATACTGAGACAAAAAAATAGTTTATATTCCACCTCGATATGAAAAAAATGTGTCTCAAGATAATCAACTTGATCCTTCTCATTTCAAATTTCATTGGTTGTTCTAGAAATTAATTCCATATATTTTTACATTTCATTTCTGCAGAAAGATTATACTGATTGATGGAATGTTTCTACATGGAAAGTATATAGGTGTATTACTAATTTCAGCAACCCAATATAGTAATTGTACACCTTTTTTCTTGAAATTTTCATAGTGAAGAAGGAAAACTATGAATCTTAGAGTTGGTTTTTGGCATGTATTAACAACCATTTTACCTGCATTCAGTGTGTATGTTTGATATTTTTTCATCATCAGGTAATCAATGAGGCAATAAATATAGATATTATTACATAGAGATCCCCAAATTCACACCACAGTTACTAAGAAGCATATATTGTCTATAATTTTCATTTTCCATAGTGGAGTCAGGCATTCAAGTTCTTTAGGACACCAAGACACAATTTGGGTGCATACCATCTCATTTTAGATAGTTTGTTACCCACTAATGTAAGTATATACATTCTTCTATTGACTAATCAGTTTCATAATATTATCAATTTTAGAAATTAGAAAAAAAATATTTTAACAAATGCAACATGTCATTTTAGATTTCATGGTTGTCATATTATGTTGTATTAGACCAGATTCCTACATACTACATTATTGGTCTTGAAGGTGTCATGGTTGTAGTATCTCTCATACATGTTCATATTGTTGAGTGGAACCAATCGGATAAATTCATGTAGTAGTTTGGATTTGTTTAGTGTATTTCATTGCCACCTTGATAGCCAGTGTCACTTCATTCCCTAAACCTGATAGGGAGGTAGGATATCAACTAGAAATTATAGAATACATATTATCTCGACATATAGGATAGATGTGCATCATTTCATATCAAGGGCATTTGTATGATGCAATTTTATCTATAAAATCACCTCGAGTATGATCAATGGTATAGATTAAATTTTATACTATATCTTTCACCAAATGGCAGAGGGATTCAGGATCTGGTAATTATATGACTTTACAGTAGTTTTTTTGTAAATTTTTTTAATTCAATTTAAATATATTTACAACATACTCAACTATATCATATTATCCACATGTTTGATCCGGATGAGGGAGATATATTTAGCTATATTGTGTACCATACTGTAGTGTAGGACATTATGTCAATGTATCATGTTATACATAGTATTATATTCAATCTTCCACCTTAGGGAGATGATATTATAGCTTAGGTAGAGGAGGTTCCTACTCAGGAACCTCCTCTAGAAACTGTTGATATTAAAGAGTAGTGACGGTGATGATGTAGACCACTTCAGGCTATACGTGAGGCCTCACCTATTCCATGGGAAGAGGTTTCACCACCAGTAGATGAGTCTCAACTGATTTTGGGTGTGTTCCATTATGCATGAGATCCATTTATTTTGTTATCATATCCATGGTTTTCATCAAGAATAGCTAATATGATCTTGAATCATGATTAATTTCTTATGCCAAAATATTTTGTTATCAATCCTTTACAAGATTTATGGTTCCCTCATCAGATAGTTAGTCCTTCCACTTACACAGTGGGAGAAGGATTTGGTTCACATCTCGACATCCTGATGGCCCCTCCTCCTAATGATTCACAAATAAAGTAGCAGAGAATCGAGGTTCCTATACCTGAGGAAGATCCCCCTCTAAATCTTCATAGTCCACCCTAGAATATAGGTCAATGATATTGATACAAACGTCCCATTCTCACACCATATTGTGGTACATGACCTCATCATAGACATTGATTATACTCACTAATTTATATATTTTCTATTGAATTAACTAATTTGAAAAAATAATATTTTTTATCATATTTTTTTATTGTTTGTGTTAATAATTTCTTAAAATGTGATTGAAAACTTCAACGGGGGTGGGATACCCACCCCCACCAATCCCCCCCCCCCTCCCACCTACCATGTTGCACTGCCTATAAAATGGAATTGCACCCCCCATGGATTTATATGGCTAATAGAAGGGAGATACCAGAAACATTAATAAAATTCTTGTTCTTCCTTTTGGATCATATTTCTCTGATATTCTACTTTTACTCCTTTCAATTTTTGTTTTCACAACATTTTATTAGCACGAACGCACAAAAGGGGGGAAAGGTGTGTTTTAATTTTTATTCTCATTGTATGGTTGGATTGTTCTGATTATTTATTCTTTTTATCATAAACCTTATTTTTTACCTCCAAGTTGGATGTCTCTAATTATTTATAGAATATTATTTATTTAACACCAGATTGGATGGTTTATGTGGTTTATTTAATTACCACTATAATGGTTGGGTTTCCACCTATTCAAATGGTTTTAATTTATTTATTTTTTATCACCTAATTAGATGGTATAATTTTGATGTATTGATTTATTTATTTCAAACCCCCATGTGAAATATTAATTAACCAATTAAGGTGGGATATATATATATATAATATTATATAATGATATTAACCTAATTTAATGTTTTTTATACTGATTTATTTTCTTTAACCCAAATGTAAATTATTGTTGTATTCTTATTTTGAATAATAATAATAAGGTTTTTTTCTTCTATCTCTCCCCTAGTTATCATCATGTCAAATCTCACAAAAACTCAGATTCACTGTTCTTGATATTATCATAAGTAATTACATGTCATGGAAAATGGATATTTAATTGCATCTCAAATCGACAGATCTCATGGAAACAACTAATGAAAATAATTAACAAACCCTTAAAAATAAAGCAAAAGCAATGATCTTCCTTAGAAGACATATTGATGAGGTATTGAAGTGTGAATACCTCACATAAAGCGATCCAAGTATGCTCTAAAAGAGTTTTAAAGAGATGTATGATCATTAAAAGGAGGTTGTTCTTCCTGTGAATCATGATGAATTGAATGGTTTATGCTTCCAAGAATATAAAAGGGTAAGTGATTACAATTATTCTATGTATATAATTATATCAAAGTTAAATTATTGTGGTATTGGGATTACAAATGATGATATTATTTAAAATACATATATGACATTTTATACATCTCACATCACCCTAAAATAGAAATATCTCTTGCAAGGGTATATAAAATATTCTGATCTCATATCATCATTACTTATATTAGAGAAGAATAGTGAGATTTTGATTAATAATCAACAGTATCGTCCTACTAGTTCAGTAGTATCATTTCTTGAACCAAATGTTATATTGCATGAAAAAAGTCATAAAAGATGGCGTGGACATGATTCTCATAGTGGATGTGATTTTGGTGGTAGACGCGTTAAAATTCATGCACATAACCATGGATATGCTTAAAATGAATATCAAAATTAAAGAAATATCACCTAAAGTACTCTGAGGAATCCTAAATATTCCGACTATATGTGTGGTTCTAAGAGACATTGGTCTCGAGTTTTTTGAACACCAGAGCATATTTTTAATCTCTATAAATTATATCTTGAAGTAAAAAAATAATGAAACACACTTTACTGAGACATCCTATAAATGGAAATAAAATGAGGTTAGTTATACTGAGAATCACTAGCCATCAAATGATAATTTCACTTACTTAGAAGTTGGTGATTTTACTTGTGAATTTGATGAGATGATATATGGAAATAATTCAGAAAATTATAGTAGTTATGATAAGTGATATGTTTTTTATTCTATATGATTTATATTTCAAATGTTGTATTATTTTAATTTCACAAGGTGTTTATTATAATATTATTGTATTTAATTTGAAGCATTAAAATGGATTTCATAAATGGTATAGATATTTTTATATCGGATAGTGAAACAACGCACAAAATTCTTAATAATAAAAAATATTTTTCTGATCTTAAACCAACAATACCAATTGTGAATACTATATCAGGTCATGAATATATAATACAAGGGATTGGTAAAGTGAGTTTTTCTTTACCTAATGGGATGCAATTTTTTATAAGTGATGTGTTCTTTCCCTAAATTCTAAAATAAACTTTTTAAGTTTCAATGATATATTTCATCATGAGGATGATACTCAAACTATATATGATATAAATGAAAATTACATGTGCATTACCATTAATAAATTTGGTAAGAGTCATTTACTAGAAAAACTACCAAAATTATCATCTAAATTAAATTATACATATATAAGTGCAATTAAAACACGTATGGTAGTAAATAATGGATCATAAATCATTAATTTGTGGAATGACCGATTAGTCCATCCTGGTTTAGGATTGATACAAGAAATAATTGAAAGTTCTCATGGACATTCAATAAAGGTCCAGAAGATCTATCCACTAGGAAAAAATCCTTATAAGTATTTTTCACTGGGAAATCTAATTATGAGACCATATCCAGCTAAAATTAAGGTTGAAATTATAGCCTTTCTTGAACAAATTCAAGGGGATATGTGTGGATTAGCTCATCTGTCATGTGGTCCATTTAAATATTTTATATTATTAATTGATGCATCTATAATATGGCCACACATATGTTTTCTATCACCACATAATGTAGCATATTCACAATTTCTTTATCAAATAATTAAATTGTGAGCACAATTACCTGATTATGTCATCAATAAAGTAAGGCTTGATAATTATATAGAATTTACCTATTAATATTTCAATGATTATTGCATGGTATTGGGGATTACTGTGGATCATACAGTTACCCATGTGCATACAAAAAATTTATTAGCTAAATCACTGATAAAATGCCTCCAACATATTTCTAGACCATTAATAATGAGAGTAAAGTTTTTGAACTTCATATGGGGTCATGAAATATTGCATGCCTCAGTATTAATTCACATCAAAACAAGTTCATATCATAATAAATATCCACTCTGATTGGATTTTTTCCAAGAGACTAACATATCTAACTTAAGAATATTTGGTTGTGTAGTATATGTACCAATTAATCCCTCACAAAGTACAAATATGGGACCATAAAGAATTTTGGTAATATATATAGGATATGAATCCTCATCCATCATCAAATATCTTGAACCACAATCTAGTGATGTATTGACATCATGTTTTTATAATTTTCACTTCAATAAAGAAGTATTCACATCATTAGGGGGGAAAGAAAAAAAGGGAGGATATTTCATGTAATGTGCAAATGTAATGACCTAGGTTTTTTTAATGGGTCAAAATCCCCACTTGGTTTAAATTTTTTAACTAGTAGCGATGCTAATTTTTGATTCGGTGATTGGAACTCAATTTTGAGAGTTCTGTTGGACTTAAATGGTTTTTTGGGTTAGTTTGGAGGCTAGGAGATTTCCTTAGAAGTTTTGAAGGGTTTCAAGAGCATTTAAGTCATGAAGGCCTAGTTTTTGGGAAGTAGGTGTAGGTGCACAGTTTAGGGAAAATCATGCGAGTGGTGGAACACGGTCATGTGGAATCATATACAGAGTTTTAGAGAGATGCGCATGATTTGTACATAATATGAAAATTTGTGCAGGTGTACTTGAAGACCTTAAACCTTAGGTAGTGGCTTCTTCATGGTTGTCGCACGGTTTTTCAAACCATGCAGGTAAACCGTGTGGCCAGTTCTGGGTATTTTTCCTTAATTTTTATTTTTTCTTTATTTTTCTCTTATCTCTCCCTCTTTATTCTTTATTGGTAATGCACAGCAGGGAGAGCCTCCCCTTTTCTCTTATGGTGGATTTTGATCTACTCACTTTGTCCAAACTCCATTATTCGATCTTTCAGAAGCTATAGTATGACCTCAGTAAGGCTAATCACATCCACCCTTATCCTTCTTCTATCTTTCACCTCATGTATCGTTGTTTCACTCTAAAAAAATTTCAGGGTTTTTTATGGAAACTTATATCTACATCGATCAGCTTCAAATTGGACTTCTATATCGAACATTCCTACACCTATGAGTCTAAGGTAGGTGGTGCATACCTTTTTTTGAGTTTTCGTAGACTTTTGGGGGTTGCATCATTTTAGCACAATGGCAGGTTTTGAGAAGAACCCTGTTATAGCATATTGACTTGGCTGTTAGACCATATGGGATGCCATGTGAAGGCCCTATACCTGCTATTCTTGAGTGAGGTCAAGAAATAGGTCATTATTCCTTAGGATACTTTGTCTAGGGGTGCCAAAGTGGTTTTAAATGTTTTGTTTTGATTTAAACTTGTATGTTTAAATTGTTTAAGCTTGATTAAGTGGGTTATATGCATTCAATACCTACGTACTAATGTGTTATAGTTTGAATCTTGCGTAATTAAATATTTTTAAATTGGATTAGTTATTTAAAGTGATTAAATGTGTTTTATAAATATGTAATGATTAATATTACATGTGTTGATAACCTTGGGGTTATGATGGGATAGGCCCGAGGTTGGGATGGTATGGAAATTGGGATTGAGTGGTGTTGATCACTGGTTGGCCTTGACCTGGATTTTCTTGAGTGGTTCTGACCACAGGATTGGGTGTTGTGGATGTCAGATTGAGGCAGTGAGGTTTTCAGGTTGGGAAATGCCTAGGATACTTGGATGGCATGGCCATCGGATTTGAGAAACATGGTTACAGGGGCATGAGGTTCCATAGATAGTGTGGAATAGGTCCTTTATTTGGTGATTTATACTCACTCGTGATGGCCAAAGCACCGATTGAGTCATGTGCATGGAGGTTAACTCCATGATGAGGTGGTTTTGACCACTCATATGGGTAGAGGCCCCTGATAGTTGTGTATTAAGTATTTGTGGTTTGGGGTTGCTTGCCGTAGAAATCCACATGGAAGGTGAGGAGTCTTAGGTTGATAGTGATGAGGCTATCAGGTTGGGGCTAAGGATCTCTGTGATTTAGGCCATGGGACAACATATTTATTTGACGGTAAACATTATTTTTCCTCCAGTTGTAATGCCATGGGCCAATGTGAGCTTTCAAGTAGGGGTCTATGAGACTGGGATACTATTGTTTGGGTGTGCCTTCAGGATGTTGGTACTTTGAGACATGAGGTGTTAAGAGGCATGTGGTTCCAGGATATGTGATTGAGGTGAAACCTAAGGGTTCTTTGGGGCTTTGTGACTACAGGGGTACCTTGGTTCATGATCAAAGGACTCTCTTTTCTTCTGATGTTTCGATATTGGATAAGGTAGGTGACACTCCCTGGCGGCTGCTAAGAATTAGTGGAGGTTGTTTTATTTATTTCATCATACTATTTACTTTACTTAGAGATGTTTATCCACTTAAACACTTATACTAGGTATGCACCATTGGATGGTATCCTACTAAAATTTGTCTCACACCCTACATGGTCACTTCGAGATGCGTGTAGACTTTATGGATTTATGTATAGGTAAATGATCAGCCTCATGGGCTAAATTGTAGTACTATTTAGCATGGAGGTTGGAATGGACCTTGAGGTTATTCCTAAATGGAATTTTTGTTCATTTTTATTTTAGTTTCATCATGCTTATTAGATGTATCTACTATGGTCTTCCATGGGAAGCACCTTCGATATTATATTGTATGACCTAACATGGAATGAATGCTTTGTTTGTTTGTTTTTTAGTAGATATAAGTGATTTGCTGGCATGTTGTTCTATTTACTTTCCACTATAGTTGTTTCTATATTGCTTATTTTGTTTATTTATATTGAATGTGCTTCCACTTTGCGAGTCTGGTTCGATTCTGCTGAGTCATTTATTTCCACTACATTTTACATTATTATACTCAGACTAGTAATTTATCTATTTCCATAGGTTATAGTCTCCCCACTATAAATTTTTATACCCTTACTACTAGTGCTAGCCTTTGGAGTTTGGGGAGGTGTGCCTAAAGCCAATGGAACCCAGCCTATTATCACTATTTGGATGGTTTTTCGGGTTAGGGATGGTACAAGTGGTGTCAGAGTAGTTCTTGACTAGGATTTAATAGCAACTTTTGACTAGCTACTAATGAGATCGAGACTGCCTTTTCTTTCAACCGGTTTACTATTTGGGATATAGTATACTAGAGATGGTTTTTGATTAGAACTGGTTTTATAGCTTGTGCTTGGGTGCCTTCAACCTTAGGTATGAGGGATGGACCAAGTTACCTTGGGTGGGAAATTGTTGTTTTTCTTTTGCTCAAATTACAGTTTATATAGTTTCCACCTTGGTGGATCACATGGTTTGTGGTGTGATTGATTTTGATATGTAACCCTTGACCAGGTGGGGTAAGGGAGTTTTTGGAACCTTGGTTTGGTATAGAAAGGTATGAGGATATGGAATTTAGACCATCGCCTGGTGAGGCTAGGCGTGTTTTCTTGGCTTTGATAGGCACATTTTTAGGGTATTTCAATTTTATATATGTATGTATGCCTTATGAAGTGATAATACCATGTGAGATATGTCAATTTACATGTGAAGAGGTTAAATTCCTAATAGAATTTCTTGTTTTATATAATGTGATATGCCATGCTTTAAATTTATGTAAAATTGCATGTGTCGTGGGAATTGGTCCTGGATCTCATTGGAGAAGGTAGATTTTATGGTGGATGTGATTTCTTATCACCGGGATTGGGTGACTCAGTCATCGATTTGAGGTAATGTGGTTTTTATAAAGGGCATGGCCTAGGGATTTTGTGATACTTGGATTTTTTGAGGGTGGGTAAGGAGGATGCGAGGCCAAGATGTTGTGGGAATGGTTGTGATTGGGGAGAGTAAGGGTAGTTGTTATATGTTTCCTTTTTACTTATTTACCTATCTATGTTATATATTATGATATATATGGGTTCTATAACCATTTTATGGTATTTAGTCGGTTCCTCCTAGATTACTTGGATGGAGCATTGAGTGGTTGATGGTATAGTGTCGCAGGAGCATGATCAGGTTCAGACCCTTGAGGGCCAGGAGGCAGAACATGATCTACAGGTATAGGCTCAGGGATAGGATTAGGTTCAGGATCTAGTGTAGGTAGGGAAGCTGCTGAGTTTGGCAGTGTTCGGGTTGTGGATCGATGAGTAGATCCAATCTAGTCTCATATGTGTTTTATAGGGGATTGATAGAGGTGCTCAAGGAATGGATCCCTCTATGGAAAATCTTACTCGTGAGTTTCAGCCGCAGCACCTACCACTTTTTCAGGGTGAGGGTGGTCTGCAGGTGGCTAAGAACTGGATAGAGAGCATTCAAATGATCTTCAAGTAGCTCAAGATGCCTCCAGATCGGAGGGCCTAGCTAGAGATATATATGCTCAGAGTACCAGCTAAGATATGGTTAGATGTGTAGGTTCAAACTTGCAGACATGAGGGTTTGTCCTCGAAGGACTTTGAGTATAGGTTATTTGAGCACTTTTTCCTTGAGATGCTGAGGGTGGATAGATTTTAGGAGTTATTGATCCTTTATCAAGGTGAAATATCCATCATGGACTATGCATCTACCTTTACTGAGTTGTCTCTCTTTGCACCAGGTATGGTAAGTGATGACACCTCGAGGGTGATGCGCTTCAAAGATGGTTTATGGCATGCCATCTGGGTGTAAATAAACATCTTTAGGCTAGCCTCATTCTCAGAGGTGGTGAATCAGAAACTCATAAATGAGGGAAACCGGATGAAAAGGTCATGTTTGGGTCAGGAAGAAACTTCAAGTGATGGTTCATATGGAAGTAAATGAGGTTAGGATGATTTCTGGTAGGGTGGTCATGCCAAAGACTCAGCTAGACCACCTCGTGGTATCTCAATAGTGGTTTTCTTTCTGTGTGGGAAACTAGGGAATGTATGGAATCATTGTGATAGGCCTCCAAAGGATTGTTGGGCGTATGGACAAATGGGGAATCTTGAGAGGTTCTATAAGCAGCCTTCTTAGACAGCTAGCAAGCAGGGACCAAATAAGGAATAGTCTTCATAGATCAGTTTGGGATTAGTACCTAGTAAGGGTATGCGAGATTCAAATGCACTCAGAGGATGCGAAAGAGATAGTGGGACCCATCCATGGGGTCATTGGTTGGTGGATGGAGAAGAACTTCAAGGATTTTTGGCTTTAGGAAGCTGTGTGTCGGGCTAGGTTCATGCCATGGAGCTATCGGGGGCTGAGCAGGTTGGTGAGCCGATGATGGTCAGAGTTACACCGCAGGTGTGGTTGTAGTTTGTTTTTCTTTTATTTGGAATGGCATGTTGAGGCATGTCTATTTTGGGTGCATGAGGTGTAAAAGTTTTATATAGACTGACCAGACATTGGTCAGTGGTTTGGCATTGGTATGGGTGTGTTATTATATATATATATATATTTTTTTTGTGTGTGTTTGAGGTTCTTGGAATCAGGAGCATCATTGGATGTGTGTTTCAAGGTGCTTAGGCATCAAGGCATCTGATGGATGTGGGTTACATGAGTTTCCTTGGGAATCGGGGCATCGAGGATGAGTTTTGTGATTGAGTTTCAAGGAATTAGGTTGTTTTGAGCATCCATGGGATGTGGGACCTCATTATGCCATGGGTTCCATGGGCTCGAGGTAGGAACTGATGCGGTGTGGGATGTGTTTGGGTGTCAGGAGCTACACGGGAGCACCTAATGAGGTTCGCGGGTGACAATTCATCATGGGAGGACCATGAGTCTGGAAATAAGTCAGTGGACCTTTGTGTGATTTGAGTTTTGGTTGGGTTGAGACCGAGTTAGGCAATTCCTAAGGTGGGGAGCTCCTTGAGGAATTTGGCCAGAACCATTGAGACTGGGGTAGACTAGGTTCTTTTTACCAGGATGTGTATGTTTGGTACCATCTTCTTATTTTGTTTTATAGATCAAGGATGAGATATGTCAAGGTGGAGAGATTGTAATGACCTGTGTTTTTGGAATAGGTTAAAATCCCCACCCGGTTTAAATTTTTCAACAAGTGGCGTTGATACTTTTTGATTCGTTGATCAGAACTCAATTCTGAGAGTTATATTGGCCTTAAATGGTGTTTTTCGGTTATTTTGGATGCTAGGAGAGTACCTCAGGTGTTCATAAGGGTTTTAGGAGCATCAGAGGCTTGAAGGCCTAGTTTTTGGGAAGCAGGTGAAAGCGCGCGGTTTAGGGGAAACCGTGCGAGTGGCGGCACGCGGTCATGAAGACTCATCTGCAGAGTTACAGAGAGCTACGTATGGTTTATTAATCTGTGCGGGTAAACCATGCAGCCAATACCGGGTATTTTTCATAAATTTTTATTTTTTCTTTATTTTTATCTCCTCTCTCCCTCTTTCTTCTTTCTTGGTTGTGCACAGCAGGGAAGATCCACCTCTTTTCTCCTACGGTGGATTTTGATCCAATATCTTCATCCGACCTTTGTTCTTCAATCTGTCAGAAGCTATAGGACTGCCTCAGTAAGTCTAATACCATCCACCCTTCTCCTTAATCTATATTTCACCTCATGGACTGTTATTTCTGTTTGAACTAATTTCAAGGTTTTTTAAAAAAATTCAGATCTACATCAATTATCTTTGAATTGGACTTTGATATCAGACGTACATATGCCTACGAGTCTAAGGTAGGTGGTAAATACCTTGTTCTGAGTTTTCAAAGACTTTTGGGGGTTGTATATTTTTAACACAATGTAGGGTTTTGATTGGATCCATGTTATATCATATTGACTTGACTGTTATACCATGTGGGATGTCGTGGGCAGGCCCTATACCTGTTACGCTTGAGCGAGGTCAAGTGAGAGGTAATTTCTCCTTGGGATACTTTAGTCGGGGTGCCAAAGTGGTTTTAAATGTTTTTTTATTTAAACTGGTATGTTTAAATTGTTGAAGCTTGATTAAGTGAGTTAGAGGCATTCAAGACCTCTGTGGTAATGTGTTATAGCTGGTAGATAACATAATTCAATATGTTTAAATTGAATTACTTGTTTAAAGTGATTAAATTTGTTTTATTATTATGTAATGCTTGAGATTACATGTGATGAGATCCTTGGGTTTATGATGGGCTAGGCCTGAGGTTGGGATGGCATGTCCATTGGGATTGAGTGATGTGGATCACTGGTTGGGCTTGACCTAGATTTTCTTGAGTGGTTCTGACCACAGGATTGGAAATCATGGATGTCGGATTGAGGCATTGAGGTTGTCAGGTTGGGAAATGCCTGAAATACTTGGAAGGCATGGCCATCGGATTTGAGAGACATGGTCGCAGGAGCACGAGGTGCCAGAGATGGTGTGGCTTAGGTCCTTTATTTGGTGATTTTCACTCACCCATGATGGAAAAAGTGCTGATTGAGTTGTGTTCACATAGGTTGACACTTTGATTAGGTGTTTTTGACCACTCATGTGGGTATAGGCCCTTGATAGTTATGGCTTAGGTTTTTTTTGGGGGGTTGCTTGTTGTAGAAATCCATGTGGAAGGTGAGGAGCCTTCGGTTGACAGCGATGTGGATATCGGGTTGGGGGATGAGGCTCTCCATGCTTGAGGACATGGGCCAAGATATTTATTTGAGGACAGGCATCGTCGTTCCTCTAGTTTTCATGCCATGTTCCGATTTGATCTTTCGAGCAGGGGTCTGTGAGACCAGGATACTATTGTTTGTGTAATGACCCAATATTTCTTCAATGGAAATTCATTTCTTATAAATATGTCATAATCACATGAAATCCCAACCTAATTAACTACTAAGTGCTATGTGACCCTTAAACATAATTTGGTCACTTCTATTGTGTGAATTTTGAAAATCTGACATACAGGGTTGCGATCAGTAAGTTATTTGGAGTTCAATAAGAAAAAAAGTAATTTTTAGTGAATAGTATCCTACCCTTATGGATAGTAACATACCCTTATGAATAGTGATATACCCTAATTAATAGTAACCTTACCTATAATATTATATAAATAATATTCAAGTGGAAGTACGATATACCTATGCTTTGGAATAAGTAAATAAATGTTTTAAAACTGTTGTTTTTAGAATAAATTGTGATTTTAATTTAATATTAAATTAATCATATTTAAAAAAATTATTTTTGAAAATTTGACTTCATTTTTGGATTCTACATGTCAAAAAATGGTTAGGGTGAATTTTTTGTATTTTTCTGAAAAACTCAAATTTTTTATGAATAGTGAAATACGGTAAAATACCGTATATACAAATTATCAGTTAAATACACTATTTATGACATCACAAGTGATGTAATCCCACTTGGTTCAAAATAAAATGAATTTATTACTATTTTTGGTCATGAAATCATCACTATTTCTGGTCTTGAGGGAAATTAATAAACTAACGATTAAAAAAATATGAAAACTCTCCTCTCCTCCACTATAAAAACCCCCTCTCACTCCCTCTTCTCTTCACTGCTCTAAGACTTGAAGATCCTCAATTATTTACCAAATTACCCTTCCCTAGTCAGTCCCCATGTCCAGGAATCTCTTTACCTTGCCAAAAGACCAAAATCCCTTCCCTTAAGGAGGTTCTCAAGAAGGTTGTTTCAAGAGGTAAAGCACTTTTTTTATTTAGTTTCATTTCAATATATCTTATTTTGTTAGCATATTCCCACCTCCTATGTGAAAATAAACATGATAAATCCAGTATCATCTATATATTGGAATTATATCATGTGAATGGAATAACCATCATCATTATCCTTACTCTCTTTTATTTTAAACAAAATCAACATCCATGAGGTTCCAATTTATAACCTTTATGGATGACGAAGTTTCGTTCTTCAATTTATCCTTCATTACTGGTCATGAAACCATTTTTATGGTTGAACCAGACTATAATATATGTATAATAGCCTAATTGATATACAGGAACCAGTATATGTACATATTATTAAATCGTATGACCAAACTAGTTCCTAATAAATCAAAATACTGCTAAAATAATCTAAGTGGATGTCATTAATATTTCATCTAATGATTCATCCTCATTCCATGTAACCAAATAATAAAAATGACCATTAACAATTATTTATGTTCATAAATCATATGTAATTTCAATTCTGAAGATTTACAACCATTCCACATGAACTCCATTACTTAAAAACAAGTGAACCGATTATGAAGATAAAGAAAACGAATACTCTGGAACGACAGAAATTAATATAATAACTTATCAATAAGGGCATAAATTAACTAAAAATAATTATTATAAACTAAATAAATTTATAATGGGTTCTGAAATAAGTTATTAATAAGTATAATTTCATATTCTAGGAGCTTAAGTTCAAGAGCGGAACACGTTCAGATTTAAGGTAAGGGTTTTCCACCTGAACTTCCTTTTTCTTTCAGGTTACTTTCATTGTCTAATTACCTCAATAAAATTCTTATGTATTATTATTTAATCCACATAAATTCTATTTTATTATTTTATATATGTTCACCAACCATAATTTCTCCTTATTTTATGGATAGTTACATGTTTTAAAAGGAACTTTCAAAGTTGTTTCCAAAATACAAGCCCAGTTCAAGGGAATTTCTCAAACTCTTACCTATTTTAAAGGACACTGTATAATCTATTTTTGGAAACCATTATATTTATAAAATAATAATTTTATTATTAAAATACTATCTTACTTCACTTATGATGTTTTTACGAAAGAACTCTTCTTTTCAAAGTAAAAGTGTATTTATCTCAAAAATTGCTTGAATATTTTATAAGAGTATCTTCATCTATTTCAACACTCTTGTTGATTATTATATATTATTGTGATTAATATTTCATGGTATCATCTACCATATATAATTTAATTGTTTATGATTATTTTTGTTGTGGATTTTCTATCTTAAAACCATTCTCCAATTTACTCTGAATGGTTAGTGATTATGCTTAATGTTCAGGAAAAGTCATTTACACTTCATATATTAGTTTCAATATGAATTTATATGTTGTTTATATTTATCCCAGTTCATATGAGGAATTCATTGGAAATAGAAAGTGTCAGGTGGGGCCTGTTATAGCCCCTCGGTGCATCGGTAGGTCCCATGAGACAAACTACGGTCTTGACATAAGGCCTTGACAAAATGATTATTTATGGTCTTGGCATGAGGCCTTGACGGTATGGTTATGTTGTCCCGCATTATTAATTACCTCATTATGAATATAGTATTGATGGTTCATGTGGTTATTCAACTATTATAATACCCATGATTATGTTATATTATGGCAATATTTACTCATCTCATATTTTTCCATATTATATTCAAGTTTATTATTTTTAAAGGAATGTGTTTTCAATTATTCATTATGTCTAATGTTTAAGTTATCTTCCATTGTATGGTTACTCTTACGGAGATTTTGAGCTCACCCATTTCTTATATTTCATTTTATTAGGACATGAATAATTTTATTATGAATGACATGCTGAAATAACCTAGGAGTTATGGAAGTTTCCTAAGGAGTTTCTATGTTGTTTTTAATTTCAAGTTATAAAGTTGAACTTATCTATGTGTCTTGTTTCCAATAATACTAAACTAATTGGTCCTTTGGGATGCTTATTCCTTGTTTATATGCCAATGTAATAAAATAAGGCACTTGCTCTGGGTAACTGGGGTTGGGTCCTTACAGTTGGTATCAGAGGAAGTTTAGTAGAAAACTTGAAAACTAGATTTAAGAAAACGTAGATTAGGGAAGAGTCCTTAAGATAGTCTTTGAGGATAAACATACAAGAACGTCCTAGTATTTTGGTAAGGAATATATTATGTGGATATTTTAAGAAATACATCCCTATCTAGATATGAGTAATTAGAGGCGGTTCTGGCACAAATGTATCTAGGGGTTAAACCTGAAAATACCGCTTTGAGCTAGACTCGAACAGGAACTGGTGCATGACAATGAGCCTTGCTGCACTCTTGGTTACAACACTCTCAGGGATATTATTAGGATAATTCACATTTTCTTTATAAGCCATTATGAAGGATTTAAATGTAAATATTTCCTCAATGAAACCATTTTTGTGATTATGGGATTAGCCATGCATAGGATCTCAATTTATGCTAAGTATTTTGTTAAGTTAAGATTATACATTATGATTCATTACTTAATCTAGTGTATGTCATCATCTAGAAATGGAGCCTAGTGGAAGGAATGGAAACCGTACAAACACACATGTCCCCTTTAGGGATTTCCCTTCGATGAAAGATAATTATGATGGATATGGTGTTGTGACTGGTGTTGAACAACTCATAACTATACTAGGACAACTTACTCAGGTTATAAATAATAACCTTACTCGTATGGAGCATCTGGATCCACCATGTGGAGGAGCTATGTTATATCGCTTTATGCGACAACAACCTCCATCATTCAATGGGACTACAAACTCATTTGTAGTAGAGCAACGGATATATTCCCTAGATAAGATATTTTTTTTTCTTTGGGATGTAATGAAAGAGAGAAGGTCATCATGGAAGTTTATTATCTATCGGGATATGCGGATCAGTGGCATTCATTAATCCAAAACACAAAGGATGAGGAAGAGATATAAGAGATGGAATGGCTGGACTTTAAGGAAATATTCCTATAGAAATACTTTCCTCGTGAACTGTGAGCAGATATGGAAAGGTAGTTTTTGAATTTGAAGAAAAAGGAAGATGATAATGTTGCAAATTATGAATATAACTTCACTAAGTTAGAAAGGCATGCAGTGGACTACATATGAAATCCAAGGAGAAAAATTGATCGATTCTTTGATGGCCTAAATAAATTCCTTCAGCAGGCTTTGGTCTCCCAGAGTTTCTTATCATGTGAAGACATAGTTTCATGTACTATCAAGATGGAAAAGGAACTATCTAAGCCTTATGACTTTAAGGGAAAGAAAGAGAAGAATAGGGCTTCTGAAAACTCTAGGAAAGGAAATAAGGAAATAAGGAAAAAGGGAAGAGTTGAATTTCCACACTGTGACAATTGTGGGAAGAAACACCTTGGCACTTGCCTGAAGGGAATGGGAGTCTATTACAAGTGCGGAGAAAAAGGCCACCTAACTCAGGATTGTAAGGGGAAGAAAGAAGCTACCAATTTTCAATGCTACAATTGCAGGGAGGTGGGTCATTATGCACATAAATGTACTAAGCGTTAGGGAAATGTTCCCCAAAGAAGGCCAAGGGAGCAGGGAAAAGATTATGCAGTCACAACCATAGAGGTTGAAGTTACTAATGAAGTGGTGGCTGGTACATTGATCAATTCATCAAACTTAGCCAATGCTTTATTTTATTCTGTATCATTGCATTCATTTATATCTTCCTAGTTTTCCAAGAAAATTGGACATGTTCAATTTGATTTAATAAAGGATTTATCAGTCAAAACTCCTAGTGGATGTATCATTGCAATAAAGGAATGTCGATTAGTCCCCCTCATGACACATAAAGGTGCTTTAGTTTCTAACCTTATCATCATACCAATGGATGAATATGATATAATTCTCAGTATGAATTGGCTATCAAATTATGATGTGAAGATCTATTGCAAGAAGAAGGAAGTTCTAATTTTTGAGAATGGTGTACAATCCCTTATTTTTAGAGCAGAAACCTCACCATTTTATTCTCATATAGATCCACCCCCAGTAGCTCTACTGAATTAAATTATTGGGGAGGAAGGGAATGAAATAAATATGGGTGAATAGAAGAATTTATAGATAGATTACATACCTATTGTGCAATAATATGTTGACGTCTTTCCAGAGGATTTACCTGGATATCCTCCAGAGCGTAAAATTGAGTTTTCCATTGACTTAATTTCTAGTTCAAGGCCCATATCAAAGACCCCTTATAGAATGTCCACTGTGGAGTGAGTGTAACTAAAGAAACAACTAGAGGAATTAATTGATAAAGGATTTATTCGATATAAAGACCAGTAAATTTCAAGGAAATTTTTTTGAAAAATTCTTTGGAATTTTACGAGTCCGTAGTTTCTGACGGCACTTGATTCTGAGGCCCGGTGTGCCCGGAATAATTTTCCAAAGTTTTGTTAAGATTAAATTAACGCACGTAAGCAATTTTACTGAAAAAGTGGAATAACTCTTAAATGGTTATTCGGATCAGAAATTTGAGGGCACTGTTGCGCTCAGGATGGCGGGTTTACCCTAGGAGCGACTTAAGTTTAGTCGGCGTGGGCCTCCTGTGAGAAATTCCAAAAATGACATATCCGTAAAAAAAAAAATTAAATAAATTATTTTATTTTTCAAATGGTTATAACTCACAAACGGTAGCTCGGATTAAAAATCTGAGATCACCGCTGAACTCATAAGGGAATGCTTTATTTAAGCAGATACTAACTTTTTCCAGCACAGACCACCAGAAAAAGTTAGTTTTTTTCCGCAAATAAAATAATTAAGTGAAAATTATATTATTGTAAAATTCATAACTTCTAAATGGTAACTCAGATTGAAAATCCGAGAGTATCGATGGGTTCTTTGGGGCGTGTTTTACTTAGGCAGAGCCTAACCTCGACCAGCGCGGGTCGAGGGTGACTGATAATAATTTTCTGAACTTTTTTTCAGGTACGTTCAGAAAACTTACATACGGGTTTTTATATCTTTTGAATCGGTGCTTGGAATTGAAATCTGAGGGCATCGATGAACTCACAGTGCCGGTAATTGCTTAAGGGGACCTTTACCACAGTTGCTTTTTAAGCGGGTTGAATTTTATTATTTGGGGATTTATTTTAAAATAAATAAAATTGTTGAACAATTTTATTTTTATATCTTGGAAGTTAAACTCTTCAAAGTGTGGATAAATGAGAGGTGGGGCCCACACGAGCCCCAACCTCTCAACTTCCTTAACTCTCTCTAACCCCCCTTTAACACCTCTCCAATTTAATGTGACAACTCCCCTTACTATGGAAACCCATCACCTCCCTAATTAATATTCCATCAAAGGTTTGAATTAGATGGCATGTTATATTATGGAGAGCCTTTTTATTATTTTGGGGGTTGGCAATATTGGTGGAGGAACTCTTGAGAAGACTTAGAAGGAAGTGTTCTTCTTTGACGAAGAACACCAACCTTCAACAAAGAAAGACTCCACCGCGAAGAACGCGGGGGATTTATCTAACGGTGTTTCTACTTCGGACACACCCTGACGTCAACGGAATAGACGTCCATCTTCCGCGACGCCGCATTCCGCGAATCAATGACGTGCGACGTTAATTACCAAGGTAGGGGGTTTTGTTTATTTAAGTTTACATGATTCTTTCCCTCGAGCATGGAAGAATATTCTGTTGGGTGTTTATTCGAACTACTAACGCGGTGGGTACGGACTACGAACAAGTTTGGACCCACCGCCAACTTGTTCTTGATGTGCGACAGCATGGGGTTGGGTGCGTGGTAACGGGAGGTGGCGCGGCGAGCGGACGGGGGGCCAGGCGATGCTGCTGGTTTGAGGCACGCCGGCGCGGGTAGCCGGGGGCGGTGCGGGGCGCGGCGGGAGGCCAGGATGGCGGTAGGCCGGAGGTGGCAGATCCGGCGTGAGAGGCAGCCGCGGGAAGGCCAGGCTGGTAGGGTTTGGTGGAGAAGAAACAGTGAATGGAGAAGGAGATTGGAGAGAGAAAACGTTTAAAGGAAATAAATTAAAACTTAAAGAAAGAAAGAGAATCCAATGAATGTGATGTGCACCATTTAATTAGGGATTTTCATGCCTGAAATGGAGGGGCGCACCAATTGGAAAGAGAGGGTGGTGGTGCGTGACATTGTTCTTTTTTGAGGTAAAATCAATTAAAAATAATAATATAATAATCATATTATTATTTTTGTTGATAAAACACTTTTTCGACCACAACTTATTTGTGCGACCTCGGTTTCACGAACCGTCTGCAGCAGTGCGACCCTGATTTCGAGACGGACATTCTGAGTCCAATATTGAATGTATTTTTCGGGTTTTTGGATCAAGTACCCAAAACGCTCAAATAATAATAATATATTATTATTATTAAATCTTCGACCCGCCACAACTCCTGCGTGCGACGTCCGATTGGCTTGCCATCAGTGGAGATGTAATACTGTCATTAATACGGTCGATTCAAGTCTAATGTTGGATACTAAATTCTGGTTCGTTTCTCGGGGCCACAAAACACCAAATAATATTATTATTATTATTATTATTATTACGGGATCTTGTATCGGACATATCTCTCTCATACGGTGTCGGAATGATGAACCGTCTGTGACGTTGAGACCCTGGAATTAAGATGGATGTTTCAAGACCAATTTTGGATATTTAAGTTGAGGTCAAGGCATAGGCCCCATGAGGCCTGGTTCGCACGTGTTGCGGTGAAATGAAACTTTTTCACCGGCTATCCGTTTTGAACCAATGGGTAGTCCATATCATGTGTTTTTTGGTATGGATCGCAATGGTGTGACCGGTTTGGTTAACCGGTGTCATTTGAAGTACGGCCAGGTTGGTTTGAACCTGAAACCAACCGGGCCCCTGGGACTAAAAGGCTAATAACTCACAGACCGGGCGTCCGATTGACGCACCATCTATTGCGTTGAGACCCCTATGACGAGGCGGTCCTTTGAGATACTTCCATGTGAGTTTACGTGAAACTTGGAAGTATCGACCAGTAGCTTTTGGAGCAGACCCTCCCGGAGATGAGCGTACGGAGTACGAAGACCTTATAGCTAGATGAGACCTGATGACTACTTGTCCGATTCGAGTCGGAGTGACTTGTATAGCCCAGCGGGAAGCACTACTATGTTTGGGTTGTAGACCCACGGCGGGGAGCACTACTGTGTTTGGGTGGCAGACC
This sequence comes from Viscum album, assembly GCA_963277665.1. NCBI lineage: Eukaryota > Viridiplantae > Streptophyta > Magnoliopsida > Santalales > Viscaceae > Viscum > Viscum album. The sequence continues at coordinate 1,221,775,190 of OY728148.1, read as the reverse complement.
TGCGGTACTCGATAGAAGGAGTACCTCCGTAGTCTATGAGGGGGAGCACTACTTTGTGAGGTGGCAGACCCATAGCGGGGAGCACTACTGTGTTTGGGTGGTAGACCTGTGGTGCTCGATAGGAGTACCTCAGCGGTTTAAGGTTTGTGAGCAGTGCCTCGGAGTTGTTACAGGATCACTATACTCGTCAGAGGAGGAGCTCTTTAGCAGTTGTGGTTTCGATATCATTAATGAAAATCCTGGTTTGAGCTGAGTCAATGACCTTTGTGTTTACCTCTTGATTGAGATGGGTCACTTGATAGCTTAGGTATATGTATGGGCATATATCTAAGTAGTGGTTATCCATTGATTTCATAACCTTTGTGTTTCCTCATGATTGAGATGGGTTACTTGATAACTAAGGTATAAGTATGGGATTATACCTAAGTAAGGGTTATCTGTTGAGATCCTTCTTTGTGGATATTCTTGTTGGATTTAGTGAGACCTTGAGGGTCTCGATATCCCTACTGAGTATCGTTATACTCACCCCTGCACGGGCTATGCCCGCACCTCGTTGTGTTGGATGCAGATGATGGACATCGCTGATAGAGATTGAGAGTACTAGGACGAGATAGTACCCAGAGGTGGACCTCATGATGAGACAGTACCCGGAGGTGGAATTCACGACGAGATGGTACAAGGAGTAGGTTGGTGAGAGATAGCGTTGAGGAGGCTATCTGTACCTACCCTTCGGGTAGGATCTGAGGTGGACGACCCAGGAGCTGCTTCTATTTTCCATCAGTTTTTCTTTTCTATTGTACTTTCGTTCTGTTGTAGCTGTACTTCTTAGTTGGGTTTGTATTCTGGCTCATTTACTTTTCAGCACTTTCTTTTGTACTTAGTGTATTACTTCCACTCGTACTCTAGTTGGATGTGTTTATGTTTTATAAAGGCAATCTCTTCCCAGATATCAGGATTTACGCCTTTGGTGCTAGTCGCTAGCCCCTGGCCTATGGAAGGCAGGCTTGGGGTAGTCACGGCACAGGCCCCGAGGACAGGTCGTGACAAATTGGTATCAGAGGAGTCAGTTCTACCGCAGAACTCATAAATCTGATCATTCCTTTCTTTGAAGCAATAGTGTTAAGGGTACCGAGTGTGGTCTTCAGTTCAGGGAGTCCAGTGTTGGTGTGGTGGTCGACGTATCCATACACCAGGACCCTGACTACTGATTTCCGACTTAGTGCACGAAAACACTGATTGTGTGTGTGTTTCCAAAAAGTTTTAAAGTCAGCTCAAACCAGGTCATCTCACCAGGTATAAATCGTTGACCATGTCACATCTGTTCAAGATGTCTCCACGTAGACAGTCAGTTGGAGTTCCGAGAGAGAACTCGATGATGGTCCACCGAGCGATGAGGCTCCAGTGCAAGGCCCTCTTACTATGTTGGCACCTTCGGGTGGTGTACCAGCAGCACCACCACTCATTGGGTAGCAGATGCCACCAGCCATACTAGCGAACGGTGCACACCGACAGAGCGCGTTGCACGAGTTCCAGCAGCAGAGGCCTCCAAGGTTACGAGGCGAGGCAGATTCCCAGGCAGCAGAGGACTGGCTGGAAGCAATTGCTAGAGTTTTCCGCCTAGTTGAGACACCAGTAGAGTAGATGGTGGACTTAGCTACTAGTTTTTCCCATTGAGTGACCATGAGGTTGGTCCGTATATTGATGAGGCTTCGGTACGTGGACTGATGACTGAGATAGTACCTTCGGGTAGTGTTCCAGCTATATCGCAACCTGTTGTACAACAGTTATAACCGGCGGTACCGGTAGATGACACTTGTAGGCTTAGTGCCTTACATGTGTTTCAGCACCAAATATCCCTCAAGTTCTGAGTTGAGCCTGACTCATAGGTGGCTGAGGACTGGCTTGAGGAGGTGGCTAAGAGTTTTCTAGAGCTTACACAGTTTCGGCAGGATGACATGTCAGAAGCGGAGTACTCAACGAGGCGTACCAATCATTTCGGGTACTTGATGACTACGATATGATCAGTTCTTTAGAGCTCGGACCTCTGAGCGAGGTGTGTTTAAGGATATCCGAGTAAGAACTCTTTCCTCTATGTATTCCTACTTATGTTAGGGTGTTAGAGAGAACCTTTTTGGTTGAATGTTATTTGGATGATCAATTATATCCAGTGAATGTTAGCAGTGGTATGATGCGAACTGGTGCCAGTCACAAAGACTTGGGAGAGGAAGTGTTAAGGACAGATGAATCTGCAGAGCAGTAGACGTATAAGTAGATCTTAGAGAGAAGCACGAGGTGGTGTACATTTCGACATGTTACAACCACCCGCCTTTGTAGTCCCTTCCAGGCTCAGGGAGCTGGAGGGAAGGGGAAGAGAATAGTTTCATGCAGTCATGGAGTGTGATCCAAGGGCTCTAAGAATGATTTGAGGAACGGTCTGTGTCTATTAAGAGCTGCCATATCAATAGACATAGGTACCAATCATTCCTTCTTTCCACGAATCTTGTCCCAGACCTAGAGTTTCTGGTTAAAACCATTGACTTGACCCTCACGCCTGGAGATACCTTTAGGAGGAGACTCGATAAACACACTTACGCTGACAGGTGTGATCTGACCCTTGAGGTGAGAGTTTCGGTTGGAACCTCTTGGTGGCAGCGTCAAGGCCTTACGACATTAGTTTGGGTATGGACCGGGCAACCAAAATTCATACACGGATTGACGGTATTAGGAAAAAAGGTTGTGGTTTATCTACAACATTGGGATAGGGTTTTACTTGGTTGGAGAAAAGTAAAACTCAGGCAGCATAGGATAAACTCATACATAAGAGGGTGCAGTCGATCACTCATTAGTCGGCCAGACTTACCTTTGTGCCAGAATTCTCCAGAGTTGCAGCACCACTTCCAGCAATGAAAAAAAAAGGGAAACCCTTCGTGTGGTCAGTTAGATGCCAGCAGAGCTTTCTGGAGCTGAGACAGATATGGTTCACGGCAGTTGAGACTGCATAGAGCAGACAAAAGTCCTATGTTGATAAGAGATAGAGACCACTTGAGTTTCGAGGATGGAAACCATGTATTCTTACGGGTCTCACCTCGACGAGGTATAAGGAGATTTGGCCGGGGTGGAAAGTTATCTCCGGGATTCATCGGACCTCTCCAGGTCCTCAGCGGTGTAGGCAAGGTGGTTTACCGCCTGGCCCTTCCACCACAGTTGCACTGGGTGCACGACGTCTTCCACGTATCATAGTTGAGGAGATACGTGCATGACCTGACGCATATCATCGACCACGGGGAGCTGGACATCGATGATGGGGTGACATTCTTGAATGTCCCGGTGGAGATCGAGGATCGACAGGAGTGGTTCCTATGTGGACGGTCCATTCCTCTGGTGCATTCATTGGCAACACGAGAACCTCCAGTAGAGCACATGGGAGCGGAAGGCTCAGATGCGTGCTCAGTATCCTCATTTGTTACCCTGGTTTATGTTGTAGCTTTACGGGGACGTAAATCCCTGAGGTGGGGGTAATGTAAAGACCCGTAAATTTCAAGGAAAATTTTGGATATTTAAGTCGAGGTCGAGGCGCGGGCCCCACGAGGCCCGGTTCGCGTGTGTTGTGGTGAAATGAAACTTTTTCACCGGCTATCCGTTTTGGACCAATGGGTAGTCCATCTCGTGTGTTTTTTGGTATGGATCACAATGGTGTGACCGGTTTGGTTAACCGGTGTCATTTGAAGTACGGCCAGGTTGGTTTGAACCCAAAACCAACCGGGCCCCCGGGACTAAAAGGCTAATAACTCACAGACTGGGCGTCCGATTGACGCGTCATCTGTTGCATTGAGACCCCTATGATGAGGAGGTCCTTTGAGATACTTCCACGTGAGTTTATGTGACACTTGGAAGTATCGACCAGTAGCTTGTGGAGCGGACCCTCCCGGAGACGAGCGTATGGAGTACGGAGACCTTGTAGTTGGTTGAGACCTGATGACTGCTTGTCTGATTCGAGTCAGAGTGACTTGTATAGCCCAGTGGGGAGCACTACTGTGTTTGGGTGACAGACCCATGGCGGGGAGCACTACTGTGTTTGAGTGGCAAACCCGCAGTACTCGACAGAAGGAGTACCTCCGTAGGCTATGAGGGGGAGCACTACTTTGTGAGGTGGTAGACCCATGGCGGGGAGCACTACTGTGTTTGGGTGGCAGACCCGCAGTGCTCGACAGGACAAGTAACTTAGCAGTATAAGGTTAGTGATAAGCGCCTCGTAGTTGGGACAGGACCACTGTACTCGTCAGAGGAGGAGCTCATCAGCAGTTGTGGTTTCGATATCATTAATGAAAATCCTGGTTTGATATGATTTAATGACCTTTGTGTTTACCTCTTGATTGAGATGGGTCACTTGATAACTTAGGTATATGTATGGGCATATACCTAAGTAGTGGTTATCCATTGATTTCATAACCTTTGTGTTTCCTCATGATTGAGATGGGTTACTTGATAACTAAGGTATAAGTATGGGCTTATACCTAAGTAAGGGTTATCTGTTGAGATCCTTCTTTGTGGATATTCTTATTGGATTTAGTGAGACCTTGAGGGTCTCGGGGTCCCTACTGAGTATCGTTATACTCACCCCTGCACGGGCTATGCCCGCACCTCGTTGTGTTGGATGCAGATGATGAACATCACTGACAGAGATTGAGAGTACTAGGACGAGACAGTACCCAGAGGTGGACCTCATGACGAGACAGTACCTGGAGGTGGACTTCACGACGAGATGGTACACGAAGGAGGTTGGCAAGTGAGAGCATTGAGGAGGCTATCTGTACCTACCCTTCAGGTAGTATCCAAGGTGGACGACCCAGGAGCTGCTTCTATTTTCTAGCTGTTTGTCTTTTCTGTTGTACTTTCGTTCAGTTGTAGTTGTACTTCTCAGTTGGGTTTGTATTCTGGCCCATTTACTTTTCAGCACTTTCTTTTATACTTAGTGTATTACTTCCACTTGTACTATGTTTGGATGTGTTTATGTTTTATAAAGGCAATGCCTTCCCAGATATTGGAATTTACGCCTTTGGTGCTAGTCTCTAGCCCCTGGCCTATAGAAGGTGGGATTGGGGTAGTCATGGCATGGGCCCCGAGGACGGGTCGTGACATTTGACCTAGTGTTTCTCCATGGGGAGCCCCTGTCCTCTTTTTCAAGAATAAAGATGGATCCACAGGTCTGTGCATTGATTACAGGGAAATTAATGCTATTATAATAAATAATAAGTATCCTCTACCATGAATTGATGATTTATTTGATCAACTTCATGGAGACCAATATTTTTCGAAGATTTTTCTTTGATCTGGATATCATCAGTTTCTTGTGAGGAAGGAAGACATTACAAAAACATCATTTTGAACCAGGTACGGGCATTACGAGTTTACAGTAATGCCATTTGGACTAATTAATGCACCATATATTTTCATGGACTTAATGAACAATGTTTTCAAGGAATATCTTGATGAATTTTTAGTGTTTTTTATTAATGATATCCTAGTATACACTAAAATCTATGAAGATCATAAAAATCACTTGCATAGTATTCTGAAGACACTTAGAAGAAATAAATTATATGGGAAGTTTAGAAAGTGTGATTTTTGGCTCCAATCAGTTTCCTTTCTGGGCCACATTGTCTTTAAGGATGGAATATATGTAGATTCTATGAAGACAAAGGTTGTTCAAGAATGGCATACTCAAACAAACGTAACTGAGGTACGTAATTTTATTGGTTTAGCAGGTTATTATCGGCATTTCGTTCAGAACTTCACCTGTTTAGTGAACCCAATGACCAAGCTTACACAAAAAGGAGTTAAGTTCATATGGAAAAAATAATGTGAAGAATGTTTTAAATAATTTAGGAGAAGATTATTGAATACTCCAATATTGACTCTATCATTAGGGAATGATGGATTTGTGATCTTTAGTGATGCATCAAAGAAAGGACTTGGTTGTGTCCTTATGCAGAATGATAGAGTGATTGCCTATGCATCTAGGCAGCTAAAAATTCATGAACAAAACTATCCAACTCATGATATTGAGTTAGGATTGGTAGTTTTTTCTCTGAATATTTGGATGCATTACCTATATGGTAAAAGGTGTGAGATATATACAAATCATAAGAGTTTGAAATATATCTTCTCACAGAAAGAAATCGACATGACACAAAGGAGTTGGATTGAGCTACTCAATGATTATGATTTTAAAATACACTACCACCCGGGGAAGACAAATAGGGTGGAAAACACTTTGAGTATAAAGGACCATGGAATTATAAATAATATGAGAGTTAAAAGGGATCCTATGCTTATGGATCTAGTAAAGATGGATATGGGAATTATCAAGGAAGATAAAACATCACTACTTTTTCAAATGGTTTCCAAACCTTATTTACTAGAGATGATAAAAAGTTATCAGGCTGATGATGAGGAGTTTCAAAAGAAAATTATTGCTCTAAATGATGGGAATTTGATTGAATTCATATATGAAGGTTTCATTTTGAAATTCGGAAAGAGGATTTGTGTTCCCGATATTCCTGAGTTAAAGAGGTAACTATTGGATGATGATCATAGCTCTAATTTCTCTATACACCCTGGTAGCACAAAGATGTATAGATATCTAAAGGAACATTTTTTGTGGGAAAACATGAAGAGGGAGATTGTTGATTATGGGTCAAGATGTTTGGTTTGTCAACAGGCTAAGGTTGGAAGACAACATCCTGGGGGAGTCATACAACCCCTTCCTATACTTATGTGGAAATGGGATGATATTATGATGGAATTTTTCATGGGGCTACCAAAGACTCAAAGAAAGAATGATGCAATAGGGGTCATTATTGACAGTCTTACAAAATCAGCACATTTTCTTGCTATAAGAGAAGGTTTACCACTTGAACGTTTATCAAGACTATATATTAATGAAGTTTTAAGACTTCATGGTGTAACCTTATCAATTTTTTCTGATCATGATACCCATTTTACATCACAATTTTGGAAGATTATTCAGAAGTCCCTAGATATTGATCTTCATTTGAGCACTGCCTACCACCCACAAGCTGATGGAAAATCAGAACGGACTAGTAAAACTTTGGAAGACATGTTGAGGTCTTGTTCACTTGACTTTTAAGGCATGTGGGATCAGTATTTACCTCTCGTAAAATTTTCCTATAATAATATCTTCCATTCAATCATTCAGATGGAACCATATAAAGCGTTGTATGGAAAGAGATGTCATACACCAACATGTTGGGATGATGTTGGTGAAAGAAAGCTCGTAGGCCTAGAACTTGTTGAGGAAACAATGGAAAAGGTGAAGATTATCCAAACCCATATCAAAACAGCTCAAAGTAAGCAAAAGATCTATGCTAATAACTGGAGGAAGGATTTGGAATTTCAAGAAGTGGATCATGTTTTTTAAGGTATCTCCATGGAAGGGTATTATACAATTCGGTAAGAAGGGAAAATTAAGTCCCAAGTACATCAGGCCTTTTGAAATTATGGATCTAATTGGAGTCATAGCATACCGTTTGGAAATTCCACCAAGTATCTTCAAATTTCACAATGTGTTCCACATATCAATGTTAAGGAAATACATGCTAGACCCAACACATGTACTCACCTATAAAGAAATAGAACTTGAACCCGATCTATCTTATTGTGAAGATCCTATAAAGATTCTTGATACCAGAGAAAAAGTATTGTGAAATTAGAAGACTCATCTGGTAAAGGTTATTTACAGGAACCATAATATAGAGGAAGCAATATGGGAGCCTGAGGAGATTATGTTGAAGACATACCTGAATCTTTTTAGGTAACAATTTTGTGAATTTTGAGGATGGAATTTTTGTAAGGAGGGGAGAATGTAACGACCCAATATTTCTTCAATGGAAATTATTTTCTTATAAATATGTCATAATAACATGAAATCACAACCTAATGAATTACTAAGTGCTATGTGAACCTTAAACATAAGTTTGTTACTTCTATGATGTGAATTTTGAAAATCTGACATACACAGTTGTGATCAGTAAGTTATTTGGAATTCGATAAGAAAAACTTAATTTTTAGTGAATAGTAACCTACCCTTATGAATATTAACATACCCTTATGAATAGTGATATACCCTAATGAATACTAACCTTACCTATGATAGTATATAAATAATATTCAAGTGGAATCGTGATATACCTATACTTTGGAATAAGTAAATAAATGTTTTAAAACTATTGTTTTTAGAATCAATTATGATTTTAATTAAATATTAAATTAATCATATTTAGAAAATTGTTTTTGAAAAATGGACTTCATTTTTGTATTCTACACATCAAAAAAATGGTTAGGTTGAATTTTTGGTATTTTTCTGAAAAACTCGAATTTTTTATGAACAGTGAAATACGGTAAAATACCGTATATACAAATTATCAGTTAAATACAATATTTATTACATCACAAGTGATGTAATCCCACTTGGTTATAACTCACATGAATTTATTACTATTCTTGTTCATGGAATCATCACCATTTCTGGTCTTGAGGGAAACTAATAAACTAATGACTAAAAAATTATGAAAACTCTCCTCTCCTCCACTATAAAAACCCCCTCTCACTCCTTCTTCTCTTCACTCCTCTAAACCTTTAATATCCTCAAATATCTTCCCAATTACCCTTCCCTAGTCACTCCCCGCGTCTAGGAAGCTCTTGGTCTTTCCAAAAGACCAAAATCCCTTCCCTTAAGGAGGTTCTCAAGAAGGTTATTTCAAGAGGTAAAGCACTTTTTTATTTCATTTCATTTTAATGTATCTTATTTTGTTATCATCTCCCCACTTCCTATGTCCAAATAACCATGATAAATCCATTATCATCTATATACTATAATTATATAATGTTAATGGAAGAACCATCATCATTATCCTTACTCTCTCTGTCTTTTGTTTTAAATGAAATCAACGTCCATGAGGTTCCAATTTATAACCTTCGTGGATGACGAAGTTTAATTCTTCAATTTCTCCTTCATTGATGGTAATGAAACCATTTTTATGGTTTAAAAAGTCAATAATATATGTATAATAACCTAATTAATATACAAGAACCAGTATATGTACATATTATTAAATCATATGACCAAACTAGTTCCTAATAAATCAAAATACCGCTAAAATAATATAAGTGAATGTCATTAATATTTCATCTAATGATTCATCATAATTCCATGTAACCAAATGATAAAAATGACAATTAAAAATTTTGGATGTTCATAAATAATATGTAATTTAAATTCTGGATATTTACAACCATTCCACATGAACTCCATTACTTAAAAACAAGTGAAATGATTATGAAAATAAAGAAAACAAACACTCTGGAACGACGGAAATCAATATAACAACTTATCAATAAGGGAATAAATGAACTAAACAGAATTATGATAAACTAAATAAATTTATAATAGGTTCTGAAATAATTTATTAATAAGTATAATTTCATATTCCAGGAGCTTAAGTTCAAGATCGGAACACGTTCGGATTTAAGGTAAGGGTTTTCCACCCGAACTTCCTTTTTCTTTCGAGTTACTTTCATTGTCTAATTACCTCAATGAAATTATTATTTATTATTATGTACTACTCATAAATTCTATGTGATTATTATATATATTTTCACCGACCATAATCCCTCCTTATTTTATGGATAGTTATACGTTTTAAAAGGAACTTTCAAAATTGTTTCCAAAATATAAGCCCAATTCAAGGGAATTTCTCAAACTCTTACCTATTTTCAAGGAAAATACATAATCTATTTTTGGAAAGAATTATCTTTATAAAATAAATAATATTCTTATGAAAATACTATATTACTTCACTTCTGATGTTTTTTCAAAAGAACTCTTCTTTTCAAAGTAAAAGTGTATTTATCTCAAAACTTACTAGAAGATTTTATAAGAGTATGTTCATGTATTTCAACACTCTTGTTGATTATTATGTATTATTGTGATTAATATTTCATGGTATAATATATAATATATAATTTAATGTTTTATTATTATTTTTTCTATGGATGTGCTATCTTAAAACCGTTCTCCAATTTAGTCTGAATGGTTAGTGATTATGCTTAATGTTCGGGAAAAGTTATTTACACTTCATATATTAGTTTCAATATAAATTTATATGTTGTTTATATTTATCCTAATTAAAATTAGGAATTAATTGGACATAGAAAGTGTTGGTTGGGGCCTGCTATAGCCCCTCGGTACATCGGTAGGTCTCATGAGACAAACTATGGTCTTGGCACAAGGCCTTGACAAAATGATTATTTATGGTCTTGGAACGAGGATTTGATGGTATGGTTATGTTGTCCCGCATTATGAATTCCCTCATTATTAATATATTATTGATGGTTCATGTGGTTATCTGACTAGTATAATACCCATGATTATGTTATATTATGGAAATATTTACTCATCTCATATTTTTTCCATATTATGTTCAAGTTTATTATTTTTAAAGGCATGTGTTTAAAATTATTCACCATGTCTAATGTTTAAGTTATCTTCCACTGTATTGCTTACTATTACTGAGCATTTGAGATCACCCCTTTCTTATGTTTCATTTTCTCAAGACATGAATAATTTTATTATGAATGACGTGCTGAAATAACCTAGGAGCTATGGAAGTTTCCTAAGGAGTTTCTATGTTGTTTTTCATTTCAAGTTTTAAAGTTGAACTTATGAATGTATCTTGTTTCCAATAATACTAAACTACTCAGTCATTAGGGATTCTTATTCCTTGTTTATATTCCAATGTAATAAAATAATGCACCGGCTCTCGGCAACTGGGGTCGGGTCCTTACAGTTTGGGTGTGCCTTTGGGACGTCGATACTTTGAGACACGAGGTGTCAGGAGGCACGTGGTTCCAGGATATGTTATTATGGTGGAACCTAAGGGTTCACTGAGGATTTGTGAATATAGGGGTACCTTGGTCCATGGTCTAATGAATCTCTTTGATTCTGAGATTCTGGCATTGGTCGAGGTAGGTGACACTCCCCGACAGCTACTGAGAATTAGTGGAGGTTATGTTTATTTATTGTATCATAATATTTACTTTACTTAGAGATGCATATCGGCTTAAACACTTATACTAGGTAAGCACCATTGGATGGTATCCTACTAAGATTCATTCTAAACCCTACACATGCCCTTCGGGATGCATGTAGACTTTATGTCTTTACGTACAGGTAAAGGATAAGCCTCAGGAGCTGGATCGTAGTACTGTTTGGCATGGAGATTGGCATGGACCTTGAGGTAATTCTTAGATAGAGTTTTTGTTTAGTTTTATTTTAGTTTCAACATGATTATTATATGTAGTTATTGTGGTCTGCCATGGGCAGCACCTTGGATATTGTATTGTATGACCTGACATGGAATGCATGCTTTGTTTGTTTTATTTTGAGTGGCTATAAGTGATTTGTTGGCATGATATTCTATTTACTTTCCACTACAGTTGTTTCTATATTATTTTCATTATTTATTGATATTGAATGTTCTTCCACTTTTTGGGTCTGGTTTGAGTCTACTGAGTCATTTATTTCTGCAACATGTTACATTATTATACTCAAACCAATACTTTATCTATTTCCATAGGGTATATCCTCCATGCTATACCTATTTACACCCTCACTACTAGTTAGAAGCCTTTTGTATTTGGGGAGGTGTGCCTAAGGCTATTGGTACTCGGCCCATTAGCACTATTCAGGTGGTTGTTCGGGTCGGGGGTGCTACAGCAAACATTATCTTTTCTTGATCCTCCCACCCAGTAGTGTGAGATTAAAATAAAAAATATTTTACATTTTCAAGAACTAGAATATAAATTGACTGATGTATTCATTGATTCAAAGGGTGTGACTAAATCACATGTATCAGCTATAAATTCCCTGGCAAGAACTGATGTCCCAAAGACACAATTACATAATGATGTTATAGAAATCTCAAAATCATGCTTAAAGCATGGAATACCAATTGTCTTTAAGGATAGAAATCCTTGAAAAATAAAAGGAATGATTATAATTGAAAACCCCGATATAGAGGCATGTGTTCCAGAAGAAACATATAATTTAAGTTTTCTTAAATAAACACATGATGAGAATCATAAAGAGAATTCATAGGGTATATAAAACCCTGAAGGTTTTGAAAATAATGAAATATCTCTTAATTATTCCCTTATGGGTGATATATGGAATCAAAGTAACATGGAAAATATTATTGAAATATTTTTATATTCTATGTCATATGATATAGAAAATGAAGACCCTGAACCAAGGTTTGTTATGGAATGTCAAAAACAACCCAATTGGAATAAATGGAAAGATGCAATGTAATTTGAATTAAATTAACTTAATAGGTGAAGGGTTTTTGGACATATCATGCTCACACCATAAGTTGTAAATCATATTGGATATAAATGGGTTTTTTTATAAACGTAATAAGAAAAATGAGATTATAGGATACAAAGATTATCTTATCTAACAAGGTTTTTCTCAGAGACCCAAAATTGATTATGAGGATACATATTCTCCTGTTATGGATGCTATTACTATTCTATATATAATCAATCTTACAGTAGATGAGAAGGGTAATATGAATCTTATGGATGTTATTAAATCTCATTTATATGGTAAATTTGATAGTAGTATATATATATATATGAGAATCCTTGAAGGATTCAAAATACCATAAGTATTGAAATCAAATCCCAAATACCTATATCTAATTAAATTGTAGAAATCATTGTATGCTACTGCTAATCATTTTTTTTTCATTTTAAAAGCCGGTTTATGGGTTTTCAGTACCCAAAACAAGGTTCAAAGCAAGATTCAAAACAACGCCAAATGACATACAACTCCACAAACCATCACCTGCAATTTAACTAAAAAATAAATAAACAACACCACACTAGATCATAGTACCCGTATTCATCTCCACGTCCCATAAAAGATTCATCTTTCGTAGTGGCCGATTCCCAAACAGAAGTTGGTCCATGTCGCCTCACAATATTACCAAACTCCCAGCTCCTCGACTAATCCAAAGGTGGTTGGGTTCCACAGGACTGTTTGACTAGGCTATCTTTTTTAAAGGCAAGAATCATCCCACTATCCTGCTTAAAAGCATATCTGGTTCTTTCTAGACGTGGGAGATAGGAGTAGTCTTTCCTGGTTCTTCTTCTTGGAGTCACTGTATGGATTAAAACAATCTTGGAATATGTGGTATAATTTTTTTAGATAATATTTTTTAAATAAAGGGTATGTAAATAACCCCATATGACCATGTGTTTTTATTAAGCAAACAACATCTAGATATGCAATCATTTATGTTTATGTTAGTTATTTAAATATCATCGAAACTCCATAAGAGATCAATGAAGCAATGAGAAAATTAAAAGGATGGATTTGAAATAAAAGACTTGGGAGAAACCAATTATTATATTGGATTAAAAATTGATCATATTCTAAGTGGTTTATTTTTTCATCGGTCAAATTATACTAAAAAGTTATTAAACAATTTAATATGAATAAAGAGGATACTTTAATTACTCCAATGGTTGTTTGGTATTTAAATATAATATTCCAACATTTTTTGTAGATGTCTCAAGCTCATTTATAGGTACTATTGTTTCCTTTTTTTGAGTATGTTTTGGTTTGGTTTTACCTTGGGGGGTTTTTTGGGTGAAATTGGAGAATTTTGGAAGGAAGAGACGTAATGCATGGTTGGAACGTGTTTTTCCCAAACCATTCACCCAGCCTAAGAAAACTATGTGAACCCAAATAAAGGGGATTCATGTGTATGGCACACCATTTTTCAAACTGTGTGCCCTCTTAGTAGTAACTATGGGATGCCCCTAGGTGAGTTGCATGGTTAGGGTAAATTGTGCACCCTGTGTAGAAAACCGCATGTGTGGGTTAAATTATTCCAAAATTTGGTTTCAAAATTCCTGAACCTCTGGAACTTCACCCAAAGTTGACCCAAATCGACCTTAACTCATTCCTCTCATTTTTTGATGCATTCATATGAATTCTTAGGGATCTCAAACACTGTTTCTTGATGAATCAAAGGTTGTATTATCTGATTTTCACCTCTCCAGGTATGTGGTTTCTTCCCAATTAGGTTTCTCTCTCTCTTGTCTCTCCTTCCAAATAAAAAGGGGATGGTTTTCCTATATTGGTGATGGATCTAGATCTAGGTTTTCATGGATCTAATCCATTTGATCTTGGATCTAGTTTTTGGATCTAGATCTCATTCTTCTTTGTGATCTTCATTAATCTTCTTCAATTATAGATTTCCGTTGGTGAGAGTTCACCATCAATTTTGTGGTAAGTGGTCTAAAATCAATTCTCATAGTATTGAATTCCAATTACATGTATGTTTTGTGAAATTTCAATTGTCATGTTTGAAGATTGAATATTAAATTGAATTAATTAATTTATTAATGAATTTATAGAATCGTGGTATTGATTAATGGGATATTAGGATTATTTAATTGGATTAATTAATTTGTGAATTAATTAATGGGATATTGGGATTGTGGAATTGGATTAATTAATTAGTTAATTGATTAATGGGGTATTGAGATTGTGGAATTGGATTAATTAATTGGTGAATTAAATAATGGATATTGGAATTGTAGAATTATATTAATTAATTGGTTAATTAATTAATGGGAGATTGTGATTGTGGGATTAATGGGAAATTGGGATGGTGTAATTGGTCAATTAATGTGATTATGAATTAATTGAAAAATTAAATTATGATATTGTTGACTTGACCATTATGGGTTAATTGGTTATAAGATTGAATATTGAAAAATAGTCTAATAGTGAATTGCTCATTTTATGCCATGTGATTAGAGTATTGAACCATGATTTGTTTTTATAGTTAAAATCATATATCATGATGTGAAATTTGATAAGAGGGTTAATGTCTATTAACATTTTTTGATGTTATATATGTGATATATGTGTGGTTGTTGATATAAAAGTGTGGGACACAGACTGAGGCTCCAAATACCCATATGTGATGTTGAGGTTTGGGATGGGGAATAAGGATCCAAATAACCATATGTGATGTTTAGGATTGGGATAGAAACCGAGGATCCAAATACCCATATGTAATAGTAGGTGTGGGATAGGGACTGAGGATTCAAATACCCATGTGGCATTGAGGTGTGGGATAGAGACAGAGTCTCAATTGGTAGTGATATGATGTGAAATGAAATGGTAAATAAAAACAATGGTATTGTAATATGGTTCAGACTCTGGCATGGGCCGAAGTAGTTATTGAGGGTTCGGGTGTCCTTGATAACCTAGGGGTTTATGTGGTTAAATAAATAATAATTTAATTTATATAAAAAAAAATTACTTCAGTTCTTGTATTTTAATATTTATACAACTACATATGTTGTTATTGACTAGATATTGTTTTAGATGTTGTTGGTGGTGTCCTACTGAGTGGTACTCACACCCTACTTGGGCTGCCTGATTGGTGCTCAAATAGACTTCATGTTTTTAGGACAGGATAAAGGAAAGAGTCCTATGTTGGATGGTTGATTTGGGATAGAGCATGGATTAAGGAACTAGACATGATTTGAGTCATTCTTGGCAGTTGTCAGTGTCTTTATTTATTTTTGGTTTTTCCTTTGACACTTGAAATGTATTTGGAATGGTGTAACTACTATTTAGTTTTGGATATTGTATTCCTATTATGTTCATCATGTATTACTCGTTTTGTTTATTTATTGGTTATATCATTTTATGATTATTATTTATTTCTATTTTTGTGATACTTTGACAAATAGGGTATAGTCTCTCCATGATCAATATTAGACTCTTACTATTATTCGGTAGCCTATAGCATACGGGGAGGCACTCTTGTGGTAATGTAACTAACTGGCTCAGGGCACCGGTATGTGACACCTGGGTCAGGGTGTTACAAAGTGGTATTAAAGGAATTTTTCTTTTATTTTTATTTTGAATTACTATTTGGGAAAGGTAGATAAGAGAATAGAATGAGTTAGTCCTTGATTAAGTGCTCGTGCATGGGAATACCTAACCCATGTATGAGGGTAAAATCCAAGTACCCAAGGTGGGATTATTGATATTGATGTGTGTTGTTAGAGTTGGATATTATTTCACCTCGAGTGATGAACTTTTTGTGTGATGTGATTATATTTTTTCTTGAGATTTTTTGATATTTGAGTTTTGTCTCAGTATGGAATGAGAGTTGAGTATGCATGCATCATTCTAGGAACTCAGAAATTATTATGACATGCATTATTTTTAGGAATTCATGGGAAAAGTAGGTTTTGGGTGAGTTATTGAAATTGAAATGTTTTCCTTGCTTGTGAAATTGAACTGAAAATGGTTCCTGATTTTAAATTTTAAATTTTAAAATGATGCAAGATGTTTAAAATGGGTTTCTAATGAGAAACTTGAATAATAAGAATGTGTTTACCCTTTTTTAACCATGACCTGGATATAGGATGGTTAAGGGTGGTGATAGCGCCTCAATTTTGACCATGTGCTGGGGTTAGGGGAATGATTGGTTATGGATTATTGTGATTTTCTATTATATGAATGCGATAAAGTTTTTTTATGTGTCTCGAGACGTGTGTTTGGCATTGTAGAGATATGTCTCTATGACAACATTTGTTGATATGACAATAGGAGTACATGGATGGAAATGATGTGTCATTAGTGGAACCTGAGGCACCAAAAGTGCCAAGAGAAGGATCCAGAGAGCAGTTCCATGAGAACTTTTCTCGCTTCATGCAGTTGTTGGAGAGAGACCTAGAGTGGGTTGTGAAGAGTATATCTGACCTCTCATGGAAGTTTTAGTTGCAGCATCCTCTGACTTTCACCGGAGAGGGTGAACCTGAGGTAAATGAATTATATATCGAGTCCATCTGAACTATACTTGACCATTTAGATACTCATGTTGATAAGAGGGTTAAGTTGGATTCTTACATGTTATGAGTATTAGTGAAGCACTAGTGGGATGTTCAGTCTCATACTGGATAGGCAGATGGTATGTTATAGAAGGAATTTTTGAAAAAGTTATTGTATCACTTTTATCTATATATGTTGAGAAATGAGAGGGTGGATGAGTTCATGCGGTTAAATTAGGGGTGTATGTTCATGATGGACTATACCAGTCACTTTATTGACTTGTAGTGCTTTTCTACAACACTGACAGGGGATGAGACAGCTATGGAAAGGTGTTTCCAGGATAGACTTAAATGTGAGATTAAATCCCAGGTTAATATCTTTCGGTTAAAAGAGTTTTCTAAATTGGTGTATCATGCTCTCATGTTTGAGGGAAACCTAAAGGAGGCTTCTAGTGGAGAATAGTTGGTTTCTTCTAGGTGATCAAGAGGCACATCTTCCAAGGGTAGGAAGTGTTTTTATGATAATTTTGACCATATATTTGGAAATAAGGGTGTCTAGGGGGGAGGATCAGTTACTCGAGATCTTAACTGGGTGCTTTTCCATTAGTACGGTAGTCTGGGTCACTTGTGTAGGCATTTTCCCCAACCACTGGTAGAGTGTGATATTGTGATAGAATGGGACATTTATAGAGGTTCTTCAAGAACCCACGAAATATGAGTAATAATGGAGTATCCAGGAATAATTGAAGTGTGGGAAGTAGATATTCTACACCATATCAGTCTAGCAACTAGAGTTTTACTAGCTGTGGAGATAGAGGCAGTGGACATGGTGCTTCTAGGAAATATCATCTATATTAGCAGAGTGTTATAGCTCAGGGTAATCATATTGGATCATAGGGAAGAGGGGTGGGACAATGGCATGCAGTTCATCCTACACTGGTGGATAGCAAGGCTGGATTATCGATAATTAGAGGTACTATTATTGTAGCTTATACACTATCTAGTGCCTTATTTGATACTAGTGCCCCTTATTCTTTTATATCTACACAACTTTTGAATGGGTTGAAACTGATGGTGGAGTTTGTGAGTGGGGTGATGACGATAGATACACCTTTGGGGGTATGATCAAGAGACATATGTTTGTGAAAAGGGTGTTCTCTCAATGTTTGGGTGTATCGTTTCCTTTGGGATCTTTACATTCTAGATATGTCAGGATTATACCTAATTATGAGTATGGAAATGTTAGTGGCGTACTAAGACCACATAGATTATTACTATAGGAGAGTGACATTTACATCTCTTGATGGAAACAATTATGTTCATCATGGAGAGTGGGACATCTAGGCGATCCGTGCAGGGCCAGTTCATCATCAACTAGGAGAGATCACCTCTCAAGTTTCTAGTCTATTGTTGGATGAAGGAGGTGTAAATTAGTATATCCTTCCACCCATAGTGGACCAGTTTTAGGATATATTTCCTGAAGACTTCTCAGGGTCTCCACCTGAGAGAGATGTGGAGTTTACAATTAAGCTCATGTTAGGGGCTGAACCAGTTTCTATTCCACCATATAGAATGGAACCAATAGACCTTCAAGAGATCAAGACTCATCTAAAAGAGTTTATGGATAAGGGTTTTATCTATCCGAGTACATCGCCTTGGGTTCTCCAGTCTTGTTTTCAGAGAAGGTTGATGGGAGTTTGTGCATATGTGTTGATTACCAAAAATTGAACTAGATGACTATAAAGAACTGGCGTCCTCTTCTATGTATTGAAACCCTATTTGACCAGTTGATGGGAGATTGTTTTTTCTCAAATATCGACTTGAGATCAGGGTATCATCAATTGAGATTCTAACTTTCTGATATACCTAGGAGTGCTTTCAAAAGTAGGTATAGACTTTATGAGTTTTTTGTGATTCCATTCGGGATAATGAATGCACCAGTAGTGTTTATGGCCTTGATTAATAGAATCTTCCACCTGTAATTGGATCAGTTTGTGTTAGGGTTTTTGGATGACATCTTGGTGTACTCCAAGACTCATGATGATCATGCCCAACTTCTTGACATCATAATGAGTACATTGAGAGAGCATCATCTATACACTAAGCTATATAAGTTCCAATTATGGATTGATCGGGCACACTTCTTGGGTCACATCATCTCAGAGGAATGTGTATCAGCGGACCTAGAGAAATTTTGGTCAGTTGTTTCTTGGGATCAGCCTAAGAAATTTTTTTATATCCATATATTTGTTAGCAAGATATTACCAGGGGTTCATCTAGGACTTTTCCAATTTGGAATAACCACTTTTGGGCCTAACTAAAAAGGAAATAAAGTTTTAATAGTCTGAATCATGTGAGGATTCCTTCTAGGAGTTGAAGAAGTGTTTGAATACAATGCTAATATTGATCCTACCCGATCCAAGTGAGGATTATATGGTATTTTTTATGCTTCTAAGATAGGTCTTGGAGTATTATTAATGTAGGGAAATAGATTTGTGGAATATTGGTCATGATATTTGAGTCCACATGAATGAAACTACCCTATGCATGAACTCGAATTAGCAGTAGTGGTTTATTTTTTGAAGTGTTTTTGGAATTATCTATTGGGAGAAAAGATCACTATATATATTGATAACAAGAGCTTAAAGTATAAATTTTCATAGTAATATTTGAATATTCGACAGTGAAGATGGGTTGAATATATGAAGTCATTTGATTTTTATCTAGCATATATTCCAGGGAAAGGAAACGGTGTTGCTAACTCTTTAAGTAGGAAAAATCAAACTCAAACAGTTCAGGAGTCTTGTGCTAATTGGAAAATAGTGACTTTACTGGCCAAGATGCATTTTGTGGTTCATGAGGTCCAAGATAATATGACTCTAATATTAGTTTCAATAAAGTATACACTTTTGATCCAGATTAGAGACAGACAGTATAAGGATCTAGAATGTTGTCCTTGAGGGAAAGTCTTAAAGGTGGGGTGTCACCTTCCGATTAGATTATAGATGAGTATGAGATCATCTATGTCAGGAATTTTTTTTATGTGCTTATGAGTATGTAGGAGGATTTGATGCATGAATTTCATTCCTCAAAGTGGGAATTGAATATGGGGTTGACCAAAATGTATCGTGACCTGCGTCAGCAATATTGGTGGTCAGGAGTGAAAAAGGAGATAGCAGGGTTCATGATACGATGTTATACCTATCAACAGGTGAAGACCAAGAATCAATGACCTATAGGTTTACTACAATCATTGACTATTCTATAACAAAAGTGGGATGAAGTTACTATAGACCTTGTGTTGTGTATCTTGAAGACGCGTTAGAAGAATGATTCTATTTGGGTGATTGTGGACTGTTTGAAAAAGGTAGAGCATTTCATGCTGATATAGGAGACTTCCTCAGTGGATAGGATGGAAGACATGTACGTTTGGTAGATATTAATTCTACACGGGGTTCCACAGAGTATATTTTCAGAATGTGACTCGTGTTTCACATCGCACTTCTGATAGGGTTTACAGAAGGTTCTTGGTATGGAAGTACTTCTGAGTATAGATTTCCACCCACAAACATATGGGAAGTCAAAATGTACTATACATGTTTTGTAGGATATGTTATGATCATGAATTCTTGACTTCGGTGGGTCTTATGAGAAGTACCTAAAACTTTTAGAGTTTTTATATAACAATAATTATCAGGAAACTATTCAGATGGAACCATATATGAGGCTCTTTATGGTAGGTCATGCAGATCACCTCTATGTTGGATGAAGGTAGGTGAGTCGGAGCTGTTGGAACCAAGTCTCATACAGGAGATGTCAGATAAGGTTTAGTTGATTCATAAATGTATGGATATAGCTCAGAGTAGGCAAAAGTTGTATGTTGAAATACATCAATGACCATTTGAGTTTACAGTGGGTGATCTTGTGCTTCTTCAAGAGTCACCTAGATTGGGTCACCGTAGGATTCAGAGGTAGGGAAAGCTGGTGACCAGGTTTGTTGGACCATTTGAGGTTATGAAGAGAATAGGTTTGGTGGTGTACCATTTGGATATTCCATAGATATATATTGTTATGTATGATTTTTTCTATGTGTCAAAACATTAGCGATATCACATTGACCCTTATCATGTGATCGATGTGGATGATGTTTAGATTGAGATGGATGCGTCCTTTAAGGAGTATCTGATATGTGTGTTGGATCATGGTGAGAAAGTGTTGTGGGGAAAGACCATGATGATAGTTCATGTTTTGTGGAAACATGGTCATTTTTAGGAGGAAACTTGGGAGAGAGAAGCAGATATACGGGCTTAGTGGCCCAATCTTTTTACTTCAGGATCTTAGAGATTCTTGGGAGTACAGCTCGAGGATGAGATATTATAAGGTGGGGAGATTGTAAGATTATAACCTTTTTGGAGATATCTTAGGATAATTTATAGGTGATATTTTTTCCTTGTTTTGAGTATGTTTTGGTTGGGTTTTACCTTGGGGATTTTTGGGGTGAAATTAGAGAATTTTGGAAGGAATAGGGGTAGTGCGTGGTTGGCGCACAATTTTCCCAAACCGTTTTCCTAGCCCAGAAAACTGTGTGAATCCAAATAGAGGGTGTTTTCATAGTTATCACATGGTTTTTCAAACTGTACGACACTCATAGGTGAGGCATATGGTTAGGGCGCATGAGTAAGGTAAACTGTGCACCCAATACATGAAATCGTGCATGCAGGTTTAATTATTTTGAAAATAGGTTTTAAAATTCCTAAACCCCTCGCACTTCACCAAAAGTTTACCCAAATCAACCCTAACTCATTCCTATCATTTTTTAGGCTTATGTATTGATTCATAGGGATCCTAAACACTATTCTTAACGAATCAAAGGCTGGATTGTCGAATCTTCACCTCTCTGGGTATGTGGTTTATTCCCAATTAGGTTTCTATCCCTACCATATTTATTTCTAGATAAAAATGGGATGGTTTTCCTCTATTGGTGATGGATCTAGATATAGGTTAGCATCAATCTAATCTGTTTGATATTAGATCTAGGTTTTGGATCTAAATCCCATTCTTCGTCGTGATCTTGGTTGTTCCACTTCAATTAGGGATTTCTGTTGGTGAGAATTCACCGTCAATTTTGGGGTAGGTGTTATAAAATCAATTCCCATAGTCCTGAATTCCAAGTGTGTGTATGTGTTGTGAAATTTCAATTGGAACGTTTGGCAATTGAATCTTGAATTGAATAAATTAATTTATTAATTAATTTATGGAATCATGGTATTGATTAATGGGATATTGGTATTGTGGAGTTGGATTAATTAATTAGTGAATTAATTAATGGGATATTGGGATTTTTAAATTGGATTAATTAATTGGTGAATTAATTAATGAGATATTGGGATTATGGAATTGGATTAATTAATTGGTGAATTAATTAATGGGATATTGGGATTATGGAATTGGATTAATTAATTAGTGAATTAATTAATGGGATATTGTGATTGTGGAATTAATGGGAAATTGGGATGGTGTAATTGGTCAATTAATGTTATTAATAATTAATTGAAAATTGAAATTATGAGATGGTTTCCTTGACCATTAATGGGTTAATGGGTTATAAGATTAAATATTGAAAAATAGTCTAATGGTGAATTGATCATTTTATGCCATGTGATTATAGTATTGAACCATGATTTGTTTTGATAGTTTAAATCATATATCATGATGTAAAATGTGATAAGAGGGTTAATGTTGATTAACCTTGATTGATGTGATAAATGTTATAAGAGGGTTAATGTTGATTAACCTTGATTGATGTGATAAATGTGATATATGTGTAGTTTTTTATATATGGGTGTGGGACGTGGACTGAGGCTCCAAATACCCATATGTGATATTGAGGTTTGGGATAGGGACTGAGGCTACGAATACCCATATATGATATTGAGGTTTGGGATAGGTACTAAGGCTCCAAATACCCATATGTGATATTAGGTGTGGGATGGGGGCTGAGGCTCCAAATAACCATGTGACATTGAGGTGTGGGATAGGGACCGAGGCTCCAAATACCCACAGCATGTTAGACATGACATTCTACACCCATGAGTTGGCATATTATTCCAATTGGCCGTGATATGATGTGAAATGAAATGGTAAATGATAACCATGGTATTGTGATATGGTTTAGAATTCAGCATTGACTGAAGAAGGTATTGAGGGTTTAGGTGTCCTTGGGAACCTGAGGGTTTAAATGGTTAAACAAAGAATAATTGAATTTATGTAAATTATTTACTTCATTGCTCATATTTTATTCTTTATAAAAATGCATACACTATTATTGAATAGATATTGTTTTAGACACCATTGGTGGTGACCTAGTGAGTGGTACTCACACCCTACTTTGGTTGCCTAATCGGTACCTGAATAGACTTTATGTTTACAGAATGGGATAAGGGAAAGAGTCCTATATTGGATGGATGATTTGGGGTGGAGCATGGATGAGGGAATCCGACATGATTTAGGACCTACTTGGGAGTTATCAGTGTATTTATTTATTTTGGGTTTTTCATTTGACACTTGACACGTATTTTTTATGGAATAACTATTGTTTAGTTTGGGATATCGTATTCCTATTTTGGTCATCATGTTTTATTGGTTTTATTTGGTTATTGGTTATATTATTTGATTATTATTGTTTATTTCCGCTATTGTGCTACTTTGACAAAGAGGGTATAGTCTCCCCAATATTAAACCCTTGATACTGGTTAGTAGTCTCTTGCATATGGGGAGGCATGCTTGAGGTCACATAACCGACTAGATCGGGGCACCAATATGTGGATCCTAGGTTGGGATGTTATATTAAATACTGAGAAAGATCAATTTTGACCTTGTGAAGAAAATGAGGATTTGGTTGGTCCAGAAGTACCATACCTCAGTGTTATCGAAGCACTAATGTATCTTGGTAATTGTACTCATCCTAATATATATTTTTCTACTAATTTATTAGAAAGATTTAGTTCAGACCCTAACTAAAGAAATTGTAATGAAATTAAACATATTTTTCATTATCTTTGTGGCATTATCGATTTGGGTTTATTCTATTCTAAAAAATTAGAAAAGAAGATGGTTGGTTTTGCATATGTAGGTTATTTATCTGATCTATATAATGCATGGTCACAAAATAGTTATGTGTTCCCGGTGGGAGGTACTTCCATATCTTGGATATCACAAAATAAAACACTCATTGAAACATTTTCAAATCATGTATAAGTAATATCATTACATGAAGCATGTCGATAATATGTTTGGTTGCAGTCTATGACTCGACACATTCGAGTAACAATTGGATTGCCTATGGATTGTAGCCCAACAATATTATTTGAATATAATACTATGTGTTTCACACAATTAAAGTAATTATTCATCAAGAATGATCAGACAAAACACATACCACCAAAATTTTTCTCCTTCACACAAGAGTTAATGAATAATGGAGATACCAACATGCAATATGTTTGATCTAGTGAAAATGTTGCAGATTTATTTACAAAGAAACTACTGATCGTTACCTTTAGAAAGCTTTTACATAATATAGGTATGTGTAGATTGTAAAATTTTTAATGTAATGTAACCTTTATGGGGAGTCTACATGACTATACTCTTTTCCTTATTTTGGATTTTTTTCACTAGGTTTTTTTGGAAAAGGTTTTTAATAAGGTAGTATCAAAACACGTATGACATTTGTAAAGGTGTGTACCCCAAGGGGGAGTGTTAGGAAGTTTCCAAAAGGAGGTTTCAAACTTCAATGGGGGTGGGATACCCACCCCCAGTAATCCCCCCCACCTAACATGTCGCACTTCTTACAAAAGGGAAATGCAGCCCCCTTGGATTTGGGTGGCTGGTAGAAGGGATATGTCGTAACCATTAATAAAATTATTGTTTTCTCTTTCTTCTCATCTTTCTCCGCTATTATACTTTTACTCCTTTAAATTTTTGTTTTCATGAAAGTTTTTTTATTATATTGATAAAATTATTTTTATTTTAAACTATTTTTTATATGTTTAGCCTATGTTTTAAATTACATATATATTGTACTTATAGTTTTAATTTTATAAGCTTACAATGTCAGCTACTTGAAACATAATAAGACTTGATAAATTTAAATTATGTAACTTTAAAATATTATAAAATATAAAATATAAATACAATCTAAATAAAACTTAAATAATAACCTAAATGTATAAAAATAGTTTAAAATAAAAAAATCATCAATATAATAAACCAAAATTAATTTACACGACACAAACATTATTGATTAAAAACATAATATTTACACATTAAAAATTATATGCATATAAAATAAAGTATAACTAAAATCTAAATGAAATTTAGAACATTAACTAAACATGTAAAAAATAATTGAAAATAAAATAAATGTCAAAAAAATATAAATAAAAATGTTATTTTTTGAAACAACAATATTTTGTGCCATTAAAATTATTTTTCATTAATTTTTTTTAAGAAATTCTTTTAATTTTCAATTATTTTTTTATATGTTTAGTTAATGCTTTAAATTTCATGTAGATTGTATTTATAATTTATAATTTATAGGCTTTCAAAGTCACATACTTGAAACATTGTTATGTTTCATACGGGTGACTTTTCAAGCGTATAAATTATATGAAAAATGGTCAGGGAATGGGAATTACAAAGATACAAAGAAACATGTGAACACACACAGGCAGGAAGCCAGGGAGACTCGAACCCGAGACCTCCCCGACACCCCACAGGGCCCTTTGCCACTAAGCTCGGTCATGGGGGTCCAAATTATAAAGTATAAATACAATCTAAATGAAATTCAACATGTTGGATAAACATATAAAAAATAATTTAAAATAAAAATAATTTTATAAATATAATAAACAAAAACTAATTTACATGATAGAAACTTTATTGTTTAAAAACATATAATTTACACTTTAAAAATCTATGGGCATAATTCTTATTAAGTATTATATTATTAATTACATTATTATGAAGTATTATAAATAATGTTATTATTATTTAATGTTATTAATTACATTATTTATAAATATTAATTATATTATTAAATATTTATAATAATGGTGTAAATAATATAATTATTAATGTAACTAATTAAGTGGTTAATATTGTAATTAAAAATAAATATTAATTAAATTAGTAATATATAAAATATAATTATTGATAATAATGTTATTATTAACAATTTATTATACAATTAATAATCTTTTATAATAATCATAATAGTAGTGTTTATTTTTGTGTGTATATATAAACAAAATAAAAACAAAAAATTTAAACATTCAAACACACACATAGAGAGATATATTGGTTTGGAAAAAGGTGATATGGACTTTAATGATTTTTCCCAAAGATTCTCGCAAATGTTTTAAGGGCTCAAACACCTTTGGTATCTGCTAAAAAATACCTAAGACATGAAGTCTCTTAACGTCTTTATGAATTATATTTCAAAAAAAATACCAAGGATTATTTTAAAAAAAAATTAAAATCGTAAAAAATAATTAAATATCAATTCAATGCATAGCTAAAATATATTATTGAATAGTTTATGAAAACTTGATTTTTCCCTAGTACTTGAAGTAGAGTTTTAAACACCTTATAAATCACATGCCTAAATTTTAAAAGTACCACAATAGTATTTCTTCTATATTATAGATCCAAATCCATGAATAATACTTAGTAACCAATTCAATACATTGAATAGAAAATTATAAAGTCAATACTTATCATGTCATAATAAATTATAAATGATAAATAACCAATTAAAATAGAAAATTTTAAAATCACCAAAGTAACGACTGGGAAATTGAAATTCTCATAATAGTTTTAGTATTTAAATATTAGTCCAATGCATAATGTTGAACATAGAAGTTTTAAAGAGAATAATAATATAAGAATTTTTTAATATATAATAACTATTATATAACATATTAAAACAAATTTCAAAATAATGCATAAAAAATTAATATCAGGTTCAGATTTAATTCAATGTAGATCGAATAATTAACATAAAATTGATTTCATAATAGATTCAAATAGATTATAATGAAATTGAAATTTTCGAAGAAAAATAAATAAATAATTTGGAACAGAAAATGCATGAAAGAAGTAATGAAATCCTATCCAATACAAAAAAAATTGTAATCTGATGACTATATAACAAGGATGGTTTGCAAATAAATTGGGGGTCACAAATCATACATGGTCTCTAAACATAGAAGTTTCAAATAAAATAATAATATATGATATTTTGAATATATAATAGCTAGTACGTAACATATAATAATATATTTCAAAATAATGCATGGCAACTTTTAATAGAGGGTTCATATTTAATTCAAAACATGAGATATCACAGTTTAGAACAAAATATAATAAATAACATATCATATTTTGTAATTTAAACAAAAACATTTGATTGGAAATTATTATCTATAATCAAACTTTAAGAGACTGATGAAAGTTATTAGGGAAAGTTAGATGAATGATTATGAGAAATAAAATCAATTATTAGGGGTGGAATGAAAATTTGATGATGCATATATATTAGAAGACAAAAAAAAATGAATGAAAAACCCTGCTTGGTGGAGTGATGGAGTGTGAAATAGTAGTGAAACCCTAACCAATGCATTAAAATTGAAATTCGATGACTAAAAGTACAAATAAAGTGTGTATGTAAATTGGGGATCATAAATCAGACATGGAGATTATGGATATGAACTAAAAGAATCCCTACCAGACGTGAAAAATTGCATGTCGATGCTAGTTGGAAGGATTGTTGAAGCCCTGAAAAAGACATTCCTGAGTTGGTCATGGAGGTAAGAAATGGAGAATACTAAAGGTAGAAAAACCCCTATTTGAATGGGTAGAATAAGTCCGAGTCAATGAGTATAAGATGTAAAGTCTGAGGTGATAGGTGGAAGGAGGCGAAGTGGGTGAGGAGAAGGAGGTAAAGGCTACAAGAAGGGAGGCAGGGAGAGGTAAAAATTCATGGGGGTAGAGTGAATGGAAGAATGAGAATAGATAGGATGAAAATGGTGTTGTGTTTGTAGGAAACGTGGAAATAGTGACAACTCTATACAGAAACATGAATCTTAATATATTCATAGATTTAAAATTAACTATTACCCAACCTGTGCATT
This sequence comes from Viscum album, assembly GCA_963277665.1. Taxonomy (NCBI): domain Eukaryota; kingdom Viridiplantae; phylum Streptophyta; class Magnoliopsida; order Santalales; family Viscaceae; genus Viscum; species Viscum album. The sequence goes on along the minus strand of OY728148.1, from coordinate 1,221,747,048 downwards.
TGCAAGGCATAATCATTTAATTAAAAATTCACATACACACACTCGTGATTTGGAGTTATTAAAAACTTTATACATATGAAATATAGGAATAGTAAGAGACATAATAGTACATGATAGTTGATACATAAAATAAAACTGAATCAAAAATAAATAGTTGAACATAGTAATTGACTTTTGGTCGGTCTATTCAATTTTTCTTAATCCTATGAAGTTGAACTATTTCTATTGAATTTAGTATTGAATTCTTCACCTATATAAAATATTTCTTTGAATTCATGTTCTAAAGGTCTCTACAAATTATATATTAAGTAAAATTTCAGACTAAGTTCACAGACTAAAAGGAGATAAAATTACAAAAGTTTCAAATAATTAATTTGTATTCAGCAATTGGTTGCATAGTTTAATGTCATATTTCATTTGAAAGTATTGAAATTCCAACTAAAATGAATCTGCATACCCAAAAAATTGAATTATACATAAATATTTATGTAATTATTTTTTCATATTCATTGTAAAAAATATTATGTAAACAAATAGGTTCAATCATGTTTACACTTGATTGAAAATTCTATTTGGTAAACAAAAATTCTATAAATAAGAGAATTTTGAATAATGTTGTACATTTTATTTGGAATACCGAATAAATATGTGACACATTTTGAGTAAATGTGTTCAATATGATATCCCCCACTTATCAATACCTAATATTACATTTATGTAATTATATGTATATATTCAAGATTTATGGAATTATCATATGGTGACTATAAATGGATGTATTTAGTGCCTATTTTCGGGTAATAAGATGTTCCTTATAGTTCCTCATAGTTCCTTTCAGTGAAGATAATATCCCTTTCTCTCTTCATGTTAAAAAACATTTAATCTCAACTACTTTATTCAATGAATTGTTCCAATGTGGGGTCATTCAAGCTAACTGTGTTATGGTATTCGATAGTAAGGAATGAATAGAAATTATTTAAATGCATAGTAGGTTTATAGATATTTTAATTATATCCATATTACGTTATAAAATTCTATTTTATCTTCCATGATAAAATTTCAAGTAAGATAAATGTAAGATAAAATGTGGGGGTAAATAACTTCATTCAATGTGTATTATAGAATTAATTCCTCTACAAATTTATAGTTGTTTTAATTATATATTACTTGTATTTGTAATGGATCAGACCCTCCTAGTCCATTACTTTGCCAAATCCTGTTGTTTGAGGTATCATGGGGACCATTGGTGACTCATTAAGGAGTTTTCCAAATTTTAGGTTGAACGAACGGTGGCACCGATGGGCATTAGTGGCACCGATCGGCCATCAGTGGCACCAATCAACCATCGGTGGTACCGATGGGCATTGGTGGCACTGATCAGACATCGGTGGCACCGATGGGAATCAGTGGAACCGGTCGGTAGTAGTTCCACACCGACTGGTTCCAGGGCATTAGTGCCAGGGTGTCGGTGACTCACCCATCAGTGAGTCATTCACAGCCTCTCCCGGACTTTTTAGTTTCGCTCAAGTGATGTATCTTTTAACGTAAAAGTGTTTTAATACCCCTTTCAAATTAATTTAAGGCTCATAAAATATTTTTTAAATCCCATAAGATTTCATTGACCCTTGAATTACCAAAACATGTATCCTTTTTATCGGTGTCACACCCTTTTCTGCATTTTCCAGTCTCCTATGTTTTCTAGTTAGGCCTATGTTATGTGTTTTCTCTATTTAAAGTTAATCTATCAACTCATAGTATTCTACTGGTCTATCTCTACCATTCTTAGGGGAATTATTAAATCTCAACTAATTCCAACGTGTGAAACCACTGAGCTGCATGGTCAAGCCATGATCCTACTTTTAAGTACTTCGAAATTGGCTCCCTGATTTTAGGATTTGTCCTCTTCTTAAACCAAGATCCTTTCTTCCTTCTTTCTTTTTGTTTCTTTAAGTGTGCCTCGAGACTTCCTCCAGATAATAATCGTGTGCCCGTGATGGATCCATTTTCATTCAGCCTTGGAGTTCTTCTTGCAAGTCATGCCATCCCCAGTTCTTGGCACAAGGAGAAAAATTTTATCCTTGATCATCCAAGTAGGGGTTTTTCCTTTATCTCTCTTTACTGTGCATCATATGGGGTGGGTATGATGATGTTCCCTCGAGACGTAGATGAAACCAACTTTAAATAAAAAAATAAACAGACTTTTAAAGAATAAAGGGGTTGGGGAAGATGATGATGTTGTTTTGTTTTACCTTTGTTTTTTATGTTGTGAATTTTAGGGGCTCATGTCCACTGAAAATCATGGCCCTTGGTGGTCCTTTCTTGCACACTAATGAAGATCTATTTTTCTGGATGATTTTGTGATTGAATGACTGTAACATGGAAACTGATTAATCATGTAAACTTGGTTGATTAAATGGATGTTTGATGAATAATAACCCTTGTGTGATCACCCCGGTTAACCGAAAGGAAAGAAGAAACTTAATGAATGGTGTTAGCTAAATCTGAAAACTTCCTTACTCTGTTCTGGTGATATGCATGGTTGTTTTGTTTGATGCTTTGTGGGGTGATGTATATGGGAATGGAATCTCTAGTTGAGAGGTTGTTGGTTTGTGAATCTTAGGTCGTGTGAAGTCGGTGGTAAATATTCTAGACCTTGGTAAGTTGGGGATTGTTTTGGTTCCAGTACTTTGAGGGATCTCATGAGATCCCATTTTGATGTTGTTATTTACAAGAGAACTAAGAGTGAATGCTTAAATGCTTTCTTTGCTGTTTTCTTTCATTTGTTGTTTTTGGCTTGTGGTTATGCTTGTTAGTTGACCGGTAGTGAAGGAATATTTAAATGGAATCACTTGAACATGATAACAGGAATGGGTATAATGGGGAACTGTTTTCCAAAAATTGGTTGTGCTCTGGTTATGGATGTTGTGTACTTGTGAATGTAGGGCTAGCAGCAAGAGTGGTTGTGTGCGGGCTGGATGTTGGTTTCAGGACCCTTAGGTTGGTATGAGTTCTTGATTACTTATATGTATAAAATTTAGTTCTTGTGTTTCTTATACGCACCCCACCCATGTTGAGAACTTCATGTTAAACACCCCTGTTTCATGGGGGTGTTTTTTCCAACATTTCTATGAGTGGATGGTTATTAGATCATTTCTTCTCCCTCTCCCAGGTAGCCCAAGACTCTTTAGGCTGGCTATGACGACCTGAGGTTCATTATGGCCCAAGACTCTTTGGGTAGGGTGTGTTGTGGTGGGTTGGAACAAGTGTGTGCAGGCAGGTTTGATTCCCAAGTGTCTTTGGGATGAGGCTCAGGTGTCTACGGGTAGGAAGTGTGGTTGTGGTGGCCTAGGTGTCTATGGTTAGGAAGTGTGGTTGTGATGGCCCAGGTGTCTGCGGGCGAGATGTGTGGTTTTGGTGGCCCAGGTGTTTGCGGTCGGGATAAATGTGCGGTTGGGAAGGCCCATCTGGTTGTTGTTGGGGGCGGAAGTGGGACTGTAGTGGGATCTTTGGGGGAGGCCTAATGCGTAGGATGTTCTAAATAAATAGTGGGAAAGTGGTGCGGGGTACCTAAATATCGATGTGTTGTTCATATTATTTTACTTGACTTGCGTTATTTGAGGAGTGTGCCTTGGTGAGGCTGGGTGGATAGTTTTTCTTGCTAGGTGTTTTTGTTACCGCTATTTCTCATGGGGAATTAGAATGTATCCCCACTTATGCACGAGGGATTTTGGTTTACCTACTGAGTATACTTGTATACTCACCCTACGTATATTAAACTACTTTCAAGTTTCTAAGGAGGACTTTGAGGACTGTTCCGGGCCTTACTAGCTTGGGTGTTTGGATAGTTGTCGTTGCTGCTTTTATTTTATTTTGGTACTTCCTTCAAAATTTTTCTTGTACTTTGTATCAGTTTATTTTAAACATGCATGTGGGGATTGATTCTTGGATTTACTCTTATCTTTAGTCCTTGGTGTTGCTGGGACTTATCATCTTATCTCTCAGTCTTGTTCTATAAAAAGGGTAATGCCTTCCATTTATGTGAGATTCTATATCCTTGGTGCTAGTATCCACTTTGGGGCCTACTGAAGGCAGGACTCGGGCGTCATTATCTCTCCTTCACCTTGAAGAAGGAAGGGCAGGGAATCTTTCCATCCTTTTCCTCATCTTAGAGAAGGTGGGTTGCGACAGAATGGTATCAGAGGTGTTGGTTGAGAGATAGGATGGAGTTTGGGGTTAGGAACATTGAGGATTGCATGATATGGTAGGGTAACAGTGTTAGGAAATCTTATTGTGTGAAATAGTCCAGGGAAGACTGGCTAGGACATGGGATTTTAGGGCCCCCCTATGATCTGATGCAAGGACTTTGGACCTACTGAACAACCAAGTGAGGCTACACTGATTTTAGGGTAGTGACCCTAGGAAAGTTACATGCATCATAATGACTTGTGTTCTTGTGTGTCTTGAGTGTTTTGGGGATTTAAAATAAATAAAAGGTTTAAACACAATTTAAAATGAATTTTCTACACTACTTGGGCTTAGGAGTTTATTATTTTCTTTTTTCAGCTATGGAACCCAGACAACGTCCACAATTAGTGTGGGTGGTTGAGGCCTAGAAGGTTGATTTGGTTGATTAGTGGATGGTTGATTGAGAGGAGGAGGATGAAAAGTGGTAAAAGATGCTTTGTGCCTTCCAGCGAAAGACTCTAGGAAAGTACAAGGGCAGCGTCTCGGACATGGAGACGGAGAGCTGGATCGAGGAGCTAGTGATCGATTCTAGCTTGATCCTAGATTTGATAGAGTACTAGGTTCCTCTATTTGTGAGCCAGATGTGGGGAGTGGTGCATTAGTGGTGGACTCTTTACCTTTGATAAAAGAAGGAAACTGAGGTTTCTTGGACTGACTTTGAGAAGGAGTTCGGGGTGGAATTCCTTTCTTCCACGATGAAGGCTGAAAAGAGTCAAGAGTTTATCTCCCTCAATAAAGGGAATATGATGGTGAGGGAACTGGGGATCAAGTTCAAGGATCTCCTTAATTTTTCTCCAGACCTCTTTCTGGATGAGGAGTCGCGGGCAAGACGCTTAGAGGAGGCACTTTGACCTTCTCTTCAGTATGTTGTCACTCCCTTCACTCTACCAATGTACTTAGAGGTTCAGAAGAAGGCATAAGTAGTGTAGAGGATACACATGTTGGGAGTTGTGTCGTGAGAGGGGAGCCAGTTGAGTTCGTCAAAGGGGAAGGTCGTCAACAGCAGGCCTCCAGCATCAGGGCCTTCTAGGTTTCGGTCGGTGGGGAGATGGCCTCAGCAGATCCAGTTTTGATCTCTCGGTCCTCACCCTTTCTCCATGGGCCTAATACCGAGGTTATTTACCTATGGAACCCATGGAAATCTTCGGAATCGGTGCCCTGTTCAAGTGCAGTGCGGTGGGGGTGGGCAGGTTCAGCGCCCACCTCAGCAGCAGTAGTTTCCAGTCAGGCCCTTCCAGCAGCAGAGGTAGTGGGCTCCCGCTCCACCGAGGGTGGATGGTGCTGGAGGAGGCTTACCTTAGGGTGATCCTTAGGGACCTCAACCAAGGCATGGTCAGGGAGGTGGATGAAAGATGAGGGTTAGAGGAGTTGGGTGTGGGCAGTTGCACGCCATAGAGGTAGCAGTTCCTGCAGGGCCAGAGGTTGCTCGAGGTACGATTAGTCTGTTTAGTACTCTTTCCTATGCCTTTTTTGATTCAGGAGCTTCGCACTTCTTTATTGCACCTAGTCTAGCCCATGTCTTGGGTCTAGATTTAGAGAGACTTTCCATGCCTCTGGTGTTGAGTACGCCAGTTGGAGGTCATACCAACCTGTTTGATATTTTTCGAGGATGCTGACTGATGTTGGGGCCGCATCGGTCCAGTGGGGATCTCTTTCTGCTACAAATTCAGCCATACGATGTCATCATGGGCATCGAATGGTTATTTTCCATGAATGTTGTTATTGACTACTTCCAGAGAAGGTTTATGTTCTCAGATATTGGCGACCATCATGTGGATTTTGTTGGCAAACGGGGTTTCCAGGAGGGAAGCCAGCATGTGGGGCCCCTTCTTTCCTTGTTAGCCAAGTTGTCAGTGGAATCGAAAAACTCAGGGATGTTGAAATTTGTTTGGATTATAAATGAGTTCTTGGATATATTCCCCTAATAGGTTGTGACTCTACCCCCTCGACGTGATGTTGAGTTTGGGATAAACTTACAACCCGATGCCTATCTGGTTTCAATGGTTCCCTATCAGATGGAACCTTCTGAATTGCGAGAGTTGCAGATTCAGGTTGATGACCTGATGAAGAAGGGTTTTATCCAACCAAGTGTGTTTCCATGGGGTGATCCAGTCTTATTCTCAAAGAAGGAAGATGGTGGTCTTGGTCTGTGCATAGACTACCGAAGATTGAATCAGGTGATTGTCAAGAACCGTTACCCCCTCCCAAAGATCGACGACCTTTTTTACCAATTTAAGGGAGAAGTTCAGTTCCTTAAGATTGACCTACATTCTAGATATCACCAGTTGAGGTTGAAGGAGGGTGAAATCCCAGAGACTACTTTCATATGAAGGTACGGACACTTTGAGTTCATGGTCATGTCAGTTGGCATTACGAACACACCAACTATGTTCATGGGGCTCATGAACTTTTTTTTCCATGAGTATCTAGATTGGTTTGTTGTTGTGTTCATCAACGAAATCCTGATCTACTCAAGATCAGAGGAGGATCACGCTGAGCATCTAAGGATATTTTTGTAGGTCTTCCAACACCACCATATATATGGGAAGTTTTCCAAGTGAAAGTTCTGGACATGATATGTGCACTTCCTTGGACATGTGGTGTCCTAGTAGGGAATAACAGTGGACCCATCAAAGGTCAAAGCAGTTTTTTCTTGGGCAGTACCTAAGAACCTGACTTCTCTTGAGTTGCAGTTCCTTTGACGGCCTTGACCAAAAAATACAAGGCTTTCATATAGAGTGATAAGTTCTAGTAAACTTTCAGTTATCTAAAAGGAAAGTTGGTTAGTGCCCCAGTGATGAGGTTTCCAGAGGAAGGGGTAACATTTAAAGTGTTCTGTGATGCTTCCATTCTAGGATTGGGGTGTGTGTCGATGAAACAGTGAGGAGTGATCTCTTATGGGTCTAGGCAGTTACGCCCTCACAAACGTAACTATTCCACCCACGACCTGGAACTTGCAGTGGTTGTGATCGCACTGAAGTTGTGGAGGCATTACCTTATCGGGGAACACTTCATGGTCTTCACGGATCACAAAATCTTGAGGAACAACTTCTCCCATTGAGACCTGAACTTGCGACAGCAAAGGTGGATGGAGTTTCTTTAGGACTGCGACATTGAGATCTCCTACACCTTAGGAAAGGAGAACATGGTGGATTATTCCTTGATCAGGAATTCACAGAAGGATGTGGTTCAGGAGTCTGTAGATGCTTGGAAGGCAATGGAGGAGTTGGTTGCTTTACATCTGGGCATAAGAGTGTAGGATGGTAGAGGCTGTTTGTTTCAGATGATAGTTCAGTCTTCCTTGGTATGGCAGGTAGAGGAGTCTTAGTGGGGAGACTCAGAGGGTGAAGTGATGAGTGATCGTGTTAGCTAGAGTGATGCTCCGAAAGGATGGTTGGAGGATAGTTAGAATCAGATATTGTTCTGTGGGAAGTTGTTTGTCCCACACTACTAGAAAATTGGGCTTTGGAGCTCCCTTACCTATAGCGACCGCCCGGTCGCTAGGTTTTCCCAAAAAAAGGGGGGGGCTTCGGCGCCCCCCCCCCCTGAACCCTCCTCCTCCCTCGCCTCGCCGCGATCCATCCCCCATTGTCGTGCTCCCTCCCTCGCCGCCCTCCCCCATCATCGCACGCCTTTCCCGTCACCGCAGACCCTCCCTCGCTGTCGTCCCCCATCGCCCTGTCGTCCTCCGCCCTCCACCGTCTGCCCTCCGGCCGCCCTCTGCCCTGCCCTCCACTCCTTCGGCCTTCCTCTGGCTCTGGCCGCCCTCTGCCCTATGGCCGCCCTCCGGCCTCCCTCTGCCCTCGGGCCTCCCACCACCCGCCTCCGGTATCCCTCTGTCCGCCCTCCAGCCTCCCTCTACCCTCTGGCCTCCCGCCACCCGCCTCCAGCCTCCGACCCCTCTGCCCTCCGGCATCCGCCCTCGGCCCTCTGCCCCCTCGGCCCTCCCCCCCCCCCCCCCCCGCACCCCGGACACCCCCCCCCCACACACACACACACACCTCGCCAACCCCCGTCCCCTCCATATTTCTCCCCTCCCTCGCTGCACCACTATTGCCTGTCCCCTCCCTCACCATCCTCTCCCTTGTCGCATCGCCGCCGCCCGGTCCCCTCCCTCCCCGCACGGCCGCTACTCATCCCCTCGCCACTGCCGCTCGTCCACTCTGGTTCCCCCTGTCCTTGATCCCCTCCCTCGTCGTCTCACCCTCGCTACACCGTCGCCACCTCACCGCCTCCTCTCCTCCAGCTCCCCGTCGTCGTCGCCACTTGTCCCCTCCCTCACTGCACCACCTTCAGCTCCGGCTCCCCTCCGCTGCCTCTCCTCTCCCTCGCAGCACCGCCTTCAGCTCCCCTCCCTTACAGGTTTGTAGCGCAATCAGGTATGACATGGGCTTTCACTTACATTATTATTTTATAAATGGTTCACAAAAAATTAATTAGTATTTATTTTAAATATATTTGATATGAAAAATGAAAATGTAATAAGTCTTGTGTAAATGTTTGTTATAGGGATATTATTATGGATAAGAGTTGGATTGATCTTCCAAATCGAACTTCTAGAGAATATTTCAATGGAATTATGCAGTTTATTGACTTCACCGGAGGATTTGAAAGTGACTATATTAGTTGTCCATGTATAAAATGTGCTAACAGATATCAATTCACACGAGATACTATGAGGGAGCACCTATTCTTTAATGGATTTCTGAAAAATTATAAGAGTTGGACTCATCATGGAGAAGAATATGTTCGTTGTCAAAATACGGATGCAGTTCAGATGGATGTTGATGCAAGGATGAATGATCCAATGCATGAAATGCTTACTGAAATGGTACGTGGGTTGGATCCTGAAGGCATTGACATCCAAAATCTTGAGACCGGTGAGATAAATCTTCACTCTCGTGCAGATCGTGATTCGAGGAGGTTTTATGAAGCACTTGATGATGCAAAAACAGAATTATATCATGGATGTACTTCTTACAATAAATTTTCATTTATCGTGGAGTTGTTGCATTTGAAGATTTTGAATCATTGGTCAGACACATCATTCGACATGATTTTGGAATTATTTAAAAAGGTTCTTCCTGTCAACGCTAAGATTCCCGAGTCGTATTACCATGCTCGTAAGTTGACAGAGAACTTAGGTTTTACATATGAGACCATAGATGGATGTGCAAACAACTGTATGTTGTTTAGAAAGGAAACTGTCCATTTGGATATTTGTACAGTTTGTGGTGCGTCCAGGTGGAAAGAGAATAGGGGAAATCAGACTCATCAAAGTCAGATTGTGATACAGGGGAAACTGATTTCTGTAAAAAAAAATGCGTTACTTTCCCCTTAAACCAAGGTTGAAAAGATTTTTTATGTCATCTAAAGTTTATAATTTAATGAGATGACATGCAGAAAGAGTCCATGAAAGTGATATGTTAACCCACCCGGCAGACTCTCATGCATGGAAGGATTTTGATAAGAGACATCCCAACTTTGCTAAAGATGTTCGTAATGTCCGATTAGGATTAGCAACAGATGGTTTCAATCCATTCAAGTTTATGGTTGGTGCAACTCATAGCACATGGCCCGTAGTGTTGGTTCTGTATAATCTTCCTCCATGGCTTTGTATGAAGCAACAATTTATATTACTTTCCACTTTTATTGATGGACCTAAAAGTCCAGGGGATAAGATTGATGTTAATCTTCATCCATTTATTGATGAGTTGAATGAATTTTGGGGCGATGGTGTGATGACTTATGACTATGAAACGAATGAAATGTTCAAACTGTAGGCTGCTTTATTGTGGACAATCAATGACTTCCTAACTTACGAAAGGAGAATTTTCTTGCCCTTGTTGCAACAAAAGTAAAAAATCGGTATGGCTTAAGCATTCCAAAAAATGGGCATACATGGGTCACAGACGTTTTCTCCCCCCTCAGCACAGGTTCATAAAGGACAGAGTGACATTTGATGGTTCTAGAGAGTTCATCCCAGCACCAAAGATCATGACAGGAGTCGAAATGTTATCGCAGATTGAGGAAGAAAACATCCGCACGGTATATGAAATTCAGGATTTGGTGGCTCCTCCGGTATGTAATATTCGTGCTGTGGGTAGGCACTGCAGTCACAATTGGAAAAAAAAGTATTTTTTATAGTCTTTCATATTTTAAAACTAACATGCTGAGGCATGATTTGGATGTCATGCACATTGAAAAAAATGTTTGTGATAACATATTTTGGATCATTTTAGGTGTTAGTGGAAAATCAAAGGACCATGTTAATGCACGCCGTGATTTGGAAAAAATGGGTTTAAGGAAACAGTTTCATTTACAGTTAGCTGGGGGAAACAAGGCATATATGCCTACTGCACAGTATACGATGACTACAAAGGATAAAGATACATTTCTTTCCATTTTGAATATGATCAAGGTTCTTTATGGTTACTCTTCTAATATTTCAAAGTGTGTGAATCTGACGAGAAAGACATTGCAAGGGTTGAAAATTCATGACAATCACATGCTACTTAAGCAGTTGATTCCAATCGCAATTTGTGATTGTTTATCCCCCAATGTTGTTCATTTGTTGATTGAGATGAGTAATTTTTTTAGATAGCTTTGTTTAAGAAATCAACGTATGAGTGATTTAAAAAGTTTACAGGACCGAATTGTACTTACGCTTTGTCACTTTGAGAAACTATTTCCCCCCTCATTTTTCAATGTTATGGTCCAATTGATAGTGCACCTAACTGATGAAGTAATGGATGATGGTCCAGTACAATTCAGGTGGATGTATCCTATTGAGCGGTATTTGAGTACATTGAAACGATTTGTACGCAATAGAGCTCATCTGGAGGCATCAATAGCCAATGGTTATTTGATGGATGAGTGTACTACTTTTTGTGCAGAATGTCTTACGGATGTTGAAACAAAATTATATAATCCCTCTCGGATTCATGATGGTCCAGTTAGAGAAGAAACCACATATGATATGGACAACATCTAGTGGATACAAGTGCATCGATATATCTTGTTCAATACTCCATCAGTTGCACCATTAATGTAGTAAGTATCTTATCACTTTTATTGTTTAACTTTCTCATGTTTTGTTTGCATAATTTGATCATTTAAACATCACGTTATCATTTTCAGGAAACACATTAATGAGATAAAAGAAGATATGTATCGTGCAACTGAGTTGCAAATTCAACAATCTCATTGTGCGTCATTTCATGATTGGTTCAAGGATTATGTACGTATAAATTGATTTTCATTATGAGTGAAGTATTATACTAATTTATTTCTGCATATATCATTATTGAATTCTATGAATTATGTAGGTTCATAAGCTGAGGGAGTTATGGGACCCCATGCTAACTGAAGAATTTATCTAACTGGTTGAGGGTCCATCTATAACGGTTCATCATTATAAATATATAGATACTAATGGTTTTAGATTTCGCATTAAAGATGTTGACGACAAATGAGCAACGCAAAATAGTGGCATCGGTTGTCCATTTGTCAATTCTAGTTATTATTATGGTCAATTGATAGATATCATTGAAGTTGTATACACACACGGGTTGAAGTACATATTGTTAAAGTGTAATTGGGTTGATCTAGTGCGTGGATGTAAAGTCGATCAATATCAGTTTTCATTGGTGAATTTTAAATATATGTTATACAGAAATGAACGAGTTGATAATGAACCTTTTATTTTGACATCACAAGCGGAACAAGTATTCTTCGTTACTTTGCCTTCGAATCCAAGTTGGAAAGTTGTTGTCAAAATGTATCGACGAGGAGAGTTTGTATTTGAACAAGATGAACCCGAGACTGTTCCTTTTGTTTCCCAACAGCTTGATCAACATACTGTAGTTCAACATGAAGAAGATATTTATTGGGTCAGAGCGGCTGTTTAAGGAGAAACGGTCTATTTGCATGCTTAATGAAAGGTATAATTGTTTTCCCGCTATTCAGCCTAGGATATCATAAATTATATAACCATTTTATAAATCCTTGTAAGTTTTAATCCTCACTTTTGGAAGTTTATTCAGTTATAAATATTTAGGAGGATTTAACTCATGTTATATTGATGTTATTATTGGTGTATCTTCCCATTGAGGTATTCTTCATTTGGTTCATGTGCTGCTTGAATTTTTATTAATTCAATTTTAAATTTGGCTATGCATTGATTGGTTTTGTACATAATTTGTATATCTGTTTTGTTAACTTTCTGATTTTTTAAAATTCATTCACAACTAATTATTCAATCCCTTTTTGTTTGATTAACAACTGTACAAGTTTGATTTTTTTTAAAAACAATCTAATTTATCATTTGGACACTTTGGATAGTCCCCTTACTAATGTTCTCCATGACTGCAGGCATGTTAGGGGAAGAGGCAGCAGATCCACATCATCCATCTGAGGCATCTACGTCTCAGGGTTGAGGTATGTTTGAATGTCACTGTCTCTATTTTTTATGTAATTGATAAACATATATATATTTATAACATCTTTCAATTTATATATAAAATTGTTTTCAACAGGATCAGACTCGACTGTTTCTTCCTCTCGCAAGAGAGGCTCTAGTCGTGGCATATTATCATGGAATTCCGACACGGCTTTTGATGTTCATTTGATGAGGAATTTCATTCTATGGGATGGAATGCCCCTGCATTTATTTGTCAGCTGGGTCATATCATACGTGACCCACATCGATTTCCATTGACCATGCGTGACTGGGCTTCTATCCCTCAGGACACATTAGATCGTCTTTGGAGGGAGGTTCAGGTAAGAAGACCATTTTACTTTATTCCCTATGTATAAACAATAATAATATATGTGATTTTTTTCTTTAATAGCAAAATTTGAAAGTATGTCCCAATGAGTTTCGGCCAGTGTGTATGAGAAAATGTCATAAGATGTGGAAAGACTATAAAGGCAAAGTCAAGAGGGACCACTGGGTACCAAATGTGGGTGCCCTAGACATTCTGGAAAAAGTCCCGAGAGGTGTCCTCCCTGATCAGTGGTGTGATTTAGTTGCATATTGGTCTACTGAGGGTGTTGTGGTTTGTATATTTATTTTGGTATATATATTTTCAAGAATGTGTGATTTGTTTGAAATTTGAATGAATTGAATGTAGGAGTGTCAACACGCCATTCTGAGAATCGAGCGTTGTAGGGACCACCTCACAGTCTTGGGACTCGTCACGTGTCTCAGATCCGACATGAGGTATTTATTATTCATTTTTTTAATTTATTAATTAATATGGTTTTGTGTTTATATTCTATTCATATACAGTTGCGGGAGCAAGGTGCACCGACTGATAAAATGTCGGTGTGGATGAGGACTCGTGATCGCAATGATCCAGAGGCTGCAGCATTGATAGTAAGTGCTTGTACTCATTTCCAATACTTACATAAAATCTGTATATTAATATATTTATATATATTTAAATATTTCACAGGCTCAATTTGAAGCTAAGTTAGAACATCTGCCAGAGGACCAGCGACAGCTTCCCATGCAAAGGGATGAGATCTTTCATCGCATTATTGGTCGGGATGGGCATGGATATAGTTTTACCTATGGAACATGGATTCCTCATTCTGTAGTGTCATACGATGCGGTTGTCGGTCCTGCTGTTGCTCAGATGACACAACGGTTGTCAGATTTTGAGGCACGGCTGCGCGCTTCTGAGGAGGTAAATGTGCAATTGATCGCTGAGGTTAGAGCACTGCGGCAATATGTGCATCCAGGTGATGCTGCAGGGGATCAGATAACGCAGGTTTATACTGTATTTATTTATTTAATTTATATTATTTTTGTTATGAAAATATTCATATTTTTTTTGCAAGCCCCTGACCCACCTGATGGAGGTAGTAGTCATGACCATGCATGATGCATCATATTCACGATGTGTGTTTCTGTTTTTAATGGTGGGGTTGTTATCGATATTTAGATTTGGTTTCTAGTGATATTTTTTGTGATTTATGGGTATCATGTGTGTTTTGGCCTGATGCAATGTTTGTGTGCATGAATTGAGAAGTAACCATAAAACTGATTAATGATTTGGATATTTTTTGTTCATTTAATTCTTGAATGCTTTCAATTGCATGTTCTGTAATATTTTTGAAAAAACCATGTGATTCCTAATATAAACCATTAAACTTGTTTTTGATGAATGAGCTGAGGTTCATTATTTGTAGTCCCCGGCCCACCCCGCACCCCGGACAGCCCCCCCCCCCCCCCCCGCACCCCGGACAGCCCTCCCCGCACTCCGAACAGCCCTCCTCGCACCCCGGACAGGCCCCCCGCACCCCGGACAGCCCTCCCCGCACCCCGGACAGCCCTCCCCGCACCCCGGACAGCCCCCCCCCCCCCGGGCAGCCCTCCCTGCACCCTGGACAGCCCTCCATGCACCCCGGACAGCCCCCCCGCACCCCGGACAGCCCTCCCTGCACCCTGGACAGGCCCCCCGCACCGCGGACAGCCCTCCCCGCACCCCGGACAGCCCCTCCCCGCACCCCGGACATCCCTCCCTGCACCCCGTACATCCCCCCCCCCCACCCACCCCATACACCCCCCCCCCCCCCCCGCACCCCGAACAACCCTCCCCACACCCCGGATAGCCCCCGCACCCCGGACAGCCCCCCCTCACCCCGAACAGCCCTCCCCGCACCTCGGACACCCCCCCCCCCCTCGCACCCTAGACAGCCCCCTCCCCCCCCCCCCCCCGCACCCTAGATAGGCCCCTCGCACCCCGGACAGCCCTCCCCGCACCCCGGACAGCCCCTCCCCGCACCCCGGACAGCCCCCCGCACCCCGGACAGCCCCCCGCACCCCTGACATCCCCCCAAACCCCGGACAGCCCTCCCCTCACCCCAGACCCCCCCCCCCACCCCCCACCCCTCGTACCCCGGACAGCCCCCCCCCCCCCCCCCCGCCGCCCCCCGGACAGCCCCCACGCACCCCAGACAGGCCCCCCGCACCCCGTACATCCCTCCCCGCACCCCGGACAGCCCCTCCCCGCACCCCGGACAGACCCTAAACAGCCCCCCCCCCCCCCCCCCCGCACCCCGGACAGCCCGCCCCGCACCCCGGACAGCCCGCCCCGCACCCCGGACAGCCCGCCCCGCCCCCCGGACAGCCCGCCCCGCGCCCCGGACAGCCCCCCCGTGCTCCGGACAGCCCCCCCCCCCCCCCCCCCCGGCACCCCAGACAACCCTCCCCCCATACGATAATAGCCGTTGTGTAAATTGTGAAATGGTCGGGCAGACGGCACGTCAATCGGAGGTGTCGTTTGACAGCGGTGACCGGAAACGCGTTTACGGAGTCATAAAACACCAAAACGGCATGAGACGGTTGAATTCGGAGCAAACATGCTCCTAATGACCTGAAACCACACGAAAATAATAGGAATATTATTCGTGATGTGTAGGAGGAGACAGCACGCCCATCGGACGTGCGGTGCGCGCGGTACGACCGATCGTGTCGTTTTCAGCAGCTCGGCGCGCGCTAAAAGGGCGCGTTGGGGGGTCAAAACCACCCGAACGAAATTGGAATTCCATTAAATCATATGACAACAGCCGTTTTGTGAATTTTGAAATGGTCGGGTAGACGGCACGTCAATCGGAGGTGTCGTTTGACCGCGGTGACCGAAAACGTGTTTACGGAGTCATAAAACACCAAAACGGCGTGAGACGGTCGAATTCGGAGAAAACGTGCTCCGAATGACCTGAAACCACACGAAAATAATAGGAATATTATTCGTGACCTATAGGAGGAGACATCACGCCCATCGGACGTGCGGTACACGCGGTACGAACGATTGTGTCGTTTTCAGCAGCTCGGCGCGCGCTAAAAGGGCGCGTTGGGGGGTCAAAACCACCCGAACGACCTCAGAATAGCATGAAATCATACGAAAATAGCCGTTGTGTGAATTTTGAAATGTTCGGGCAAACGAAATGTCAATCAGAGGTGTCGTTTGACCGTGGTGACTGGAAACGTGTTTACGGAGTCATAAAACACCAAAACGGCGTGAGACGGTTGAATTCGGAGAAAATGTGCTCTGAATGTCCTGAAACCACACAAAAACAATAGGAATATTATTCATAATGTGTAGAAGGAGATGGCACGCCCATCGGATGTATGGTGCGCACGGTACGACCGATTGTGTCGTTTTCAGCAGCTCGGTGCGCGCTAAAAGGGCGCGTTGGGGGGTCAAAACCACCCGAATGACCTCGGAATTCCATGAAATCATACGAAAACAGCCGTTGTGTGAATTTTGAAATGGTTGGATAGACGGAACATCAATCAGAGGTGTCGTTTGACTGCGGTGACCAGAAACGCATTTACAGAGTCATAAAACACCAAAACGGCGTGAGACAGTCAAATTCGGAGAAAACGTGCTCCGAATGACCTAAAACCACACAAAAACAATATGAATATTATTCATGGTGTGTAGGAGGAGACGTCACGCCCATCGGACGTGCGGTGCGTGCGGTACGACCGATTGTGTCGTTTTCAGCAGCTCGGCGCGCGCTAAAAGGGCGCGTTGGGGGGTCAAAACCACCCGAACGACCTCAGAATGCCATGAAATCATACGACAACATCCGTTGTGTGAATTGTGAAATGGTCGGGTAGACGGAACGTCAATCGGAGGTGTTGTTTGACCGCGGTGACCGGAAATGCGTTTACGGAGTCATAAAACACCAAAACGGCGTGAGACGGTCGAATTTGGAGCAAACATTCTCCGAATGACCTGAAACCACATGAAAACAATAGGAATATTATTCGTGATGTGAAGGAGGATACGGAATGCCCATAGGATATGCGGTTCGCACGGTACGACCGATTGTGTCGTTTTCAGCAGCTCGGCGTGCGCTAAAAGGACGCGTTGGGGGGTCAAAACCACCCGAATGACCTCAGAATGCCATTAAATCATACGACAACAGCCGGTGTGTGAATTTTGAAATGTTTGGGCAGACGGCGCATCAATTGGAGGTTTCGTTTGATCACGGTGACCAAAAACGTGTTTCCGGAGTCATAAAACACCAAAACGGCGTGAGGTGGTCGAATTCGGAGAAAATGTGCTCCGAATGACCTAAAACCACACGAAAATAATAAGAATATTATTCGTGACGTGTAGGAGGAGACATCATGCCCATCGGACGTGTGGTGTGTGCGGAGAAAATTCCTTTTTAGACAACAAAACAATTTCACAAACTAAACCAAATAAGAAAAAAAATCTTGAAATGATAGCATTTCTTAAATTAGGGTATAGCACCATGATTTGATGTCAGATTTAATTTTATTATATGTATATAAGAACTGAATAAATATGTCTAATTTACATTTGTTTTGTTTAGTTGTTTTTTTTTTGTCTTATTGTAGGTTTATTGAAGCAGAAGATTAAAATGGATGGACCTGCTCGGATCGTTGAAGCACGTTTATCATTTATTATTTATGAAGATCTTGATGTTTATGCTGTTTGAAATTGTTTTCCATTTTTTATGATTTTTACCTTGTTTTATCTCTGATTTTTCACCGTGAATTAAAAAAAACACAATTTGTACATTTCATTAAAAAAATGAAAATCCACAAAAAATACCAGAAATTAACCATAACACATTTTTATGTTAAGTCTTTAAAAAGATAAGTTTATATTGAAATAAAAAATTTATAAATGTTCTAGAATTTATATTTAAAATAGGCTCTCCATTAAGAGGTAGTAAAATTACCTTTTTAGAGAAATACAAATTTTAAGAATAAGATTTGATTCATTATTACCATATGCTTAACAAACCTATTGGATGAATAAGAAAAATATTTTATTTAATATTATATATATATATATATATATCTTTCACTAAAAAACTTAAATAAATGTATTTTATTTATTTTATATTATAATAAAACACATTTGTAATCTTAAAAATATTTCATTTATATGCACTGTGAATTTTTTTTTAAAAAAAAAATTCCCAGACTAGCGACCGCCTGTGGCGGTCGCTATAGGTTGCTTACCGGGTCAACATTAGCGACTGTCAATGGCGGTCGCTGTAGGCCGGAATTTCGGCCACCTACAGCGACCGCCATTGGCGATCTCTAATGTTGACCCGGCAGGCAGCCTAGAGCGACCGCCAGGTGGTCGTTGTAGGTCGGAATTTTGGCCACCTAAAGCGACCACCATTGGCGGTTGCTGTTGTCCTATTTCGACAAGGCTAAATCGACCACCAATGGCGGTCGTTGGGCGGTCTCTAGAGGCCTATAGCGACCGACGATGGCGGTCGCTATAGCCCAAATTTTTAGTATTTCCAGTGGCAATGTGCAAGGGAGTTCTCAGTGAGTTCCATAACTCACCCTTGGTGGTACATCTAGGAGTCTCCAAGATGTACTAGGGCTTGAGGGGTTAGTTTGGTTGCCCGGAGTGAAGCGGGAAGTGGCGTAGTTTGTGGAAAAGTGTCTCGTGTGTCAGTAGGTGAAGGTTAAACACCGTGTTCTCGATGGTCTGTTTCATCCCTTAGATGTTCTCGAGTGGAAGTGGGATAACATCTCAATAGATTTCATCACAGGACTACCCAGGGTTGAGGGGGTTGTGATTCCATCTAGGTAGTGGTGGATCGATTGACGAAATTGGATCACTTCTTAGCAGTTAAGGAGTTGAGCGCAGTAGATGCCTTAGCACAGAAGTACGTGGGTGAAGTTGTGTAGCTGCATAGAGTTCCCAGAACCATCATTTCGTATTAGGATACACACTTTACTTCACGAGTCTGGAAGGGATTATAGCGTGATTTTGGCACCCAGCTATGCCTTAGTACTACTTTCCATCCTCATACTGATGGGCAGACAGAGAGGACCATCCATATGTTGGAGGATATGTTGCGAACGTGTGTTCTGGACTTCAGAGGATCATGAGTATGACACTTTACCCTGGTGGAGTTTTCCTACCATAATATCTATCACTCTGTCATTGGAATGGAAATGTTCGAAGCCTTTTATGGAAAACCATGTTGTTCGCCCATGTGTTGGACAGAGGTTGGGGAGGCAGGTGTTCTTGGCCTAGTGATAGTTTAGAGCATGATAGAGAAGGTTCAGCTTGTGCATGAAAGGAATAAGGCAGCTCAGGACCAGCATAATTCGTATTTCAATCATATGAGGAGACCATTGGAGTTTGAGGTTGGGGACCACATGTTCTTAAAGGTCTCCCCTCGGCATGGACAATGTAGGTTTTGAAGGGGGGTTAATCTTTCTCTCAGGTTCATCGGACCCTTTGAGGTGTTGGGATGAGTCGGTGAGGTTTCATATCAGCTGGAATTACCACCGTAGTTGGAGAGGATCTATAACATCTTTCATGTCTCTCAACTCCTTCAGTATCTACATGATGACTCCCATATCCTCGACTGGGGAGAGTTAGATATTGAGGACGATGTGATGTTCGTGGAACAGCCAGTGAGAATCAAGGATCGTAAGGAGAATGTGCTTCGTGGATGGACCATTCCCTTGGTTTGTGTGTTATGGAGGCATGGTGGTCTCTAGGAGAGTACATGGGAATGGGAGGCATAGATACGTGCCTAGTACCCAGAGTTGTTCTGAGTTTTTATCTTGTGTTTGCTTTGTGCCTTTCTTATAAAGAAACGCTTGACTCTTCTTACTATATGATAATTTGTTTCCCTATTCTATGTTTTGTGTGAATAGTCCTGGCTATGGGGAGGTAATAACCTAATCCCTAATCAAGACACATTACTGTGGATGTGATTAAACCCGTGTGGATGAGTCAGTGCCACCCAAATCGGATAGTATCTTGACAAGGAGAAAGGAGCTCCCTAACCCATGTGTTTGAACAGTGTGACCTTTTTGTGTTTGTGTGGTTACTTGAGGGAGAGGAGTGGTAGTGTTTCTACTGTTGTTTAGGAGATAGATGTGAGAGATATTTCCCTAGATTTTAAGGTTTTATTCCAGCTTTCAAACAACTCTAGGGTGGGTTGTTCCTGAGAGGTATCTTACGAGGTGGTTGTTTGGACCCCTCTCTTTTCTTCAGGTTCACTCTTGAATTATCGAGGGTTATAATAGTTTGAGAGGTATCTGATGTAATTTCCCAGACCCTCCTGGTCCATTACTTTTCCAAATCCAAATGTTTGAGGTGTCCTAGGGACTATCGGTGACTCATTAAGGAGTTTTCCAAATTTCAGGTTGAACGAATGGTGGCACCGATCGGCATCGGTGGCACCGATGGGAATCAGTGGCACCGATGGGCATCGGTGGCACTGATCAGCCATCGTTGGCATGGATGGGCATCGCTGGCACCGGTCGGCCATCGGTGGCACCGATCGGCAGCGGTGCCACACCGACCGGTGCTAGGGCATCGATGTCAGGGTGTCGGTGACTCACCCATCGGTGAGTCATTCCCAGCCTCTCCCGGACTTTTCAGTTTCACTCCAGTAATGTATCTTTTAACATAAAAGTGTTTTAATACCCATTTCAAAGTGATTTAAGGCCTGTAAAATATGTTTTAAATCCCCTAATAGTCAGGTGACCCTTGAATTACCAAAATGTATGGCCTTTTTATCAGTGTCACACCCTTTGTCGTGTTTTCCAGTCTCTTGTGTTTTCTAGTTAGGCCTCTGTTATGTGTTTTTCTCTGTTTAAAGGCAATCTATCAACTCATAGTCGTATTCTGGTCTATCTCCACCATTTCTGAGGGAAATTATTAAATATCAATTAATTCCAACATGTGAAACTACCGAGCCGCATGGTCAATCCACGATCCGACTTTTAAGTACTTTAAAATAGTCTCCCTAGTTTTAGGATCTGGCCTCTTCTTAAGCCGAGATCCTCTCTTCCTTCTTCCTTTTCATTTCTCTAAGTGCACCTCGAGACTTCCTCCCAAGACAAATCATGCGCCCATGCTGGAGCCCTTTTCGCTCATCCTTGGAGTTCTTCCTGCAAGTCTTGTCATCCCCAGTTCTTGGCACAAGGAGAAAACTTCGATCCTTGATCATCCAAGTAGGGGGTTTTCCTTCATATCTCTTTATTGTGCATCATGTGAGGTGGGTATGATGATGTTCCCTTGATATGTAGATAAAACCAAGTTTAAAAAAGAAAATAAACGGAATTTTAAAGAATGAAGGGTTGGTTAATATGATGATGTTGTTGCGTTTTACCTTAATTTTTATGTTGTGAATTGTATGGACTCATGTCCACTAAAAATCATGGTCGTTGGTAGTCCTTTATTGATCACTAATGAAGCTCTATTTTTCTGGATGATTTTGTGATTGAATTAATGTAACATGGAAACTGATTAATCACGTAAACTTGGTTGATTAAATTGATGACCGATGAATAAGAACCCTTGTGTGATCACCCTAGTTAACCTAATGGAAAGAAGGGACTTAATGAATGGTGTTGACTAAATCTGAAAACTTCCTTTATCTATTTTGGTGATATGCATGGTTGTTCTGTTTGATGCTTTGTGGGGTGATGTAGATGGGAATAGAATCTCTGGTTGAGAGGTTGTTGGTTTGTGAATCTGAGGTCATGTGGAGATGGAGGTAAATGTTCTAGACCCCGGTAATTTGGGGATTTTTTTGGTTTTAGTACTTCAAGGGATCTCACGGTATCCCATTTTGATGTTGTTATTTACAAGAGAACCGAGAGTGAATGCTCAAACGTTTTCTTGGCTATTTTATTTTAGTTGTTGGTTTGGATTGTGGTTATGCTTTTTAGTTTCCCAATAGTGAAGTAATATTTAAATAGAATCACTTGAACATGATAATGAGAATGGTTACAATGGGGAACTATTTTCCAGAAATGGGTTGTGCTCTAGTTGTGGCTATTATATACTTATGCATGTAGGGGTATCACCAAGAGTGGTTGTGTGTGGGATGGATGTTGGTTTCAGGACCCTTAGGTTGGGATGAGTGTTTGATTACCTATGTGTATAAAATTTAGTTCTTGTGTTTCTTATACGCACCCCACCTATATTGGTCACTTCGTGTCGAACACCCCCATTTCATGGGGGAGGGTGTTTTTTCCAACATTCCTATGAGTGGATGGTTATTAGATCCTTTATGATCTCTCTCCTAAGTAGCCCAAGACTCTTCAGGTAGGTTGTGACGGCATGAGTTTCATTATGACCCAAGACTCTTCGGGCAGGGTGTGTTGTGGTGGGTTGGCCCAGGTGTGTGCAGGCATGTTTGATTCTCAAGTGTCTTTGGAATGAGGCACAGGTGTATGTGAGCAGGAAGTGTGGTTATGGTGGCCCAGGTGTCTGCAGGTAGGAAATGTGGTTGTGATGGCCCAAGTATCTACGGGTGGGATAAACGTGCGGTTGGGATGGCCCATATGGTTATTTTTGGGGGCAGCAGTGGGACTGTAGTGGGATCTGTGGGGGTGGTCTGATGCATATGATGTTCTAAATAACTAGTGGGAAAGCAGTGTAGGGTACCCAAATATTGATGTTCTATTACTATTATTTTACCTGGCTTGTGTTATTTGGGGAATGTGCCTTGGTGAGGCTGGGTGGATAGTTTTCCTTGCTAGATGTTTTGGTTGCCTCTATTTCTCACAGGGCATTAGAATGTTTCCCCACTTGTGCATGAAGGATTTTGGTTTCCCTACTGAGTATACTTGTATACTCACCCTACGTATATAAAACTACTTTTAGGTTTCTGGGAGGACTTTGAGGACCATTCCGGACCTTACTAGCCCGGGCATCAGGACAATTGTCGTTGCTGCTTTTCTTTTCTTTTGGTACTTCCTTCAGAGTTTTTCTTATACTTTGTATTAGTTTATTTTGAACATGCATGTGGGGATGGATTCTTAGATTTACTCTTATCTTTAGTACTTGGTGTTTCGAGGACTTACCATCTTATCTCCTGATCTTATTATATAAAAAGGGTAATGCCTTCCATTTATGTGAGATTATATACCCTTGGTGATAGTCACCACTCTGGGGCCTACTAAAGGTGGGACTCGGGGGGTCATTATCTCTCCTTCACCTTGAAGAAGGAAGGGCATGGCATCTTTTCATCCATTTCCTTGTCTTGGAGATGGTGGGTCATGACAGTATTCTTCCATAATAACATTGAGTTATTTAATATAACATAGTTTCTTATTTTATAATGTAAAAAAGGTACGGAAATTACTACAATTTTAAAAGTTACCTATTATTTAATTTGAATGGTACTAAAATCACAAGTACTCATCTAGCCATATTTTTTATATATCATACCTTATGATTCCATATATATCTCAAAATATCCTACCAAAACATCACAATACTATCCACATAGAAATTATGAAAATCATAGGGAGAAAACATGGAAAACACCTATTCTTGAAATAATTACCCATAAGATCAAATGAATAAAATAATGTAAAATAAAAAGTCATCTAGTTATTGAACATCTAAAATATAATATATAAAAAACTCTATCTAGAGCCACCCTTCAAAATCATTATTTGGAACCACCCTGTGGATATCATAATTTGGAACCAAAATCTAGATTCAAAGTAGCCAAACATTATACCTACTGGATCAAATTAGAAAAAACATTGCCATCTATATCACCAATCAGAACACACTATCCAAATTCAATCATTTGAAAAATGTTATCCATAATTCACTACCCAAACCTACAATACATCTACTCAATATATTATGCTCTAGACAATGCACTATTCAAACATCACATGTTGGATCACTCCTACTGTCACTTTTCAAGCCAAACTCTTAAACTCAAAGAATGGAAGAGGAGGGGAGAAATAAAGGAATAAACACTTCAGACCCTCCAAAAATTGATTCTTTGAAGTCACATCAATAGAACATCAGAAAACCATAGTCTAAAGAACTATTTGAAAACAAAAACAGAATAAGGGGAAGATAATAGTTTCATAACCGAACTCTATTGTCACCACCCTATGAATATTTAATGCCACAAAACTCATATAAAACAATATCATCTAGAAAAAATGATAACATTTAGGCATCCAATAACATATTCCATACAATCCATCCTCCGAGAAACACCAAATAATAAGGTTAATTAACCTCCCTTGAAAAATCATGCACTGGATGCCTTGTCCAATGCCTGAAGATCCTTACAACTAACCTAAGAATAAACCAAACCTTGTGATATAATATCAATGGATTCTATTAAATATTATCTAGGAACTCTCTTCATGAAAGAAATAATATGTTTCAATATAAGTTCTATGGATATTATATACAAAAAAACATCATAGGATCTAAGTATTTTGTATTATCATAGAATCCAAGTCTTAGGTGAAATAAATAATGAAGAACTAAAAGGAATAATGGAAGAGTTAATATCTGAAATTTGAGAAGATTTTATGCTTATGTTTCCTATGAATACCTTTATCAAAGATATGTATGCAATATCTATTTTGGGGTTCAACTTTTGGGAGCATGGAAAATGAGAGGTGCTAGAATTTTACAATATTCATGAAATTATTGATTCAACTATATTCACTTGAGATGTATTTAGGAAACCCCAATTGAAACCGATTCAAGATAGGATCCCCAAATCAAGAAGGATTTTGAAACATGAATGTAGAAACTTGTATGGATTCATAAAATGAAATAAAATTAACTAATATTTCCAGAGTAAAAGATAATAAGATCCATAACTATTTTTACTTCTTCTGCTAGTTCCCATGAGGTAAGAATAAGGAAGATGGAAATGATTAAGAATGAAAGAGACATGATAATACCCATGTACCAAATATTTCCTTGATACCAATGTTAACAAAAGCCAAAAAACATAAAATCAGTATATAAAACATTTTGTAAGAAAATAAAATCATTTAGAGTTTTTTGTTTCTTTGAGTAAGGGAACATTATTATATCTTGTTCAAATAATTAAACATAGTACAGAAAAATTGATAATGATGGAAACCAAAATTAGATGATCTCAAACTCAAAAAACAAATTGTGTAGGATAGGGAGTTTCATAGAAATTTGTGAACAGAACAATATAATCCAATGAACACAACATATAAAAATATATCATTTCAATGAATAAGGGGGGGGGAACCCAATAATGTTATATTTAAAAAAAATAGAAAACTAATGGAGAATTACTCAACATACAACCACTCAAAAAAAAATTGGGCTCATCCATTACCCCCCAAATAAAAAATAAACATAAAAAGAAAAGGAAATCATTGGTCAAATATATCTCTTGATAAAATATAGGTCAGTTTCACGCCATACTATTTCTTCCTGCAGTCATCATCTTTTTAGTGTCATCAAAATTATTACTCATCAAGAGATGCTAAAAAATCAGTTCCATGACATGAATACCCTCTTCTTTGTGAACTTTGACGGGAACCCAACGTTGTTTTTTGTAGATGTAGGTATTAAAACCTTTATAAAGATACAATATAGGAATAGAAAGAAACATAAAAGTGAATAATAGTTGATACATAAAACAAAACTGAATAAAAAATAAATAGTTGAACATAGTAATTGGCTTGTGGATGGTCTATTCATTTTTTATTTTCATCTTGAATTGAATGCTTCTTAGAGTTTCCATGTTCATTGTCAAAATCCTTCCATTTAGATCATGTTAAGAATATATGGAATTCTCAAAAACCCTTAAAAACATATCAATTCTCAAATGAATAGTCATATGAATAACTCAAATGGACTTTATTTTTTTGGAACATCAAAATCTCAATACAAACTTAGTGTCACGTATAGTAACCATTTGTGTGAGAAAATCTTCTTATTATGTTGTATACAAACAAATTAGCATCATAAGAAATAGTTTTCCCGTCATTCAAGGAAACGAAACATGGGAAAATGGATGAGTAAAATTACCACTGCTCATAAGATCGCTTATTTTCTTATGATCAGTGCAACTTAAATGTGGTAATTTTTCATGAAACTAATAATTGGCTAAACATGTAGCTAACGAAGACAATAGAGAAAGAAGAAAAGGAATATGAAAATTAAAAATGGAGGTGATTATGGTAACATACACTTACCTAGAGCCTGGGGGTATTTATATATTCTAAAGCAAGGAGAACGGGGAATGAAAATACCATGCCTTGGATCTCAAGAAAAGTGCATTGTCAGATGATATAGGGATTGCACACATGGGGGAGTGAGTGGATGGGGATCACTAACATTTTATTTTTTGTTTTTTGATTCCCAAATAACCTAACAATAATTATAGAGAAATATCATTTTATTCCTAGGAATTTATGTTATCAACCATTGTTAGTTTTCGTATATAAATATCAAATTTTCATTGAAAATGTCTATAATTAGATTCAGTTTAACAAATTAAAAAGAACTAAAAAGGGGAGTGAAATGAAGAAATACTGTAAGGGATTTAGATATTCGAAGGTAATATTCCATAGTCAAGACAAAAGTAATTTTGATAGTATTAATTACCGGTAAAATGGTGAATTAAATGAATTAAAAAATCTCCATCTAAAATGAGGGAGGGGTATCAAGACAAGGTTCTTGACATACATTGCAACAAACTGATCAACTTAATTGAAAAATAAAGGAGATAAAATCCTAGGTAGAAACCTTACATACATTTATTTGAAGTGGAGTGGGATAGGGGGAGCCAAATGTGGGTAATGCCGAGGTGGGGAGTTATGGAATAGGGATTCACATGAAATTGTATGTTTTCAATTCTTCCAAGCTATTCGAAATCATAATCTTGGGTATGTTCAAACCATCCATGTTATTGGATATTATAGATTTTTGGTATTCTTTTATATATGTTCTACACAATTCTGGAAGCAAACATTATCCAATAAAAAAACATGTATGTGTAAATCATCCAAGCTATATAAAATTATAATCAAACTAAAAGTATTTAGGGATATTTTTACATGAATGCCATCAAAAAAGATCATTGAATAGATCACCAAACATTATCCTGGCATCAACCTTTATAGTTACATCCAATGAATCCATTGTTGACTAAATTTATTCATGAAACTGTAGTTCTATAGAAAATAAAAGGGGAAAATTCAGTTGCAGGAATATACATAAAAGAAAAACATAAAATCGTTACCTTTTAGAATGTGATGGCCTATGTTGCAGTGGAATTCCTAGCATTTGAAAAGGGGAAAACAAATGAAATATGTAAGATAAAGGTAAATGAAATCAAATGCAGGGAAAACGTGAAATAAAATACAGGGAAAACAAATGAAAGATGTAAGATAAAAAAAGTATATGTATTTGTAAAAGAATAATTATATGAATGACTATGAACATGTTTGACATATAGGGAAATGCAGTGAAAAAAATGATGTGCAGAGGGAAAATGAAATAAAATACTAATAAGTTCGTATTCAAAAAAATACATACAAGGAAAATTGCATACATTGAAAATTTAGAGGTTATATTTTAGAATAAGAATACAACACATAGAGAGTCAATAATTAAACAAATAGAAATACAATGAACATTAAAAAAATTATGGACATTTAATTTTAAGTACAAACAAAGATAGAGATAATTAAAATAAATTGGCACCATTAATTTAAAGAGAGGTGCAAGTATGATTTTTTTCAACGAAGTTGGTCGCTGTAATAGAAAATAGTGTAAAAAATATGTAGTATAAGAAAAAAATAAGAGTAAATACATATAGTAAACAACTAAGATAGATTATGAAATCAAAAAAACTTACATATGATGTTGGCGGTATCATGCATTCAAGTATCATGTTTTCCAATGTTATACCTGCCCTGAAGTAAACCTACTAAAAATCACAAATTATGGCCCAAATTTGACACTAAAGCTAATTAGATGAGCGATTGTATGTGATTTGAAATGTATGATTTGATCATGCAGTGAAACTGTAAAGAAAAAAGTCACAGATGAAATCAAATTCAAGGGAAAAAAAGAAAAAAAAATGGACATGTATAATACCTGGTGATACGGAGATTTAACGGCAGGCAGCAGCTCTAGGTGGAGGTAGAGATAGAACGGGGTGGAATGGGTGAGGTAGAGATCAGAGACATAGATGAAATGGAAGGTGGAGGTAGAGCTGGGGGTTGAGGCAAGAGGCGAGGTTGTGATAAATGATGGAAGGAAAGCTTGAGATATTTTCAGGGTTTCTGGATTTTGATGGGAGATGATGGGCTTGCGACGATGCAGGGGTGAGGATTCATGAAAGAAGTTCTGCGCTGATAT
Organism: Viscum album; assembly: GCA_963277665.1. Taxonomy (NCBI): domain Eukaryota; kingdom Viridiplantae; phylum Streptophyta; class Magnoliopsida; order Santalales; family Viscaceae; genus Viscum; species Viscum album. The sequence continues at coordinate 1,221,718,627 of OY728148.1, read as the reverse complement.
GAACAGGTAAATCCTACAAACATGGCCTGAGATGGGAAGGGGTTTTTCCAAAATTCTCATATGTAAAATACACTATTAAATATAAATTTATTATGAGATTAATCAAAAAACATGTTTAAAATATCATGCACCCACTCTGAGTTGAATTAGCCCCCGACAACACCTTCACTGCCAACTGTTAGAAGAACCATAATGAACTTTGTAATCAAATATGATTATGCATCGAACTATGTGAATATAAAGAAAAAAATAACATAATTACATGGGAATATGCAATTTATTCTATAAAATATTTCCCATCAAAAATGTTATTATTTTCTAAAATAATAATAGAACAGCATATTAAAAATCAAATAAAATATTAAACAGTGTTTTCCATGTGACGGTTAAAGCTTTTTCATAAGTTATTAGAAGGACACACTACCTGGATGAAATAATCTATTTATATGTGATATATTATGGAGGATCAAATAATCAATTTATATATAATATATTTAATTGAGTGAATGAATAATGCATAATGCACGTGACTATAGAATCTGAATATAGGATTAAAAATCAATAAATGGAAATGGTATTGCATAATGAAAACCGCAAAACTTAAAAATTGATTCCTAATTGTGAATTAATAATGAAAAAAAATGTAATAACTGATTTAGAATGCTATTTTTCTTGTGAATATAAATTGATAATTTTGAATGATAAAAAATGATTGTAGAGTAGGAGAACATGATAGATCATTGAAACCGAAAATTTTATAGATCCTACAAGTGTGTATACAAATATACGACGATAATTTGAAAATACTAAACATTGATGTATGTTGTACCACTGCAGTAGATGAATAAAACTTCTAACAGCTATTAAAATTAATATTATTAAAAAAATAACATGCCTTTATAATTTAGGAATGCATATACCTGTTGGAGACATAGGCAATTAAAACATTATATTTATTCCAGTTTACAGTAATCATAGTGATCAGGGGGGAGATATAATTAGGTTATTATATTCATAAAAAAAATGAATTTACAAAGTGATAAGAAAAATAGAACAAAAAAATGAAGCAGAAAATTTGATATTAAGTTAAGGAGACATGCCTGGAAAATTTGATATTGAGTTAAGGAGGCGATTTGTTGAGTGAATGAAGAAAGAGAAAAAGCCTGACGTGAAGTAGAAAAGGAAATCCGTGTTCCATAAATGATGGGATAACCTGAAAAATACCAGATGTTCCTCAGTGATTCGAACATTGATAACCTGAAGTAGGGACATGGGCTTGGGTTTCACGGAAGTGATGACTTGAAGTAGGGATGCGGGTTTGGGATTCATGAAAGAAGTTCCTCACTGATATGAACAGGTAAAGCCTAAAACGATAAACGAATTAGAATGTGATTGATGATAGATGAAGACAAGGTTCATGAAAATAAACTTATTTGAAAACGATAAAACCCAATGTGAAGTAAAAAGGCCCAAACAGATGCAGATGAAAACAAAATCGTAGTTGGGATAAAATGTCACAGACAAATGAGATGTCAAGAAGGAAGCAACTTACAGGGAATCATTGAAGAAGTAAATGCCGCCAATGAAGAAGATTTAGTCAAGGTAAAATAAGAAAACTTGTAAACTAAGAAACAGATCAGGTAATGGGCATTTAGGGTTTATGGAATTCCGTAAAACATATAAAATAAGAAATTCAAAACTTTGACATCGGCATCGAGACTGTATTGGAGGAGGAGAGGCGGAGGCGGAGACCGAGGCAGAGGAGGAGACGCGGGTGGAGGAGATGAAGGCGGAGGAGGAGACGAAGGTGGGGGAGATGAAGACAGAGGATATGGAGTCGGAGGCGGAGGCGGAGGCAAAGTTGGAGGTGGAGGCGGAGGCGGAGGCGCAGGTGCAGGCGAAGTCGGAGACCGAGACGGAGGAGGGGGCAAAGGCGGATACCGAGGCGGAGGAGGATTGTAGAAAAAATCTCACATGAAAACAATCCTATTGTAAAAATCAACTTAAAAGATACTCAAATATCAAAAAATGATATCGTGAAATTGTACGCTACATGGAATTCATACGGAGGACTTAAAAATTATATTTTCACAAGGTATCATTTTTCACACATTATCATATGACATCATGTTGTTCAAACATCCATGCTACATGCAGCTTCTAAAAACCAACTTCACCTGCTAAGTTAGCATGAGATTAAATAGTGCATTCAAGCCACGACATTATTTTATTGTTGCTATTGGACGCATGTTTGTAAGACTACCGAAGACAAAGTCTATGGCCTATGACATATGGTAAACACAAAAAAAAAGACATCACTTATTTGATATCATCAAGAATGAGACAAAACATGTATGAAAAATTATTATAACACTTATCAACCATGAGAAATGATTTTAAATAATTTCATGGTCATTATTTTTCACAGACAATGATTTTAGATTATACACAGATTATTTCACACAAGGTTATGAGAATTTATTATAATATATTTAAGTCAAATTTGAATTAGAGACAATATATGGAATAAAATAAATTAGAAACAATCACTTGAATAGTGGAAATTGTAAAAATATTAACATGGAGGAAAATAATAAAATAAATCGGTAATATAAATTCAATAGACTGAATGAAAATAGAATAAATGACAACATTGAAACATGTTAAAAAGGAGAAATCATAGAAATATTAACATGGAGTACAATATAAAATAAAACTGTAATGAAAATAGAATAGACTAAACGAAAATAGAAAAAACTACAACATCATTGATACCTGAAATATGGAATGTGTGTTTAAGATATGAAGGCAGTAGAAGATGAATTGAAATCGAGGGGGATTGGAAGTCCAATGATGGAGTGGGACCAAAACCTATCAATATGAACAACAGAATACACCTAGTAAGATTGGAATTAGAAATTAGAAGGATCTGATATAAATCAATGAAGACCACAAAATGAATTATGATAAATACGAAAGTACATGAAAAGCATACATATTGGTGAATTTATGACAACAATTTTAGGTGTGCAAGAAAGGAAGGAGCACATAGCAAGAATGGAAATGTTGGTAAGGAAAAAAGGATGTGGTCAAATGGTATGATTTATGAACATCAAAATAAAATGGTAATGAAAAAATCATACATTTTAAGGTGAGGAAGAGACAGTATCTAGAGAGGAGTCTCTGTGGATCCACTTATTTCGACCAACAAAAGGTCACAATGACGAGATCAATCAATTGTTGGGATGAAGCCGAATGCGTTGAAATGGTGCGGAAGAAGGTGAAACTGATCAAAGAAATTAGAATCGGATTGAAAGTTAGGGTTTGGGTGTAGAACAGAGAAGGGGGAGTCAAGAAAGATAAAACCGTGTAGTGGATGGTGGCATCAAGACTGTATTGGAGGAGAAGGAGAGACGAAGGCGGAGGCGGAGACCAAGGCGGAAGAGGGGATGAGGCGGAAGCGGAGACCGAGGGCGAGGCGGTGACAAAGATCCAGGCGAAGGAGGCAGAGGCAGAGGAGGAGATGCGGCAAAGGCGAAATCAGAGGTGTAGGTGGAGGCCAATGCACAGGAGGCAGATGCGGAGGCCGATAGGGAGGAGGAGGCGGAGGCAGAGGCCGATGCAGAGGAGATGTAGGCAGAGATGTAACCGGCTTGACTGGAGGAGAACAATTATGAGGAATTGTGGGTATGGAGAGAGGCGACAGTTGGGCAGGTATCGGGAAACTCGGGAAGGCGATCATTTTAGGAAAATTAACGCGATGAAGACACATGGAAGTAAAAATACAAGGTTTAATATAGATAATGAATATCACTTTTTAAAAACTATGTTTTTTTTTCATATCATTTTTATGACGATATAGTATTTGATGCAGTAATTTTGAAAAATGCCAACAATAATTATTTTTTAACAATTTTCAAAATAATAATAGCTATTGACATTTTTCAAAAACATAATCTTGAAATATGTACCTTTCTTGTAGTATACTTGAGTAGATTCGTTAATAGGAATAAGAAACGGTGCACCTGTTTTGACAACCTATGGAATCCACTTTTGACCTAAACCTGTGACCTTTTGTTAGGTTGCGGTAGAATTTTAAGTTTTGTTTGCCGAAAAAAAAACCCCATTTCACGTAATTAAAATTAACTTAATTAAATTTTGATCTAATTCATCTTTCTTTCATAGTAAAGGAATGATATTAATTACGAATGAAATATGCAAATCTATGTTGGGGCTGCGTGAAGGGCTCTGTTTTTGTCTCAATATTTTGTCCATTAATGCCCCTTCTGCGTATGAAAGTGCGGGGATTTACAGGTGGAAGAGAGGAGTTCGGGCGAGGAAGATGAGGAGGAAGAACCGGAGTTTGACGACGATGCCGATCCACTGTAGCACATTAGTCTCCCCCATCCCTGCCAAACCGCCCCTGTTCGCTCCACCCCCCCAACTTCCCCAAAAATCTCCGCTGTAGAACCGCTTCAAGGAGATTGCTTCCCTCCGATTCAGACCCATTGCCTAGGACCCATAATCATCCAACCATCCTCCCCTTTCTTCTCCGTCTCTGCCTCTCTTTTTTTTGTCTGCCCATGCTCATGAAGCATACGGTTTCGAACTATGGAGCTTCCTCGGTTGGGTGATCATACCAGAATGTACGATCCAGGCAGGCTTTTTGATCAACTTTGAGCTGAAAATGGGTTGTTCGAACTCCAAATCCGATAAGGACGAGGCGCTGCTCCTGTGCAAGCAGCGCAGGAGATTCATACATCAAGCCATCGATTCAAGGTACGCTCTTGCAGCTGCGCAGGCATCTTACATTCAGTCCCTTCGCAGCATCGGCATTGCCCTGCGGCGATTCGCTGAGGCTGAGGCATTGGCGGAGTCGTCTCTTTCTGCCACCGAGCTTGATAAACCCCCATCACCCCCTTCTTCTTCGTCCCCATCTCAGTCTTCCGTCCCCATTCCTGAAGCTAGGGTTTCGAATTCACCGCTGCCTCGCGGAAGCCCTAACTCATTACCCGTGTCGACAATGTGTTACATGAAATCGAGCGGGAACGCTGCCGTCACTGTTAGGGTAAACCCGCCCAGCACTTGTTTTGTAGATGAAGAATCCATGGATTTCACAATGCTGCCGCCCCCGCCGCCTTTTCTTGTATCGGGCTCCTCGTGGGATTACTTCGAACCCAGTGAGGACAGCGAAAGCTTTAGATTCGTGGGTGGCAACTGGAGGGATGAAGAACAGACGAAAGCTGTCTTTGAGCAGGGTCGGTCAGTGGATGTTGACGGTGGTTCAAGTTTGTCTGGAGGGTCTAGAAGTGATCAACTGGACCCTGACAATGGATTGAGGACTCTGGAAAATGCTACCATCCCGCCCATGGAAGCAGTCACAACTTTTATAGGAAGGGCTGCCTTTGAGCAGGCTGGCTCCTCCAATGGTGGAAAGGGTGAGGCAGAAAACAAACTGTCTGGTGAAAGAGAAGACCCCTCCGAGTTCATTACCCACAGGGCTAAAGATTTTCTGTCGAGTTTAAATGACATCGAGCATCGTTTCATTCGAGCATCTGAATCTGGCAAGGAGGTCTCAAGGTTGCTCGAGGTAAACCAGATCCGGGTTGGATATTATGAGGCTAAAGGTAATTTTGTCTTGCCACCAAGAGAAGTTTCATTTGTGCTGAATATTTCTAATCATCACAGATGATCTGTCTTTTTGTAATGTATTTGGGTCATGTGCTAAAGTAGCAATCCTTTTGTTTAGGGAGGTCATCTTCGTTCACTTCCATGGAAGGTTTGCGGCTTGCTTGCTGCGGAGAAAAAGCTTCACTTGTTTCTCATGGTAGGTTTTTTGTTTACTTAGAAACTTATGATGATAATGACTGAAGGTTTTTGATTTAATGGTGGTCCTGGATTCCATAAACTCATCGGGAAGGGCCTGGGATGGATTGTTACATTTTAGCCATACTTGGGAGAATCATAGGCTTATGGTCTGTTTGGTTCGTAAAATCATCAGGAATGCAATAGAATGAAATGAAATTGTATGTAATGGAATGGGTAAAGAATAACAGTCCATTTGGTTGCTTTCCAAACAGTATTGCTGGTAATCTAATTTTGATGTTTCTGCCATTTTTTCTTGTGTGTGTTAGAACCTTCGCAAAATGTGTCCAGCGTCATTACTCAGAACCAGTCAAGATCTTCACTGTCCACTCCATCAAAGAATCATATTTCTGCAATGCCCAAGGATGATCTCTCTGAGAGTGGAAGTGACTTTGTGGAGGAGTTTTGTATGTTTGCTGGAAGCCATTCCTCCTCCCTTGACAGATTGTATGCTTGGGAGAGAAAGCTTTATGATGAAGTGAAGGTATCAAACATTGCATGTTCTTCAGTTTAAGGCACCATTTGACATCACTTATTGAAAACTGTTATAGCATTTGTCACTTATGAAAATCAATTTGAAAAAAATAAATGTTGTTTGTTCTGTTTTTGAAAAAACACTCACACTTAAATTTGATAAGAAAGGCCTCTTAAATAAGTGATTGAAAAACACTTTTTCAATAAACAAGAAACACTTGAACAAATGCACTTAGCAGAAGTGTTAAAGGGGGGTTTTCCTGGACTTATACCATGTAGAAAGGGTATGGCTAGAAACCATTCCTCTTGAATGAGGACAGAATGCTTTATTTATAGAGACAGGTATGAGATACGACTTGAGATAGATACTAAATAAAAAATTCAAACTAGAAGAGAAAGGAGACTAAGGATAGACCTAATCAATGGCCATATCTTAAATATCTGCAATACTTTTAGCAATAAGTAATAAGTCCTATGTGTGGTTTTCAATAAGTGATATCAAACAAAGTCTAAATAATGTACAGAAGTTTGATTGCATTAATTTTGAACCAGCTAAAAAATGTAAAAATTAATCATCCTTGGAGTTGATGTAGGCCAGTCAACGCATCAGGAATGAGTATGATCGGAAGTGTTTCCAGCTCAGGCAACAGTTTGCGAAAGATGCAAAAGCCCAAGTTATGGACCGGACCCGGTCGGTTGTGAAGGATCTACACTCGCAGATAAGGGTGGCCATCCATGCAGTCAATTCCATTTCTCGACGAATCGAGAAAATGAGGGATGAAGAGCTTTTGCCACAACTTATCGAGTTGGTTCTTGGGTAAGTTTGATCTTAACCCACCCGGTTTGCCCGAATCTCAATAAGGCTCTGTTTGGAAACACTTATTGAAAACTGCTTATTGCACCTATCACTTATGATAAATATTTTCATGCTTATCACTAGTGATAAGTGCTATATGAGTCTCTTAAACTACATTTACTAAAAACTACTTATAACACTTGTCACTTATGATAAGTAGTTTGAAAAAATATGTATGTTCTGTTTTTGGGAAAATGCCTACACTGCAATTCTAGAAGCAATTCACTTAATTATGTTTGGTGGGTCGATTTGAGGAGAAAGGAGAAGAAATAGGGATATGCCAATTTCTTTTCATTGTTTGGTTTAGTATAATTAGATGGAGAGAAATGGATTTCTTTCCAATAACTCTTTTTAAATCATTCCAAAAATGAAATGGTATGTGGAGAAATCATTTATTTTCTTTTACTAAATCTCTCATCCAAAGAAAATGAAAGGAAATCACAGTCTTTTATTTTTTTTATGAATGGGAAAATCATTTCTTTTCTAATACTAATTGTTTTACTAAGCATACTGTTGGTATCCATTTGGCAGCACTTACGGAAAGCTGCTTATAGCACTTATCATTTATGATAACCAATTTGAAAAAGTAAGTCTTGTTTGTTTTGTTTCTGGGGAAAAAAAACTTAAATTCCAGAAGAAAATCACTTAAATAAGTGGCAGGAAAATACTTTTTCAATAGGCAATCTTAAAACACCTTTGCAAAAGCACTTCTCTTGAGTGCCAAGTGTTACAAGCAGTTTTCAATGAACGTGTCAAATGGACCCTTAAATGAGTGACATAAAAACACTTTTTTAAGAAGCAATTTGGAAACACTTGCACAGAATCATTTATCATATGTTATAAGTGCAATTTAGAACTGCTATTTTTTCCAACAAGTACTGTCAAACAGAGCTCAATTCCTTCATGAACAAGTAAAAAAAAAAGTTGAAATGACAATATAAATCTTCACAGATTGATTAAGATGTGGAAGGACATGCTGGAATGTCACCATGCTCAGTATATCACCATCTCACTAGCCTATCACACGGGGCGGGCCTCCTCATGGGCTACCCCCCCAGGCGACACCCACCGAACGGTTCTTGTGAAGCTGCGGCAGGAAATCGAGCTCCTGGGTTCGAGCTTTGCTGATTGGATGAACAGCCACACATCATACATGGACGCCCTTAACAGGTGGCTACATAACTGTGTACTGCCGCCCCAGGGACGGTCCCGGAGGAGAAATGCCTCCTCACCACGCCGGGCTCCCCTAATTGCCCCACCGATCTTTGCCCTCTGCAGTGACTGGCTGGGCGGGCTCAGGGCATTGCCATCCAATGAGCTCATCGAAGCCATTGACGGCTTTGTTTGTGACCTGAACCGAGCCATAGCCCATCTAATGGAGGAGCAGAAACAGTGTTCTGAGTCAACGAATGGAGGATCGGATTGCAGGGATGAGGGGGATGATGGGAACTCATTGCATGAGACCTGCATCCGCACGGGCTTAACACGGGTGCTCGATCGGCTGACCAAATTTTCTGAGGCGGCGGTGAGGGCTTTTGAAGATGTCCGGCAGAAGTGCGAGGCTGCTCAGAGGGCGTACGCAAATTGCAGGCCTGTTATATTACAGGATATTTGAGGGCTTCTAGGTATAATTGCATTCATGCATTTTCAATAAGCTTATCAGACTTGGTTGTTGTTGGCTGCAGTATATATAGAATAAGCTTTTATGGTGCCATTTTGAGGCCTTCTGGCTATATATTGCAGGAACAGTTGCCATCATTACTCTGGTAATTTTTATATCATCAGAGCATCATACATGACTATGAATCATTTGAAGCCTTCCAAGCTTTCTTAAAGTCTTCCATCCTTGTTTGTATACTTTTCCAAAAAACTTGGTAACCTCATCAAGAGCATTGAAGAATGGAAATTGATAAGAGTTATTCTCCAGCTAGGGTCACTTCTAGGTGCTCACCTCATCGACAATTAACTTCAAATTAACGAAAATTCAAGTTAAAAACATGAGGGGAGGGGATGTTTCAAGTGTGTTAGGTCTTGAACCTTTAAGGTTATGTATTGGGTTGTGTATGAGTTTTGTGGCTTGGGTTTAAGAGTCATGTAAGGGTTCCCTTTCAACCCTTAAAATAGAGATTATCTAAAAATAAATAAAAAAAGAAGTCTTTAACCCATTCGAAGTAAAAACATGAGGGGTACCTTTTTAATGTATGTGAGATTAAAAAAATGATTTGACAAGTTGTAGTCCCAATGATGGAAATGAATGATGTATGAGTCTTGCATAAAAGGATTAGGGTAAAATTTAGTCACTGAGATCGGATATATGTGAACCCTGTTCATGCAAATTGTTTTTTTTTCAAAATATTATGTTTGTTTTTGTATATATATTAATAGATTTTTTAAATAGTATTTAACTATTATTATATTTGATATTATTTATATTAAAGTAATTTGAAAATACAACTTAACACTTTATCCAGCGGACTCCCTTTTATATGCCAGTAATGACATTCTTTAAAGATTTCAGTGTGGGATTCATGTCCCCCTTTGATATCAATAGAATAATAATATATAATTAATAATAATCAATACGGGAATTGATAACAATTAATAATGTAATTAATTATTAATTAATATTGGAATTAATAATGTTATTAATTGATATTGGAATTGATACTAAATATTAAATTTTCAAATAATTAAATCCAATATTAAGTATTATTAATTAATAATACAAATAATAATAATTTTTGCTATATTTGGGGGAAGAGGGTATACAAATACAAAGAAACTCATAATCATGCGCCCGGGGAGCCTCGAACTCGAGACCTAAAGGGGCGTAATGTAATAATTGCTAACAAGCAATGTAATAATTTTTAATCATTAACATAATAATTAATTAATAATATAATTAACAATAACATAATTAATTAAAGAAGATGACATATCTTGATGGGTGACTCAAAATACAGTGATGGTACCTGAGGTTGATGTCCTTGAAGCCTTGTAGTGGATGGCAGGGCTAAGGTGGCTTACTACTGCATGCTGCTTGGGCCACCCATTTAATGATGATCTTTTTGATGCTTTTTGGGCAGTGTGTTAAGTTTTTTTGTGGTAGTGAGCTTTTCGTTGTTTGCACAGTCCCTTTATAATGTTTTTCTTTTAATTTAATAAAGGAACCATGAGTTTGGAACTCCAAACTCATGGTTTCATGTCGTCTCTGAATTATTATTGGAATTAATAATAATAAATAATGTCATTGATTAATTAATAATTTAATAATTAATTACATTATTAATTCTAGTATTGATTATTATTAATCCCAATATTAATTATTTTTTTCAAGGAACTTGAAGTCCCCTACTCAACTTTTATATGCGGATGACCTTTTATGTGATGGAAATGACCACTCTTTTCATTCCATCAAGCAGATGTTTTGGCATTATGAGCAAGTTTCTAAGCTGGTGATTTACTGGAATAAATCTTATGTCTACTTTGGGAAGGCTTTTAACACATCCAATGGAGGCGGGTTTTGATGAAGTTAGATGTAATGGAGGACACTATCCCGTTTACTTACCTTGGGGTTCCTCTCTTTTAGGGTAGGGTCAAAGCCAATTATCTTGAAGACATTGACTTCAAAATCACATCCTAACTTGGTGATTGGAAAAGTAAAACACTTTCACAGGCTGGGAGGACCTGTCTAGTTAACTCTACCATCACCTCCATGTTTGTTCATGGCTTTCACATTTATAAATGGCTACTTGGCATTATTACGAAGCTGGAGAAACAAATAAGGAATTTCATTTGGACCAGACCCATTCATGAAAAGAAGCTTATCACTATTGTAAGATCCTATATTTTTTTGGGCTTGAGGATCGACATAAGGGGGCTTAAACCCACGTCTTTGAATGGGTTTTAGGTGTTATGGGGGTTGGGAGTGACCTGGGGGAGGTTTCGGGTGAATCGGACAGTCCGAAGGGCGAAATGGTTGCAGGTTGCAGTTATTTACATCGTAAAAATAGTATTTACGGTGTAAAAGTGGTAGACATGGGATAACCCCTCTTTCCGAGGTTTTTTACGGCGTAAACATGTGGTTTACACTGTAAATCTATTATGCAAGGCAAAAAAAAAGGAAATAAAAGAGAAGGGGTGGGGGAAAGAAGGCCATTCAGCTAGTGAGTAGTGGAGACCCTTCTCCATCGCACTTAGGGATCAAAGAAGTGGATCTCCCTCGCCTTTTACCAGATTTTGGTGTCGTTCATCTCAGGAGGTTGCCTGGGGTATGGCTAACGCCCCGTATTCCTTCTTCCTGGGTTTCTTTTGCTCTCTCAAGGTATTTCGTCATTTATGGTGTTATTACTTATTTTCAGGGTTTTTATTCGGCTTTCCGATTTTCACCGATTGAAGTTGAATCAGAGGTTAATCTTCAACGAGTAGATTTCTACGAGTATAAGGTAGGTGGTGCCCAGCTTTCTCCTAATTTATACATGTGTTTATGCAACACGTGATAAACAGACGCGAGTGGGTGCTCCAAGTGCGATAGTTTTATATTTCTTTCTTTTTCTATTATTCTCAAGAGATGCCAAAGGGTAGTCTCATGTGTGGTAAGGTGCAGTTGAGCTAGGTGTGGCATCTCAGGGGTGGAACAAAGTTCTGTATTGGTTCGACATGATATTGTCAGTTGTGTAATTTATTTTAATTGAGCCAGAGGCTATTTGGGTTATGTGGGAATGCGTTGGGCATGTCTCGTGAGATCATGGGTGATGTTAGGCGACATGGTTTGTCAGATTGGGGTGATGGGTGACGACCAATGTTGTAGTTGGGCGATGTGGTTTGCAGGTGGCGACAAAGGTTCACTAGAGGTGCGTCTTAGGTTGTTGGTGATTATCTCTCACCGAGGTTGGATGATAGCATCATTGGGGTCATGTGCACACAGGATTAAGACCCAGTGAGGTGGTGTTGACCACTCGATGTGGGTGTAGGCCTCCGTAGACTTAGCAGCATAGGGGATTGGTGATGAACACCAGAATGGAGGATGTGATCACTATAGAAAGCCACATGTGATAGTGTTGAGATCATTAGATGGGGGCTAAGGCTTGTCGATATGCTGGGGCTGATGAGCCGAGACTATGGAAGGACAAACATCGACGTTCCTAGGGACGTCTGGATGCTGAGTCAATAGTGATTTAATAAATGGAAGTCCAATGGATTTGTGATATATTTATGGGCATGTCGAAGGGACATCAATTTTACTTAACATGCTGTATACATGGTGAGGGTTGGCACGTGATGTCGTGTGGTATGGAAATGGATAGGGGCAGAGGGTTCTTTCGATATGACAAACAATGGATGCATCGTTCCATTTCAGTGTTGGCTAGACAGGTAAAGGCTCCCTTGTGGTTGTTGAGAACAACTGAAGCGAGTTATGTGATGTGTGAGTAGTTGCTGGTTATTTGAGTTTTGCATACACTGGTATATGTATTGATGTAAGATAGAAAAATGTTGGTGGTGACCTATTGAGTTCATACTCACACCCTGTATGAGTCCCTTGGGACGCGTGTAGACTTTATGGTTTTGAGTGCAGAAAAGGGGCATGGTTCATGGTCTAGACCTTAGCGAGTTGGGTTGTGCCATGGGCGTATGGGATGATGTCATAGTTTTTGGTATACGGACTAGGTGGCTCCTCTGAGCCGAGGTGGTGATCTATTTATTTTTTCTTAGGTAATTATATGATTGACCCATAGATGATCTTACATGCTTTGTATGACTACCATGACATGTAGACTTTATCTTATATAGTTAGCTGGTGTACTTTTGGCTTGTTATTGTTGCTGTTTATATTGCTTCCACTAGGTCTGGTTAAGCACTTATGCAGTGAAGTTATCATTTAGTGTTATTATTATTAATATCAAAAGAGGGTATAGTCTTCCCACTATCACCCAATAGACCATCGGTGCTAGTCGACAACTTTTGACATATGGGGAGGTGCGCTTAAGGTCATGTGGTGCACCAGATCAGAGCACCGATCAAGTGGATCCTGGGTTAGGGCATGACAAATTGGTATTAGAGCATGGTTGGTTATGAATTGGTATCAAGGGCGGTTGGTTATAAGGTGGTAAAAACATTCTTCTAGTTTCCAAGTTGTATTAAAGGTGGATTTTTGAAATGGTGTGTTATTTGAGCTATAACAGACTAGAGCCTAGGAAAGTGCCAAAACTTGGTATGGAGGTTGTGTTGTGTGTTTGGCCATCACTTGCATGAACTAAAGTCTAAGTTACCAGGGAAAAAGGGATTTTTGTTCTGGTTTTTCATGGTTATAGTTGAGCCATTTAATTCAGTTGATGTTGTATTTGATATTACTGATTTTTGTTTGGACTCTAGGATTAAGGGGCAAGAGGAGAGCATTCATGCATCATGATAGGAACTTAGGATCACATAAAATATTTGTTTTCTTGTGATTGTTTCTTGGAACTTGAAATACAGGAAGGGAGTTGTAATGGCTCAGAACCCCCTGGCCATTAGTTTGCCAAAAATAAGGTTCCACCAAGACAGTGGCACCAGTCACGGTGGCACCGTGACGGTGGCACCGTGTCCTCACTCAGTCCTCCGTTTCTTTTTCCAGTCCCGCTCCCGCAACGTCTTTTTTTTTGACGTAAATTAATTCTTTTACCCTCTCAAGGCCATTTAAATCCCATAATTAATTCCTAAAAAAATCCCAAGAAATATCCCCGATGGGGGATATTAAATAACAACTTAATGCCATCGTGTGTAACTACCGAACCGCGTAGGAAACCGTGATCTGACTTTCCAGGCATTCAAAATTCCCATATCTCGTAACAACGGGATCTTATCTATATATCACGCAGGAAGTTCTTTTTCCTCTTCTTCCTTGGGCTGGCTTCGTTCTTCCCCCTGGTGCGCTTGGAGTCTCTTCTTCCCGTGGCCTGTGGTGCGCCTCTACTGGAGCTTCCTGCACCCCTTGGAGTCTACGAAACTCCTCCCCTGCAAGCCGCGCATCCCCTATCCTTGGCGCGTGGAGAAAAACGTCGATCCTTGATCAATCAGGTAGGGATTTTTCCTTCACCTCTCCTTTCTGTGTATCATGCGGGGTGGGTACGCTTTGTCTCTGTGGGAATTGACGAAACCAAACTTAATGAAGATAATGAACGGACCTTTAAAGAATGAAGGGGGGTGTGATCGATGTTCTGCTGTACTCTTTTTAATTTCTATATGTTGTGAAATGTATGAATTTATGCCTACTGAAAATCATGGTCGTTGGTGGTCTTTCTCTGTGCACTGATAAACCCTTGTCTCCTGTGATGATTCAATGGCTGTAACATAGAAATTTGTTAATCACATGAAATCGATCGATTAAATGGATGCCCTGAAAACATATACCCTTGTGTGGTCACCCCGGTTAACTAACAGAAAGAGGAAATAAATAAATGATGTGCTTGAACCTGGAAGTTTCTCTACTCTGTTTTGGTAGTAGGTGAATTGTTATGTTTGTTTTCCTATGGGGCGATGTGGGTGAGGATGGGATCCTCTGATGTGGCACGGTTGCTGGTTGTGAATCCGGGGTTGTGGTTTCTCTGCTTATATCACGAATTGGGGTGGAATCCTCTTTTGTTGAGAAATCGTTGGTTCCTGGTTTTGGGGACATGGGGATGTGTCTCGGAGTTTGATTTGTTTCCAGTACTTAGAGGGATCTCACTTATCCCTTTTGTGAGGTTTTCTTTGGTTCCAGTACTTTGAGGTATCTCACTAATATCCTTTTTGTTGATGCAACTCTACAAGAGAACTGGGTGTGAATGCTTAAATTGTTGTTTGGTTGTTTCTCTTTTCTGGCTTGTGGTTGTGCCTGTTAGTTGCCCAGTAGTGCAGAATTCACCCAAATGAGATCACTTGAACATGAAAACAAGAATGGTTGAATGGGGATTTAGTTGGGAGTGAGTTTTGACTTGGCCGTGAGTGTCATGACAACTTTTTGAATGAATAGTAACAAGGGTGTTTGTGCTTAGGTTTTGGAGCCCCTACGTTGGGATGAGTTCCTGTTACCTATACATATACTTTATTTCTTATGTTTCTTATTTGCGCCCCACCCATGTTGAGAACTTAGTGCCGAACACCCCATTTCACGGGGAGGGTGTTTTTCCCAACACTCCTATGAGTGGCTGGTTATTAGCTCCTTTTGTTCTCCCTTTCCCAAATAGCCCAAGACT
Source organism: Viscum album (assembly GCA_963277665.1). Lineage (NCBI taxonomy): Eukaryota > Viridiplantae > Streptophyta > Magnoliopsida > Santalales > Viscaceae > Viscum > Viscum album. Next base: position 1,221,703,219 of record OY728148.1, on the reverse strand, counting down.
CTTCAGGCAGGCTGTGATGGCCTGAGGTCCATTATTAGCCCAAGAATCTTCGGGCAGGGTAGTTGTGGTGGTTGGCCTAGGTGTCTGTGAGCAGGTTGTTTCCCAAGTGTCTTCGGGATGAGGCCCAGGTGTCTTCGGGCGTGGTAGTAGTTGTTCTGGCCCAGGTGTCTTCAGGCGTGGTAGTAGTTGTTCTGGCCTAGATGTGTGCGGGTGGGGTTTGGTAGTGGGACTACGGTGAGGTTGTAGCCCAGGTGTGTGCGGGCAGGGTTTAGCAGTGGGACTGCGGTGAGAATGGCGGGATTGGTTCGATGCATAGGATGTATTTAATAACCAGTGGGAAAGTGGCGCGGGGTACCCAATATCGATGTGCTATTACTATAATCTACTTGCCTTGCGTTATTTGGGGAGTGTGCCCTGGTGAGACTTGGGTGGATAGTTTTCCTTGCTAGGTGCTTTGGTTTTTCTTTTCTCACAGGGCATTAGAATGCCTCTCCACTTGTGCACGAGAGTCTTTGGTTTTCCCTACTGAGTGTACTTGTATGCTCACCCTACGTATATAAAACTGCTTTCAGGTTTCCAGGAGGACTTCAGGGATCGTGCGGGATCGTACTAACTTAGACCTTGGGGCAGTTGCTGTTGTCGTTTTCCTTTTCTTGGTACTTTACCTTTTGGAGTTTTTGAGGCTTGTATTATTTACTGTTGAACATGCATATGGGAATGGGTTACTTTTTGCTTTTACTTTACTTTCATCTTTGGTATTGTTGGGATTGGTATCTTATCTCTTGATCCTATAAAAACAAAAAAAGGGGTAATGTCTTCCTTTTTGTGTGAGATTCTATACCCTTGGTGCTAATCGCCACTCTGGGACCTATTGAAGGCGGGTCTCGGGGATCATTATCTCTCCTTCAACTTAAAGAAGGAAGGGTCTGACAATCTGCTGCCCCTTCCCTCCTTTTTGGTGAAGGTGGGTCGTGATAGAATGGTATCAGAGGCAGGAGGTTGAGAGGTAGGATGGATTCTGGAGTTAGGCACAGTGAGGATTGCATGGGGTAGTAGGGAAATAGTGTTGGGTGACCTTGGTGCGTGAATTAGGTCAGGGAAGACTGGCTAGGACACAGGATTTTAGGCCCCCCCGTGATCCGATGCAAGGACTTTGGACCTACCGAACGACCAAGTGAGGCTACACTGATTGCAGGGTAGAGACCCTAGGAAAGGTACATGCATCATAATGACTTGTGTTCTCATGTTTCTGGGGTGTTTTGGGGATTTTAAATGAACCAGAAGCCCAAAAAAAATTTAAGAGAAATATTCTGCACTACTCGGGCTTAGCCATTCCTTGTTTACCTTGCAGCTATGGCACCTGGGAGGCGACCACGAGTAGTGCGGGCGATCGAGGCCTAGGAGGTTGACTTGGCCGATCGGCAGAGGACCGACCGAGAGGATGAGGATGATCAGTGGCAGAAGATGCTTCGAGCCTTTCAGCGAGAGACCCTCGGGAAGTACGAGGGCATCACCTCAGATATGAAGACGGAAAGCTAGCTCAAGGAACTAGTGATCGCTTTCGACCTGATTCGAGCTCCGACAGAGTACTAGGTTCCTCTGGCCGTCAGCCAGATGTGGGGAGCAGCACGTTAGTGGTGGACGCTTTATCTTGGAGAGAAGAGGGAGACTGAGGTTGCGTGGGCTGACTTCGAGAAGGAGTTCCGGGTGGAATTCTTCTCCTCCACGATGAAGGCCGAGAAGAGGCAGGAGCTACTCTCCCTCCAGAAAGGGAGTATGTCAGTGAGAGAGTTGGGGATCAAGTTCAAGGATCTCCTTCACTTCGCTCTGGACCTCTTTCCAGATGAGGAATCTCGGGTGAGACATTTAGAGGAGGCACTCCAACCTTCTCTTCAGTACGCTGTTACTCCCTTCACCCTACCGACATACTTAGAGGTGCAGAAGAAGGCTGAAGTGGTGGAGAGGATGCACACGCTGGGAGGTGTTTCATGAGAGGGAATCCAGTTGGGCCCGTCAAAGGGGAAGGCTGTCAACAGCAGGCCTCCAGCATCAGGGCCCTCTAGGTTCCGACCAGCAGGGAGCAGGCCGCAACAGTTCCAGTTCCGATCTCCCGGTCCTCGCCCTTTACCTTCGGGCCTGGGACCGAGGTGCTTCTTCTGTGGCAGCCATGGGCACCTTCAAAACCAGTGCCCGGACAGAGTACAATACGGTGGGGGTGGGCAGGTTCAACACCCACCTCAGTAGCAGTAGTTCCCGGCTAGGCCCTTTCAGCAGCAACAGCAGGGGCAGCGGGCTCCCGCTCCGCCAAGGGATGAAGTTGCAGGAGGAGGCCGACCTCAGGGCGCTCCTCAGGGACCTCGAACCGGGCATGGTTAGGGAGGTGGCTGACATCCAAGAGGCAGAGGAGCTGGGCGTGGGCAGTTGCACACCTCGGAGGCAGCAATTCCAGCAGGGCCAGAGGTTGTTCGAGGTACGATCAACTTGTTTAGCACCCTTGCATATGCCTTGTTTGATACAGGAGCTTCGCACTCCTTTGTTACACCCAGTCTGGCCCATGCTCTGGGTTTAGACGCTGAGAGACTTCCAGTGCCCCTAGTGCTGAGCACACCAGTCGGAGGTCATACCGACTTGTTGTATGTTTGTCGAGGATGTAGATTGATTATAGGGCCACATCAGTCAGTCAGGGATCTTCTATTGTTGCAGATACAACCATACGATGCCATCCTAGGCATTGACTGGCTGTTCTCTGTATGTGCTGTCATTGACTGCTTCCGAGGAAGGGTTTTGTTTTCATACTTGGGCGGCCGACGTGTGACTTTCATCAGCGAGCAGAGTTTCCAGGGGAGCAGCAAGCGAGGGGAACCCCTCCTCTCCTTGTTATCTGAACTATCAGTGGAGTTGGTGGATGCAAAAAGGGATGAAGTCCCAGGAATCGTCAGTGAGTTTATGGACGTCTTCCCTGAAGAGGTGGAAACTCTGCCCCCTCGACGTGATGTTGAGTTCGGGATAGACTTGCAACCTGGTGCCCATCCGATTTCGATGGCTCCCTATCGGATGACACCTTATGAGTTGTGGGAGTTGCGGATCCATATTGACGATCTGATGAAGAAGGGTTTTGTTCAGCCAAGTGCGTCACTGTGGGGTGCTCCAATATTGTTTGCGAAGAAGGCAGACGGTGGTCTAAGACTGTGCATAGACTACAGGAGGCTGAATCAGGTGACAGTCAAGAATCGCTACCCTCTCCCGAGGATAGAGGATCTCTTTGACCAGCTGAGGGGAGCAGGTTGGTTCTCGAAGATCGATCTGCGGTCTGGATATCACCAAGTGAGGGTGAAGGAGGGCGACATCTCGAAGATGGCCTTCAGGTGAAGATATGGCCACTTTGAGTTCGTGGTCATGCCATTCGGCATTACGAACGCTCCATCCGTGTTCATGGGGCTCATGAACTCCGCCTTACGGGAATATCTGGACCGGTTCGTGGTCGTGTTTATTGATGAAATCCTGATTTACTCAAGATCAAAGGAGGATCACGCTGAGCATCTGAGAACAGTTTTAGAGGTCCTCCGACAGCACCAACTCTATGGGAAGTTGTCCAAGTGCAAGTTCTGGATGCGAGAAGTGAATTTCCTTGGGCACGTGGTGTCCGAGCAGGGGATTGCAGTGGACCCATCGAAGGTCGAGGCGGTTGTTTCTTGGGAAGCACCCAAGAACATGGCGGAGGTTCGTAGTTTCCTCAGGCTGGCAGGTTACTATCAGAGGTTCGTGCCCAACTTCTCCCAAGTTGCGGCACCCTTGACATCCTTGACCAAGAAGGACCAGACTTTCATATGGGACGAGCAGTGTGAGGTAACCTTCAGCTATCTGAAGGAGAAGTTGGTTAGTGCCCCAGTGATGAGGTTGCCTATATCAGATGACAGTGCAATCTTCTCTGTTGTGGTAGGTAGAGGAGTCCCAATGGGGAGACTCAGAAAGCGAAGTGATACGTGACCGAGTTACCCAAGGCGATGCCCCGAAAGGATGGTTGGAGGATGGTCAGAACCAGATGCTTTTTTGAGGAAAGCTGTTTGTTACAGAGGAAATGTACGACAAAGTTCTTAGTGAGTTCCACAAATCACTCCTGGCGGTGCACCCGAGAGTTTCCAAGATGTACCAGGGTCTGAAGAGACAGTTTTGGTGGCCCGGGATGAAACGAACAGTAACAAAGTTCGTAGCAAAGTGCCTCATGTGTCAGCAGGTGAAGGCCGAACACCATGTTCCAGGCGGTCTGCTACAGTCTCTAGATGTCCCCGAGTGGAAATGGGAGGACATCTATATGGATTTCATCACGGGACTACCCAATGTTTGAGGGGGCTACGACGCTATCTGGGTAGTGGTGGACCGGTTGATGAAATCGACTCACTTTCTGGCAATCAAGGAGTCGGGTTCAGTGGATGATTTAACACGAAGGTACGTGGAAGAGGTGGTGCAGTTGCATGGAGTTCCGAGGTCCATAGCCTCAGATAGGGATGCGCGGTTTACCTCACGAATCTGGAGAGGATTGCAGCATGCTTTTGGCACCCAATTATGTCTTAGCACTGCTTTCCATCCCCAGACAGATGGACAAACAGAGAGCACCATCCAAACCTTGGAGGATATGCTGCGGGCATGTGTTCTGGACTCAGGAGGATCATGGGTGCGACACTTTCCTCTGGTAGAGTTCGCCTACAATAATAGCTATCACTCTACCATTGTCATGGATCCATTCTAAGCCTTGTATGAGAGGCCATGTCGCTCACCTGTGTGCTGGACTGTGGTTGGGGAAGCGAGTGTTCTTGGCCCGGAAGAAGTGCAAAGCACGACAGAGAAGGTTCAGCTTATACGAGAAAGGATGAAGGCGGCACATGACCGACATAAGTCATATGCCGATAATAGGAGGAGACCCTTGGAGTTCGGGGTCAGGGACCACGTATTCTTGAAGGTCTCCCCTCGGTGTGGACAATAGAGGTTCGGTAGGGGGAGCAAGCTCTCTCCCAGATTCATCGGACCCTTCGAAGTGTTGCGGCGGGTCGGAGAAGTGGCTTATCAGCTAGCATTACCACCGCCGCTACTGAGGATACATGACGTCTTCCATGTGTCCCAGCTCCATCAATATCTGCATGACGATTCACATGTCCTCGACTGGGGAGAGATGGATATCTAGGATGACGTGACCTTTGTGGAAAGACCAGTGAGGGTCAAGGGTTGTGAAGAGAAGGTACTCCGTGGACAGACCATTCCTCTGGTTCATGTGTTGTGGAGGCATGGTGGGCTCGAGGAGAGTACCTGGGAATGAGAAGCACACATGCGCGCCCAGTACCCAGAGTTTTTTTGAGTTTTTTGCTGTTCTATTTGTACTTGTTTGTGACGGAACGCTTTACCTTATTGGCTGTGAAATGCGTGGTTTTCCTTATTCTCTGAATGTGTGTGAAAAGTACTGGCTATGGGGAGGGGAGGACCCGATCCCTAATGAAGACTCATTAAGGTGGATGCGATTGAACCCGTGCGGGTGAGTTAGTGCCACCCAAATCGGATAGTATCTTGGCATGGGAGAAGAGACTCCCCAACCCATATGACTGGGTAGTTTGACCCTTGTATGTTTCCTAGTTTCTTGATGGAGGGGTGTTTCTAGATGACGATGAGTTTCACCCCTGAGAGGTATCTTTCGAGGTGGTTGTTCGGACCCTCTCTTTTCTTCTGGGTTGTTTTGATTCTCGAGGGCGAGAATAGTTTGAGAGGTATCTAATGTAATGGCCCGAAACCCCCCTGGCCATTACTTTGCCAAAAATATGGTTCAACCAAGATAGTGGCACCGCGACAGTGGCACCGTGACGGTGGCACCGTGTCCTCACTCAGCCCTCCGTTTCTTTTTCCAGTCCCGCTCCCACAACGTCTTTTTTTTGACGTAAATTAATTATTTTACCCTCTCAATCCCATTTAAAGCCCATAATTAATTCCTAAAAAAATCCCAAGAAATATCCCCGATGGGGGATATTAAATAACAACTTAATTCCATCGTGCGTAACTACCGAACCACGTAGGAAACCGTGATCCGACTTTCCAGGTGTTAAAAATTCCCATATCCCGTAACAATAGGATCTTATCTATATATCGCACGGGACGTTCTTTTTCCTCTTCTTCCTTGGGCCGGATTCGTTCTTCCCCCTGGTGCTCCTGGAGTCCCTTCTTCCCGTGGCCTGTGGTGCGCCTCTTCTGGAGCTTCCTGCACCCCTTGGAGTCCACAAAACTCCTCCCCTGCAAGCTGCGCATCCCCTGTCCTTGGCGCGTGGAGAAAAACTTCGATCCTTGATCAATTAGGTAGGGATTTTTCCTTCACCTCTTCTTTCTGTGTATAATGCGGGGTGGGTACACTTTGTCTCTGTGGGAATTAACGAAACCAAACTTAATGAAGATAATGAACGAAACTTTAAAGAATAAAGGGGGGGTGTGATCGATGTTCTGCTGTACTCTTTTTAATTGCTATATATTGTGAACTGTATGAATTTATGCCTACTGAAAATCATGGCCGTTAGTGGTATTTCTCTATGCACTGTTAAACCCTTGTCTCCTATGATGATTAAATGGTTGTAACATAGAAATTTGTTAATCACGTGAACTCGGTGGATTAAATGGATGCCCTGCAAACATATAACCTTGTTTGGTCACCCCGATTAACTAACAGAAAGAGGAAATAGATAAATGATGTGCTTGAACCTGGAAGTTTCTCTACTCTGTTTTGGTAATAGGTGAATTGTTCTGTTTGTTTTCTTATGGGGCGATGTGGGTGAGGATGGGATCCTCTGATGTGGCACGATTACTGGTTGTGAATTCGGGGTTGTGGTTTCTCTTCTTATATCACGAATTGGGGTGGAATCCTTTTTTGTTGAGAAATCATTGGTTCCTGGTTTTGGGGACATGGGGTTGTGTCTCGGGGTTTGATTTGTTTCCAGTACTTCAAGGGATCTCACTTATCCCTTTTTTGAGGTTTTCTTTGGTTCCAGTACTTTAAGGGATATCACCAATCTCCTTTTTGTTGATGCAACTCTACAAGAGAACCGGGTGTGAATGCTTAAATTGCTGTTTGGTTGTTTCTCTTTTCTGGCTTGTGGTTGTGCCTGTTAGTTTCCCAGTAGTGTAGAATTCACCCAAATGGGATCACTTGAACATGAAAACAAGAATGGTTGAATGGGGATTTAGTTGGGAGTGAGTTGTGACTTGGCCGTGAGTGCCGTGGTGTCTTTTTGAATGAATAGTAACAAGGGTGTTTGTGCTTAGGTTTTGGATCCCCTAGGTTGGGATGAGTGCCTGTTACCTATACATATACTGTATTTCTTATGTTTCTTATTCGTGCCCCACCCAAGTTGAGCACTTGGTGCCGAACACCCCATTTCATGGGGAGGGTGTTTTTCCCAACACTCATATGAGTGGCTGATTATTAGCTCCTTTTATTCTCCCTTTCCCGAATAGCCCAAGACTCTTTGGGCAGACTGTGATGGCCTGAGGTCCATTATTAGCCCAAGAATCTTCGGGCAGAGTAGTTGTGGTGTTTGTCCCAGGTGTCTGTGGGTAGGTTGTTTCCCAAGTATCTTTAGGATGAGGCCCAGGTGTCTTCGGGTGTGACAGTAGTTGTTCTGGACCAGGTTTCTTCGGGCGTGGCACTAGTTGTTCTGGCCCAAGTGTGTGCGGGCGGGGTTTGGCAGTGGGACTGCGGTGAGAATGGTGGGATTTGTTCGATGCATAGGATGTATTTAATAACCAGTGGGAAAGTGGTGCGAGGTACCCAAATATCAATGTGCTATTACTATACTTTACTTGCCTTGCATTATTTGGGGAGTGTGCCCTGGTGAGACTTGGGTGGATAGTTTTCCTTGCTAGGTGGTTTGGTTTTTCTTTTCTCACAGGGCATTATAATGCCTCTCCACTTGTGCACGAGAGTCTTTGGTTTTCCCTACTGAGTGTACTTGTATGCTCACCCTACGTATATAAAACTGCTTTCAGGTTTCCAGGAGGACTTCAGGGATCGTGCGGGATTGTACTAGCTTGGACCTCGGGGCAGTTGCTGTTGTCATTTTCCTTTTCTTGGTACTTTAACTTTGGAGTTTTTGAGGCTTGTATTATTTACTGTTGAATATGCATATGGGAATGAGTTACTTTTGGCTTTGAATTTACTTTCATCTTTGGTATTTTTGGGATTGTTATCTTATATCTCGATCCTATAAAAACAAAAAAAGGGTAATGCCTTCCTTTTTGTGTGAGATTTTATACCCTTGGTGCTAGTCACCACTCCGAGACCTATTGAAGGCGGGTCTCAGGGGTCATTATCTCTCCTTCAACTTAAAGAAGGAAGGGCCTGGCAATCTTCTACCCCTTCCCTCCCTTTTGGTGAAGGCAGGTCGTGACATGAGTGAGCTATTTAAAGTGTCAACAACATGCTAAACCATTTTTTCCTGCATAGTCTCTTGGGGGCATTCTACTCATCCAACCCCGGTATGTGGGTCCTTGTGTGATTTGTATATGACCCCATGCGTATATGGTGTATGTGGAGCCTGAATCTGATATGATTTGGCATGAATAAGGGAAATGGGTGAGCTGTTTAAAGTGTCAACAATAGGCTAAACAATGTTTCTTGTATAACTTCTTGGTGGAATTATACTCATCCATTCTAGGCATGTGCTTTCTAGTGTGATTGGTATGTGATGCATAACCCTGATATGGGTAGGCAGGGGGCCATGAGGCTGGATGATATGTGTTATGGGTGAAGTAGGGAAGTGTAAGGGTGGTGAGACACACTTCCTATTACAACGTTCCCCATTTGCGATATATGGATTATTATCATTGGTTTTGACCATGGTTTTGGATCTCTGTGTGGTGCCACCTAGATGGGATCTGGTGGAGTGTCAGGAGAGTGGATATGTGTTTCTCCTAGGGTGTGCATGGGATGAGGCCCCTGAGGGTGGTAGTGAGCACGATCCATAAGTGTAGGCTCTGAGGCAGGCGAGACAGCCTCAGAAAATAGTATAGTTTGGGCTGTGTCTGGATGAGTAGCTTAGGGAGAGCTTGGTGCGGGTCGTTCAGAGCATTAACCAGGGATCTCAAGGAGATGAGCCATCTATGGCATATTTGATGTGGGGGTTTCAGTTACAACACCCCCTTTGTTTTAGGTGAGGGTGGACCACAAGTAGCAGAGTACTAGATAGATTATGTGCAGACTATGTTTGATTAGATTGAGACACTCCTAGGGCGGTGGGTGTAGTTAGCCATTTATATGCTTAGGGTATCCACAAGGTACTAGTGGGATGTATAGGTACATGCAGGTATGCATGAGGGATTGACATGGAAGGACTTTGAGGCTATGTTCTTTGAGAATTTATTTCCTAGTACATTGAAGAAGGATAGATCTCATGAGTTTATGGACTTGCAGTAGGGAGACACATCAGTCATGGACAATGTTGGGGGGTTTATAGACCAATTGTGTTTTTCACCCTCTATGGAAAGAGATGACATTGCCAGGATGAGACAATTCAAGGATGGTTTGAGGCATGTCATTAGGGTAAAGGTGAACATCTTTAGTTTTACCTTGTTCTTGAAGGCAGTAAATCAAGCATTGATAGCAGAGGGGAACCCGATGGGCCAGATTTTATCGAGTCAGATGATAGTGTCAACTGAGTTAGGTAGTGGTGCTCCGGGTAGTCAAAAGTGAGGCCATGAGGAGTCTCAGTAGGGAAGTCAGGTTATAGACTCAGGAAAACCACCAAGGAGTGGATCATCGATGGTGTGCTTCCAGTGTGGGTATCCAAGATATGTTTAGACTTAGTGCGAGCAACCACTAAAGGAGTGTCGGGTATGCGGTCATATGGGCCAACTGGAGAGGTTTTTCTAGAAGACATCTCAGACAATAGGGAGTCAAGGATCAAGTCAGACTCAGGGATTTGAGGTAGGACCATAAGTTTTACTAGGAGTGGGTATCCAAGATACAACTGCACATGAAGAACATGATTGTGACAAAGAGAGAGAAAGATTTCAGGCACTAGGGGAATTGGCCAATAGTGTGTACATCTCCATTGGGAGGGTAGGCGCCAGGAAGTAGGGCTTCAAGCTAGGTGTATGTAGTTGAAATAATAGGTTCATAGTAGGCTAGAGAGCCGATAACGGTTAGAGGAACTCCATGAGAGTGGTTGTTTTTCTTTTGATATGACATGCAATGGTTTATGAGGTGCACACGTGACAGGTGAATTTACCAGGTGATGGTTAATATGTGAGCATTAGGAGCAGCGCGTGACTTATAGGGGATGCGTAAGCATCTGATAATTTTTGTGGGCATTATATATGTATGATGTAGGAACTTTTGTGCATCGGGAGTGATGCGGGAATTTCGGGCATTGGCTGTGATGGAGGACCTAATGGGCACCATATGTGACACATATGTGAGATGAGAATCTGATGAGATGTAGGTTTGACATATGTGATGGTTGGGATGTGCTTGTTTGAGGGAATAGTCAGCACTAGACCATCGAAATGTTAGGATTTGCTTCAAGAAGCGACCAAGTAGGTGATCCTTAAGGTGGGGAGAGCCACAGAAGGTGTCAGCTGTGAGTAAGTAACCAGGGTAGTACCAAGATGTGGAAATGAGATGTATATGTTTAGTGTCATCTCATGGTATGGTAAAGTGGTGAGCAGGATGCTCGAGATGAGTTAGAGCTCAGGTTAGAATGTGGCCAAATAGCTGAGGGATGAGCTATTATAAGGTGGGGAGGTTATAAGATCCCAAATCTTGTTGGACTTAAGGACCGACTTAATGAGGGGATTAAGACCATGTCTTTGAATGTTTTTTAGGTGTTTCAGAGGTCATGAGTGACCTAGGGGAGGTTTCAGGTGAATCAGACAGCCTGAAGGGAGAAATGGCTGCAGGTTATAGCTATTTACATCATAAAAATAGTGTTTACGACATAAAATAGGTAGACATGGGATAACACCTCTATCTAAGATTTTTACAGCTTAAACCTATGGTTTATGTCATAAATATGCTCTTCCCAGCAGAAAAAAAGAAATAAAAGAGAAGGGGAGGGGGAAAGAAGTCCATTCAGTCAGTGAGCAGTGGAGACCCTTGTAACACCCCGACCCCAGAAGCCTGGAGCCAGTGCATTACTTATTACATTGGCATGATTAAAAGGAATGAAATCCCAAAACCGCCGCTAAATCGTGTGTCGGGAAATAATTAGCGGCAGTTTTTTTAAAACCACCGTAGAATGATTTGGCGGCGGTTTAAACCACCGCTAAATCAGTTTTAATTTTTTATTTATTTATTTATTTATCGTAATTTATTTATTTTTGTAATTTATTTTTTTATTTTTTTCGCAATTTATTTATTTTCACAATTTATTTATTATCGTAATTTAATTATTTATTTATTTTTACCATGCTCATGCGTATCTCCATGCACATGCCCGTGCCATATATATGATTTCTGCGTTGGGTGAGATTTGAATCCCTTACCTCTTACTTGTTCTCCAAAGACTTTACCACTCTAGCAGGCTCTTCATGTGGTCAATAAATCGAATTTAATATACTTATATATATATATATTAATTGGAAAAACAAATAATACATAACAAATAGATACACACTAAATAATTATCAACCAATAATTATTAATCAATAATGATTAATCAATAATCAATAATCAATAATTAATAATTAATAATTAATAATTACTAATTACTAATTAATAAATATAATATAAATGAATAATAAATAAATAAATATATAATATGGGAAAAAATAGTAAATAAAAAAAAGTAAATAAAAAATAGTAAATAATAAATAATAAATAGTAAATGGTAAATAGTAAATAGTAAATAGTAGCTTGTAAATAATAAATACTAAATACTAAATACTAAATATATAATATATATAATATATAATATATAATGCATAATATATAATATATAATAGATAACATATAATAGATAATATATAATAGATAATAAATAATAGATAATAGATAATAGATAATAGATAATACATAATACATAATACATAATACATAATACATAATACATAATACATAATACATAATACATAATACATAATACATAATACATAATACATAATAGATAATAGATAATACATAATACATAATACATAATACATAATAAATAATACATAATACATAATAGATAATAAATAATAAATAATACATAATACATAATACATAATACATAATACATAATACATAATACATAATACATAATACATAATACATAATACATAATACATAATATATAACATATAATATATAAGAAATGTATAAATAATAAATTAATTAAAAAATAATTTAATATATGATAAATAAATAACAAATTAAATAATAATAGATAAATAAATAATAAATAATAAATAATAAATAATAAATAATAAATAGTAAATAATAAATAATAAATAATAAATAATAAGTAATTAATAATTAATAATTAATAATTAATAATTAATAATTAATAATTAATAATTAATAATTAATAATTAATAATTAATAATTAATAATTAATAATTAATAATTAATAATTAATCATTAATAATTAATAATTAATAATTAATAATAACAAATCATTAATAATTGATCATTAAGAATTAATAATTAATATTTAAAAATTTATAAATAACAAATAATTTATTAAGAAACTATTAATAAATAAATAATTAATAATAAATAAATAATGAACATTGAATAAATAAATAATGAATAATAAATTAATAATAAATGAATAATAAACTAATAATAAACTAATATTTTGTAAATTAAAAATGAATTAATAAATAATAAATAATAAATAATAAATAATAAATAATAAATAATAAATAATAAAGAATAAATAATAAAGAATAAATAACAAATAATAAAGAATAAAGAATAAAGAATAAATAAATAAATAAATAAATAAATAAATAAATAATAAATAATAAATAATAAATAATAAATAATAATAACTAATAATTAATAATTCATAATTCATAATTAATAATTAATAATTAATAATTAAAATTTAAAATTTAATATTTAGTATTCAATATTTAATATCAAATAAATAATAAATAAATAATAAATAATTAATAAATAATAAATAATTAATAAATATTTAATAAACAATGAATAAATAATGAATAAAGAATAAAGAATAAATAAAGAATAAATAAATAATAAATGAATAATAAACTAATAATAAATAATTAATTAATAATTAATTAATAATTAATTATTTAATTAAAAATAAATTAAAAATTAATGTGTACATAATAAATAAATAAATAAATACATAAATACACATTAAATATTAAATAAATAAATAACAAATAAATAAATAAATAAATAAATAATTATATAAACCATAAAACGTTAAGAACCTCTAAAAACCCAAAAAACACTGAAATGACCATAAATTTTGATCCAGAACTCCCTTTTCTATGACACAACTAGTCAAATCGAAGATCATGAAATTAACTTTGACATGATACGTGGTACATGCCGAATAGACATCTGGATCGAAGGTTATAACCGTTTGAATTTTTAAGAAATCGGGGTCTACAACTAAAACTTATGTTTTAGAGGTCTTCTAGGACTTTCTGGTGGAATAGAAAGGGGTATAATAATAAAAAAGTTGGTACCAGACCTAAACGGCGTAGATCTCATCACAGGTTTTGATTTGATATGTGGTAGAGTCCAAACAGACACCCAGATTAAAAGTTATGGTCGTTTGAAGTCTGAGTTCGATTTTCGACTTTTGAAATTTGAATATTTTTTTTCCTTTCATTATCACATGATTAAAATCTCACTTGATTTTATCTCATTTGATATGCTTCGATTTGATTGGTTGTGGAGTTGAAATGGACCCCCAGATCAAAAGTTACGGTCATTTGATGTCAATGTCTGTTTTTCAACTTATTGAAGATTTATTTTTAGTTTAAAAATATTATTAACTAATAATTATAAATATTTACTAATTTACACATTATAAATAATTAAAATTATAAATAATAAATTATATTTTATTGTAAATAATAAATAAATAATAATAGATAAATAAATAATTTTTTTAAATTTTTTTCTTCAATTTTGCGGAGGTTTTAAAAAAACCGCCGCTAAAAAAATTAATTTTTTTGAAGAAATTTTAAAACATTTATAAAAAATATTTTAAAAACATTTAGCAGCGGTTTTTAAAACCACCACTAAATTTTTGATCAAAAAAATTTTAACGGTGATTTTGAAAACCGTTGTGAATAAACCGCCGCTAAAACATTGTTTTCTTGTAGTGGGTATACGACTTAAGACAATAATCATATCCATAAAACCATAATATTAATATATAATATATTTACAATTTCAAATGAAAAATGATCTCAAAGGGGCAGTAGGTACACCACATAAGAATGATTAGGTGCACAATACCAGGTAAATCACAATAAAATGGAAACTGAAACAAAGTCCCTTACAACATTATAATCAATCGAGTTAATAATCATCAAGTGAATCACTGAATACCATGAATATAAAGAGAATTATGATATTATATATCTAATGGTAGTAAACATACCCCACATACAAGAAATAAGTGGTGAACAATGGAAATCTCACGGAAATAAAAGTGAGATGAGAAACCCCTTACCTTATGCCTGAATGTGTCCTTCGTTTGATCTTAATGACCTGAATAATCAAATTTATCTTAATTAATTAATTATTTCATAACCTCCTCTGCTTTTAATTGATTTATTTTAACCTTATTAGCTTCATTCATGGATTTTTTGATGGGTTTAATAGGTTCAATTTTATTGTTTTGGAAGCATTTTCTTCCTTGGTTTTCATGATCGGTTTACTTGTATTCATGAATGGAAGTTTTTTTGAAATGTGGTTAAACATACAGAATTTTTAGTACATATTATTAGTGACATTACAGAGATATAAACGATCTTATAATGATTTTGTATTATATACCATGAGGATGACTCATTAGTTAAAAGTCAATGACAAATGCTTGGATTAACTTGACGATTTGGTGCATAATGAACTTATTTTGTATTATTATTTTATATTATGAGTGTGTAAGGATTCCATAACATTGCATAAGGTAAAATACATATAACCATTAAAAAGGTTTCATGACCAATCTTAGAGATAGTAATAGAAATTGAAAACCCATCGTCCTTGAATGTGATAAATTAACACATCTCAGACGATATTTTCATTTTTAGTGTAAGAAGAGGGGGGAAAGAGAGATGATGATGAAATATTTCATTAGCATAATAAAATTTTATTCCATGTAAGGTAATAGAATTATCATATCATTTGGATATGGGGAGGTGAGGAGAGAGCAACCAAAGAATGGAACTTGTAAAAGAAGTTGAAAGAAAAAGGGAGAGGTTCACCTCTTGAGAACTCCTCCTTGAAAATCTTCTTAAGGCCATTTTTTGGCTTTTTGATGAGACCAGTAGGTCTTGGATGTGGGGGGAGGGATTTGGAAGTGTATTTGGAAGATCTAAGGCAATGCTCAAAGCTTTAGTGGCGTGGGAGGAAGAGGGGTGAGGGGTGGTTTATATAGTGGAGGGGAGGAGGGTTTTCTTAATATTTTAACCATTAGTTTATTATTTTACCTTAAGATAAGAAATAGTGAGGATTCCATGAACTATAATAGTAATAAGTTCATGTGAGTTATAACTAATGGTTTCTTACATCAGCCATGATATAGGGAATAATGTATTTATCTCATAATGTATTTATATCGTAATTACCGTATTTTACTATTCACTAAAAATTCAAGTATTTTAGAAAAATCCCAAAAATTCACCCTAACTATTTTTCAATGTGTAGAATCCAAAAAATGAACTCCATTTTTCAAAAATAATTTTTAAAATATGATAACTTTAATTTTTAAATAAAATCATTATTTAATCGAAAAATACCAACACTTAAAATATTCATCTTCATTTTTAAGGTGCCTAAATTTTATTTACACTTTAATGGGTATGGTTAACATTCATAAGAGTCATATATACTATTCATAAGGGTAAGTTACTATTCATAAGGGTAGTTTACTATTCATAAGGGTAGGTTACTATTCACCAAAAATTAAATTGATTCTATCAGACTCCAAATATCATCCTGATCGCAACCGTGTATGTCCGTTTTTTGAAATTCAAAACACGAAAGTGGAAAATTTATGTTTAAAGGATAGGTTATGAATATATCCTACAAATAACCATTTTTTCCCAGAGACTCAGTGCTTCATGCAATATAGGCTATCTAATGAATTGAAAGTATTTAAGAGAAACCGACCATAAAATGTTTGGGGTGTTATAACCCTTCTTCTTCGTACTTAGGAATCTAATGAGTGGATATCCTTCACCTTTCACTGAATTTTGGTGCCGTTTTTCAGTGGAGGAAGCCTAGGGTAGGGCCAACACTCCATATTCCTTCTTCTTGGGTTTCTTTTTCTCTCTTAATCTATTTCATAATTTATGGAATTATACCCTATTTCTAGGGTTTTTTCTTTTGGTTTTTCTATTTACTACAACTGAAGTCGAATCAGAGGCTAGTATTTAGGGAGTAGAAATCTGTGGGTATAAGGTAGGTGGTGTCTAGATTTATCCTAATTAATACACATGTTTATACGACACATGATAAATAGGTGTGAGTGGGGTGGTCCGAGAATGATCGTTTTATATTGCTTTCTTTTTCTATTGTTCCTGGGAGATACTAAAGGGTAGTCTCGTGTGTGGTAAGGTGAAATTGAGCTAGGTGTGGCATGGAAGGGGTGAAAAAAAGTTCCATGTTGGTTCGACAAGATATTTTTAGTTGTGTATTTTTTTAATTGATCCAATGACTATGTGGGTTCCATGAGAACATGTTGGGCATTACCCGTGAGATCTTGGGTGATGTTAATCACCAGACTTGAGGTGACATGGTTTTTCAGGATGAGGATATTGGTGAAAACCATTTCTGAAATTTGGTGACGTGGTTCGTAGGTTGTGACAGAGATTTTCCAAAGGCGTGTCTTAGATTATTGGTGATTTTTTCTCACCGAGGTTGGCCAATAGCACTGTTGGGGTCGTGTTCACACATGATTAAGACCTAGTGAGGTGGTGCTGACCAATCGATGTGGGTGGATCCCTCCATAGACTTCACAACATAGGTGATGGTGATGACCACCATAATGGAGGAGGTGATCACCATAAAAATCCATGTGTGATGGTGTGAGAGATCATCATATGGGCATGAGGATCACTGATATGATAGGGCCGATGGGTCAAGACTATGGAAGGATGTACATCTCCATTCCTAGGGATGTCGGGTAGCCGATCTGATGGTGATTTAATAAATAGAAGTCCAATGGACTTATGATATATTTATGGGTGTTCCAAAGGGATGCTGATTTTAATCGACATGTTGTATACATGGTAAGGGTTGGCATGTGATCTCGTGTGGTATGGAAATTGATAGGGGACCAAGGGTTCTTCTGTTATGATAGACGGTGGATGCATCATTCCATTCTGGCATTGACCAAGGTAGATAAAGGATCCCTTATGGCCATTGAGCATAAGTGAAGCGGGTTATGTGATGTGTGAGTAGTTATTTACTTTTTTCATAAATTGGTATATATATATGTAAGATAAGAGGAGCACATTGTTGGTGGTCTATTGAGTTTATAATCACACCCTATATGGGCCCCTTGAGACGCATTCATACTTTATGGATTTGAGTGCAGGAAAGGGGTAGGTTCTTGGTCTAGACCTTAGAAATATGGGTTGTGTCGTGGGTGTATGAGATTATGTAATGTTTTTTAGTACACAAACCAGGTAGATCCTTTGATCCATGGGTTACATTTTTAGTTTTTCTTACATACTTATATGATTGGACCACATGTGATCTTGCATGCTTACCTAAGGCCTTGTGGTGCACCGGATCAGAGCACTGATTAAGTGGATCCTAGGTCGGGTCATGACAACCATGACTTAGAATAAGTGCACCAAACCTTTGGGCTTGGGTGGTCTCAACATAAAGAGTCTCAGAAAGTTTAACGGATCTCTCATTGCAAGCTTTCTCTGAAACTTTCTTGGAAATACGAAGAAAGACACTAATTTTCTCTATACCAGCCTTATTAATAGACTCATTAAAGGGAACAAATTCTATCAAGGGTCCAGTGTGCAGACTTCCATTAGTGATTTATATGTGAAAATTAACCTTTATACATAGTGTTTCCCATACAGGGACTCTGACCATAATTTCTAGCATACCAAATGGCTTGATTTTTGTCTCTCTCCCTTATGCAGTTTTCCTCAGGCACTTACTAACATCTCTTTTGGAGAGGACTTGAACAAGTGGAATAAGATTGCGAATTACATTCCCATGGAACTGATATCAGTAATTTAGAATTACATTTTTCCAAATCATGACTTGAAGGTGTGTCTCCCTAAATGCTTAAGATGCCTCAATGCTAGAATATATTATTGTTATCAGTGTGGTGCTACTAACATTCATACAAAATTGTTTAAGCACTTCATAAAAAGACACATTCAACCTGGATGATGCCTTTTAATCTAGAAAATCTAGTACAACCATATTCCCACTGATAACTCCCTCCAGAAAGCAGGATTACCAATTACATCAGCCTGCTCCTTTCACCTCACCAGGTCAAAAAGATTCACTCACTTTCTCTTTGAGTGTGATTTTTAAGTCCATTTGTAATTTTATCTTTTATTGGTTTAAAGTGACATTTCCTCTTTCAGACTTGTTTATAAGCCATGATTCCATTCAGAAAATGAGTTTGCAAACTTTTAATTTGCTTATGTATAATATCCTAGAGCCTAATTTCAAGTATGATTCTTAGTTTATTTTGGTTCTTCTTAATTTTCAAGTTGATATCTAGTTTCTTCCATTGATTATTGGATGTTTCCTTGTGTTTGATCCTTTCAGGGGGTTAGGGGTGTGGTTTGATTCCTATTTAAGTGGTCAGTAGATGTCCTGGGAGTTCAGTATGAGAGTGGCTAAGAACCTATGGATGGAATGGTTACAAGAGGTCCACTAGCTTACTGGTGAGAGACACCAGCTAGCTGATGGAATGCTGTAAGTAGGGATTTCCTATAGGAACTCCATCATCAATTTAGTGGAAGCCTATAGACCAATCAGTGGAATCCCAACAGCTAATCAGTGAAACTTCCAGAAGCCCAGGTAATCTTCCTGGCACCACTGGCTAGACAGTGACATTGTTATGGGTAATAATTGATAGGGAAGTATCATAATTATTTTCCACTTAATTATCATTTTATTTCTAAATACCTTTCCCTCCAACCTAATTTTAACCCCACAACTTTAGAGACTCTCTAGAGGCCAATTTATCCCTTCCAAACTCAATTCTTCATCGATCGAAGTAATGACCGATGCATTGAATCTCTTTCGATAGTGTAATATCGATTTTATTGTGAATTCTATTTTCCTTGTCTGTATCCTTATTTGAGAGTGGTGTATCCTTGTGTTGTTTATGGATCTATATATTGATTTAGTGATTTGTGGTTCTGAGATTCTTCCTTGATTGATTCTAGCCACACCTTTATGGATCTCGTGTTGGGTGTTTGATAATACCTTGATTGTGGTTGGTGGTTCTATAATAAAGTTCCTATCAATTGGAAACTATTGTTTCTTACTTGATTTGAAATGGATTTCTAAATGGTCTTTGAAGCATGAATTGAGATCCTAAATAGATTTTATCAAAATGGAATGTGTGTGTTGAACCTCTTTGGTTATGGATTTTTATATAAAATGGTTATTTTTAGATAATGGATTTGAAATCAATGAATTATTTGATGATGATTTCTTAATAAAAGGCGACATGAAATTATTTATGGTTTGAAATGAAATGAATTGTTTCGAATGACATGAGTTTTGATGAAAACCATTTGATTTTGGGTTTTTAAATGAAATAGAATGTTTTTAAACTTTAACTTGGTTCTGATTTAAAATTATTGATAAAATTATTTGAGATTGATTTAAGTGAAAGATAACCCCTTCATATTTTTGATTTGATTGAAACACATGGGATCCTGGTTAGTTAGGTGGGAAGAACACATACTAGGCATGTATTATCTCTACCCGACAATGGATTGATGATTACAACACTAACTAAACTATGATGAGGGTAGGGAGTTCATTATTTGTGGGAATTATCATATTCCCCCCAGCTTTAAATCTAGGGATGTTTTCAAATCTGGATCTGTATTTCACTGAGATGTGTGAGAATACTTGTACTAACATAACCTTTATACTCTTAACCATGAATCTATGATTGAAAATGATTATACATTCCAATCTTTATGAATTGATCATTCATGCCTATTTTGATAGAAATGTTAATTCATGCCTACGATGGAAATGCTTTTGTACCCATTTTATACTTTCCATTGAAATGATATAAAAATAATATTTTGATATGAATTGTGAAGATAATACCATTCTATGTTTTATTTAAAATTAAGTATATATATTTTTATTTTAGATGGAGTACTTGGTGAGATCCTATTGGGCTAGTATTTCTCACACCCTACTTTTTCATTTTGGAATTTGTAGACTTTCTTATGAAAAGTATAGAAAAATGAAATTCATTACATGAAGGTAGTGAGTGTTCTTAATTACATGATCTTGGAAGTTGGCGGTGACCGGCGGAGTATGTGATCCAACCGTTACACATAGATATTGTGATGATGTCTTTGATGGTTTATGTGATGACTTAGATAGTTGTACCAACTCTTGGGACTTATACTTGTTTATCGATTTAGTAGGTTATATGGGTTGGTCCATGAAAAATTGGCATAAAAGAATATAAAGTCTCTTATTGAATATCAATATGCATTTTGGTATGTGATGATGGAAAAAAGGTAGGATTATTGGGAATTAAGGGGTATGTTTTGAGTGAGTGCCTAACCAGATCTCATCGTAACGAGCATTAAGTTACCATGGGAAGTTGGGAATAAGTGTCGTGAATTTTTTTTGACCCGATTCTATACTTTTCCCAAACTTTAATATGAGATTTATGTTCCTAAGTTTATTTTTGATTTATAGAGATGATGATACTATGTTTCTTGACTGATATTTCCTTGCTATTTTTTGATGTTTTATAGTAACATGCCCCCAATAAAACGTCCAAATAGGCTTCATGAGGGAGATACTAATGAACCACAACAAGTGAACCCTTCGGTTGACTTGAATCTTGTGGAGGTTATAGTGCATGAAATCCAAGATTTGGGAAAAGGGGTTTCCCATGCCCCCTCTTAGACTATAGAGTTTGTCCCTTAGAGGGATGATAGTAAAGATCATGCCTAGGAGTTTCTTCAGTAGAAACCACCATCTATCCAGGGTACGAAGGATCCTACAGAGTTAGAGGACTATTTGAAAAATATTTAGAAACTCTTTGAGTTCTTTGAGATCCCAGATTCCATTAAGGAAAAATGTTCCATCTTTAAGCTTGAGGGGCCTAGCAGAAGGTGGTGGGATGCGATAGTTTTGGAAAATAATAATGAGGGCTTGGAGTGGAAATAATTAAAGAATATTTTTATAGAGAAATTATATCTATAATTGATGTTATTGGAAAAGTCTATAGAGTTTCTCAACCTTCATCAAGGTGATTGGTCAGTGAATCAATATTCTAGTCATTTTATAGAACTTTCTTAGTTTTCACCAAAGGTAGTATCAAATGAGAAGATAAAGGTATTAAGGTTTAAGATGGGTCTTTCATTAGATATCTAGTCTCGGGTCTTTATAATGAAGCTTACTTCTTATGATAATGTTCTGGATATGGCTATAATGAATGAGATTGACTTGGATGATAAGTCAGGGTTGAAAAGAGTTCCTTATACTCCTAGTGGAAGATTTATTGGTTCCTTTAATAAGAAAATGAAGTGGAATTAATCCTATGGTAGAAAAAATAGTAGTGGTCCTCAATAATTGACTTTCTCCAAATCATCTATGTTATCTAGTAAAATATCACCGACATGTTTCCAATATGGGAAATTTGGGTACTCAAAGTGTGCTTACATAGAGGAACCAAATATATACATATTTACAATCACTTAGGTCACTTAAAAAGGGTTTTACATGTTTTTACAACTCTATGTAGTGGTACGACCTCATCATTATTGAGAGGATCTACAACACAATTAGATATTTCAAGAACAATTGGGTTCTAACCACAAGAATCATGAATGGAGTTTTTTCATGTAATGGATGAGTATCCTGATGAGACTCATGTGATAGTGAGAGGAACCATTACTTTTGATTCATCCTTAGTGATTTATTTATATGATACTTGTAACTCTCATTATTTTGTATCAACCCACACTATAGTTTTGTTAATATTTCCATGGAAATCATGCCTCATGTGATGGAATTTTTTAGGCCTCTCAAGATTAATAGAGAGAAGGGTCTCTGATGTCCCTCTTGTACTTTCTCTTTATCATAAATTGATCTAATCTAGGATTTTTTTTCTTGATATGAAACCTATGGATTTCATTATTAGTATGAAATGGTTGGTTTTTCATAAAGTTTGAATTGAATGTTACCTTCGATGGGTCTCCTTTAATACCCCTAATGGGGAATGTCATGTTTTTCAGGGAGAATGGGACCTAATGTAGATCCAAGATAGACCTCCTCTTTTTGAGTTGGTTAGGTTGATATCTATCTTTTCCTTTTAACTGGAGATGTAATTTTTAGGTGATGATCTTCCTCTAGTAGTTGTTTAGTTTTTGGATGTTTTTTCATCAGAATTTTCTTGTTTTCTACCAGAGAGGGAGGTAGAGTTCTCTATCATCTTAGTTCCTAATAATCAAAACATATATATTATGTATTAAAAAATGAAAAAAAATTGAATTAAATGATCTAAATTCCATGAACCAATCATGGGGGTCTCCTCCTACACCAGTAAGAACATTAAGGCTACCGTTCATGTGGTTTGTCCTTATTGAAGAGATGGAATTCGCCCTAATAGTGTGGTGGATGACGTGTGTTATTACTAACACCACCCTAGTTAGTAGTTGGGGCTACTATACTGATGATTCCATGGAAAGATGAAACCAGTGAACCTCACATCATTTGAAGAGATGGACGACTGAACCCCGCCCACCGAGGAGGGGGATGGGGTGCTGCATGGGTGAACCGCTGTACTATGATTCTTATACCTTGATAATTGCTATCAACGGTTATGTTCCTCATGATGTTTTTAGAATTATTCTGGTTGGAACTTGGTGGTGGGAGTGGAGTCCTAGGATGTCATGATGGAGGTGACATAACACATATGGTTGTTCTCATGTGAATGTTAGAGGCAAAGACAACACTTTGGAGGGTGGGTTTCAAGGAATTGGTTTGAAACCTAGAAAGAGGGTAGACCATGGTGGTTTAATACCTAGAAAAAGGGTGGACCATGAAGTTGATGATAAGGAGAGAGTGCCCGCTTATCCATACATGGCAGCTAGTTAGTTGAAAGTAGACCATTTCATAGACACACTCAAGGCCATGATCCTTAATGCACGAGGGCATGAATGGAATGGTGGTGGGATAATGTCACAACCCAATAATGGGGGTCTTGTACCACACCATTAAGAACATAAAGGCTATAGTTCATGTAGTTTTTCCTTATTGAAGATATGGAAGTCACCCTAACAATTTGGAGGATGGTGTATGTTAGTCCCAACACCACCCTGGTTGGGAGTTGGGACCACTCTCCTGATGAGTCCATGGCCACAGAACCAGATAACCACACATCATTTCAAGAGACGGATGGCTAAACCTCACCCACTGAGGAGGGGGATGGGGTGTTACATGAGTGAACGACGATGCTGAGATGCTCAGACTGTGACATAAAGGATCGGTTGGATGAATTAATTTCCAAAGGATTAATTTGAAATAGTGTTTATCTTTGGGAAACACTTGTGCCTTTTTTCCAAGAAGGTTGAATAAACCCTTCAGTTATGTGTTGATTACTAAAATATCAATTGGGTTATGATAAGAAACAAGTAACCATTTCCCTATATTGGAAATTTATATGATTAGTTGAAAGGGGAGAAGTGATTCTCTAAGATTGATCTTTAGTTTGGTTATCAACAGATTAGGATGAAGGAGTATGATATCCCAAAGACCACCTTTAGGAGTAGGTATGATCATTATGAGTATATTTTTATTCCATTTGGTTGACCAATTCTCTTACCATGTTTATTACATTGATGATTTTTTTTACACCAGTACCTCAATTCATTCACTATGGTATTCATGGATAAAATATTGGTTTACTCTAAAAATGAGGAGGATCATGTGAGTCACTTGAGAGTATTTATGGATATTTTGAGTAATCACTAACTTTATGTCAATCTATCAAATTTCCAATTATGGATTCTATAGGTGAAGTTATTGGGTCATGTGATCTCAAAACATGGCATATCAGTTCATCCTAAGAAGGTGAAAGTTGTTATGTCATTATAGGAACTGTAGAATGTATTTGATATTTAGAGATTAATGGTCTTAGTGGGGTATTAAAATCAGTTCACTAAATGTTTCTCAAATTTGTATTCTCCTTTGACCATCCTCACTTGAAATGGAGGGAAGTTCATTTGGTATTTTGAAATTTTAGGCTTCCTTTGATGAGTTGAAACATTATTTGAATTCCAATCCAATTTTGACTCTTCTAGAGGTTGGAAAAGGCTATGTTTTCTTTTGTGATGTGTTAATTTTGGGTTTGGGATATGTTCTAATATAGGGTGATCACATGGTGGCTTATGGTTCTTGTCAACTTTGGATTCATTAGAAGAACTATCCCACACATGTTCTCAAACTCATAACTACAGTGAATGCTCTTAAGAGTTGGTGTAACTACCTTTTTGGAGAGAGGTTTAATATTTAATATGATAAAAAATATTAAGTTATATCTTCTCACAAAAATATTTTAATATCTGATAGAGGCAATGGATTGAGTACTTACAATCGTTTGAATTTGATATCACTTACACCCCTAGAAAAGGGAACTTTGTTTTTGATGTTATGAGTAGGAAACTACCATACCGGGTTGTGAAATAATAATTATAGGAATATATACCATGGATCTATTTTCTCACATGCATTTAAAAGTCTAGAAGTATGGGACCAGGGTTGTTTTGTATAACGTTCATTTGAAATCCTCCCTTCTTGAGATGATTCTCTAATAACAAAAACTTGATGATGAGTTTTAAGGAATTAGGGATTATTTATTTGGTGTGGATACCATCGACGAATGGTCTCTATCTTCAGAGCATATCCTTTGTCTCAGGAACTGGTATGATGTTCTATCTCCTGTGAGGAAGGCGGTGTTGGGGGATTTTCACCATTACCTATGGGCGGTACACCTAGGCATGAATAAGATGTTTTATGATATGAGGCATTGAGTCTTGTGTCCATTTATGAAACAATACATTGATGGTTTTTTTATCATTGTTATACATATCAATAGGTCAAGGCCAAACATCAAAATCCTCTAGGTTTGATTCAAACTCTTCCTATGTTAATGTGGATGTGGGATTATATATCTATTGAATTTTTTTTTGGTTTTCCACATTTCCCTTTAGGAAAGAATTATATTTGGGTTTCGATTAAATGATCGAACAAATCAGATCACTTTATTCCCATTCACGATACAACCAAAGTTGAGGACTTGGGAAACCTGTATGTGTCAGAGATCATTAGATTTCATGATGTTCCTTATGCTATTGTTTCCAAAATGTATCCTTGATTCACATCTTGGATTTGGAGGGGACTCCAGGAGGTGATGAGATCCTAGGTAAATTTGAGCATGTCGTACCATCCTCAGACAAATGGTTAGATGGAACAGGATATACAAATTATAGAAGACATGCTTTGTGATTGTGTCCTTGACTATGGAGGAGATTGTGATTTCCCTTTGGGGATGGTTGAGTTTTCTTAAAATAATAGCTATTGGTCATCCATTAATATGGAACCCTTTGAGGTATTATATCTATGAACTTGTAAATCTCCACTCTATTGGTTAGATATTGGCGAAGCTTCCCTTGTGGGGCCTAGTTTGGTCCAGGAGAATGTTGGAGTTAGAGTCCTAGAACCAACTATTTTTACTTTGATCACATGTATATTCGATGTATTGAATATTAATAAAAAATCTTATTACATATTGTTCATTGTTCTACATGACTCTAATGTAATAATGTCCTATAGTATACATCACATCGATAAGGTCATAGTCATTCCCTACTATGATGAGAACCTTAAAGTACTACTATGATATACTTAAATTATGTTCCATGGTTGGATAATATACCATGATGGTACACATAGTATATATACTATAAGGTACAATTACTCATAAGAGGAAAATGCTTCTTCTCATTAAGTTTTCACTTGGTAATCTCTAAGAAGTGAGATTATGAGAACAAACCTGCCAGTAAGAATTCCACATGTTTTGGTGTCATTGGATATTCCTATTTGCGAACATGTGCAGTGGTACTTAGAATTTAAGATTATTATTAATTCATGTTACTACTCATTTACTTAGATGTATTTCATAAACTATTATGATAAAATTTAATGGAGAAGTTGGATATGTTGGGTGTGTCATGAGTGACATGTCACTAATTGATAATTTGAGGAAGGATTTGTCCCTTCCATATTTATGGAATTTGATATCTTATCCCTTTGATTGGAATAGAACCATCACCCTAAATTCCATGGCCATGGTGTAACTATGTGTTTATTTCAGATAGTCAAAGAAAGACGTGTCAATCATATAGGTTATTGACATGGATGTGCGACCTTCTTGATGAGATATTGTAACAAATAGATTATATTACACAATGAGTGTTCGTATGCGGTTGTCGTCATTATGACATTAAGTTCTTTCTCTTGGGTTCCTTGACTAGTTTCTAGATATTAATATTATACTTTAGGCAATCCCACCCAGCTCCAAAGATAAATAATCCTAGATGGTCACACACTAAGTGTTTCCAATGATATCAATTAAATTCTATTTGAATTTAATTAATTAAATAAATATTATTCTCAAGACTGAGGGATAGTTTTATTCACATTTTATTGATCAAAAATATTTATTAATAAATGAAATATTTAAATGAAATATTTATTTAGGTGTTCAATAAATGCTAGAGGAGTTTGAACGGACCATGATTGCGTTCGGTAAAAAATATTAACGAACAAGTCAGTTAAATAATATTTGTTATTATGAAAGTTAGTGCATGCCACAAAATAATAATAATAATAATATTATATGACATGGGTTTTATTAAAGGTTATTATATTATTTAAGGACATACATGAAATTAAATAATATTTTTACCTAAAACCTTGCTCTATAAATAGATGGTTATATCTATTATGTAGATTATCTATGTGCAATAAAAAACAGAGTTTTTTTGCGCACAAAAAAATCTCTCTCGAATTCTCCTCTCTCTCTCTCAAGAATGAGAAACACAAGAGAGAATCCTTTAAGACCAAATGATGAGTGATCAACAAAAAAATGCAAGAAAATAAATTCATCATGCTATCACTGAAAATCAATTGACATTGCTTGGAGATCAAAGGATCATGTGTGGATCATACTTAGAGAGATTCTATCCTTGGATCCTCATAGCACAACCAAGTAAATATAAAAGGGTCTTTTTGGATGATCAACATCATCAATGAAGAAAGATACCATACCGAGGTATTCATTTCTTACGATATTAAATAAATTAATTATAAATTTGACATGCAAGATCCTTGCTCGGGGTTCCAGGAATAGAAATATTAAAAGAAATTTTTATATATCTTCCACCAAGGCATGCTTCCACTATGCCCAGAACCATTAAGTGGTATCAGAGTGGTTACATTTAAATTTATAATTATTTATTTGAATGTTGATCCATATGCAATTGTGGTTGAATTTTTATTTCATTTTATCAAAGATCTAAGGATAGATAAAGAATGATCATAGATTCCATCAGGAACTGCAAAATTTTTGGCTGGTAAGACAGGGTTACATGATGTGTACTCAGAACTACACACCATGTACCCTATTATGATGCACCTGGCCATGCCATGAGATACATGGCATGCCATGTAGTTATTACACGTGTTGCATGCCGTGTGTTGACCGGCCAAGCTAGCACACAGTTTTCATATTACACAGTGTGTATCGATGCACATGCCGTGTAGTCTACACAGGTTAGTGGCATAAATCATGCAATCCGTGTGGTCATTATACAGGGTCAAACCACATGAGACTGACAATCTAGATAATTTATCATATTCACAATGTGTATGCGGTGTACACAACATGTAGTTCATCAATTTTTGCATATGACCTGGATACACGACAACAGATGTACACAACATGTAGTTGGATAGTATACGCCATGTAGTCTTCTAATTACTGGCTGATGTGGCCTTAAAATGCATGATTTTACCACATTTTTTATTTTAGTTTTTAATGATTTAATTAATTAATTTTTCTCTTTTTGTTAAATAACCGAACTAATAATTTTATAGTTAAATTTATCAATTAATCATTTAAATAATTAAATTTATAATTTTAAGCCTTTAAACTCATTAATTTAGTTTCAATTTTTTTAGTTTCTTTGTCTATTTAATTTTTGAAAATTTAACTCTACTTAAAATAATAAATTTATGTTTTTTAGTTTTTAATAATTAAACAAATTTTCTATTTTTATTAATTTAATTATTTATTCTTTTATTTAATTTGAAGTCATTTATTTATATTTTTAATATTTTTGAATCTCTAATTAATAATTTTAATAAATTATCTTCATTATTTTTATAATATTTATTTTCTTAGTTTTAGTAATTAAAAATAATCTCTCTTTTAATTTTGTTACTATTTGCTAATTTTTTTTATTTTGCAGTTTAACTTTAAGACACTGCCGACATCCCCTAAACTTCATACCGCCAGCCAGCCTTTATCACATCACCAAAAACTACACACTGCCAGCAGATTGGAAATGAGACACCGCCAACCTCAAGCAAACAAGGCATTTCCAGGAGTATATGTTGCTAGCGGCATACCACGAGACACCGCTGAGAAGAATTAGACACCTCCAGCTCTTCTCCTTCCTCGATGCACCGCCAAAACCTCTTTTTCCTTCCCACCGCTAGTATCTTCAAGTCCCTTATTCCACTGCAATGAAACACCACCAATCACTACAGGAATTCAACACACTGTCAGCCCTGCTGCAAGAATCAATACACCACCAATCCATTCTTCCCACCGTTGGCTCAAGCTTCTGCCACCGCTGAGTCCCACACACACCACCATCTCACAAATGTGGAACCACCATGAGGATCCTCCCTCCCTGATACCATATTGGAACTAAAACCTTGTGCAGATTTGAAAATCAAATCTGATTTATCCCCATCCACTCAATCAACTGACCCACAAAACCAAAGGTCGAGCAACTGTGCAAGAAGGATCCACTCAAGTTCTCCTTTCCACCACTTTTTAAAGCACCGCTGATGAAGTCTATTCACACTATTGGATCTGAAACAAAACACTACAGGAAGCTGTCACCGTCCGAGGAGACTTGCCACTGAGGAGCCGAGCCAGTCCTACCGTGGATTCCTGAAGGAAGCGCGCCGCCCTTGCCTATTTTTATAAACCCTTACGCCACCGTGGATGCTTAGAGGAAGGGAGAATGGTCCGCAGAGGAGTTGCTTGTCACGCCCCTCCAAATGGAGAGGAGACCCGGTGGTGAGGCTCTCTAGAATCATCTAGAGTTCTCTACATCTCCACCAAGTTCTGGAATATTCCAGACTTCTCCGGAGTGTTGCGGAACACCCCTTGGGCCTTGAAGGGTCCGGAACATTCTAGGCCTCCATGGAAGGTTGTGGATCTCAACAGGTTTTAGAATGCTCCATGTATATTCTAGTAGAGTAGGCTAGAATACTCTAGAATCATGTGGATGTGTACATATTCTAGAATGTTGTAGACTTTTCCACCAAACCCTATATAAAGGGAGTGGCTCCTCATTTGTAAAGACACACAGAAGTTGAGAGAATTTGAGAGCTTCTTTGCACTTGTGTCTTGTGAGCTTGTCGAGAACTTCCCTTACGATCCTTACTTCCATTGTGAGTGTCGAAAGGCTGAACTCGTCTAGGCTTTGTGAAAGGGAAGCTAGTCGGGTGCCGCACGAGAGCTTGGGAGAAGGCCAAGTCCTGTGACAAGTGGTATCAGAGGGAATGTGGCTCGTGGTGTTGCGGAATGCTGCCGGACGGACCTTGGTGGTGGGAGCGGAGTCCCGGGGTTTCATGCGGAGATGACACGACGTAGAAGGTCGCGCTTGGGAGATGTTCGAGGCAGAGACGCCACTATGAAGGGTGGGTCTCGTGGAGGTGGTTTTCGACCCTGAGAGAGAGGGTGGACCACGGTGGTTTGCGACCCAGAGAGTGGGTGGACCATTGATGCCAACGACAAGGAAGGAGCGTCCCCTGAGGCCATGCTTGGTAACCAGTTAGTTGGAAGCAGTCGCGGACACATAGAAGGCCACGATCCTGCATGCACGAGGGCGTGCATGGAATGGTGGTGGGAGAATTTCACGACCCAATCATGGGGGTCCTGTCCCACACCAGCAAGAACATCAAAGCTGCAGTTCATCTGGTTAGTCCCAATCAAAGAGATGTGAGTCTCCCCGACAAAGAGGATGATGGTGCGTGTCAACCTTGACACCACTGGTTGGGAGTTGGGGCCACTCTCTTGATGAGTCCATGGCAGGACGAAACCAGTGAACCTCACATATGAAGAGCTGGACGGCTGAACCCCACCCGCCTTGGAGGGGGTTGGGGTGCCGTACGGGCGAACTGCTGTGCTGAGATGCTCAGCCCGTGACATGCTGGTGGCTTACAGGCCCCCCCACGTGAATAATAAGAAACATGGGAGATAAAACAAAAAAAATAAAAAAATAAAAAATAATAAAAACATAATAAAAACAAAAAAAAATGATTAAAATAAATTAATAATTATAATAAATAAATAAATAAAATAAAATAAAATAAATAAAATAATAAAATAAGTTAAATTATTAAAATAAAATAATATAATTAAGCGATCGAATAAATAACTATGAATTAATAATCTTAAATAATTTAATATCTATATAAATTTAATAATAATTAATATAAATTAACATAATAAATTAATTAATTATAATAATAATTAATAATCTTTAAAAATAATTAAATCAATTATCTTTTATAAAGATATTAAAATATTAAATTTAGTAATGTTAATAAAATAAATTAATAATAATTAATAAAAGTTCTACATAAAATAAAATAATAATTTATATAAATTAAATAACTTAATAATTTAATATTTTCTTTAATATATTAATTGTAATCAAAATTAATTATGTAAGAAAATATTTATTAAATATTTTCATTACGTTAAAAAACTGTATTAATTAACTCTCTGTTTTAATTGTGTAGATACACACTTTACCTATAGTTACGTTCAAGTTCAGAATTTACAACTACTAACAGACAATTAGAAAAGATTTGATCAAGTGACGAGCATTGCAGTAAATGAAGACAGATGCATGATAACTTCTTGAAAGACAAACCAGAGTTAGTGGAAGCATTTGGTGACCAACAAAGTATTAATAATGAATTAAAAGAAGAGGCAGACAATGGTTTTTTGATGGGGGATACAACTCCTTCATTAGACACATATCGAAGAAGAGAGATTTTGAGCAGAAGGAGCATCTCATTCAACATTCATTCAATTCTTGATTTGTTATGATTCTAGAAATTAGGAGAGCAGGAGAAGGAGACAAAGGATAAATACCAGAGAGCTAGAGCTGCAACACTGATGTTTGAAGGGGAGATCTCT
This sequence comes from Viscum album, assembly GCA_963277665.1. NCBI lineage: Eukaryota > Viridiplantae > Streptophyta > Magnoliopsida > Santalales > Viscaceae > Viscum > Viscum album. Next base: position 1,221,671,285 of record OY728148.1, on the reverse strand, counting down.
TATCTCTAATTTTTTTTTCTTTATGATACATTTGTGTTTGCAGTTTCAATTTTCTTTAATCAAATATGATTTGTGACTAATATTTTTGTGCTCAAGAAGTCATTTATATTAGTCAGTTATTTTATTTCTTTACATCTTTTTTTTACAATGAATTCAAAATTGATCAACGAGATCAATTTCCAACTCATTAAAACTGTTTCAAACATCTTAAGATTTAATTCAAAAACTTCAAGATCAATCAATGAGATTTATCTTGAATTTATTTCTTTAAACATAAATTTCTAAACTCTAAAATATTACGGTGAGTTTTATTTCATTGAATTCATTCCAATTTCTAGTGCATTTGATGATTCTTGGAGTGGAAAACTCCAAGATTCATTCTTCCGTTCGACTAATTTCCTGGTGAGGGAGATTAATAAATATTTTTATGAGGTGCATTTAAAATAAAATTTATGTGAAGGAAATCTAAATCTTAACCAATATAATAAATTCCCTGAGTATCCTCTTTGAATTGTGTAACGTCCCGGATCCGGGTGCCACACAACGGGTGCCCCGAACCCTGTTGGTCACATGACCTCAAGCGCATTTCCCCAAACACTAAAGGCTACTGACTAGTAGTGAGATCCCATGTCTGATAGTGGGGAAACTATTCCCTCATTTGTCAAAGTGTAGCATAGCGGAAAAGATAAATAACGTACAACAGCGGAAGTAGTAAACAATATACAACTGAAATGGATAACTTGAAGTAAAGAGAACCAGAAGTCATATATATAAAGATGCACCATGTCACTAATTCTATGAAAGCATCCAGAACATGATACACTGCAATACAATATGAAACAACTCATAGTACAAGGTACAACCAAATGACAAAGCAGAGTAAACAAAACGCAGCAGCATCACAAGCCTAAGCTCAGTCCCATGCTCTCCTACTCCTCTACTACAATCATGTACCTGTATAGGGAACCTTTCCCCTGTCGACACCTACAATAATATAGTCTGTTTGGGCCGAAGACATGACCCAAACAGGGTGTGAGAAATAAATCCCAGTAGGCACCCACCAAAGGCCCGTGCCCAACTGTCGGTGAAAATGTGTAACAACAATGTGCAAAAGTAAATGCAGTAAACTAGTAAGTACTCAGAAGTAACTATCAATACTAGTTTCAATTCCATTTTAATTATTACTTATTACCTCCAAGCTTGTGCTTCAGCTTGGTAGGTATAGCATAGGAAAACATTTTAAATAGCCGTGTCCTAAGACATTCTATCCTTACCCTCAGGTAACAGAATCAGTACCCGTAGGTGATTGCCATCAGGCATAACGATCATTGCCCTCAGACATACATGATATTTTCCTCTGGCACAGAAATCACTACCCTCAGGAATAAACAAAGGTTACCCTCAGGCCAACCAAACACTACCCTTAGGCTAATAGAACACTGCCCTCAGGCTAATAGAACACTGCCCTCTGGATAATAGAACACTGCCCTCAGGCTAAAGGAATCAGGACGAGCCCAAAGCATAAAAAATAATTTATATAAACTTTCTCTCAAGAAAAAAATTCAATGCACAATATAATCATGGCATACCCTCGGGTATCCTGGCCAAACGGCTAAACAGAGGAACGCACCCCCTGGGTGGTCCTAGATCCAAGCAGTGATCCCAAACTGTAGTTTAAACTTACCATTATATTATCTATGCAATTCTAGATATCTTTTCAATGAAGGACTCAGCCATACGACACCCCAACCATGGGTTCGTAGCACAACGATACACAATTTCAACACAACATTTGGAAATAAACATCAGACCACCTACCACGATCACCCCTAATCGGTATATGTGAATGACACCTCCCAAAACAAATGAGAACGACGCAGATCTGAGGTGAACATAATCTCGTTCAAACTCAAATAACTTTCCCTCAGTACAAAATTGGTAAGAAAGGTTCTAGGAGAAGGAATAGCTTACCTATGCGGTTCCAAGGAGATCGACGACGTAGGAATCAGGTTCCCCATGTGCGGTTGGGAGATTCTCCAAGATCCTTCCGTCTCTCCCTCTTTCCTTCAGTGTTCTAAGCTTTCTCTGTGAACAGAGGAGGCTACTTCCCATTTTAAGCGAAAAAAAACTACACGGCATGTACTATCAAGTACATGGTGTGTACTTCTCATTTTTTCAACTGTTCCTATGGCGGCTTCTTTCCACCATGGCACTGTTCATTGGTTGACATGAGTACATGGAGTGTAGTCCTGAGTACACGCTGTGTACTATCGCTCTACTAGCGGCTGCCTCCACCACCTTACTGTTCACCTGTCGACTGAATACACGGCGTGTAAATACCCTATACATGGCGTGTAGTTAGTTTTTACACCCTTCATTTCCAACAGGCCTACACGCCCTGTGTACTCATCCCACACGGCCAAAGTACACGACGTGTGGAAAAGTACACGGTGTGTAGTCACAAAATTTTGGATTTTCCCCATTTTCCTTATTTTATCAAAAAAACTTAAGGAAAAGGGAAAAGAAGAGACCCGTACATCAAAAAGAAGAACCGAGTTCTTACAAACTTCCCCCCTTAAAGAAATTCGTCCCCGAATTGCCCTTCCAAGGGTGGCGAAGATAAAGATCAGAATAGTTCTGGCCATTGAGCCCGTACGTCGGTCTCCCGCTCCTAGGTTTCATCCTGCACTCAGCCATGCTGCCATAGCACCCGAATGAGAGGAACTGACCGGCCTTGGAGAACCTTCATGCTTCTATCAAAAATACGAATCAGATGCTCCTCAAAGGATGCATCATCCTGAAGCTCAACCTCCTTGGGCTGAAAAACGTGAGACAGGTCTGAGTGATAATGGTGTAGCTGAGATACATGGAAGACATCGTGCATGGCCTGGTACCTCTGTGGTAACTGCAACCGGTAGGCAACTGACCCAACTCTCTCCAGAATCTCAAACGGCCCCACATACCTTGGTGAAAGTTTACCCTGTCTCCTGATCCGCCTGTGTCCCAACCTCGGCGAAACATGCAAGAAAACCTGATCCCCAACCATGAACTCCAAAGGTCGTCTACGGAGATCAACATAAGATTTATGAAAAGACTGTGCGGTAGCCATCCACTTCTAAATCAACTGGACCTTCTCTGAAGTCTCCTGTACAAGACGTGACCTGAGTAAAGCTGCCTCACCTGCCTCCAACCAGCACAAAGGTGATCATCATGGCCTACCATATAAATCCTCATAAGGTGCCATCTCAATATTTTCCCGAAAACTGTTATTGTAGGAAAACTCGACCATGGGTATATGCTTCTCCCAAGAGCCCCTAAAGTCTAGGACACATGCACGCAGCATGTCCTCTAGCACTTGTATCGTACGCTCTGACTAGTCATCGGTCTGAGGGTGGTAAGATGTGCTTAGAAGCACCTATGTACCCAGTGCCCTCTGAAAACTCTGCTAGAAATGAGACGTAAAGTGGGCGTTCCTATCAGAAATGATAGAACAAGGGAGCCCATGAAGATGTACTATCTCTCAGATATTCTGAGCTCGTCAACACCGTAGGTCTCCTTGATCGGAAAAAAGTGAGCTACCTTCTTAAGTATGTCTACAACAACCCACATGGCATCACTACCTCGAGGTGACCTTGGCAATCCTGTCATGAAATCCATCGTGACATCATCCCATTTCCACTCCGGAATGGGTAACTACTGTAACAACCCGACTGGACTCTGATGCTCTGCCTTCACTTGCTGACAGGTGGAGCATCTCGTAACAAAACCAGCTACCTCTCTCTTCATACCTGGCCACCAATACTAACGTCTCAAGTCACGGTACATTTTGGTAACTCCAGGTTGTAATTACCAGGTTGAAGCATGAAACCCCCACATCAGCTCCTCGCGTATATCCCCTGGAACCCGCACTCGTCCATGGAAATGTAGTACCTCACTATCGCCTATCATCCATCTAGGAGGAGGGTCCTCACTTGCCACTGACTCCCATAGAACTAGGCCTTCTGAATCCGATAACCGTCTCATCCTCACTCTATCCAGTATGGTAGAAGTCACAACTAAAGAGGAAAGATAGGTTTTCCCCTAACTGTCGTGCACCTCCAAATGCATCTCAGAGAACAAATCCATAAGCTTCCACTCACCACTGGCCTCCTGCACTGCCTGTGTCTGAGTCTTCCTACTCAGTGAATCGACTACTGCATTACCCTCACCAGGTGTATAGGCAAGCTCAAAGTCAAAGGACTGAAGGTATTCGACCCACCTTCGCTGTCTCAGGTTCAAGTCACGCTGAGTAAATATGTATTTGAGACTTTTGTGGTCGGTGAAAACCACAAAATTCTATCCCAAGAGATAATGTCTCCAACAGTGCAACGCATGAACAACTACAGCCAACTCGAGGTCATGCGTCGGGTAATTACTATCATGTGACCTCAACTGCCAATACCCGTACGCAACAACTCGATCACCCTGCATCAACACTACTCCCAACCCAATACCTGATGCATCACAGTAAACTGCATATCTCTTCCCTTGCTCTGGAAGTATCAGGATTGGTGCTGATGTCAACTTTCTCTTCATCTCCTGAAAGGCTGTCTCGCAAGCTTCTAACCAAATGAACTTCATACCCTTCTTAGTCAAACCCGTCAACGACGCTGCTAAGTGGGAGAAGTCCTATATAAAGCACCTTTAGTAACCATCCAGCCCCAAGAAACTCCGTATCTCAAACACGTTCTTAGGATGCTCCCAGGAAACTACTGCTCTCACCTTCTCTGGGTCTACTGAAACTCCTGCCTCTGAGATAATATAACCCAAGAAGTGAATCTGGTCCATCCAAAAGTGGAAATTTGAGAGATTAACATACAACTGATGCTCTCTCAGTGTACTTAGTATGATTGCAAGATGGGTGGCATGGTCGTGCCGAGTGTGAGAGTACACTAAGATGTCTTCCATGAAGACTACCACGAAAGAATCCAGATAGGGATGGAACACACGATTCATTAGAGCCATGAAAACTACTGGTGCATTTGTAAGTCTGAACGGCATAACCAAGTACTCATATAGACCATATCTGCTCCGAAAAGCTATGAGTGGTACATCGGATGGTCTAACGCGTAACTGATGATATCTGGACCTCAAATCAATCTTCAAGAACACTCATGCTCCTCTAAGTTGATCAAAGAGGTCATAAATCCTCGGTAAGGTATATCAGTTCTTGACCATAAGCTGGTTAAACTTCCAATAATCCACACAAAGTCTGAGGGTATCGTCTGCCTTCTTAGAAAACAGGACAGGCGAACCCCAAGGAGAAGTACTGGGTCAGATGAAACTCTTTGCCTGCAACTTCTCCAACTGCCTCTTGAGCTCCTGCAACTCAAGTGTGTCCATCCTATAAGGAGGAATGGATACCAGTTCCGCTCCTGGCACAAGATCAATGGATAAATCCACCTCACGCTCGATAGGTAGACCTGAAAAGTCATCCGGGAAGACATCCCTGAAACAATCAACCATTGGAGTGAAATCCTTATAACAAGTTCCCCGATCATCCAGGTATAAGATTACAATCTGGGATGTCACACCACCTCACCCATGATGCTCAGGTCCATCTCGCCTCACCTAGACATCCCATTCTTCCTTGTATAAAAACTCTTCGCCCTCTGATGACGTGAAACCCACCTTGCGACGATAGCAATCTACAAAGGCTCGAAAGGGAACCAACCAGTCCATCCCAAGAATGAAATCATAAGCTATCATCTCTAAGACATAGAGGTCCCATAGAAAGTGACACCCACTAAACTTTAGGGGGAACTCCCTGCAATGACGCACACCTTCCATTCTAAACCCCAACGGAGTGTCTAGCATCATGATATAAGAAGAAGAAGACAAACAGAGCCCAAGGCTCTCCAAAACGGCCACATATATAAAACTATGAGTAGCACCAGTATCAAAAAGTACTGAAGATAAAACAGAATATACTAGAATAGTACGTTTGACAGTAGAAGATCCAGGATCCTGCTCCTGTTGGGTTTGTTGCACTACATATGCCTGCCCAGTGCCGCGACCTTGTGACACAACCTGGCTACCCTGAGCTGACCCACCCTGCTGCCTCTGAGATACTGGTGTCTGGCTACCATGGACACGACCACCATCTTTTCCTGCATGCCCTAGCGTATTCCAGTTCCCTGACTGGTAAGAAGCTACTGGTCCTGCTCCCGCACACAGAGTCTGCACAGAAACCCTCTCACTAGCCACTGATAGAAACGTCCTGCAAAAGCACTATAGATGACCCATCTTTCCACAAGATCGACACTCCACTGGGTCTCGTGGACACTGAGGTCTCTTGTGCCACTCTCTACCACACTGGTAGCAAATGACCTGGCCACCTGAAGAATTCTGTTGACTAGCACTACCACTACGAGAGAAACTCATCTGTCTCTTCCTCTTACCGGTATAAATAGTACCAGTAAATGATGCTGAACCGCCCTGTCCTGTACCACTAGCCTTACGCAGGTTCCGCTCTATAATTAGTGCTTGGTTCATAATAGCATGCACGGTAGGCAACCTGAAAACATTCACCAGTGCTCAGATGTCACACCAAAGACCATCCTCAAAGCGTCTAGCCCTCAACACCTCATCACTCACCAGAACGGGTGTGAAATGCTGAAGCTCGGTGAAGTCAGCAGAATAATCCATCACTGACATGGCGTCCTGCTATAGATTCATGAACTCTCAAGCTCGATCTGCTCCCAGCGTCTCCGAGAAGAAGAAGTTATAGAAGGCTGTTTGGAAATCTTCCCACGTCATGTCTCGGTGATGCTCAAACTGGGTGGTAACATCCCACCACCTCTTGGAGGAATCACGCCTCATGTATGTAGCGAGCTTGACCCTCCTCCCAGGAGGTGTCTCCAGATGCTCGATATCATATGCATAAAATCCATCCAAGACTCTGTAGCCTTTGGTTATCCATCCCCTAAAAATGTAGGCAGATGATGCTGCTGGAAGATATGCGTCAGATCTTCCATAGATGTGGTGGCATGCGGTGCTCTCTGTAAGGTCTGCATGAACTGTATGAAACCTTCACGGAACTGCGCCTCCACACCTGCGTCTGATATAACGGCTGGTGCCACATCTAGCACTGCTGGGGGATCCACTGGTAGCCCATGGCCCACCATATTAGGAGTAAAATCATCGCTGCTCTCCTAGAAAGAAAACGATGGTTGTCTCGGTGGCATGACCCTATAAGACCGACACACACCTTATATTAAGGTCATCAAGGACTAAAAAAAAGGAGTGTAAGATGGGAATAGGAGAATAAAAAAACATTCAAGTTTTAAAAAAATTGACTACACAGCGTGTATAAATAGTACACGACGTGTTGTCACTGGTCATCCACATGGGCATGTAATCCAGCTAAAGTTGGTCCTATAACACCCCGAATACATGACATGTTTCCCAACACACGTCATGTACTTGAATCCTTCATCCCTTCCCGAGTCCTTCTATATGGATTAAACCACACGACTTTACTAAAACAAGACTACACGACATGTTCAGTGGTCGATATGGTGTGTACTCTACAAACTTTCACCGGCCCGTGTTTCTCTTCACACGACCTATGTACCCAGGTCACACTATATGGCATGTTCCAACAAGACATGGCATGTTGAAAGAATCCCTAGACCGACCTGTGTTTCTCACTACATAGCCGGCTATCTGGGTCAGACTACACGGCGTGTTCAAGGTAGAAACGACGTGTATGTCTTAAGGATTCCTCCGCCCGTGTTGTTAGTTACACGGGCGGACACCGGGTCAAAACTACATGGCGTGTAAAATCGGTACACGACGTGTTCCCCCGATTCATTCCCCCCCTTGTCCTCGCCCACACAGTTTATGACACGGGAAGAAACTACACAGCGTGTACTAAGGGTACACAATGTGTACTTAAAAAGTTTTCATTTATTCCTGAATAGAAGAACACACAACGTGTGTCCATAGAACTACACGACGTGTATCATGGGTTTTCCAGATAGTAAGCCTCATAAACTACTCCGAAACTCAGAAAAAAACATTGAACAACTCCTAAGTGCCAAATTACGATCCGTGAGGGCCTATACTCCCCGCGAATCAAAGTTTGGCATCCTAGACATGTTATAACAATGAAAACACGTTAATGATCCACCAAATTCAAGTCATTAAGGGCCCATACTCCTAAAGAACCAAAGTTTGGTGTTCATTATATCCTAACCTCACACCAGAATACCCTAACAAAAGTAGGTATTTATCAAAGCAGCTATCACAATAGCATGCTCTTCTAACACATCAACTATCACAACAACATGCAGTTTCTAATGCACCTACATGGCATGGAAGGAATGCATGACATGTGATTTATAACATGTGCCTAAATTATGAATGATATGACATACCCTCATCTTATCGGGTTGCAACTAAATAGAACCCTTGTATAACAAATAAACAGCACAATCACAAGTGCATCACCCAACGGTGAAAATCAAATCAACTGTAAAATTGCAAAACCAACAATAATTGTAATAACGAGGTAGATTGGATTTTCCCTGTACATAGGTCAACTACTCCCGGGCACAACTCATTACCAACTACTCTTTCTGTCCTATACCTGAGTAAGGCTCCAAACAGCAAGTCAAAAGAAAGAACACCCTCTGATACCACTTTGTAACGTCCCGTATCTGGTGCCACACAACAGGTGCCCCGAACCTGGTTGGTCACATGACCTCAGGTGCATTTTCCCAAATTCCAGAGGCTTCCGACTAGTAGCAAAGCCCCAGGTCTGATAGTGGGGAAACTATGCCCTAATTTGTCAAAGTGTAGCATAATAGAAAAGATAAATAACGTACAGTAGCAGAAGCAGTAAACAATATACAACTAAAATGGATAACTTGAAGTAAAGAGAACCAGCCGTTATATATATAAAGATACGACATGTCAATAATTATATAAAATCATATAGAACATGATACACTGCAATAAAATATGATACAACTCATAGTACAAGGTACAACCAAATGACAAAGCAGAGTAAACAAAACACAGCAGCATCGCAAGCCTAAGCTCGGTCCCATGCTCTCCTCCTCCTCTACTACAATCATATACCTGTATAGGGACCCTTGTCCCTGTCGACACCTGTAACAATATAGTCTGTTTGGGCCGAAGACATGACCCAAATAGGGTGTGAGAAATAAATCCCAGTAGGCACCCACCAAAGGCCCGTGCCCAACTATCGGTGAAAATGTGTAACAGCAGTGTGCAAAAGTAAATGCAGTAAACTAGAAAGTATTTAAAAGTAACTATCAATACCAGTTTCAATGCCATTTTAATTATTACTTATTACCACCAAGCTTGTGCTTCGGCTTGGAAGGTATAGAATAGGAACACATTTTAAATAGGCGTGTCCTCATACATTCTATCCTTACCCTCAGGTAACAGAATCAGTACCCGCAGGTGATTTTCCTCAGGCATAACGATCATTGCCCTTAGGCATACATGATATTTCCCTCTGGCACAGAAACCACTGCCCTCAGGCATAAACAAAGGTTACCCTCAGGCCAACCAAACACTACCCTCAGGCTAATAGAACACTGCCCTCGGGATAAAGGAATCGAGCTGAGCCCAAAGTATAAACAACAATTTATATAAACTTTATCTCAATAAAAAAAAATTCAATGCACAATATAATCATGTCATACCCTTGGGTATCCTGGCCAAATGGATAAACAGAAGAACGCACCCCCGGGGTGGTCCTAGATCCAAGCAGTGATCCCAAACCACAGTTTAAACTTATCATTAGATTATCTACGCAATTATAGATATCTTTTTAGCGAATGCCTCAGCCATAGGACACCCCAACCATGGGCACGTAGCATAACGGTACACAATTTCAACACAACAGTTGGAAATAAACATCAGACCACCTACCTCTATCGCCCCTGATCGGTATACGTGAACGACGCCTCCCAAAACAAATGAGAACGGTGCAGATCTGAGGTGAACATAATCTCGTTCAAACTCAAATAACTTTCCCTCAAGAAAGAATTGGTATAAAGGCTCTAGGATAAGGAAGATCTTACCCATGTGGTTCCAAGGAGATCGATAGCGTAGGAATTGGGTTCCCTGTGTGTGGTCGGGAGATTCTCCAAGCTTCGGCTATCTCTACCGCTTTCCTCTGGAGTTCTAAGATTTCTCTATGAACATAGGAGGATACTGCCCATTTTAAGAAAAAAAACAAACTACACAGCGTGTACTCTCAAGTACACGGCGTATACTTCTCATTTTTTAACTGTTCCTCTGGTGGCTTCTTTCCACCGCGACACTGTTCATCGGTCGACATGAGTACACGACATGTAGTCCTGAGTACATGGCGTGTACTGTCGCTCTGCTGGAGGATAACTCCACCACCTTACTGTTCACCTACCGACTAAATACACGGTGTGTAAATACCCTATACACGGCGTGTAGTCATTTTTTACACCCTTCATTAACGACAGGCCTACACGCCCTGTGTACTCATCCCATACAGCCAAAATACATGGCGTGTGGAAAAGTACATGGAGTGTAGTCACAAAATTTGGGATTTTACCCCATTTTCTTTATTTTATAAAAAACACTTAAGGAAAAGGGAAAATAAGAGACCCTTACCTCAAAAAGAAGAACTGGGTTCTTACAAATTGTTTTCTCAATCTATGTTCCTATTTTTTATTCACTATTGTTTCTATTTCTTCATCATAGCTCTTGTTTCAATACTCAGTTCTTTTTAAAAAAAATATCATCACTTCAATTTGTATTTTATCAAAAGAAAAAAAATTTAAAAAAAGTAAAAAAAAATATCTTTACCCACTGTTAACAATAATGGAGTCTAATTTGAAATTTGGTCACTCAAACCTATTTTTAGATTTCCCTTAGGTTCAACCTCACAGACCACTATACAATAGTAAGTATGAACTATAAATTTTTAAATTTCAGAACAGTTTAAAAATTATCATGTCATCCTTTTGGTGCCGTTTTTGGGAGGGATTCATGTGACCATTTTTTATAACATTAAAAAAAATTAAAAAAATATTTCAAAAAAAATGAAAAAACCCTACTTCTTTAATTGATTGTCAAAATTATGTTGTATAAATGTGAATGTGTATGTTTAATCTGATTCACTAAAAAATGGAAGTACATGAGGGTTTGAATCATGCTAGTGGTCCTTTCTATGTTTTTTTTGGTTATTATTGACAAACTGTCTAGCCATGTGTCTATAATCAACCCCAAACAATTAACCAGTTTGAAGAAAATGAACATCACTTTGAGCCCAGACCAAATTTACTAGAAAAATTTGACTAATTTTTTTTACTTATATGGATTATAAGATGGATTCTAGGATGAACAAAAAGCATGAAATTAAAATAAAAAATTCTCAAGAATAAGATCATCAACTCCAAAAGTTAGAAATCATTTTCTTAGAGTTACAAGAAAGTTTTAAGGAACAAGAATAAATTGAAATAAATAAAGAACCTGTTGTAGGATAAATTGAGATAGAAATTGAAGTGAACTATGAGGCTAAATCTATGGAATATTATTTTGAATAATCAGATTCTGTAGAAGAGAAAAATGAAGAATTTGACACCGATGATCCCATAAAGAAATTAAATGGATTTGATTTGGGAAATTTTAAAAAGGAACTGAAATAGATTGAAGAATACCTCCCCATTATGTTTATGATCCATAACTTTGAAAATGTTCACAATTTTAGGAATTTTTAAATTATGATTAACCAGGTAGAGGAGAATCTGAATATTGAGATATTGAATGTTAAAAACTCTTCACCCTTTCTTCTTGAAATTTTGAACATTGAACCTGAACTTGAAACTAGGAATATTTTGGAAGAGAATAATAACTTAGAAACCATTGATTCTAAAATTATTGAACCTAATTTAAAAACCACTCTTCCCTATTTTGAAAATTTTAACCCAAAAATATTTGAAATGAATTTTGATAAAGAAGACGAGGTAATGATATTTAAAGAAAATTTAATTGATGAATTTTCACTACCTTGTTCTCACAATAATATTCTTTTTGAAACTTTGTTTACTGATATAGAAAACAAAATTAGGGGAAATTGTTTGAGTTTGAACAATTTAGAATATGAATTTATTGAATTTAAATTGAACAATCCTTCCCCTATAACTGAATTGCAACACTCAACTGATTTTGTTTTAGAAAATGAACTTTTTGAATGTGAACTTGGAGGATAGGTTGAATACACACTTTTTGTTTCAATCATAAATGATTTTTTAGAAGTAATTGATGATAATTTTTTTTATTTTCTGATGAGTAACTTTTGGAAGAGATTTATAAAATGGTGAAACCTGAGTTTTTAGATGAAAAAATTAAATCTTCCCTATTTTATTAAGTATTCTTCAACTGAGTTGGGTGTTGAATCTCTTAGTGGGACTGCGAGTGTTTTATAAGAGGAACCATTATTGAGTGTTAACTTAGAAACTGCACTTGTATCTCTTGAAAACCCGATTAATGAACCAGTTATGCAAATCTTATACCCTAGAACTCCTTATTTTGTACATTTTGTGAATGTGAATGAGTTAGGAAACTTTGAATATAATGACACACCTCTAGAAGCACCCATTTCACTGTTATCCCTTCATGAAAATGCTAATTTTGTCAAATATGTGTTTATTATAGAAGTGGAAAAAACACATGATAAGATATACTTTGATGTGTCTGAGATTAAAAGCTTATTGGAAGATCTTGGGGGAGTTCATTATTTTCCAAATTTGGGTGATGAATTTCCTGCTCTACTTGAGGACTCCTTTGAGTAGTTCCTTAAATATAAAGGGTGTTTCATAAATTTTTTTAGTTAATGAATATTATGTTTATGTTTTCTTAATTCTTGGTGCCCATAATTCTCAATTCCCTATTAAAAACAATTTGGGAAAACACATGTGCTGGTTCTTACTTAGGAAACCACATCCACCTAGTGACTTAGGTTAGTTTCTAGGGGAGTCTAGGTGGGGATTTTAAAACTAGCGGTGCATGAGAGACAACCCATGATTTTATTTGCTTTTAATAAATCTGTTTTTGTTTTTTTTTTTTAGAATTTCAATAAAGTATAACTTAAGACTTAAAATTCAATGCTTCATGGGAGTCAACCCATAGTTTGTCTTTGTTTTACTTTTTTTTGTTTTGTTTTGAATAAAATGTTTCTTGATCTTTCATTATATTCTTTATTTAAACTAGTTATTAGATATTGGTCTTCCTGGTTTTTGTACTTTAAGAAGGTTTCTACTATGGGTATCAATAAAAGAGAATCATTACCTTTATACTAAAATTATAAGAAGCTGCATTTTGGAGCCTCATTGGATTAAAATTCTCTTTACTCACACCTTTGTGTTTTTATTACATTTGAGTTTCATATTTTGATTTAATATTATAATATTTTTCATTATTTTAAGTCACTAAATCATAACACACCAATGGTTTGTACTTAAAGATGAAATGGAGGAATAAATTTAGGATTTACTCAATTGAGAAAGATTCATTAAATCAGGGACTTTAAATTACTACATTTCTTTTGGGATCTACTTCATTATTGATTTAATTTCTTGTTTTCGCTATAAATCATTTTTATACTAAAATGTTACAATAAACATTAATGAATTTCTTGAAAATTTATTACTTTCTGAAAAAAACTAAGTCACCGTTCACTACTGGTGGTGAGTCACCTCAACGAAGACTCATCGGCATGGAAGTGGTAGTGAGTCATTGATGTTCTTACTGCTGCTAGAATTCTTTTGCTACATGTTCTTATCTGCTGAAATGTTTTCTATATTGCTTTATTCACTATTTTAAATTCACTCACTGCTAGAAATTAAGTGTGGGGAAATTACCCCTAGATTCTTGTCTATTAAGTAGGATGTTTAACATACATTTTTCTATGCTGTTGAAAATCCTATTGAAATAAATCATTTTTAAAATTGCTACACCCATTTCACTATGAACTCAAATGTTTTACATGCTACTACTTGGAACATATTTGAAATATTATTTTCACTGGATTTAATGATAATGCTTGTAATCCTGCTATAAAATACACTGTGACCCTTTTAAATGTTGTCTATATTGTTGAATTGAAAATATGTTTTGAACTTTTAAAGTAAAATTGTTTTTCTCCACCTTGGAATTTAACTTTGGGGACAAAGTTAGGTTTTAAGTGTGGGGGAGGGGGTCAACTTATGCTTATGTTGATCTAGTCTGTGCTTTAAGACCATAAAACCCCTCTACCTCTATTTAAAAAAAAATGGTTAAAATTTTCATAATTATTTTTCAATCTTGGTTCATTAGGATTCATTTTTCATTTGAAATCAGTCTTTCTAATGAATAATATCTTACTAGTAGTTTAGAGTTGTTTTTGAGGATGAATGATTGCTGAGTGAATGTGCTTACTACTTTTATAAATGTTCTATTTAGAAACTAAGTTGGAGGGTGATATAGGATACATATTTGTGGAGTTATAATCTTAAACTTAGGAAACTGGAAGTTTGAAATTCATCATAGGGGACTCACTTTTTAATTATTAAAAAATAATCACTTTAGTGATCCAATTTAAATATTATTCATATAAATCTTTTGAATTTGAAGTAAAATGTGCAAATGGGAATCCAAAGTGAACCTATAAGATTATAGGTACAATGTGTGTGAGTAATCCCTTTTTACAATACTAATAAGTGCATTTTCATAGTGCTTAGGAAATGTTACATGGCTCGGAAAAATTAAAAGAAAATAAAAGAAATAAAGTGCCTAGTTGTCAAAAACGATTTCATTAACATGAGGGTAATTTTGAACACCATATGAAGAAAGGGACAATTGATTTATATGAAAATCATTTAGTTGTATCAATAAAGTGATTCAAAAAAATTAAATTAATTTTTTCTTTTTGGAACCTAGGAGAAAGTCAAAGTATAAGGTGCCTTTTGCTAAGTTTTTAATTCCACTTATATTTAACCTATTATCATACTTAGATTTAGAACTTGGGCTTGAATTGAAGTAAGTCAATAGGTAGTTACATATATGAGGCATGACATCCTCAAAAGTAAAAGATTCATTGCTTCCTCGATCACCCAGTGAGTATTTGATTTAGGCAAGTATTATTTTGAAAAATTCCATTTAAAAGTATGGTACTCAGTTTTTGTTCCTCTGATCTTAAATGACTAAACTTGATTCTTTGTGAGCTTAATGATTAAAAACATTTTTATATTTTTTAAAATATAGTAAATCATGAAATTGATTGAGGAAAATCAATGCTTAAGTGTGAAGGAATTCGATGTGTCCTTAAAATGCATGATTTTTCTACATTTTTATTTAAGTTTTCACGATTTAATTAATTACTTTTTCTCTTTTTGCTAAATATCTGGACTTTAATAATTTTATAGTTAAATTTACCAATTAATCATTTTTATAATTAACTTTGTAATTTTGAGCCTTTAAACTCATCAATGCAGTTCTGTTTTTTTATTTTGTTTTAGTTTATTTGTCTATTTAATTTTTAAATTTTAACTCTGCTTAAAATAATAATTTTATGTTTTTTAGTTTCTAATAATTAAACATTTTTTTTATTTTTATTCTTTCAATTATTTGTTCTTTTATTTAATTTTAAGTCATTTATTTATATTTTTAATATTTTTGAATCACCAATTAATAACTTTAATAATTTATCTTAATTATTTTTATAATATTAATTTTCTTAGTTTTAGTAATTTAAAATAATCCCTATTTTAATTTTTTTTAATTATTTTTTATTTTTCAGTTTATTTTTAAAACACCGCGAGCAGATTGGAAATGGGACACCGCTAGCCTCAAGAAAACAAGGCACTGCCAGGAGTATATGCCGCCATTGACATACCACAAGACATTGCTAGTAAGAATTAGCCATTGTCAACTCTTCTCCTTCCTCGATGCACTGCCAACACCTCTTTTTTCCTTCCTACCACAAGTTTCTTCAAGTCCCTTCTTCCGCTACAGTGACACACCTCTAGCAAGTACAAGAATTCAATACACCGTCACCCCCGCTATAGCATTGATACACCACTAGTCCATCCTTCCCACCGTTGGCTTAAGCTTACACCATAACTGAGTCCCACACACACCACCATCTCACAAATGTGGCACCGCCATGAGGAACATACCTTCCCGATACCATATTGAAACTGAACCCTTGTGCATATCTAAAAATAAAATATGATTTCTCCCTATTCACTAAATCAATCGAGCCACAAAACCGAAGGCTAAGACACTATGTGAAGAGGAGCCGCTGAAGCGCTCCCTACCACTGCTTTCTGAAGCATTGCCGACAAAGCCTATGCACACTACTGGATCTGAAACAAAACACCACAGGAAGCTGCTGTCATCTGAGGAGACTCGTTACCAAGGAGTCGATCCAGTCCCACTGTGGATGCCTAAAGGAAAAACACTACCCTTTATTGTTGCCATGAACACCTGCACCACCATGAATTCTTGGAGGAAGGAAGAACGAGTCGCGGAGGAGCCGTTGGTTGCTTGCAGGAGAAGACCCCCTACATGCGGATAAGAAGAAACATGGGGGATAAAACAAAAAATAAAAATAAAAATAAATAAAAACACAATAAAAACTAAAAAATAAATAGATTAAACTAAATTAATAATTATAATAAATAAATAAATAAAATAATAAATAAAATTAAAATTTCAAAATAAAACAATGTAATTAATTGACCGAATAAATAACTATGAATTAATAATCTCAAATAATTTAATATCTATATAAATTTAATAATAATAAGTATAAATTAACATACTAAATAAATTAATTATAATAACAATAATAATATTATTAAATAAATAATTATAAATTAATTAAATTAACAAAATAATATCAATTAATAATCTTTAAAAATAATTAAATAATTTATCTCTAATAAAGATATTATAATATTAACTTTAATAATGTTAATAAAATAAATTAATAATAATTAATAAAAGTTTTAAATAAAATTAATTAATAATTAATAATTAAAATTATTATTAATAAATTAATATTAATAATAAATAATAAATAATATAAATTCAATAACTCATTAATTTAATATTTACTTTAATCTATTGATTATAATTATAAATAATTAAATAATTAAATATTTATTAAATCTTTTCATTACATTAAAAAACTATATTAATTAACTCTCTGTTTTAATTGTGAAGATACACACTTTACCCGGAGTTACGTCCAGGTTCACAATTTCCAACTGCTGGCAGGTAGTTAGAAAGGATTTGCTCAAGTAAAGAGAAATGTAGTAAATAAAGACAGATGCTCGATAACTTTGTGAAAGACAAACCTAATTCACTAGAAGCAGTTGGTGACCAACCACATGAAAAAAGTGGATTTAAAGAAGTGGAAGACAATGAATTTTTGATGGGGGATACAACTCATTCATTTGACACATCTTGTAGGAGAAGAGAGATTTTGAGAAGAAGGAGAATCTCATTCAACATTCATTCAATTCTTGATTCGTCATGATTCTAGGGACCAAGAGAATAGGAGTAGGAGACAGAGGATCAAGACCAGAGAGTAGGAGTTGCAACACTAAAGTTCTAAGGGGATATCTCTTATCTCCTGATTTTATTTCTTTCTACTATGTTTTTATTTGTAGTTGCAATTTTCTTTAATTGAGTATGATTTGTGACTAAGATTTTTGTTCTCAAGAAATCATTTCTATTGGTTAATTATTTTATTTCTTTGAATTAATTTTTTAAAATTAATTCAAAATTGATTGGCGATATCAATTTCCAACTCATTAAAACTGTTTCACACATCATAATATTTAATTCAAAAATTTCAAGATCAATCGGTGAGATTGATCTTGAATGCATTTATTAAAACTTAAATTTCTAAACTTTGAAATATTATGACAAGTTTTATTTCATTTAATTCATTCTAATTTCTTGTGAAGTTGATGATTATTAGAGTAGAAAACTCCAAGATTCATTCTTCTATGTGATTAATTTTCTGGTGAGGGAGATTAATCAATATTTTTCTAAGGTGCGTTAACAATAAAATTTATGCAAAGAAAATCTCAATCTCAACAATAGAATAAATTCCCCAAGCATCCTCTTTGAATTGTTTTCTCAATCGCTGTTCCTATTTATTATTCATTGTTGTTTCTACTGCTTTATCATAGCTCCAATTTCAATACTTAGTTCTTTTAAAAAAAGACATTCACTTCAATTTTCCTTTTATAAAAATACAAAAAATTTAAAAAAAGTAAATTTTTTTAAAAAATTATCCTTACCCATTTTTAACAACAATGGAGTATGATTTGAAATTTGGTCACTCAAACTCAGTTTTATCCTTCCCTTGGGTTCATCCCTATAAACCACTATACGGTAGTAAGTAGAAACTATAAATTTTTTAAATTTGGCGTGGTATAAAAATGATTGAGTCACTGGAAAAATTAAATTACATTAAATTGAAAATTGAAAGATTAAAACCTTTTTAATTTGATTGGAACTTTTAGTGTTTGAAAATTTAATAAGGGTATTAAATAATTTTAAATTTTCATTTAATTTATTGTAATAAATATGAAACTATTGGTTTTGCCATTTATTTTCTATTAATGCCTTCATAATAGTTATCTCCAATAGGATTAGGATGGTCATTAAGATGAAAGAGAATTAATTAATTAATTAATTAATGCAAGCATGTTCATTTTAATAATAAATAATGGATAAAGAAATTAATATTAGTAATTTACTTTTTCCTATACATTGCATGTATGACCGTTCATGAGATTGACCAAGAACTGTGTATGTGATGGATGCTTTAAGATAATTTATTACACGGACTTGCAATTATTTATTATTAAATTAAATATGATAGCTTGCGAGTCATCCCTCCCTACATTATTATGTAGGAATTGAATGTCCAAGGATATTTATGTAATTCCCCTTCAACCAATCCTTTGGTTCCACTCACCTACATGTGAGTTATAAATATATTTAATTAATGGAGTATCCTGAGGCGCATGGGGGGGGGGGGTTAAAGATGAAACCATAATTATGCCAACCGAGTTGTTACAAAGGTGTACTAGTGTAATGTTGTAACTCATGCAATGACTGAAAATAAGAGTTATTTCCCCTAGGTTAAAGGTTGATTTAATGTCCTCTCATTAAATCAACCATTAAATAAATATCACAAACAATTCATTTAATTAATTAATTATTTTTTTCTATGCGATTATTTATTTTATGGATGCAAGGCTATGATCACATAAATAAATTAATTAATGTGCAAAGATAGAAATTAAATAAATTAATTATTCATAAATATTTTATATAACTTGGTTAATTAATTAAGTAACATCCACTTAATATTAACATGACATTTAAAGGATAAAAAAGATAAAATTTATGAATAATTAATTTGAATCCCTCAGCCTAATATTAAGTCAAATTAAGCCTTCTATTTCTTAATTGGGAATGAAACCATAAAACTAAGTGTAGTACATGGCCAAAGTTTGGACACTTACTTTTATTAGGGGTTATCATGAGGGTTTTGGGTATACTTAATAAAACTTGTATTGATTTTAATGGCCAAATTTTGTTTTATAAAAATTTGGTGGCAAGTGTTTAGGAAGTCCAAGTTAGGATTTCAAGATAGGTGAATCTACTCAACAGATCAAGGAGTCGCAAACCCAAAATTGGTAAGACTACCTACCTAATTATTTGCTTATGATTTTCACAGAAAATGTTTTGATCATTAAGAAATGTAATGGGGATCATTTCCACTAGAATTTCATAGAAACTAGATATTCCAAGTTCAATGGTGAGGGATAATGAGACCTGATAAAATAGTGGATGAATTCATAAAACCAATTAATTTATTATTTTTCACATAATTTGTAATCAAGAAAAGTACTAATAATATGATCTTTTAATTTTAGAATAAAATGGAAAACTCATCATCCACATTTTCCCTAAAATCAATATTGGAGAAAAATAACCTCATAACTAGCAGTAACTGTCAGGAGTGATTCAGACACCTTTAAGTTGTTATATATCATGAACGGAAATCTTATATTCTAGAATCCTCAATGCCTGATCTTCCTTCCAAAGAGGTGAGTGATGAAGAGTTCCTTGTCTACAAAAAAAATTTGAATGATGCGATCAATGTTCAATTTTTGATGATTTATTCTATATATAGTGAACTCATGAATTCTCACAAAAATATGGATGCATATAGAATTCTTGATCATCTCCGTTGTATTTTCTAGGAGAGATATAGACAAGAACTATATGATATTTCTAAGGAACTCTTTTATATCAATATTGGAGAGGGTTCCCTAGATGGTCTTCATGTAGTCAAGTTCATTATCTACATTGAGTGCCTAGAGGTTATAAGGTTTAAACTCCCCAAATAAATATGCACCAATCTCATTCTAACATCACTCCCTCTGAGCTTTCTAATTTTTTTATAAATTTTTATATGAACAACATTGAGAATTATTTTCCAGAACTTATTACTCTCATTCTCTAAGTTGATCAGGATATGAAGCATGAAAATACTTTCATCCTTCCGGTGAACAAATAGAAAGGGAAAGAAAATATCTTTAAGACCAAAGCTTCTCCACACCCTTCTAAGAAGAGGAAGATCAATGAGAAAGCAAGGGAATAAGATGATATCTGTTTTTCATGTGGCAATAAGGGCCATTGGATGAAAAAATAACCCAAAAAAAGAATCAAGAGGAAGCTTCAGGTGAATTTTTTATCGATTACAATTGATCTATTTTAAAAAATTGAGTATTAAATAAAGCTTTCAGTTCCCACATATGTATTCAAATATAGTAACAAATTATATTTTGAATATTTACTAAGGTGAGGTAGATCGAAGGGCAGCCAATGAAGCTAAACTTGCTGCTATAGCTATCAGGGACTACCACCTCATGTTGCCGACCAGAATGATATTGGTTTTAAAAGGTTTTTATTATGTGCCTTCAGTTACCAAAAACATTATTTCTATATCCAGATCTGATACAGATAGATTTATTTTCAAATTTGGTAATAAAATTTTCTTATTTTATAAAGATAGTATTTTTATGGTAAAGAACATTTAAAAAAATATATTTATGTGTTGTATTACACTAACCAAGTAATTTAAATTGATAACGAAGTTACTTCACATGACTCGTACCACATCCAACTCTGGAATCTCTAGCTAGGTCATGTAAATGAAAAAAACTTTACTAAATTACATTAATATGGATATTTAGATTCTTTTGAACTAAAACCAATTGGTTTTTATCACACATTTTACAAGAAAAAAATGAAAAAATCCCCATTTAGTGGGAATGGTGAAAGGGATAATGAGATTCTTGAATTCTTTTATTCTATTTTTTGGACCATTTCATGTTGAAGGAAGGGGTGGGTACTAATAATTCATAAATTTTGATGATTATTTTAGTAGATATGGATATTTCTACTTAATGAGGTATAAGTCATATTCTTTTAATAAATTTATGGAATACAAGAATGAAGTTGAGAACTATCTTGGTAACAAGATTAAGAAACGCTACTTAGACTGTGGTAGAGAATATCTTAATCAAGACTTCATTGTTTATTTATGGTAGTTTGGGATACTATATCAACTCACTCCTCCTTATACGACTTAGTATAATGGTGTAAGATAAATGATTAACCAAGAATTTTTGGACATGATGAGATAAATGGTGAGTTATGAGATACTTCCATTATCCTTTTGGGTATATGAGTTACAAACAAAAACATATAAACTAAGTTGAGTGCTAAATAAAGCGACAGAAAATATACCATACCAATTATTTAATGGAAAAAAACTAGTGTTGTCTTGATTACATGTGTGGGGTTGTAAAGAATTTGTAAGGCCTCTTCAGATAACAAGATTTCACCCTGATGCACAAAGTGTATCTTTATATGTTATCCCAATGAAATAAAGGAAAATTACCTACACAATCTTTCAAAAAAAGGTCATGGTTAAAAAAATACCACATTTATTTAGGAAGATCTTATCTCTAAAAGAGATAGTGGGGGTAAGATAGAATTTAATGAATTATAGGCACAAGATACATAAGATTTAGAATGTGAACAAATTCCAAAAAGCCTCATGGAAAAAGAATTTATTCTAGAGACACAAGTATCGCGTAAGAGTACCAAATAGGTTAGAGAACCAGAACTGTATGGTTTTATAGTCACCGAGGATGGTGACTAATTATTAGTTTATAATAATGATCCTTTAACCTATAAGGAAGCAGTAAGTGGCATAGATGGTGAAAAGTGGCAAGAATCCATGAATTATTAAATAGATTCCATATACCAAAACTAAGTCTAGATTTTGGTAGATCCTCCAGTGGATTTAAATCCCATTGGTTATAAATGGGTATTTAAGAAGAAACCATACATGGAAGGAGAAGTTAGTACTTATAAGGTGTGACTAGTTGGAAAATGGTTTAAATGGAATTAAGGAAATGGCTATGATGAAAACTCTTCACCCATTTCAATGATGAAATATATCATAATTCTAATTGCCATTGTAGCTTAACATGTCTATAAGATTTGGAAAATGGATGTCAAAATAGCCTTCCTTAATGATAACCTTCATAAATATGTCTATATGACAAAAGCCAAAGGGTTTGTGACTCCAAAGGATGCCAACAAGATATGAAAATTGAAAAAAATACATTTATGGATTAAATGAATCATCTAGGTCATGGAACATTCATTTGGATGAATCTATAATGGAATTTTTTTTCATAAAGAATGAGTGTGTGCCTTGTTTATACAAACATTTTACTGGGAGTGTATTCATTTTCTTAATAGTATATGTTGATGATATATTACTCCTTGGAAATGAAATACCAGTCTTACAGTCTGTTATAGAGTGATTAAATAAATTCTTCTCTATAAAGGACTTGGGTGAGACAACATATATTCTTGGGATCATGATCAATTATGATAGATCCAAGAGGTTTCTTGTCCTAAGTCAAATTACATTCATTTACAAGATACTGAAGATATTTAGTATGCAACAATCCAAGAGGGGATTGTTTCCAACATCACATGACATTTATTTTTCTAGGAAAATGTGTCCCCATACACATGAGGAAAGAAATAAAATGGAAAGGATTCCATATGTATAATCAATTTGGTCAGTCATGTATATTATGCTTGAAACATATGGTTACTATTTTAGGTTTTCCTAAACCCACTTATTTTAAATTATTAATATCTTAAGTGGAAAAAATGATTTATCAACAATTTATTGATAAATGCGTTAAAGTCCTTAACTGTCAGTTAACATATTGGAATATTCAATTGAATATTTTTGGGATTTGACACTGAGTTGGTGCAAGATACCGAGGCCTACAAAGTCTCGACAAAGACGGTATAAAATTATTAAATATAATATATTAATCACACACTTTTTATTTAAAATATTTGAATAAATCCAAAACGGTATGTCGTTTGAGAAGTATGAGACCACTGTTATGTTCTAAATATAGTGTTTACCCTAGTAGGGGTATAACATTTTAAGGCACCAGAAATTTGGATGCCTCACTCATGAGTTAAAGTTATTAAATAATATTTAATATATTATTTATTAAAAATAATTAAATATCTCCAAAACGGTGCATCGTATGGGAAATATGAGACCATCGTGTCAAACATTTGGACACCTCGCTCGCAAAAATAACCCATTTTATTTTTATTAATTATTTATTATAACTTTTAATTAATAAATCATTAATATCTCTCAAACAGTTCATCGTTTGAGAAATCTGAGACCACCATTGGGTCCAAAACGGGGTTTTTACCATAGATGGGGAATAACATTTATGTTTAACAGACGTTTGAGATTTTTTTATATTAAATAATTAATTGATTTAATTTTATTATTAAAAAGAAATGGTTTTCACTATTCAATCTCCCCTTTCACGCCACTCCATCTTCTCTATGCATTGAAACTCTATTTTTAACCGATGGCTTCACTCGAAAGCTTCCAAATCATCACTGTTTCAATCTGTTTCACTTGCAATGCCTTAATGAGGATAAATAAATGACTCCACATTGATTTTTGTGTTGAATAATACTGGAAATCAAATATTTTAAATAACTGATAGGATGAACATGATTTTAGGGTTTTATATATAACTTCACCAATTTTTTTTGTGGTGCGTGGTGGATCTGCTCAAGTGCAAACCACCTCAGGTGTTATTTTCACAAGATTGATGAACATCGGTCTGTATCCGGTGTTGTTCTAGGAATGGGGAGGATCCTTCCATGGTGTGGTGATGAGGTGCATGGGGTTGAAGTAAGAATGTTTTTTCAATTAATTAATTATTTTATTTTATTTTTATTCAAATTTCTAAAATCAATACCTTCTATGTTATTGATCGGATTTACGCACCGTCAATTTTTTTGGTTTCTTATTGATGAGTAGGATCTAAATCATATTTTTAATTTTAAGGAACCAATGTATTTTTTGATCTACTTTTTCACATTTTAAATGGATTATTTTAAATAAATTACTATATGATGATTATGTGTATTATCAAAATATAATTATTAAAATAATTTTAATAGGATAATCACATGGTTTTATCTAGTGATAGTTTATAAAATTGTCTTATGATAATTTATTTGTATTATTAAAGGAAAATTGAAAGTCTTATTGAAAATAACTATCAAAATGTAATTGCACAAAATTATCAAAAGATAATATTTGTTTTATGAAATTATAATCACATGGGATTAACAAGGTATAATTAAATGAAATTGGAAAACAATAATTTCAATGATTTATCGAAGGATATTTTTTCAAAATTGTAAAAGGATATTAATATGAAATTTTATGGGGATAATTGCACAAGATTATTGGAAGGTGATTATAAATAAAATTATAAATTGATAATTTCATCAAATTGTCGAAATATAATTATAAATAATTATCTAAGGATAGTTGGATGAATTTATCAAGATAATTTAAGTCAATTTTTTAAAGGATAATTATGAGGTAATTATAACGTGAAAAGTTTATCAAAATTATCATGGGATAATCATGTTTTTTTTAAAGGATACTTTTTATAATTACAAAATGATAATTTGGAAATTATCCAATAGAGATAAAATATTATTGAATTTAATATTTTAATTGATAATTTGAAAATATCCAAGAGAGAAAATATTATCACATGTAATATTTTAATCAATAATTTGTAATTATCCATCAGAGATAAAATATTATCACATGTAATGTTTTAATCGATAATTTTAAAATTATATAAGAGAGAGAACGTATAATTGCATATATTGTTTTATTTCCTTTTGAAATAAAATAACTGACATTAGTTCTTGGACCCCTTGACGAACATAGAACTTTGGTGTGTCAATGATTACGATAATAGGGTCACGAGGAGGTGTATTGAACAACATGGGGTGGTTTATCTTTATCACTGACATTGATGACCTTGAGGTAGGTGGTTCCATCTCGATTAGACAAATTGATTATCCTTGAAATTCTTGATTTATTTCAATTATTGATTTAAATTCAATTGATCACAATTTTCTTTCAATTAAATTGATAAAAACTCGATTCCAATGAATCGGGATATTTGAAATGGTTTTGGCATGGAAATTTGGAAAACCCCCAATCCCATTGAATTGGGATGGGTTTATGGAAATTGTATGATTTAAATTGTTGAATTTAAAGGGTGGATTTTGATGGAAATGTTTTCAATTAAATTGTTTAATTTAATTGTGTGAATAAATTGTGAAATGATGGAATTGTTTTTTAATATATCTCAAACTCATGAAAATGTATTATAATGATTTGATAGAAACCCAATGGTTTTATCTTGTAAAAAAAGGCATGTTTTTGAATAAAACCTATTTTGGTTTTACATGTAAAGAAATAATCATTTTTGAAATGTAAGAATGATATTGATCATATTTTAAGCAGTCTTAAAATAGTTTTCCCGTTATGTAAGAGTGCATGCAAGACTTAGGTAGTTAGTGAGTTATTTGGATATACTCAACACTATTACAACGTTCTAAAACATACATGCTGTGGGTTACACCCCTGATGGGTTAGTGATGAGTCTCCTTTGGATAGTATCATAGGGATGTGTGTATACACATTTTTCCGAGTTCACTTAGAGAGTGTGGAATCCTATAGCTAGTTAATACTATCATACCTTTTGGCAGATGACCACGTTGCTCGCTTGTTTATTTATATTTGATATATAAATGTATACCAATGTTTGTGTGAACTGATTTAAATTCCTACTAAATTTATATAAACTGTTTTATATAAATGTTTTATATAAGACATTGTTTTAGAAATGTTCCATCTCTTGTAAAGTAAAGCTTGTGCTTTGAATGCAATTTCCATCATTTTAAAAATGTATAGCATGTTTTGTTTAAAAATGATTTTGAATTTAAAAAATAGTCTATATTTAAAAATTTAAATCATTACTTTGTATAATATATATTTGGAATCTGTTATGGAATCTTTTGTGGTATCCTACTGGGCTTAGGATCACACCCTACTTTTTTCCTTTAGGTGTTTGTAGAATTTCTTCTTCCAGGTTCGAGCAAAGTGAAGGGATCTCTTAGAGGTGGATCCAACTGTTGAGCTTTGGTATTAGTGAGTTGTTTCCTTAGGGACATTAGGGATATTTTTCCATTTTAGTACTTTAGTTGTAGTTATTTGGGCTGGTTTATTCCTTGTTGACTTCTGGTACATTACTCCCAGTGGAGTTTCTTTTATTTACGCATAATGTCTTCCTTCTTTTATTTCCGCATTGTTAGTGGAAAAATCATTCCCACATCTAGTTTGTATGATGCCAGGTGCTAGTCTCCAACCCATTAGGACTAGGAATGCCTTTCAGGCTATGTTAGGGCTGGCTCGGTTATCGGCTTACAAGGGTTCCTAGGTTGGTTTGTGACAAAATAGTATCAAAAGAGGTTGAGCTTTTGTCTCGAAGTCAGTATGCATTTATAAAATCTTGTTATGACTTAGGAGGTAGTTGCTATTGAGCGTCTGGACATATATTAGCACAATAAACCTTAAGTCGCCAGGGGTGGTTAGGGAAAGATGTCTTGAGGTGTTGTTCTAGTATTTTCCCAATTGTGATTTGGATAGAGTGAAATCCAAATCTTGTTTGTTCCTTCTGTTGAGAATAATTTCTCTCATTACTTAGTATGAGTGTTTATATTGTATTCCTATTGAATGGAGTTGTTGTGTAACATTATTCCCCCGAGAAGATGTGAAAATTGGATCCAGGAGGAGAATTCTGTTGAACCTCAGCGAGCAAATCATGTTGTGGATCCAAATCTAGTTGAGGTGATCATGCATATTGTCCAAGCTTTGGGGTAGGCACCACCACCAGTCCCCATTCAGGATCGAGTTGCGGATCCTATGGGGGATGTTATTATAAATAATTCTCAAGAGTTTATTCATAAGTGACCACTTGTTTTCAAGGGATCTACCGATCCTCAACATGCTGAGGAATGGTTGGGTAGGATAGAACGACTATTTGATTTCTTGGAGACACCAAACAAGATCATGGTGAAATGTGTCACCTTTATGTTGGAGGGACTAAGCAGGAGATGGTGGGATATGATAGTGATAGAAACGAAGCATGGGGGATTAGAGTAGAATGACTTAAAGGTTCTTTTCACTGACCACTTCTATGCAGAGTCAATGATGTTATCCAAGGCTGTGGAGTTTTTCAAGCTTGAGCTGACCGATAGAACTGTGGATCCTATAGATGTTTAGGGAAATTTCAGAAGTTATGCCACAACCTTTCCACTCCACTTAGCGGAACAAGATCATTAGAACATTCAAAAACTGCGGGGAAATAAAATTCTTTATGTACAAATGTGTTCCAGCCACAGGAATCTGGAATGAAGCTTCTTCACACAGTGGAAGAGTCTCTAGAGGATGATGATACTGGTCTAACAACTGTGAGGGGTACCATTACTATAGCTTCGTAGTTAGAGACTGATATTTTTTATACCAATGCATCTCACTTATTTATTCCAACCCATATCATCAATCTTCTTAATCTTCCTATGGGGATTTTATCTTGGGAAATGGATATTACTACACCCCTTGGCATGAAGAGAGAGAAGGGTCTCTGTAGTCTTGAATGTGTCATCTCTCTATCATATGTCGATATTTCTTGGATTTTTTTGGTACTTTACATGAAATATATCAACATCATATTCAATATGGTTTTTCTTATTACCAATAAAGCTCATATTGTTTTTTTCTTTAACGGGTCTTATAAGAACCCAACCTTAAACATTACATAATCTTGAATTAAATGAATAATTCACATTGAGGATATTTTTAGGTTTAGAGTTTTAGAGAATTAGTACATAACTATTACATTACATATCAAAAATTACAAGGTATACACTTCTACTCAGTTTCCATTTTCTTTATAAAATAAAAACTCTTGAAAAAAAGAGTCATGTCTAGTCCCATGTTTTAGACAACATTACTTTTCCTTGATCCCATCCTTGACCCTATTCATCTTTAAGTCCTATGAAAACAATTCAAAACTTGGGATGAGCATAAAATCTCAGTAAGGGTTATAAAACAAAGAAAGAAAACATTATTTCATCATTGCATACATAACATAAGCTCTTTAACATACCTCATGAAATCATCAGATTTATGAATAACACATAGAAAACATAAATCATAAAGGTAACTTATGGAATCCATATCATACTTACATTATATCTATCACAGCTACGAAGGGATTTACATTTAGAATAACTATCACAATATATTCCCTAAATCTCTTAGGAGAAACATTCTCTTTTACCTTTGTCACGTTACCCAATGCATTGAAGATCTATCTCGAGCTCACACGCCCTAGGTTTATCACGGAACCACCCGTATACATAAAAATTCCCAAGAACCATAACATACTCATAACACATAAACACACATAATGAAAAGATAACATTTCCACATTTCAATCAAAATATATGATTTAAATATATTGAAATAATCAATCCATTATGAAAACCATTTTCAATACCAATATACATAAAAAAGAGTAAATGATATTTACTTTCCTTTTAAAAACATTACGGTTTGTTAAGGAAGCCAAAGATCAAATAATATTCGCAGCGGTGGAAAGGTCATTGTCACCGCTTACGTTAAAAAGAAACATTCCTTTTTTGTCATTTAGTAAAATGATTCGTAGAAAAAGATTCCATTTGAATGAAATGAAAATTCAAAGGGGTTTATACATCGTATAAAAGAAAGTCATGTATAAAACAAAATATTCCTCAATGAAAGGAGATTGAGATGAAGTCCCTTACCTCATGTTCGAATTGACCCATTCATTGTTTAATCTCCTGAATAATAAACTAAAGTTAATTTCTACTTTCTTAAGAACCTTTTTAAAATTTATTATTATTTTTATATCACATATTAACATGTTATAAACATTATGTAATCATTTAAGTTAATAACGATCATTTTGTCGATATTTGATACTTGAGTAAAAAATGAACTTCTTATATTTACAAGTTGTCTATTTGGTCAAAAGTTTGTTATATACAGAATGATATTCATGATTTAGATATCATATATATCATATATATCAAGTATATACATGTATTTATAATAGTACATAACATTTGGAGGTAAGAAATGAAATGCACAGTTCATGGAGACGGTAAGTCATACGTACGCATGAACACTACTTTCATTTCTATTTATTATTTTAATATAATTAAAACATAATGATACATAGGTATATTATAATTACACTATAATATCATATATAATATCATTAAATATATCCTTTATACATCCCTCATATGGCATTAATGATTCATATCACTTTGAGGGGGCAGTAGTCCGCACTTCTTAAAATGAAATTATCGCGTTTACCTATAATGGAAACCATAAAGGTATGCTATAAATGAAAAATAAAGAATTATAGAAAAAATATAAATATAATATATATCATATATAAATATAGTTCCATCATAATGGCCACCATAAGAGGCGGTAGGAGATAATTGAACAATCATCATTTCAGGAGGTGTTAGTTTTCCATCCACAGAAACAGTATGTTCTTTACCCATTATATGGAGGTGTGTGAAAGTGTAGTTAGAATACTTCTAAAAACAACATTTTAGTATATTTAGGATACTTATGTTGTTATAAAAGAAAATAATAAAAAGATTTTAGGTGTTGGAGAAGTAAAATAAAAGAAATGAATTTAAGAGAAATCGTTCTGGTAACTTCCTTTGGTTTGAACCAAAAGGACTTATTAAAGTGCCTTATGCCTAAGTTAAGGATTCTAGGTGGAAGAGAGGGATCTTGAGAGATTATTTGGGCAGGTTTTGGATGATCCAAGGGGCTTGAGAGGTGTGACGAATGGGTTATAGGTGAGGGATTTTTATAAGGGAGAGGAGGGCCTCTTTAGGAAACTGTGGAAATATTATTTTATTATATAATGATTTTCGGTTTATAAAGGTCCAAAACTTATTAAAGTTGAATATAAGATAAATAAAGGTCGAAATAAAATCATAAAATAATAATTTTATAGGTTTTAGATATTATTTTAATCTTTATAATATTATTTATTTAAATCATTTATTAATGAGGTAAACACCACATCATTATTGTGTCATAAATAATTTTATTTATTTGATATCTAAAAATTATAAAAAAAATACCATGATGTAGGAAATATTTTTATCTTTACAAATAATATTTACAGTCAAAGATATAACTTATATAACCCCATGTAAAAATTAATTTACTGAAAGATATTTGTTTATATCATTTTTGTCTTTTACTTTAAATTAATTAATATAAAGTGTCATTATCACTCTTAAGTGGCTCCATGGGGTCCCAAAATATACCCAAGGATGACCATGGTCGGACATGACTCATCCAATAAGGATATGAAAAGTGTTAAGGTAATTTTGTATTATTATGATATTCTTTTTACCTTGAATTACCCTATTTACCTTTAACCACGGTAAATAAAAGGCAAAAGTTACTATTCACCAAAATTTATTTTCATCTTATTGAACCAAATTTTACTTACTAATTACAACCATGTATATCATATTTTCAAAATTCAATCCATATAAGTGGTAAAATTTCATTTAAATGAAAAATTCAGTTTTTAACTACTACTTAGTGGTTTCACTATTCATCAAAAATTGAAGTTTTTCAAAAAACTACCAAATATTCAGCCTAAGATATATTTGATATTCTGAATTCAAAAATGATTTCTATTTTACCAAATTCAAAACATATATTTTGGATTAATTAATTGAAAATTAATTCCCATTGTCAAAATAAAAAGCGTGTTTTTAAGAAATATTAACTATCAAAAGATTGACACTTGTTTATGTCCAATTTCAAAGTGATATTAATCCCAATGACCAAAATTGGATTAAATGGTAAAAATATAATCTAATTACACTTTAAAACCAATTAAAAAGATAATCTAACCATATAAATAAATTTTATTAAAAGGCATTTTTGAATTAAAATACAGTATTTTTCACTATTCATCAAAAAAATGAATTTTATTAGAAAAATACCAAAATTTTACCCAAATTGAATTTTTATGTCCCAATTCTAAAGAATAATTTTATTTTGTCAAATATAAAATATAAAAGTGTCCAAAAATATATTTAAAGAGGGTTCTCCATCAAAAGGCAGTAAATCGACCTTTTAAAGAATATTAGAGTATTTATGCTTAAAATTTGATTAATTCACATTTTAATCCTCTAAATTTTATTGGATAAATGTAAAAACATTTAAAAAACATTTATAATCATATTTTAGTTAGTTCTATTTATTCTATCCAATACAACGACTAGGCGTTAATTGCAATTTAAAATAATATTATTATATTATTAGCGTGCAATGTAAGATTTCAAAGAAACCCGCTGTTGCATATCAGGTACGCCATAGAATATAGCAACCCATTTTAAAGTAAAATTAAAATTTAATTCACAAAATATTAATTAAAATGAAAATGTATTATTTCTTTATTTACCTGGGATGTTACAAGTCTACCCTACTACACCCAGTGGTGTGCCGCTTGTCTTTAAAGAAGAATATGACCCAAGGTCGAGCATAGCCGGACATTATTATATGGAGTTTGGGAAAGTGATATTAGTGTTTAATTTTGATCTGGAGCAAGATTCAATGGGTTCTGATCTCCCTCCAATTGTCGTTGAGTTTCCCATCGTGTTTCCTTCTGACTTTTCTGGTTTATCATCGATAAGAGAGGTTGAGTTTTCTATTGACTTGATGCCCGGTACTCAACCAGTTTCAATTCCCTCTTACCGCATGACATCAGCTGAACTGAAAGATATGAATTCCTAGTTGGACGATCTTCATGAGGATATTCTTTACTCTTGTGTTCTCGACTATAGTGGGGCTTGGGATGATCATTTGGGGCTTCTTGAGTTTTTTTATAACAAAAATTTCTAGTTCGCAACCAGAATGAATCCTTTTGAGGACTTGTATAGTCATCCTTGTAAATCATCATTATGTTAGTCAAAGGTTGGTAAAAGTTCTTTGGTTGGGCTGAGTTTGGTCCAAGAGATGACATCTAAGATTCAGTTGATTCTTCAGATAATGTTGACATCACAGAACCAATACAAGTATTAGGTCGATCGTTGCCTTAGTCCTTTTGAATATTCAGTTGGTGACCAGGTATTTTTGAAGGTTTTACCCCAGTTGGGTCATCGACGACTTGGGAAGAAAGAGAAGTTTACTTTTCATTTTGTGGGACATTTTGATATTGTTGATCAGGTGGGGAAGTTGCATATCGTTTGGTACTACCACCATAGCTGACATCGATACATAATGTGTTTCATGTATCTCAACTTGAAAGTTTTTATCTGACCCATATCATGTTCTGAGTTTGCGTGATCTTGAAGTGGAACCTGGTTTATCCATGACCGAACGACCAGTCAGGGTTGTTGATTCTAAGACCAAGATACTTCATGGGAGTATGATACCTCTGATCCGTGTGTCATGACATGATGGTTCTAATTCTCATGAGACATGGGAGTGATAAGCACTGATGCTAGAGCAGTGGCCTCATCTTTTTGACGTGGAGGCTTCTTCGTAGGCTTTCTGGGGATAGAAAGTTCCTATGGTGGGGAGTTTGTAACATTTCGTTACAGTTTCAGGTTTTCCTAAACCCAATTGTTTTAAATTATTAATATCTTAAGTGGAAAAAAATGATTTATTAGAAATTTTTTGATAAACGTGTTAAAGGCCTCAACTGCTGGTTAATATCTTGGAATATTCAATTGAATATTTTTGGGATTCGACACTGAGTTGGTGCAAGATCCCAAGGCCAACAAAGGCACATCAAAGACGGTATAAAATTATTATATATAATATATCAAGCATGCGATTTTTATTCAAAATATTTGAATAACTCCAAAATGGGACGTCATTTGAGAAATCTGAGACCACTGTTATGTCCAAAATATGGTGTTTACCCTAGGAGGGGTATAACATTTGAAGGCACCAGACATTTGGATGCCTCATTCATGAGTTAAAGTTATTAAATAATATTTAATATATTATTTATTAAAAACAATTAAATATCTCCCAAATGGTGCATCATATGAGAAATCTGAGACCATCGATGGGTTCGGAATGAGGGGTTTACCCTAGACAAGGTATACCATTTATAAGCATCAGACGTTTGGACACCTTACTCGCAAATATAACCTATTTTATTTTTATTAATTATTTATTCTGATTTTTAATTAATAAATCATTAATATCTCTAAAACGGTTCATCTTTTGAGAAATCCGAGACCGCTGTTGGGTCTAGAATAGGGTGTTTACCCTAGACAAGGCATAACATTTATGATTAACAGATGTTTGAGATTATTTTATTTTTTATGTTAAATAATTGATTAATTTAATTTAATTATTAAAAATAAACAGTTTTCACTATTCAATGTCTCCTTTCACATTGCTTCATCTTCTCCACGCACTGAAAATCCATTTTCAACTGATGGCTTCACTCAAAAGCTTCCAAATCATCAATCTTTTAATCTGTTTCACTTGCAACGCCTTAATGAGGATGAATAAATGACTCTGAATTGTTTTTTGTGTTGAATAATACTGGAAATCGAGTATTTTAAATAACTGAAATAATGAACACGATTTTAGGATTTTATTTATAACTGCACCAGTTTTTTTGTAGTGCGTGGTGGATCTGCTCAAGTGCGAACCACCTCAGGAGTTATTTTCATAAGATTAATGAACATCAGTCTCTATCCGGTGTTCTTCCAAGTGTGGGGAGGATCCATCCATGGTGTGGTAATGCGGTGCATGGGGTTGAAGAAGGAAGGTTCTTTTTTTAATTAATTAATTATTTTATTTTATTTTTATTCAAACTTCTAAAATCACTATCTTCTACGTTATTGATTGGATTTACGCACCATCAGTTTCGTTGGTTTCGTATTGACAAGAAAGATCTAAATCATATTTTTAATTTGAAGGAACCAATGTATTGTTCAATATACTTTTTTCATTTTAAATGGATTATTTTAAATAAATTATCAAATGATGATTATGTGTATTATAAAAATATAATTATTAAAATAACTGTAATAGGATAATCACATGGTTTTATCTAGTGATAGTTTATAAAATTGTCTTATGATAATTGCTTTGAATTATTAAAGGACAATTGCACATCTTATTGAAAATAATTATCAAAATGTAATTGCACAAAATTATCAAAAGACAATATTTGTTTTATGAAATTATAATCACATGGGATTATCAAGGTATAATTAAATGAAATTAGAAAATGATAATTTCAATGATTTATCAAAGGATATTTTTTTTCAAAATTATAAAAGGATATCAACATGAAATTTTATGGGGATAATTGCACAAGATTATTGTAAGGTTATTATAAAGAAAATTATCAATTGATAATTTCATCAAATTATCAAAATATAATTATAAAGAATTATTTAAGGATAATTTTATGAATTTATCAAGATAATTTAAGTCAAATTTTTAAAGGATAATTATGAGGTAATTATCACATGACAAGTTTATCAAAATTATCATGGGATAATCACGTATTTTGTCAAAGGATACTTATTATAATTATAAAACGATAATTTGGAAATTATCCAAGAGAGATAAAATATTATCACATTTAATATTTTAATTGATAATTTTAAAATATCCAAGAGAGATAAAATATTATCACATGTAATATTTTAATCAATAATTTGTAATTATCCATGAGAGATCAAATACTATCGCATGTAATATTTTAATCAATAATTTGTAATTATCCATGAGGGATAAAATATTATCGCATGTAATTTTTTAATCAATAATTTTAAAATTACCTGAGAGAGAGAACGTATAATTTCATGTGTTGTTTTATTTCATTTTGAAATAAAATAACTAACATTGGTTCTAGGACCCCTTGATGAACATAGAACTTTGGTGTGTTGACGCTTATGATAATGGGGTTTTGAGGAGGTATATTGAACCACATGGGGTGGTTTATATTTACCACTGACATCAACAAACTTGAGGTAGGTGGTTCTGTCCTGATTAGACAAATTGATTATCCTTGCATTTATTGATTTATTTCAATTGTTGATTTAAATTCAATTGCTCAAAATTTTCTTTCAATTAAATTGATAAAAACCCGATTATAGTGAATCGGGATATTTGAAATGGTTTTGGCATGCAAATTTGGAAAACCCCCAATCCCATTTAATTGAGGTGGGTTTATGGAAATTGTCTAATTTAAATTTTTGAATTTAAATGGTGGATTTTTATGGAAATTTTTTCAATTAAATTGTTGAGTTTAATTATTTGAATGAATCATGAAATGATGAAATTGGTTTTGAATGGATTTAAAACTCATGAAAATGGATTATAATGATTTGATAGAAACCTAGTGGTTTTATCTTGTAAAAAAGGTATGTTTTTGAATAAAACATGTTTTGGTTTTAAATGTAAAGAAATGGGAATTTTTGAAATGGAAGAATGAGATTGATCGTATTTTAAGAAATCTTAAAATAGTTTTCCCATCATGTAAGAGTGCATGCAAGCCTTAGGTAGTTAGTGAGTTATATGAATACACTCTATGCTATTACAATGTTCTAAAACATACATGCAGTGGGTCACATCTCTGATGGGTTGATGGTGAGTCTCCTTTGGCTAGTGTCATAGGGACGTGTGTATACACATTTTTTCAAGTTCACTTAGAGAGCGTGGAATCCTATAACTGGTTAATACTATCATATCTTGTGGCATATGACCATGTTGCTCGCTTGTTTATTTATATTTGAGATATAAATGTATGCCAATGTTTGTGTGAACTGATTTACATTTCTGTTGAATTTATATAAACTGTTTTATATAAATTTTTTACATAAGACATTGTTTTAGAAATGTTCCATCTCTTGTAAAGTAAATCTTGTGCTTTGAATGTAATTTCCATCATTTTGAAAATGTATAGCATGTTTTGTTTAAAAATGATTTTGAATTGAAAAACCCATTCATATTTAAAAATTGAAAGAATTACTTTGGATAATCTATATTTGGAATCTATTATGGAATGTTTGGTGGTATCCTATTGGGCTTAGGCTCACACCCTATTTTTTCCTTTGGGTATTTTTAGAATTTCTTCTTCTAGGTTCGATCAAAGGGAAGGGATCTCTTAGAGGTGGATCTAGCTGTTGAGCTTTGGTCTTGGTGAGTTTTGTCCTTAGGGACCTTGGAGCTATTTTCCCATTTTAGCACTTTGGATGTATTGATTTGGGCTGGTTTATGACTTGTTGACTTCTGGTACATTACTCCCAGTGGAGTTTCTTTTGTTTATGCATACTGTCTTCCTTCTTTTCTTTCTTCACTATTAGTGAAAAAATCGTTCCCACATCTAGTTTGTATGATGACAGGTGCTAGTTGCCGACCTGTGGGGATCAGTAACACCCTTCGGGCTATGTCAGGGCCGACTCAGTTATCAGGTTACCAGGGTACCTGGGTTGGTTTGTGAAAATGCTATGCATTAGGATAGATTTTTCCTTTACACTAAGTGTGATAGTAATATATCAAGTTGATCCAAGTGACCACCACTGGATGGTAGTCAAGACTATTCTTAAGTATCTGAGGTAAACTAAGGACATGTTCATGGTTTATGGAGGATATAAGGAACTATTCATCAGATGATATATAGATTCTAGTTTCCAAATATATCAACATGTCATGATGTTAAAAATGGGACACATATTCACATTGAATGGAGGTGTTGTGAGATTTAATAGCTCAAAGAAGGATTTGGTCATAAATTTTACAGTAGAGTCTGAGTATATTGTGTCTTCTATTGCTACTAAAGAATCAGTATGGATGCAAAACTTCATCTAATAGCTTGAAATGGTACCTAGAAGTAAAGAACCTATCATAATCTACTTTGATAATAATGAAGCAGTGGATCTCACAAAATAGATAAGGTCACATTTGGAGATGAATCACATGATTCAAAAGTATCACCTCTCAAGGGATTTTTCTTAGAGATCCTAAGTTGTAGTGAGAAATATTTACATGGAAGAAAACATGGAGGACCCATGGAATAAATCCTTAACTTAGTAGAAACATGATTATCATGTGAGGTCTAGAAGATTGAAAGTCATAGGCAGTTGATTCTAGTATAAGTGGGATTTTGTTGGAGTTGGTGTCCTAGAACCCTATTTGTACATTAATTACATGTATATTTGATGTATTGAATATTAATAAAAATTCTTATCACATATTGTTCATTTTTTTACATGACTCTAATGTAATAATTTCCTAGTGTCATGACCCATCCCTCGGGGCTCGTGCCGTGACTACCTCAAGCCTGCATTCCATAGGCTAGGGGTTGGAGACTAGCACTGGAAAGACATTTCCCTAAAATGAGAAGGAATTGCCTTAAAACTTATATATGAAAACAGTCTAAGGACACAACAAGATATAACCACGAAGTAAAACTACAGTAGTAAAGGTGTGTACTGAAAGTAAAGGGGTCAGAATACAAGACCAACTAAAAAAGATACAACTACAACTAAAAATAGAAAATAGCTCCTGAGATCGTCCACTGAGGATCCTACCTCAATGGTAGGTACAACTCATCTCCACAACTCTCCATGTTAACCATCACCACCATCCACTGTCAGCTCCTAGCTCCCCGAGTCTCAGTCAAGGGGCCCTTCATTTGCACAAGACACAACAAGGTGCGGGAAAAGACCATGCATGGATGAGTATAAAAATACCCAGTAGGGACCCCCAAACCCCCAAAGGTCTCTCAGAATTCCACAAAGGAAAACCACAAAGCATGATCTCAAACACAAAGCACAAAGCAAAAGAATCAGCTCAAATCAAGGTATAACTAAAGTACAGAAGTACATATGATTAGTTGTAAAGCTTAATCATCCTATTATGTCAAGAGGAACTACTGCTGACCATACGGAGTTTGACCCACACAGGATTGATGGGTACTAACCCCCACTAACCCACACAGGATCTGACCTTCCCATGATTGATAGGTACTAACCCCTTCTGACCCACACAAGATCCAAACCGCCCAGGAACGATAGGTATTAACCCCCGCAATACCCACATAGGATCTGACCCACACGGGATTAGTATGTCGTTGGTCCATGATAGTCCTCTCTAAGGATGGTCCTCATTAGGTCGTGCACTATTGATCCACACAGGGTCGCTAGAATGATGATCCACATAGGGTCTCTAGAATGCTGATCCACACAGGGTCACTAGAATGCTGATCCACACAGGGTTTCTAGGTGCTGATCTACACAGGGTCACTAGGTGATGATCCACACATGATCTCTAGGTGATGATCCACACAGGATTTCTAGGTGCTGACCCACACAGGATCGCTCGGTACTAGCCTCCGTATGATCTGTCTCCAACCTTCATTTCATATCCAGCCACTGGATTCCCGCTCATAGTACACTTGATTCTAGGAGAAACCAATCCTCAATCCACAGGTCCTTTTTCAACCATCACAAATTCCCATGAACAAGTTACCCAAATATCTGTCACATCATAAGGGTTCCAATGCAACAGACGAAGTGTCAACCAGACACCCGGTCTGTAAGTTATTGGCATTTTAGTGCCGAGGGCCTGGTTAGATTCGGGGTCGATCCAACCTGGACATACTTCAACATTCTCCAAAACTCCTGTCGAGTATCTCAAAAGGATCTTCTCGCTCCAAGGATCCCAGCTCTACAGATGGTTCATTAAATGGACATCCGGTTCGCAAGATACGACCTTTTGAGCATATTAGGGCTTGAGAGGGGTCCGGGTCCGGTCCGACCCGGCCGGACCGACCCCGCCCGACCTGGTCTGGGTTGAAACGAACCAGTTCAGGTTGACCCAACCCAATCCGGCCTGAACCAGCCTAGACCGGCCCGGTTGGGCTGGGCCACAGCGGGCTCTGCCCACTCTGGTTGGACTAGGCTGCGGCGACTCGGCCCGCCGACTAGCACGACCTGCGTGGGGGTCACATGGTCCGCCTACCGAATGGCTCAAAGAGACATTTGGATCTTGATTGGTGGTGCCAGGTGGCACCGCCTGGGTGTACATCGGACCCACAAGGATTGGGTCCCTCCCTTCACCGTGGCTTCGAAGCTGCGACCTGCTCAACGCGGAGCGCGATGGCGCGCTGCCTCCCACCTCCACGGCCGGCTGGGAGCTGATCATGCATCCGTCCGCCACGATGTTGCCTTCATCTGCGGTCGATGAGCACTGGCCGCTGCCGTCACCGCCGGCGCCGGTCACCGGTGCCACACCGACAGATATTACACGAGCCACCGGGTGAGCTCCGGTGGTCCGTTCTTCCTTCCGAATGTGCCTACAGCCCTCCTAGGATGTCGCCATCATTGTGTGCCTCCCGGTTTCCACTTTCTGTTAAGTTGAAAATCATCCCACAAAGAACACATCAAGAACGAAGTGGTGGAGGGTCTGAGCCTTGTTCGTTAGGCCCGCACCCTCCACGTTAACATCATAACAGGTGACAACAATTTAATTTGACAAGGATAAACTTTATTATTAAACCCCCTACCTCAGATTTCATTGGAGATGTTGCGGTGGTGGAAGGAGAATACGCGCTTGACAAAGCCACAAGTGTTCATCGTTCCCGATTTGATTCCTCCGACATTGACATCCAAGCTTCTGTTCCTTGGTGGAAGTCTCCATAACACTTTTCCAGAGGTTCCTCACCTTCATTCCAAAATCCCATGCCTGAGCTTCTATTAAATATACGGAAGATCCAAAGATGTTGCATGAAATTAATGTGGTTCATTTATGAACCACATTTAATGTTACAACATCGAGGTTATAAAACAGAAGATTCAAGCTGTTAAATGGCTTGACAATTAAAGTGTCCCACCACCGCCTCTCAACAGTTATAGAAAAGAAATAAAATAAATTTGTTAATTTATTTTATTATTTTTTGTAAAGTCAAAAAATTATCTTTTTCTCCCGACCTACTATGGTCGAAGTGAAGCTTCCCTTAAGTGAATACCAGCACTACGGATTCAACAGTGCTCTATGATTTCAATTTCGAGCATCGGTTCAAAATTTAGAAAACCCTACCCATACATTTACTAAACATACATTAAAAAAAAGTTCAAAATTCCATTCTGGGCACACTGGGCCTTGGAATCACGCACCGTCAATTTTTGCAGACTCGTAATAATCCCAAATAATTTAAAAAAAATTACATGGAATTTCCAGGCATTTAAATTCTCTCCACCATAGGGATTTTCATCCTCGAAAGCTACAACAAAACTAGGGAAAAAATGGGGGTATTGAGCATTTATCTGAGCCTCCCACTTCCATGTGCTCTCCTTGATATTTCTGTGCTACCAACAAACTTGCACTAGAGGAATCGACTGCCCACAAAGGACCTGCTCCCATCAATCCTCTATACCCATCAGGAATTCTGTAAACGTTGCCCCATCGTTGATTTCCAGCATGCCCCAGTTGATAATGTGCGATGGATCATGCATGTATCTCTTCAGCTGCGTCACATGGAAAAAATTATGCACCCGATGCATCTGTGGGGGAAGATCTAGAAGGTACGCCACCTTGCCTACTCTGATGAAGATCTGGAAAGGTCCGATGAACCTCAAAGATAGCTTGCCGCCCCGGCCAAACCTATGTAATCCTCATCGGGGTGAGACCTGTAGGAAGACATGGTCTCCCTCATCAAACTCCAAGGGTCTCCATATCCTATCAACATAAGAATTATGCCGGCTCTATGCAGTCTTCATCCACTTATATATGATCAATAGCTTCTCTATGGTTTCCTATACCAACTCAGGACCTATAAGTGCCGACTCCCCTGGGTATGTCTGGAAAAGAGGTGATCTGCTTTGTCATCCGTACAAGGCCTCAAATGGAGCCATGCCGATAGTGGAGTGATAACTGTTGTTGTATGTGAACTTCGTCAGGGGAAGGTGGTCCTCCCAACTATGGCCAAAATTGAGGACACAATCATGAAGAATTTCCTTGAGTGTCTATATGGTTTGCTCAGTCTAACAATTTTTCTGAGGATGGAAGGCAGTGCTCAAGCATAGCTGAGTCCCAAAAGCCTCCTACAATCCCTTCCACAAGAAGGGTGTAAAACGTGCATCGTGATTCAAGACGATCATCGATGGAACCTCGTGCAGTCGCACAATCTCTTTCACATATAGGTGTCCCAATCCCTCTACTGATCCCTTATCTCAGATGGGTAGGAAGTGGGCTGACTTGGTGAGTCGGTCAACAGTCACCCAGATGGAATCATGGCCCCTGGACGTACGTGGTATCCCTGTCATGAAGTCCATTGTGATACCATCCCACTTCCACTCTGGTACTACAAGTGGATGAGCTAAGCCTATTGGTACCTGATGCTCGGACTTCACTTGCTGACAAGTGAGGCATCGAGATACAAACTTTTCCATTGATTTCTTTATCCCTGGACACTAGTACCGATACCAAAGGTCCTGGTACATCTTTGACACTCTAGGATGTACTGCTAAAAGGGATGTATGGAACTCCCTCAACACCTCCTCTCATAGCGTCACTGGTACCATGGTATGTCCTATAAAGAGGACGATGTGATCCCCACCTTCAAAAAATATTTCAGGAGCCTGTCCGGAGGATATCTGAGCACATCGGGCCTCCCAGTCAATGTATAAAGACCCATACTTTACATACATTGTTATTACTTTAGAATTGAAGCATACTTATTACAGCATATAAAAAAACCATGAAATGACCATATAGGTATATTTTCTTTAGAAACTGGGAAACATAAACAACTGGTTCATAAAGCATCTACGTTGTCTCCCATTTATTTCGTCATATTTAGAGTCCCTTTTGGCATATTCTACTTAATACCCTTCTTCCCGACCTGGGGAAAATAAAACATACAAAAGGGTGAGCTCAAATTCTCAGTAAGGGTAAACAAAGGAAATATCAATCATATCATATTCATAAGAACATAACAGTTTGAAAATCTTAACCTGCAAAAGAGATCATAATATTATAATATGGGATAAATCATGGTAGTGAAATGTAATCCAAATAATCATATCATAAAACATGAAACTTTGTGGAATACACACATAATCATAAAGAATCATTTCTTAGTAGTCAAGACTCATTTCCAAGACTATCCTAGCGGACAAATTCCATTTCTGAACCGAGTTCACTCCTTGTTTCAGTCCTGTATCACTGAACCGGATTAACCCGCCGTTCCGACCATGTATATCTCATGAGATATAAATCTTTACCCAATTCATTGGAGGGAGATATAGGTCCCACCCATCTCATAATTATACCATTCTTATGTGTGCCACATGATCACAAATCATACATCATAGCATAACCCATGTAATAAAAATGAGATTCTTAAACATCATGGAATCATAACATAATCTATATAAG
Organism: Viscum album; assembly: GCA_963277665.1. NCBI lineage: Eukaryota > Viridiplantae > Streptophyta > Magnoliopsida > Santalales > Viscaceae > Viscum > Viscum album. Next base: position 1,221,628,177 of record OY728148.1, on the reverse strand, counting down.
ATAAAAGGACATCATAAAATTAATTCCATCATAACATAATCAAATCAATGTAAAAATAGGGATAGAAACAGATCCCTATATTATCTTATATGGAAAATAATTTTGATAAAACACTTGAACTCCATTCTTGAGGAAAATATCCTTTCTACTTCAAAAAAAACATTTTTCCTTTCTTAACATGTCATACAATTTTAAACTAAAAGAAGTTGATTAAAAATAAACTTGAAAAATTGTAAAGTAATGTTCATGGAAATAATTTTATATGAAATCATAAAAAACCATTCATGCTGTATAAGTTAAAAAAAACATTCTTCTCGTACTTTGGCCGGAAAAGTCAAAAAGTACCTCGTACTAAAAATGAAAAAAGATTCTTTTCATATATTTTACTAAAAACTAAATAATGGGTAAAATTGGATTTAAACAATTGTAGGAGGATAGAAATAATATTACATATTTAGGAAACATGGATGTGGATGATAAATATTCCCCAGTAAATTCTGAAGTATAAACAATCTCGGATAAAAATGAGATTGCGAGATTTTCCCTTACCTTAGGTCCGATATGATTTGTACGTATCCGAACCTCCTGTATAATGATTTAAATAATTTCATTGACTTATTACAGAATAATATTCATTGTTATGATATCATATATGATCATATTATTATTTTCTTGTTAGTAATATTTCATTGCTACTTGTTATCTGGGTGTTCATTGCTTTATGTTCTTATGCATGTTTTGTCGAATAAATTATTATTCCTCTTTTTAGGTTATAGATAAATCATTTACATAATGGTATTAATGTAATATATATCATATTTATTCATTCAATTCATTTATATAATCATTATTCAATGAAGATCATGTAGAACGAGTCGCATCACATTGTGGAGACTGTAGGCCGTACGTACGCACGAGCGATGATATCGTTCCCATGATCGTGGAATTGTATTGAAGTGTATGTATACTATTTAAGAATAAATATCACTTTACAATAATCATATATAGTTATTATTTACCCCATTATACCCATCCAAGTAAGGTGGTGGTGGAAAATAGATTACACCACGGCGTGGAGACGGTATTCCGTACGTACGCACGTGCGGTGATTTCATTTTCCATAGGATGGATAGAAGGAGAAATAGGGTTGTTTCATATTTATAATAACATATCATTATATGAGTGATACTTATGTTATTACTTCATAATGAAACAACTAAAGAAGAGGAATTAGAAGAAGAAATAAATTTGAAAGAATCGGTAACAGATATTACCTCTTCTTCGACACGCCTCTTTGAAACCTCCTCTTAGGGCACTAAAATTGGTCTTTAAAGAAGACTGGGACCTCTAGTATGTTTCTAATGAAGTTTATAAGGGAAATGTTCAGGGGTTGGCCGATCTTGAAGGCTCAAAATGGTGTGAGGAGGAGAGGGAGGAGGTTCCCTTTTATAAGGGAGGAGAGGGGTACCTTTGGAATTATAAGAAATATTAATTTATAATAAATTCCAACCCCACTTAAAAACCTCCAAAAATGACTCAAATCCGAAGCTTAGATGATATAGGGTTTTAATCTCATCAAACAATAAAATTTAGACAAGTTGGGAATTTATTTTAAACATTATCAACTTGATTTATCTTTATATAATCTATTTAATTTTATTTGTGGTAATAATATTCTAAATTTGAAATCATTATAAATAATTACTTATATGTTATTAATTTTCCATAATTGTATACTTTATTAAATTGTAGGCCATATAAATTTTATTTTATAATTTTTAAATATTTTTGTGATTTTTAAACAATTTTATAATATGTAATTTTTATAAAATAACAATAGTGTCAATTTTGACACTATTCATTTATTTGAATTTAAATAAAACATATACAGAAGATATGTTCGAAATAAATGAATTAATAGATTCATAACATGTCATTTTTATCTATAAAATTAGTGGAGAACATTAAATAGTTCATATAATATTTATTTTAATACTTTTAAAATCATTTATTTGATATTTCAATAAAATAATTTCAACATCACTATTGTGTCATAATTAATGATAATTATTTATTCTCTAAAAATTATAAATAAATTCATGTGATGTAGATAATTTTATTAGATTTATAATTACTATTTATATCCAAAGTTTTATGATGTTTATCACTAAATTAAAATTATTACACTTAGAAGATTTAAGAGAGTGACATGTTGTCACTTTCTTTGGTTTTAATAATAATTATATTATTTCATGGTCAAAAGTCCATGAAATGAATCTAGTCCAACCCTTAGGTGATATGGGTCAACTTTTATTCATCCAATAGGATTTTGGCAAGTGTTAGGGTAATTTTATAATCTTATTTTTACCCTTAATTACCAGATTTACCTTTAACTGTAGTAAATAAAAATTACCGTAGTTAATATTCATAATATCAAAAAAAAAAGTAACCTATTAACATAATTTGGACCCACTGAATTTAAATACAGAATCCATTTTTAAAAATTCAAAACACATAATTTGTAGTAATTAATTTAAAATTAATCCCGTTGTTAAGAAAACAGGTTTTAAAAGTTAAAACATTCCTAAAGATTGAAATGTTTTTACCTATGAATTCAATGTAAAATTAATGGTAATGACATACATTATATTAAATGGTAAAAATATATTATATTTATACTTTAAAACCATTCAATATTATAATTTAACCATATAAATTATTTCGATGAAAAAAGTTGTTTTTAATTAAAATATCGCATGTTTTTACTATTCATTAAAATATGAGAGTTATCAGAATAATATGAAAAATTTATCCAAAGGAAATTTTTATATCCTTATTCCAAAGAAGAATTTATTTGGTCAAATTGAACTTATAAACATGTCAAAAACTAGATTTAAAGTGGGCGAGCCATCAAAAGGCGGCAAAACTGCATTTTTTAAAAAATACTTATTTTACCCGAAATATTTATTTTGTTCTCATACCATGTTCTAGAAAATGTGTAAGATGAATAATAATGTTATAAAATTAAAAATTTAGTTAATACTATTCATAATGGCTAGTTTATATAATATTTTAATTACATATTTTTGTTTAGTGAAACTCGATATTGCGTACAACACACGCTATCGAGGAAGGTTGCTTTTGCGTATAATGCAATCCAAGCTAGTGTTGTGTGTAGTGAAAGATTCCTTTGATGTTGCGTATAACATAAGAAAAAAAAATAATTCTCATAAAATATCAGGGTGTTACATTCTACCCCCCTTAAAATGAATTTCGCCCTTGAAATTCGTCACTTCGTAACAAACAGATGAGGATACCTCTCCCTCATCATATCCTCAAGATCCCATGTAGCTTCTTCTAATTGGTGGTTCCTCCATAAAACTTTAACCAAGCAAGTGGTCTTGTTTCGTAGAACTTTTTCGCTACGATCCAGAATCTCTATCGGCTATTCTTCATAAGAAAGATCTTGCTCCAGCGGTACAACTTCTGAGCTTAGTACATGTGAAGGATCAGGTATATACTTTCTTAGGAGAGATACATGGAATACATCATGAAATTGAGAGAGATTCGGTGGAAGCTCCAATCGGTAAGCTACCTTCCCAACACGATCCAGTATTTCAAAAGAACCGATATACCTAGGGCTCAACTTTCCCTTCTTTCCAAATCTCATTACTCTCTTCCAAGGAGATATTCGTAAGAACACTTTATTACCCACTTCAAACTCAAGGTATTTTCTTCGGTTATCAGCATAATTTTTTTGTGGACTCTGAGCTGCTCTTATGTGTTTTTGAATAGATAAGACCTTTTCTTCCATCTCATCAACAAGATCAGGTCCTAATAGCTTTCTTTCCCCAACTTCATCCCAGCAAGTTGGAGTTTGGCATTTATTTCCATAGAGAGCTTCATAAGGATCCATCTAAATACTGGAGTGAAAGCTATTATTAGAAGAAAATTCCACCAAAGGTAGGTGTTGATCCCAACCACCTTTGAAATCCATAGAGCAAGCCCTCAACATGTCTTATAGAGTTTGAATTGTTCTCTCAGACTGACCGTCTGTCTGAGGATGATAAGCAGTGCTGAAACTCAACTTTGAATCTAGAGTATGCTGAAGACTTCGCCAGAACTTCGAGGTAAACCTAGGATCCCGATCAGATATAATGGAAAGTGGTACTCCATGAAATCTTACCACTTCCTTTACATATATCATGGAAAGATGATCCAGAGAGAAATATTCTCTAATAACAATGAAGTGTGCCGACTTCATAATATGATCAACTATGACCCAAATAGCATTATTGCCTTTGGATGTTTTAGGAAGTCCAGTGACAAAGTCCATGGTGATGTTTTCCCATTTCCATTCTGGTATGGGTAATGGTTGTAACATCCCCTTAGACTTCTATCTCTCAGCTTTAACTTGCTGACAAACCAAGCATCGAGAGACATATTCAGCAACATCTCTTTTCATTACATCCCACTAGAAGTAATCTTTCAAGTCCCTAGACATCTTCGTGCTTCCAGGATTAATAGAGAATGAAGAACTATGAGCCTCATCCAGCAGCTCCTTCTTTAATTCTGGGATGGGATGAACAAAAACCCGATTCCTGAACCTTATTATCCCATCACAATCAAGGTTTAATTCAGGAACATTTCTCATCTTCTTTTATAAATCTACATCTTCTTTTTATGCCTCTTTAATCCTCACATGAATAGATGGTTGAACATTCATTTGAGAAAGATAAGATTTTTCCCCTTCCATTATAATTCCAAGATCCATCCTCTGTAAATCCATAAATATTGGATCTTTTGTGATCCTCATCATGGATAAGCTAGCATGGTCTTGTCGACTTAATGCATCCGCCACCTTGTTTGCTTTCCCAGGGTGATAATGAATTGAGCAGTCGTAATCCTTAATCAGATCCAACCATATTCTTTGGCGCATATTCAGCTCCTTTTGTGTGAAAATATACTTTAAACTTTTATGATCAGTATAAATATCACAGCTTTCACCATAAAGATAATTCCTCCAAATATTTAATGCAAAGATTACCGCAGCTAACTCCAAATCAGGAGTTGGGTAATTTTGCTCATGGATTTTCAACTGTCGTGAGGCATAATCTATCACCATATCGTTTGCATGAGAACACACCCCAATCCCTTCTTGGATGCATAACTTTAGATCACAAACATTTCTCCACTACAAGTCAGTGTGAGCACAGGTGCACTGGATAACCTTCTTTTCAACTCCTTGAAATTCTCTTTACACTCCTCTGTCCACACGAACTTAACTCCTTTTCGAGTCAACCTGGTGAGTGGATTAGATAACCTTGAAAAATCTTTCACAAAACATCGATAATATCTAGCCAGACCAAGAAAATTTCGGATCTCAGTTACTGTCGTTGGTCTCGACCATCTTTCAATAATCTCTGTTTTTGTTGGATCCACATATATCTCCTCTTTTGAGATTATGTGACCAAAAAATGAAACTTTTTGAAGCCAAAATTCACACTTGGTAAATTTGGCATAAACCTTCTCCTTTCTTAGGGTCTTTAATACAATTTTCAAGTGATCTTCATGTTCTTCCTTGCTATTTGAATAGACAAGAATATCATCTATAAAGACTACCACAAACTAATCAAGATAGTCTTTAAAGACTCTATTAATTAGATCCATGAAGATAACAAGGGCATTAGTAAGACCAAATGGCATCACTATAAATTTATAGTTTCCATACATTGTACAGAAATCCGTCTTTGGTATATCCTCCCTTTTGACCCTTAATTGATGATACCCTGAATGAAGATCAATCTTGGAAAAGTATTGAGCTCCGCGTAGTTGATAAAATAAGTCATCAATGCATGGGAGAGGATATTTTTTCTTGATAGTGATCTTGTTAAGTTCTCAATAATCAATGCAGAGTCTCATTGATCCATATTTCTTATTAAAAAATAGAAAAGGTGCTCCCCAAGGTGACACACTAGGGAGTATGAATCCTTTATCAAGATTATCTTGGAGTTGCTTCTTCAATTCCTGCAACTCAATTGGGGCCATTCTATAATGTGTCTTTGAAATAGGCATAACACCTGGTATGAGTTCTATTGAAAACTCAACTTAACGATTTGGTGGAAGACCTGGAAATTCCTCTGGAAAGATATCATCAAACTCCCGTACAATGAGAATATTCTTAATCATGAGTTTCTCTCCAACTATTTGAGATAAATAACCTTAATTTATTGGAATCAAGACCCATAAGATGGAATAAATTTCCACTGGAAGGTTATATTCATCCTTGCATCAATAGATGATAGTAGATTGATCGGGAATATTAAATGTGATTTCCCTTCTTTGGAAATTGATATGAGCTCTGTATAAAGAAATACAATCCATGCTAAGAATCACATCAAATTCCACTATAGGAAGGATCACAAGATTTGCAGGAAGTAATTTCCCACAAATGTCAATTAGAGAAGAATTATAAACTTTTGATGCGACCGTTGTGCCATTAGGAGTTGTCACAGCTAACTCAACATCTAATTGTTGAGGTAATATCGCGATACCCTTAGAAAATTCTTCAAAAATAAAAGAGTGGGTGGATCTAGAATCAAATAAAACATTTTCTACTTTAGAGTGGATGGTAAGTGTACCTTTCACCACTTCGTTATCGTACTCCACATCACCGATAGAAATTGCATGTGACTTTCCTTTGTCTTTGGCCTTAAGAGTTTTTTGACGTCGATCATCATCAACAACCCTTGGATTAGGGAATTGATTAACATAATGCCCCATTTCCTTGCACTTGAAACATTGAAGTGTAGGAGGTGCATTCTGTGTATCCCTTTCTTTGTTCGCATCATTATACATCTTTTTCCCATCACTGCGACATTCAAATGCCCGATGACCCTCTTTTACACATTTGAAATATTTACTTGTCCCTTTTAGACAATTCCCTCCATTTTTCTTTCCAAACTTTGAGCAAAATGCAAAACTCATATTCTTTTCAGTGTGGTCTTTAGATTTACCTTTGAATTCCATTTTCCTCTTCTTATCAAACCCATATGACTGATGGGTTACTCCAATCTCCATCTCAACCTTGAGAGCACATAGAACAATTTCCTCGTAGCTATTGAAGTCCCTTATGGCTAATGACCTTCAGAGACTTGGTTTTAAGCCCCTAAAGAATCGATTGATCTTACTCTCAGGTTGGATAATAATCCTAGAAGCATACCTTGCAAGCCTTGTAAAATTTTCTTCGTAGATACCAACCGATTCATCATCCTTTTGCTTTAGTTCAAGAAACTCCTTCTCCATCTTTGTTCAAAGAATACAAGGGAAGTACTTATTGAAAAATAATTTCTTGAACTCGTCCCATTCCATGGACTCAATTTCATACCTTTGCCTCATATTCTTGATAATATTCCACCATTGATCAACTTCACCTTCCAAACGATATACTACTAAGATGAATTTATCATGCTCAGAACATTGAAGGACTGAAAATATCTTTTCAGTGGTACTGATCCATTGTTCAGCCACTAATGGATCATAAGAACCACTGAATGAAGGTGGAAGCTACCTCATGAAGGATTCAACAGAATTTTTCTCATTCCTTTGCTCGTTTGGAAGTCTTTCATGATTAATAGCTTGAGAAAGTTGTGTGAGCATGTCTACAAGATTTTGCATTCTGGGTCCCATAACATTTGGTTTCTCAGGCGGACAATCATTGCATTGTCCATCACATTCAGCATTAACACAGCTCCTTCGGGTTCCAGCCATTGACTAAAACCAAGAATCATAGTGTGAGAAACACTAATTACAACAGGAAAACCACATAATCAGTAATAAAATTTCACACTTTAGGTCTTATCATAGGTTATTCATGGACATTTCTAAAACACTAAGATTATGTTCTATAATTAGACTTATCCTTAGGGTTCTTACTAAGGTTTTCACATCCTAGTTTCCAAAGGTTGACTATACCTTTCCTCTGATACCAACTATAACGACCCATACTTTACATACATTGTTATTACTTCAGAATTGAAGCATAATTATTACAACATATAACAAAACCATGAAAGGACCGTATAGGTATAGTGTCTTTAGAAACTGAGAAACATAAACAACTGGTTTATAAAGCATCTACATTGTCTCCCGTTTATTTCATCATATTTAGAGTCCCTTTTGGAATATTATACTTAATACCCTTCTTCCTGACCTGGGGAAAAGAAAACATAAAAAAGGGTGAGCTCAAATGCTTAGTAAGGGTAAACAAAGGAAAAATCATATCATATTCATAAGAACATAACAGTTTGAAAATCTTAACCTGCAAAATAGATCATAATATCATAACATGGGATAAATCATGGTAGTGAAATGTAATCCCAATAATCATATCATAAAACATGAAACTTTGTTTCATACACACATAATCATAAAGAATCATTTATTAGTAGTCAAGACTCATTTCCAAGACTATACTAGCAGACAAAGTCCATTTCTGAACCGAGTTCACTCCTCATTTCAGTCCTGTATCACTGAACCAGATTAACCTGCAGTTCCAGACATGTCCATCTCATGAGATATAAATATTTACCCAATGCATTGGGGGGATATATAGGTTACACCCATCTCATAATGATACCATTCTTATGTGTGCCACATGATCACAAATCATACATCATAGCATAACCCATGTAATAAAAATCTGATTCTTAAACATCATGCCATTATAACATAATCCATATAAGATAAAAGGAAATCATAAAATTAATTCCATCATAACATAATCAAATAAATGTAAAAATAGGTATAGAAGCATAACCCTATATTATCTTAGATGGAAAATAATTTTGATAAAACACTTGAACTCCATTCTAGAGGAAAATATCCTTTCTACTTCAAAAAAAACATTTTTCCTTTCTTAACATGTCATACAATTTTAAATTAAAAGAAGTTGATTAAAAATAAACTTGCAAACTTGTAAAGTAAGATTCATGGAAATAATGTTCTATGAAATCATAAAAATCCATTCATGCCGTATAAGTTAAAAAAACATTCTTCTCGTACTTTGGCCGGAAAAGTCAAAAAGTACCTCATACTAAAAACGACAAAAGATTCCTTTCATATCTTTTACTAAAAACCAACCAATGGGTAAAATTGAATTTAAACAATTGTAGTAGGATAGAAATAATATTACATATTGAGTAAATATGGATGTGGATGATAAATATTCCCCAGTAAATTCTGAAGTATAAACAATCTCAGATAAAAATGAGATTGTGAAATTTTCCCTTACCTTAGGTCTGATATGCTTTGTATGTATCCAAACCTCCTGTATAATGATTTAAGTAATTTCATTGACTTATTTCAGAATAATATTAATTGTTATGATATCATATATGATCATATTCTTATTTTCTTATTAGTAATATTTCATTGCTACTTGTTATTCGGGTGTTCATTGCTTTATGTTCTTATGCATGTTTTGTCGAATAAATTCTTATTACTCTTTTTAGGTTATAGATACCCAATTTACAGAATGTTGTTAATGTAATATATATCATATTTATTCATTCAATTCATTTATATAATCATTATTCAATGAAGATCATGTAGAACGAGTCACATCACATCGTGGAGACGGTAGACCGTACGTACGCACGAGCGATGATATCATTCCCATGATCGTGGAATTATATTGAAGTGTATGTATACTATTTCAGAATCAATATCAATTTACAATAATTATATATATTTATTCTTTACACCATTATACCCATCCAAGTAAGGTGGTGGTGGAAAACATATTACACTACGATGTGGAGACGGTATTCCGTACGTACGCACGCGCGGTGATTTCGTTTTCCGTAGGATGGATAGAAGGCGAAATATGGTTGTTTCATATTTATAATAACATATCAGTATATTAGTTATACTTATGTTATTACTTCATAATTAAACAACTAAATAATAGGAAGTATAAGAATAAATAAATTTGAAAGAATCGGTAACGGATATTACCTCTTCTTCGACACGCCTCTTTGAAACCTCCTCTTAGGGCACTAAAATTGGTCTTTAAAGAAGACCAGGACCTCTAGTATGTTTCTAAGGAAGTTGAGAAGGGAAATTGGTAGGGGTTGTCCGAGCTTGAAGGCTCAAAATGGTGTGAGGAGGAGAGGGAGGAGGTGCCCTTTTATAAGGGAGGAGAGGGGCACCTTTGGAATTATAAGAAATATTAATTTATAATAAATTCCAAACCCACTTAAAAACCTCCAAAAATGACTCAAATCTGAATCTTAGATGAGATAGGGTTGTAATATCATCAACCAATAAAATTTAGACAATTTGGGAATTTATTTTAAACATTATCAACTTGATTTATCCTTATATAATCTATTTAATTTTATTTGTGGTAATAATATTCTAAATTTTAAATAATTATAAATAATTAATTATATGTTGTCAATTTTCTATAATTGTATACTTTATTACATTTTCTGCCATATAAATTTTAATTTATAATTTTTAAATATTTTTGTGATTTTTAAACAATTTTATAATATGTAATTTTTATAAAATAACAATAGTGTCAATTTTAACACTATTCATTTATTTGAATTTAAATAAAATATATACAGAAGATATGTTTGAACTAAAAGATTTCATAGATTAAAAACATGTCATTTTTATCTATAAATTAGTGGAGCACATTAAATAGTTCATATAATATTTATTTTAATACTTTTAAAATCATTTATTTGATATTTCAATAAAATAATTTCAACATCACTATTGTGTCATAATTAATGATAATTATTTAATCCCTAAAAATTATAAATAAATTCATGTGATATAGATAATTTTATTAGATTTCTAAGGACTATTTATATCTGAAGTTTTATGATTTTTATCACTAAATTAAAATTATTACACTTATAAGATTTAAGAGAGTGACATGTTGTCACTTTCTTTGGTTTTAATAATAATTATATTATTTCATTGTAAAAAGTCCATGAAATGAATCTATTCTGACCCTTAGGTGATATGGGTAGACTTTTATTCATCCAATAGGATTTTGGAAAGTGTTAGGGTAATTTTATAATCTTATTTTTACCCTTAATTACCAGATTTACCTTTAACTGTAGTAAATAAAAATTACCGTAGTTACTATTCATAATATAAAAAAAAGTAACCTATTAAAATAATTTGGACCCACTGAATTAAAATATGTAATCCATTTTTAAAAATTAAAAACACAGAAGTTGCAGTAATTAATTTAAAATTAATCCCATTGTTAAGAAAACGGGTTTTAAAAGTTAAAACATTGCCAAAGATTGAAATGTTTTTACCTATGAATTCAATGTAAAATTAATGGTAATGACATAAATTATATTAAATGATAAAAATATATTCTATTTATACTTTAAAACCATTCAATATTATAATTTAACCATATAAATTATTGTGATGAAAAAAGGTGTTTTTAATTAAAATATAGCTTGTTTTTACTATTCATTAAAATATGAGAGTTATCAGAATAATATGAAAAATTTATCCAAAGTAAATTTTTTTTATCTTGATTTTAAAGAATAATTTTATTTTTTTAAATTGAACTTATAAACATGTCAAAAACTATATTTAAAGTGGGTGCGCCATCAAAAGGCTGCAAAACTACATTTTTTGAAAAATACTTATTTTACCCAAAATATTTATTTTGTTCTCATACCATGTTCTAGAAAATGTATACGATGAATAATAATGTTATAAAATTAAAAATTTAGTAAATAATATTCATAACGTCTAGTTTATATAATATTTTAATAACATATTGTTGTTTAGTGAAACTCGATATTGCATACAACACACGCTATCGAAGAAGGTTGCTTTTGCGTATAATGAAAGCCAAGCTAGTGTTGTGTGTAGTGAAAGATTCCTTTGATGTTGCGCATAACATAAGAAAAAAAAATATACTTCTCATAAAATATCAGAGTGTTACTCAACGTCTCTAAGATGTGCCTCCCAAGCTCACTGTAGAAGTGGGGGAGTGACAGTCATAGACTAGAGGTAAACTGTTCCATCTCTATCCATGAAGGATATATGTAACACAGCTAGATCCTCTGTCACCTCACTCAGTAGTTGTAGACCAGACCTCCTGCTAAGTGCGTCTGCTACTATGTTCCCCTTCCCAAGAGTATAGACTATCTCAAAGTCATTGTCCTGGAGGAACTCTAGCCATCATCGTTGTCTCAGGTTCAGGTCCTTCTGTGAGAAGATATACCTGAGACTCTTGTGATCAGAGTAAATAGTAAACCATTCACCCATCAAGTAGTACCACCACATCTTCAGTGCAAAGACCACTAATGCTAACTCCAAGTCATGGGTAGCATAGTTCTACTCGTGCTATCTCAAATTCCATGAGACTTAGGTGATCACTGCTCACTCTTTCATTATGACACATCCTAGTCTGATCCTTGATGCGTCGTAGTAGACTACATACCCAACACCCTCTTCTGGTAGCCTCAAGATGGGGGTACTCGTCAGTCTCTGCCTCAGCTCCTAAAAACTCCACTGGCACTTCTCTATCCACAAGAAAGGCTACCCCTTCTTCATCAAGGATGAAAAGAGATCCATTACCCTAGAGAATTTAGGTACAAATATTTGGTAGTACCCAGCCAATATTAGGAAACTCTACACCTCAGTCACAGTCCTGGGTGGTTCCCAAGAAAGAAATACCTCTATCTTTGCCGGATCCACTACGACTCCAGCCTCTGAGATAACGTTCCCCAAGAAGTGGACTTCCCATATCTAGAACTGGAACTTTGAGAGCTTTCCATAAAGCTGGTGCTCTCATAGTGTATCCAAAACTATCTATAGGAGTGTGGCATGCTCCTCCTCCGACGCTGAGTATATCAATATTTATTCAATGAAGACCACCACGAAGCGATCGAGGTATGGCTGGAAGATCCTGTTTATGAGCCCCATGAACACTGCTAGAGTGTTGGTCATGCCGAAAGGCATCACCAAGAACTCATAATGGCCATACCGACATCTGAAGGCTATCTTCGGTACTTCCTCATCCTGTACCGTGAGCTGGTGATATCCTGATCTGAGGTCTATCTTTGAAAACCAACAATCTCCCTTCATCTAGTCGAAGAGATCATCGATCCTCAGAAAAGGATACATGTTCTTCATGGTCACCTGGTTCAGGCACCGATAGTTCACACAAAGTCTTAGACTCCCATCCTTCTTCTTGGAGAACAAGATTGGGGATGCCCATGGAGAAAGACTGGGCCTTACAAACCCCTTTCTCTACAAGTCCTTCAACTGTACCCTCAGCACATGAATCTCTACGGGAGCCATATGATATGCTGGTGTAGATATCGATGCCATATCAGGGTATAGGTAAATGTGGAAGTCTACCTCTCTACAAGGAGGTATTCCTGGAACATCTTCAAGGAAGACATTAGCATACTAGTCCACCACTACAGGATAACTTGGACTCCTCATGTCAACTGGTCTAAGGGTGAGGCTAGCCAAATGATGAGTAATCGGCATCACTCTCCTCCGAGATAGTCCATACCATGCTGCAAAGGTTTTATCCTCACCAGTGAAGGTAAACCTGATCCCATCCTTATAGACACACCGCACTTTGATCCTAAAACAGTCGATCTGATCATGTACTGTGGATATCCAGTCCATACCCAAGATGACATCGTAAGGCCTCGATGCTGCTACTAGGAGATCCCAACCGAAGCTCTCACCTCCTAGAGTGAGCTCACACTGCCTTTACCAGTGTGTAGTCATCAAATCTTCTCCTGTAGGAGTCTCTAATGGCAAGGATTGGGCTAACAGATCCATTGGAATCTCCGAGCTCCAAACGAGTGTCGTGGTGATGAAAGAGTGACTGGAACCTGTGTCTATAAGTACTGTTGCTAGGGTTAAATAGAAATAAATCATACCTCTAATCATCTTTGGAGCACCGTGGTTGTAGGCCTCTGATTCCTGTAGCAGTTCTCTCCCCTATCCACCTGCTCCCTGTGGTCGGGGTGGACCACCTGGTGGTGGTGGAGGTAGAACCTCAAATCTCCGCCCACTGCCTGCTGCACGGCCTGCTCCTCTACCACGTTCGCCACCCTACGAACCTCCTCGCTCGAATATCTACCTCTACCTCAGTGGTCCCTCAACCATCTACTGATCATCAGTATGATGGGTCAGGCAGTTGTGAGCCATGTGGCCCTGCCCGCCGCACGTGAAGCACACTCTACCTCCCAGCTGACCTCCTCTACCTCAAGAGCTCCGCACCTCCGATCCTGCGTCTCAGGGTCATCCATCGGAGGGTCTGGCCCACTTGGACCTCTATGTCATCTGCCTCCTACCTCCTACAGATGACTCGGCTACATGTCATTTGGTGGTGGCTTTCACCGTTGGTGCCTGGTCAGCTAAGAAGCTATCCACCAACAATGCTCACTCGAGCACTCCAACCTACGTCAGAATATTCCGTGATATCATCGAATCTCTAATCTCTTGCCGAAGACCCTGATCAAAGGTCTGGGCCCTGAAGAATGGGTCTCGTACCATGTTAGTGGATTAGTGCGAGAGGTCAGTGAATCTCACCGAGTACTGAGCTACAGTCAGGCTACCCTTATGTAAGTGTATCAGCTCCTGAATACACACAAAGCGTAGTGTCACTGGGACAAACTCTGCCCCGAAGAGGTTCTAAAAGTCCATCCAGGTGAGGGTCACCTCGTTATGTAACTGGAGTGTCAGGATCCACCATATTCCTTCCGTTCCCAGGAAAAGACTAGCAGCTTGGATCACCATCTGCTCTGTTGGTGTCCCAACTAGGTGAAAAACTCATACCACAACCTCCATCCAGTCCTCAGCTACCTAGGGATCTATCTCGCCTCGAAACCTCATAGGAATCTATCTCTGGAACTCATTAAATGTGCTCAGTCGGCCTACACCGTCTTTTAGTGGGGCTGGTGGAAACCACTTCCAAACAGGTGGTGGTGATGCTGGTGCACTACCCAAAGGTGCTAACAGAGTAAGAGGCCCCTGCACCGAAGTCTTGTCACTTGGTGGGCCATCATCATGTACTCTCTCAGGAATCCTAGCTGGCTATATATACAGTGGAATCCTGAAAAGAAATAGGTGTGCCAAATTCAATAAGTTATACCTGGTGAGTTGACACAAAAGAAACCAAAGTAAAAACATTTCCAAAACACATGCAATCAATGTTTCTATACACTGAGTCAGAAATTAGAATTCAGGGTCCTGGTGTATGGATACGTTGGCCATCGCACCAACACTGGACTCCCCGAACTGAAAAACACACTCAAAACACTTAAGACTATTACTCTATTGGAAATATCAAAGTCCTATTTCATCGGTATAATCGACTCCTCTGATACCGCTTTGTCACGACCCGTCCCCTGGGGCCCATGTCGTGACTACCCCAAGCCCATATTCCATTGGCCAAGGGTTGGAGACTAGCACTAGAATTTCATTTCCCTAAAATGGGAAGGCATTGCCTCAAAACCTATACACGCACATAGTCCAAGGATACAACAAGATGTAACCACGAAGTAAAAATGCAGTAGTAAAGGTGTGTACTAAAAGTAAAGGGGAAGGAATACAAGCCCAAATGAAAAGATACAACTAAAAATAAAAAAAGAAAACAACTCCTGAGATCTTCCACCGAGGATCCTACCTGAAGGGTAGGTACAACTTGTCTCCACAGATCTCCACTTCAACCGTCACTGCCATCCACCATCAGGTCCTAGCTCCCTGAGTCTCAGTCAAGGCTGCCCGTCGTCTGCACAAGACCCAACAAGGTGCGTGCGAAGACCATGCAGGGGTGAGTATAACAATACCAAGTAGGGACCTAGAGACCCCCAAAGGTATCTCAAAATTCCATAAAGTAAAACCACAAAGCTTGATCTCAAACACAAAGCACAAAGCAAAAGACTCAGCTCAAAACCAGGTATAACTAAAGTACATAAGTACAAATGGTTAGTCGTAAAGCTTGATCATCCTATTTTTTCAAGAGGCGCTACTGCTAACCATACGGAGTCTGACACACATAGGATCAATAGATACTAACCCTCGCTGACCCACACAGGATTCGACCCGCCCCGGATCGATAAGTACTGACCCCCATTGACCCACACAGGATCCGACCTATCCAGGATCAATAGGTACTAACCCCCACAAGACCCACATAGGATCTGAACCACACAGGATCAGTATGTCACTGATCCATGTAGGGCCACTCAAATTTTGGTCCTCGTAGGGTCATGCACTTCTGATCTACACGAGGTTGCTAGAATGACGATTTACACAGGGTCGCTAGAATGATGATCCACACAAGGTCGCTAGAATGCTGATCCACACAGGGTTGCTAGGTGTTGATCCACACAGGATCACTAGGTGTTGATCCACAAAGTATCTATAGGTGTTGATCCACACAGGATCTCTAGGTGCTGGACCACAAAGGATCGCTCGGTACTAACCTCCATATGATCTGTCTCCAACCTCCATCTCACAACCAGCCACTAGATTCCCACTCATAGTACGCTTGATTCCAGGAGAAACCACTCCTCAATCCATCAGTAAATTTTCAACTAGTACGAAGTCCCACAAAGAAGTTACCCAAAGATACTTCACATCATAAGGGTTCAAACGCAACAGATGGCGCATCAACCAGATGCCCGATCTGTAAGTTATTGACATTTTAGTGTTGAGGGCCTGATTGGATTCAAGGTCGATCCAACCTGACCATACTCCAGCTTTCTCCAAAACTCTTGTGGAGTATCTCAGAAGTATTTTCTCACTCCAAGGATCCTAGCACCATAGACGGTTCATCAAATAAACATCTAGTTCACAAGATACGACCTTTTGAGCGTATCAGGGCCTGAGAGGGGTCCGAGTCCGTTCCACCCCAGCCTGGCACGAACTGGCCTGGACCGGCCCAGTTGGGCTGGGTCATGGAGGGCTCGGCCCACTGGGCCATGGAACAGCCCGACCCACCTAGGCTGGGCAGGGCCACGGTGGCTCGGCCCGCAGGCTGGCATGACTCATCTGGGGGTCGCATGGTCCTCCTCCCAAACATCTCAAAGAGTCGTTTGAATCTTGATTGGCAGTGCCAGGTGGCACCTTCTGGGTGTCCACAGGACCCTCAGGGAGCGGGTCACTCCCTTATCCATGGCTTCAATGTTATGGCCAGATCAACACAGCGTGCGATGGCGCACCACCTCCCACCTCCGCGGCTGGCCAGGAGTCGGCCGTGTGTCCATACACCGCAAAACTGAGCAGTGCCACCTTAATCCACAGTTAGTGAGAATTGGCCACTACCTTCTCCGCCAGTACCAGTCTCTAGTTATTTTGCACTGGTACCGCACCAGCGGATCTTCCACAGGCCACCAGGTGAGCTCTGGTGGTCCGTTATTGCTTTCGGATGTGCCTATGGCCCTCCCAGAATGCCGCTGTCGTTGCGTGCCTCCCGGTTTTCGCTTTCTTTTGAGGTAAAAATCATCCCATGAAGAACGCATCAAGAAAAAAAGCAGCGGAGGGTCCGACCATTATTTCTTTTGGCCTATTCCCTCCACATTAGTATCATAACAGGCGATAGAAATTTAATTCAACAAGGATAAACTTTATTATTAAACCCCCTACCTTGAATTTTGTTGGAGATGTCACAGTGGTGGAAGGAGAATCCGTGCTTGAAGAAGCTGCCAACATTCATCGTTCCCAATTTGATTCCTATGATTTTGCCTTTCAAGCTTCCGTTCCTTGGTGGAAGTCGCAACAACACTTCACCAGAGGTTCCTCAACTTCATGCCAAAATCCCATGCTCGAGCTTCTATTAAATTGACGGAGGATCCAAACGTGTTTCATGACATTAATGCAGTTCATTTATGAACCACATTTAATGTTACAACATCAAGGTTACAAAATAGAAGAGTCAATCCATTAAATGGATTGACAAGTCATGGGTCCCACCACCGCTGCTCAACAGTTATAGAAAAGAAATAAAATAACTCTATTAAGTTATTTTATTATTTTTTGTAAAGTCCAAAAATTATCTTTTTCTCCCGTCCTAATGAGGTCTAAGTGAATCTTTCCTTAAGTGAATCTCAGTGCTGTGGATTCAATGATGCTCTCATATTTTAATTCCAATCACCGGTTCAAAAGTTAGAATACACCGCATGTACGTTTACTGAACATACCTTAAAAAAAGTTCAAAATTCCATTCTAGGCACACCGGGCCTCAAAATTATGCACCGTAGATTTTTGCAGACTCATAATAATCCCAAATAATTTAAAAAAAAATTACATGGAATTTCCGGGTCTTTACACCTAGAGTATATATTACATTGATAAGGTCATAGAAGTTCCCCGCTATGATGATATTCTTAAATTATTTTTTTCAGTTAGATAACATAATATGATGGGACACATAGTAAAAATATTTTTAGGTTCGATTACTCATAAGAGTATGAGGCTTATTCTCTTAAAGTTCAAACTTGGTAATCTCCAGGATGGGAGATTATGAGAAAAGAACCACTAGTAAGAATTCTGCATGTTTTGGTGTTATTTAATATTCCTATTTTCTAGCATATGTAATGATACTAATACTTTAATATTATTATTAATGAATGTTATGACTCATGTACATTTATTTATTTCATAAAATATGATAATAAAATTTCATGGTGAAGTTGGATGTGTTGGGTGCGTCCTGAGTGACATGTCATTAATGGATAAGTTGAGGAAGGATTTTCCCCTTTCATCTTTATGAAAGATGACATATAGGTCCTTTTATTGGAATATAACTATCTCCCTAAATTACATGTACATGGTGTAATGATGTGTTTATTTAAAGTATTAAAATAAATACATATCAATCATATAGGTTGGTGACACATATATAAACTCTACTTGATGAGATATTGTGATAAATGAATTATATTACACAGTGAGAATTCATATGTGGTTTTTGTCATTGTGACATTAATTTCTTTCTCTTGGGTTCCTTGACCTATTTCTAGATAGTAATATTAGACTTTAGGTAGGCCTGCCTAATGCCAATGGGAAAAAATCCTAGAGGTCCACACACTAAGTGTTTATGATAATCTCAATTAAATTATATTTGAATATAATTAATTGAATAAATATTATTCTCAATATTGATGGATAATTTTATTCACATTTTATTGATTAAAAATATTTATTTATGAATTAAATATTTAAATAAAATATTTATTCATGTTTTCAATAAATGCTAGATGAGTTTTAATGGACCAAGACCATGTTCAGTGACAAATATTAATTAACAAGACAATTAAATAATATTTGTTATTTTTCAAGTTGGTGCATGCCAAAAAATAATAATAATGATAATATTATTATATGGAATGGGGTTTATTAAAGGTTATTATATTATTTAAGGGTTGGAATTTAATTTAATAATATTTTAACCTAAACCTTAGCTCTATAAATATACAGTTATGTATATTGTGTAGATTATCGATGAGAAATTGAAAATAGAGAATTGCTACACACAAAAAATTCTCTCTTGGATCATCCTTATCTCTCCCTATCAATAATGAGAAATATAAGAGATAATCCTTCAATATCAAAGGATGAGTGATCAACACAAACAATATAAGATAATCGATTCATCACACCGGTACTTGAAAATAAATTTGTTTTGTTTAGAGATCAAAGGATCACATGTAGATAATCGCTAGAGAGATTATACCCTTGGATCCTCATAGTGAAATGAAGGAAATCTAAATGGATATTTTCAAATGATCAACATCATAAACAATGAAAGATCCTAAAACCAAGTATTCATTTATTCTAATATTAAATAAATTAATTATAAATTTGACATGAAAGATCCTCTCTTGGGGTTCCAAGCATAGAAATATTAAAATAAATTTTAATATATTGCCCATCAACACATGCTTCTACTACACTTGAAACCATCAGAGATGATGATGAAAATAAAAGTGATTCAATATAGGTTGGTGATCAATCAGAGCTAGTATAAATATTATGTGGATATTTGTTGATTCTATTTAGAGTTATTGTATGGTGACTAGGTGTTTTTGAGTGTCTGACCTCAGTTGGGTTTTTGAAAACTTGGAAAATAGGGGAAGTTGACATAGAGATTCATGATACAATTTGAGATTGTTGAGTGAATTGGTAAGGGGGATTACCATTTAGATTTTACAACTTATTTGACATTGATCCATTATGTGTTTCATGTGTCTCAGATTAGAAAATATCTTTCAAAACCTTCTCATGTTTTGAATTGGGAGGACCTTAAGGTGGAACCTAATATGTCTCTGACTGAGCATATGATTTAGATTATTGATTCTCAAATGAATGTTGTTCATGGAAATTATATACCTATGGAAACATGGTTTTTATTCTCATGAGACTTAAGAGTGTGAGGAGTTGGTGATAGATTAGCGGTCTCATCTTTTTTCTATGGAGTCTCCTTGATAGCATTTCTTGGGTAAGAAATCATTTATGGTGGGGAGAATTTTAATACCACAACACCTGTTCTAGGTGAGAATCGATGGGGAAGTATTGTAATTTTTTCCACTTAATCCCTAAATTATTTCTAAACACATATCCATTAAACCTAATTTTACCCCCATGACTTTGGAGACTCTCTATAGATAAATTTATCCTCTTCAACCTTGATTCTTCATGTATTTGAGTGTCAATTGATGTGTTGAATCACTTATGGTAAGTGTAATATTGATTTTATTATGACTTACCCTTTCCCCATCTCTCTCCTTATTTAATAGTGTTATATCCTTGTGTTGTTGGTGGATCCAGATCTTGATTTAGTGATTTGTGGTTCTAAGATTCTTCCTGGATTAATTCTAGCCTCTTCTTTGTAGATCTTGGGTTGGGTGTTTGATGGTACCTTGATTGAGGTAGGTGATTTTGTAATGAAATTATTATTAATTGGAAATTATTGTTTCTTGTTTGATTTTAAATGGATTTCTAAATGTTTTTTAAATCATGAATTTAAATCCTTGATAGATTTTCTCAAATTGACATGGATGTGTTGAACCTCTTTGATTATAAATTTTCAAATAAAATGATGATTTCTAGATAATGGATTTAAAATGAATGAATCATTTTGTTACACCCCAAACCAACAATATTATATTATTTTAATTATTTTTTAGTTCCTAGTTATTTCTCCACTTTCGAGTGATTTCCCTTGAAATTTGGAGTTTTTGGGCATGCACAACATGTCGTATGATTAAGGCACATAGTTTTCCAAATAGTATGGTAACTGTACAAAATCTTATACACTTTTTGAAAAATACAAATGCACGGTTTAAACATAGTTTTCCAAACCATGTTTCTAGTTTATATAGGGTGATCAAGGAGCCTAGTAGAGCACACATGGTTGGTGAATGATTTTCCAAACTGTGTGACCCAAACTATGCACCATGTATTTTTTCTAAAAAATTAAATTAATTAAAAAATATAAAATAAAAAACCTAATCTAACACCCTGACCCACTTACATGTGTGACCACCTCCCCCTAACTCATGCCAAAACCCCTCCCCTCCCTCTTCCACAACCGCGTGTCGTCCCCTCTCGCAGTCTCCTCTCCTCATATCACTGCTCCCAATTTCATTAGGTTTCTTGGCCAAGACACAAGGTAAGGTCTCCACCACTATTATTTTTCCATTTTAGGAATTTTTTCTCCACCCCCTTCACCTTGTTCATCCAATCAATCCCTATGTTAATTTGGTAACCATATTTTTTAGAATTCTTCCATTGTTAGGGTGTATGATGTGTCTCCTAGGACTCCCTTGTGCATGTTTCAGCATCCACCACCAAAGGTGAAGTTCCTAGGTATGATTAAATTTTCCCACCACCATTTGAAGTAATTTTATTCTAACCTATTTTTTTGGACCAATTATATTTGGAGTTTTTGGTGTTTTTTAACTTCCTTAGGTTTTTTAGGATGCTTTGCGATTATTCAGAGGCATCCTACATGTATGAGTATATATAGGTATGTATTTGTGTGTGTGTGTGTGTATATATATAATTTACCCTATATATATTCTCTCATGGAGGTGAAAATATATATATTTGGGGCTAGGTGTGATTATATATATATATGTGTGTGTGTGTATATATATATATACCCATATGTGTGTAATTGTAGGGGTGGATTCGGGTGGACTATCATATATAAAAGTATAAGAATTTGTGTAAGGATACCCTTATACATATTCATTTATGGTAATATGAATATGTATATTATGGATAGGTTTATTTATACATATGCGAAGGTGAATATGCATAGAAGTGGGAAAGGGAAGATTCAAGTGGTCACTGATGAAGACGTTGAGTTCTGAGGTGTTTCAGCTTGGTTCTCTCCCTTCTAAGGTAGGTCTTCCTATGAATTGGAATTTAAATTTAAGAATAATTGATTTATTTATGTTTATATCATTTTTAATTATAATTAGAAATATATAATGTTTGAAGGATTATTTGGAATGAAATCAAGTTGTTTCCTATTTGAGTTAAATTGTGTGTAATTTTTTTATATTTTCTTGCAGACCAAGTGTTTGATTAAATGTTTGGTTAGCCTTTATAAGTCAGTTATGGTTTCTAAATGATGTTTCATATTTAAAAATGTGTCTTAAATATTTAATGAAATTCTAAGTGGTGTGCTTGACTCTCTTTTAAATGATTTTTCACTCAAAGGATATGTGTGGTCCAATTTGCACTTTTTTAATGGGTTTTTCTTTGGAAAACTATCCTTGTGATGTGACTCTTTACTTTCTCATTGTTAAAAGGTGTGGGAACATCCTCAACATGTGAATTTTCTCATGTATTTATGGTTCAAAGGAAAAAAAGATTATTACTTGGGGTGGTTTGTGGGTGGTGTCAATATGTGTGACTAATGTGGTGGTTGTGCTTATTATATATATATGGTCAATTGCTTGACATTGCTTAGATCACCTCAATTTTAGACATGAAATGGGAACCTAGCATATCTAGAAGATTATCTGAGAATTTTTGATGTACTAGTTTAGTATTATACTCTGGATAGTGGCCCTTAGTATAGAATTTTCCCTTCTTTTGGACTATTCCCCTTGGTTAGGCCTGGTAGGGTACGACTGAGCATTAGGGATATTTGATTGCATTAGGCACACTAAAAAGATGGATCATGTTACAATATATTATATATTTTTCCCTTGAGCTCATAGGTATTCCCATTTTCCTAGGCACTTGTCTATCTACAATAGATAATCTAGGTGTCTCATTTAGTTTTGCTAATTGAGTAATTATTTCCCATTTACATCATTATGTTTTTATTATTTATGCTACTTGTTTATGATATGTCTCTTTGGTAAAGATAAATTTTTGGTTTTTAAATGTTTCAAGAAAAATGTTTTGAAATTTTTTTCATAACCTTTTACCCTTAAGAAAAACACCATTCTTCTTACTTTCCCTCTATTTCTCTAAAAGTCCTAAGCCCCCAACCCCAATTTTAGAAAGAAATATTTTAAACAAAGAGGTAAATTGACCCTATTTTGTTTTGAAATTGAATTTTTGAAAAATATATGTTTATATATTATATTTCAAACTTATAGTAAATGAATCTTTTGTTTAAATGAATTACATAGGGAATAGTTTTACTTAGGCATGCCTACTGAGTTTTAATACTCACACCTATACTTCATTCTTGTTTTTAACCTCAGTTATAGGTTCCAACTTGGTCTCAATCTCTATGGAGCGATGTTGGGTTTTGGGTTCAGTGATTGACCCACGAGGTCACATAGAGATCTGTTTGGTCATCAGGTTTGGTTTGGTTTTATTTTTAGTTAATGATTTTTTATTATCATTGGTTATTTTTTTTGGGTTAATAATTTTTTTACACTGCATTTTTCTACTCATATTGGGTGAAATCATTACCACTATCACTCTTTGATTCCCTTGGTGCATGTCACCACCTCAGGGTGATCAGGAATGTGCCTTAGGGATGTCACGAGATGGTTCGGGTGATTAGGTTGTGGTTAACTCGGTTTGGTTCAGGAAAAAATGGTATCATAGCATAGGTTATTTATAACACCTAGCTTTTAGAGCATCCTTTGTTATTTGGGTTATAAAGGTAGAAGGAGTAGGAATTTGATGTTCGTCCTTATCGCGAGGACGATCAAGCTTACATTTATAAAGACCCAAGATATAGCACAGTGGCTAACCTTGAGGTCGCTCTCAAGGAAGCAGTGTCGAGAGCCCTAGTGGTCTGCTCTGAAAATATTTTTGTATTTTTAAAATACTTTGAAAACATAAAAACACACTCCTAATAAATTACTAATCAGGGCTGAAGAGCACAGTGGATGTGGAATAGTGAACTAACAGAGGAGAAATAGAGATGGAAAAGTGAAAAAACAAAGAGACACAGGACAAAACCAAGAAAATAAAACAGGCACAGACACAACTCAAGACACAAAACAAACAAAAAGACACCAAAACACAGAAAAAGAAAGTCAGTGAGAACAAGGTCGGACCCAGGTCAATCCACCCACTACTCGCCTTCCTAGATCATGAACAATTCTCAAATTCACGCAGTGCATGATCGATGTCTCAGATCAAACATTAGTCTCACCTATAAATTGAACGCTCAAACATAGAATTCCTTCCATGCTTAAGCATTCCTCAAAACTACAAGGTGATTCACTCAGCAAAGTCATCCTGGAAAGAAATTCTCACAAACCAGAGTGATTCCACTAAGATCGTCACATCACACAACTGATCTTGATTCTCAGTTCGAGAAATCAAGACAGGAAGGGGAGAAGAAATAAAACAAGAAAGTAGAAAATCGTCCTATGCAAGATCTTTCTCTCGCTAAATATAACTCACAGACGCGATATACCAAGGATAATAAAAAGAACGTTATTACATTAATGTGTGGATATCCAGATCGTGTTGGTTTTCATAAACTGGACCTAGCCCCGCAAGTTAGATCTCCATTTCTGGAGATTCGAGATCACAACACAAAGCGAGGATGAATGAACGACACAAAAACAAATGAAACAAACATCACAATTCAATTAACTAAACATGCAACACAACGAGAGTAATTACAGACACAATTAAAAACACCAGAAACAGAGCAGCAGAGAAGAGGCAGAGAATGGAGGAGCAGGTCTCATCTCCTGGTCGAAGATGAGGCCCATCCGTGAGAAGTGGATGGAGTGGATGTGTATTGGGGTGGAGTCTCCTCCCCCCACTGCTAAATGATGCCCCCCTGGTACTCTGCTCTGGCCTTGGCCCCTGGCCTTGAGAGGAGTTGTGCGTCCTCTTATTCGGAGATGAAAATAGAAATCTGTAGTGAACGACCTAACAGATAGAAGATCCACATGGCGCATCTTCATGTGCATGTCACCAGCTCCCAAGTGAACTCCATATAAGTGAAAACAACCCCTTGAAACGAACTCGTGAATGTTATGGACATTTCCCACGAACAACTTCTTTTAATCCCCGCAAGTACAAGTGACTCCCCCTGTAACAAACAAGAGAAAAACCAAAACAAGTTAAACAAATAAAATGAAAAAAACTATATATTAATAGTGTTACTTAGATTATTTAATAAAAATACTTATTAATATATATATATATATATAATACTTAATATTATTAATACTAAAATATGTAAATTTTATTATTATTATTATTACGATATACTAATATTATATATAAGTTTATATAATATTATTAATATACCTATAATTATTATAGTATAGTATTTGATATATATATATATAATATTATGTTATATTATATACTATAATAGTTATATTATGTATATTCTAATATATTAAGTATATATTATATAAAAGTTATTATATAGTATATATAAAAAAAAGAAAACACAATGAAAAGGAGGGGCTTCGGGTGGTTCAGCGCAAATGAGAGGGGGGAAGAGGGTGACGAGATTAGGGCAGGGGAGGCGGCGACTTCGGATGGCGGTGCAGCAGCAGGGTTACCGACGTTCGAGTGTTGCGGAGATGGAGGCAGGGACGACGCTAGATCCCGGTGGCTTCGGAGCGGCTCGTGCGGCGATGGAGGAAGGAAGGTGGAACACTTGGCATAGGGGAGATGCGACACAGCGGTTCGAGGTGACACTGAGAGAGGTGCGACGGCTTCGAATGGCTTGCCGACGAGCAGGGAGAAGTAGGAGGGAAGAGGGCTTTGGGTGGCTCGATGGAGTGCGGAAGAACAGGGGTGGTCTCAGCGCAAGGGGTGTGCGGTGGCTTTGGGTCAAGAAAAGAGTCAGGGAGGGTGCGACCGAGTGGGGTTCTTGCGGCGAAGATGCAGCGGGGCGCGACGTGGGTTTGCGGCTGCATCGGTTGTGATTCTTCATTCAGATTTTGAGTTTTCTGGTGATTGAATCTGCTGCTGTGTTGTTTGTTGTTGCTGAATTGTTGTGCTGCTGAGTGCGTTGATGAGGTGCTGCGGATATTTTTTTTAATTTTTTTTTTCTGTGTGTTGCTGCTATGATTGTGTGCGGAAGAGGATGGAGCATAGGATCAGTACGGATGAGTGGCTACGTAGGGGCGAGTGCGGTTGTAGCGGTGAGAATTGGTGGAGGCGATGAGTATCGGTGAGGAGGTGTATCAGTAACTAGAAATGGAGAGGAGGGGTAACGATGAGGAAGTGGAGTATCAGTGAAGAAAGTCGGTAATAGTGAGTATTTGCATCTACTGGTAGGGGATTTGTAGCTACTGGTAGCTGTAGAGGGTTGGCAGCTACTGGTATGGTAACAATGAGGAAATGTCTACCGGTGAGGTGCATCGGTAGCTTTAGTAAAGGTGAGGATTTGTGGGGCTAACAGTCACTGGAATAGTGTATCGGTAGGCTGGGCTACTGGTAGTGGGGTAGCAGTGAGGATGGGTGAGCGGTAAGGATGGGTGTATCGCTAGCTGGGGAGTATTAGTGAGGTAGTGAAGGTGAGGAGGAGTAACGGTGAACTGTATCGGTAGCTGGGTCAGTGAGGTATATCGGTAGCTGGATTGTAACGGTGAGGATGTGTATCGGTAGCAAGGTCACCGCTAAGGGCTGAACCATGCGACTACAACACCTACGACAAAAACAACAAAGAAAATTAAATAAATAAAATAATTAAATAAAACTAAAAAATAAATAAATCAATAAATAAATTAAATTAAATTGAATGAAATTAAAAACTAAAAACACAGAGTTAAGAAAAAATAAAATTAATGAAACTTTATTTAAAAGAATGAATTAATTTGTGTTTAAAATTTATAAACAGACATAATTAAAAAACAAATTAAAAATATTTATAATTACTTGATTAAATTAATTAACCAATTAATTAAAGAACTAATTAAATTAAAGAATAAAAATATTAAACGAATGAAATTAAATTGTTAAAACTAATTAAATTATTAAAAGACTTCAAATCCAAAAAGAGTTATTTATTTACAATTTAAAGAATAAAAAATTAATTAATTTAATAAATGAATTAATCAACTAACTAGAATAAAAAATTATAAAAATAAAAGAATAAATAAATAAAAGTCTAATTCGCAAGACTAAGTTAATTTTAGAATTATTTAAAATGACACTAATGCACATTAAAACACATGTTTTAAACTAAAATTGATTATTTTACACAACAAAGTACAAAAACACAACAATTATCAATTATTTACTAAAAATAATCATTTTGGTATAAAAAGGTCAATAAAAAATACAAAAAGGATGTGGAAAAGAGTGTGAAAACACTGCCACATCAAACTCCCCCACACATAAAGCCTTGTTTGTCCTCAAACAAATACATGCCTTAGACTTTAAAATAGAACTATGATTTGTGAATTTCAGCTCAAAAAGTATATGATTGAAATTTAATATCCAGATGGACAGGACCAAACAATGAATCTGTTTTTTTCAAAGGTGTTCAAGAATGTTGTCCTGTCTAGCTTCAAATACTCATTGGAAATCAAAATCCTCACAAACTCATACACTGCCAAGTATGTCATGCCTCCTATGTGTGCTCATTGACTGTCCTACTTCACCTTCCAATTCAAGTACCGATTCAAGGAGTTTCTACATGTTAGATGAAGTGGAACTCAAAACTTAACCAAGGGAACCTTCCATTGTCACCTTCCCCCAGGTTTCAGAAATTAAAGTCCATTAAATTGATCACTTTATTGATTCAACCCAAATGAAAATTAACCGAGTCAACTTCTCCCTTCTTCATCTGGGTTCAAAATTCCCCTCACATTAATGAGTTCGTTTTTGACAAGGGCACTTTATTTCACGTTTTCCCAGCCATATTCCATGTGCAGAGCACTGTGCAGAGTACTTATTAAGATTGAAATTGGCTTTATTTATTCACAGAAACGCACCCAGTGCACCTTGTCTCAGATACTCACCGTGGGATCCCATTTTCCCATTTTAATCCAGTTACAAATGACTTAATTAATAATCAATCAAGTTGACTTCCTAAAGTGATTGAATATTTTTTAATAAAAATGTGATTCCCCTGGGTTATAGTGATAACATCAAGTTACCCTAAGTCATGATCCTTACTCCACAAAACCTATCCTGTCATACTCTCATCCTCAGTTCCTAAACAGAAAGATCCATAGAGACAATGAACAATTTCACTCAGCAATCATTCATACTTAACAGTTTCTGACTCAGTGCCACTCTCAACATCCAACAAACACTTATCCACTAAACAAGATATAATTGAAGTACCGGTGAACATCCAATGACCAATCATGTGATGAAAGAATTTGAAATTTTTTGAAGTAATTTTGAACCATTTTTGAACCATTTTTTTGAAAAAAATTGACCATTTTTTAAACAAACTCAGGTTCAAGAATGGGGAATTCGACATGACACTAGAATGACCCCTCTCCCCCACACTTAAAACCCAACATTGTCCCTAATGTTGTATCTCAAGGCGGGAGACAGTGGAAGTTCAAAATTGATGAACATTTCAGCTTAAAAGAAATATATGGAGGGGTAGAAATGAAGTTCAAAAATTGTCTTTGCCACACAAAAATAAAAAGAAAAACAAAAACAAAAACAAAAAAAAGAGAAAAGACTAACCCCACCAGCCTCACCAGCAACCAAGTGCATGTCTGTTCCTAAAATGTTCATGATTTTGAATGTTTAAAGAGCAGACAAAATATTTTATCAATTTACTTCAAATAATATCTTGTTAACATCAATGTGCACCAGAAACATAATGAAAATAAAAGCAGTGGGTGCAAGCATGTTTCGCAAATCAGTTCAAAATATGTTTTCAACTCTCTAGATACTAGAAGCTACACACCCATGCAGAAAATATAGTTCACAAGTTTTAAAAACCAATGATAACTCCTCGACACTTAATTCACTACAACATGAAATAAAAATGCGAAGAGTAAAACATTAAAACATAAAACAATACTCCCCTGAATGTGCAGCTTCTCAAATTTACAAATGTATCCCTTTGATTTCCATGTGCATAAACTCTGGATTCTTCAGTTTGTCAACTACATAATGAAACAATTTAACATTAGTGTTCAAGATTTAAAGCTCAAATAAAAAGCAACCGCAGAGTATGAGTTAGGGAGTGTTATCCATGATCTTCAGTGAACTGGCCCCCTGAGACTTGAACGATAGCCACGTGGAATCTAATGCCTGTTTAATGTCCTAAGAATACAACAATCAAATTAAAAACAACATTCAAAAAGAAAATAAAGCAGAAAATGAAAAGGGATAATCCTGGGATAACCCCCAGGGGGTTTTGTAGTTTGACTGTCCACAGCTGAGCAGTCCTCGGATCAACCCCAGTTGGATGGGGGATCAAGCTTCTTGCTCAAGAACCACCAGGTGTTATTCCTTCCAACTTTAGTCACTTTCCATCTTTGGAGTACCCCTTGTGCTGCTTCAACCAAATTCCCCTCCTGGGCAATGAAGTGCCCCATGTTGAGTGATGGAGGGGAATACAAAATGTAGGGGTACTTGCCTACTTCTTCTGCTTGAGGTTGGGTGTGCAAAAGTTGTAGAAATGTATATCTTGGATGTGACTTATCCTTTGGTTGAGTCCAAAAAAACAAATTCTTTTGTAACAAGAAAAGATGTGTCGTCATCTACTTCTGTTCTAGTGCACAAATCAAAAAATTACTCTTCAAAAGTAACTCCCAAACTGGAAGTGTCTTTCAGAATGGGAAGTTCCATTAACTCTTCATCAGAAGCAACCATATCTTCCTCACTCTCCAAGAAATCACAAAGATGAGATGCATCTTCAAAACCTGCACATGTAGCAACACAATTAAAATTAGCTTCAATGCAATCCAAGTTGAATAAAAATACATCTTCTTCAATAAAATTGTCAACTCCCTTTATCAGTGCTGCTTGTTCCTCCTCATGATGGAATAGTGATCCTGTGAGAGGGTCTGGGGAAATAGCAAGGTAGTCAACCTCCTCCAACCTCTCTTCAAAACACACCACCTCACTTGATGAATCTTCTAAGGAGAGTGACATGATGTCATGTGCTTGTTTTACCTGTTGCAGCATTGAGAAATCATTAAAACAATTATTGCAAGCAAAATCATTAGAATGGAAATCAGGGAAAGAATGATCATCAAAGAAATGCCCAACATCATGAGTCTTTGCAAGTTCCATATCCTGCCAGCCCTTGAAAACATCCTCGGAAATTGGTTCTGGAATTTCCAGTTTTGACTCCAGGGGAAAATCCAAATCAAAGTTGGGAAACTTTGACTTTTTATTTCTTCTGTTTCTTTTTTCTTTCTTTCTCAATTGTTTTCCAGAATGTTGGGCTTCAATGTGAGGTGGTACTTCACTTTCGTGGCATCCCTTGACCTTATCCATGGCTAGTTGAATCAACTACATGATCTCATGAGAATAAGCTGTCTCCCCATCAGTAAGGTCTCGATGCTGTCTTTCATGCATCCAACATTGAAAATTAGCAACAGCCTCCTCAAGCTCTAGAAAGGGGTCAAACAGTGACACTATACTGGTTTCGTTAGAGTTCATCACTGTGAGTGTGTTGTTTTTTTTTGTTTTTTTATTATATTTTTTTGTTTTAAAATAAAATAAATTTTTTTTGGAAAAAACCACTGAGACACTCGTTGCTTCCCCGGCAACGGCGCCAAAATTTGACGTTCTTCCTTGTCGCGAGGACGGTCAAGCTTATATTTATAAAGACCCAAGATATAACACAGTGGCTAACCTCGGGGTCGTTCTCAAGGAAGCAGTGTCGAGAGCCCTAGTGGTCTGTTATGAAAATATTTTTGTATTTTTAAAATACTTTGAAAACATAAAAACACACTCCTAAGAAATTACTAATTAGTGCTGAAGAGCACAGTGGATGTGGAATAGTGAACTAACATAGGAGAAACAGAGATGGAAAAGTGAAAAAACAAAGAGACACAGGACAAAACCAAGAAAATAAAACAGGCACAGACACAACTCAAGACATAGAACAAACAAAAATACACCAAACACAGAAAAAGAAAGTTAGTGAGAACAAGGCCGGACCCAGGTCAATCCACCCACTACTCGCATTCCTAGATCAACATGAACAATTTTCAAATTCACACAGTGCATGATCGATGTCTCAGATCAAACACCAGTATCACCTAGAAATTTAACACTCAAACATAGAATTCCTTCCATGCTTAAGCATTCCTCCAAATTACAAGGTGATTCACTTAGAAAAGTCATTCTAGAAAGAAATTCTCACAAACCAGAGTGATTACACTAAGATCGTCACATCGCACAACCGATCTTGATTCTCAGTTTGAGAAATCAAGATAGGAAGGGGAAAAGAAATAAAACAAGAAAGTAGCAAATTGTCCTATGAAAGATCTTTTTCTCGCTAAATCTAACTTGCAGACGCAAACTACCAAGGCGAATAAAAATAACGTGATCGCATTAATGTGTGGATCTCCAGATCGTGTTGGGTTTCATAAACTAGACCTAGCCCCGCAAGTTAGATCTCCATTTCTGGAGATTCGAGATCACAAAACAAAGAAAGGATGAATGAACGACACAAAAACAAATGAAAGAAACATCACAATTCAATTAACTAAACATGCAACACAATGAGAGTAATTACAGACACAATTGAAAACACCAGAAACAGAGCAGTGAAGAAGAGGCGGAGAATGGAGGAGCAGGTCCCGTCTCCTGGTCGAAGACAAGGCCCACCCGTGAGAAGTGGATGGAATGGATGTGTATTGGGGTGGAGTATCCTCCCCCCCACTTTTTAATGATGCCCCCCCGGTACTCTGCTATGGCCTCGGCCCCCGGCCTTGAGAGGAGTTGTGCGTCCTCTTATTCGGAGATGAAAACAGAAATCTGCAGTGAACGACCTAACAGACAGCAGATCCACGTGGCACATCTTCATGTGCACGTCACCAGCTCCAGAGTGAACTCTATGTAAGTGCAAACAACCCCTTGCAAC
Source organism: Viscum album (assembly GCA_963277665.1). NCBI lineage: Eukaryota > Viridiplantae > Streptophyta > Magnoliopsida > Santalales > Viscaceae > Viscum > Viscum album. The sequence continues at coordinate 1,221,595,668 of OY728148.1, read as the reverse complement.
AAACTCGTGAATGTTCTGGACATTTCCCACGAACAACTTCTTTTAATCCCCGCAAGTACAAGTGACTCCCCCTGCAACAAACAAGAGAAAAACCAAAATAAGTTAAACAAATAAAATGAAAAAAACTATATATTAATATTGTTACTTAGATTAGTTAATAAACATATGTATTAATATATATATATATAATACTTAATATTATTAATACTAAAATATGTAAATGTAATTATTATTATTATTACGATATACTAATATTATATATAAGCTTATATAATATCATTAATATACCTATAATTATTATAGTGTAGTATTTGATATATATATATAATATTATGTTATATTATATACTATAATAGTTATATTATGTATATGCTAATATATTAAGTATATATTATATAAAATTTATTATATAGTATATATATAAAAAAAGAAAACACAATGAAAAAGAGGGGATTTGGGTGGTTCGACGCAAATGAGAGGGGGGCAGAGGGCGACGGGGTTAGGGCATGGGAGGTGGCGGCTTCAGATGGCGGCGCAGCAGCAAGGTCACCGGTGTTCGAGTGTTGCATAGATGGAGGCAGGGCCGACGCTATATCCCGGTGGCTTTGGAGCGGCTCCTGTGGCGATGGAGGAAGGAAGGTGGCGCACTTGGCATAGGGGAGATGCAGCACAGCGGTTCGAGGTGACACAGAGAGAGGTGCGGCGGATTCGGACGGCTTGCCGGTGATCAGGGAGAAGTAGGAGGGAAGAGGGCTTCGGGTGGCTCGGCTGAGTGTGGAAGAACATGGGTGGTCTCGGCGCAAGGGGTGTGCGGTGGCTTCAGGTCAAGAAAAGAGTCAGGGAGGGTGCGACCGAGTGGGGTTCTTGTGGCGAAGATGCAGTGGGGCGTGGCACGGTGATGCGCAAGCAGAGCTGATGCGAGGGTTTGCGGCAGCTTAGGTTGTGATTATTCATTCAGATTTTGTGTTTTCTGGTGATTGAATCTGCTGCTGTGTTGTTTGTTGTTGCTGAATTGTTGTGCTGCTGAGTGCATTGATGAGGTGCTGCAGAGATTTTTTTTAATTTTTTTTCTGTGTATTGCTGCTGTGATTGTGTGCGGAAGAGGATGGAGCAGAGGAGCAGTATAGAGGAGTGGCTATGCAGGGGTGAGTGCTACTGTAGCGGTGAGAATTGGTGGAGGTGATGAGTATCAGTGAGGTGGTGTATCGGTAGCTGGAAATGGAGAGGAGGGATAACGGTGAGGAAGTGGAGTATCGGTGAGGAAAGTCAGTAACGGTGAGGATTTGCAGCTACTAGTAGGGGATTTGCAGCTACTGGTAGCTGTAGAGGGTTGGTAGCTACTGGTATGGTAAGAGTGAGGAAAATTCTACCAGTGAGGTGCATCAGTAGCTTTAGTAATGGTGAGGATTTGTGGGGATAACAGTGGCTGGAATAGAGTATCGGTAGGCTGGGCTACTGGTAGTGGGGTAGCAGTGAGTATGGGTGAGCGGTAAGGATGGGTGTATCGGTATCTGGGGAGTATCAGTGAGGTAGTGAAGGTGAGGAGGAGTAACGGTGAACTGTATCGGTAGGTGGGTCAGTGAGGTATATCGGTAGCTGGATTGTAACGGTGAGGATGCGTATCGATAGCTAGGTCACCACTAAGGGCCGAAATGTGCGACTGCAACACTTGCGACAAAAACAACAATGAAAATTAAATAAATAAAATAATTAAATAAAACTAAAAAATAAATAAATCAATTAATAAATTAAATTAAATTGAATGAAATTAAAAACTAAAAACACAAAGTTAAGAAAAAAATAAAATTAATGAAACTTTATTTAAAAGAATGAATTAATTTGGGTTTAAAATTTATAAACAGACATAATTAAAGAACAAATTAAAAATATTTACAATTACTTGCTTAAATTAATTAACCAATTAATTAAAGAACTAATTAAATTAAAGAATAAAAATATTAATTGAATGAAATTAAATTGTTAAAACTAATTAAATTATTAAAAGACTACAAATCCAAAAAGAGTTATTTATTTACAATTTAATGAATAAAGAATTAATTAATTTAATAAATGAATTAATAAACTAACTAGAATAAAAAATTATAAAAATAAAAGAATAAATAAATAAAATACTAATTCGCAATACTAAGTTAATTTTAGAATTATTTAAAATGACACTAATGCACATTAAAACACATGTTTTAAACTAAAATTGATTATTTTACACAGCAAAGTACAAAAACACAACAATCATCAATTATTTACTAAAAATAATCATTTTGGTATAAAAAAGTCAATAGAAAATACAAAAAGGATGTGGCAAAGAGTGTGAAAACACTTCCACATCAAACCCCCCCACACTTAAAGCCTTGTTTTTCCTCAAACAAATACATGCCTTATACTTTAAAACAGAACTATGATTTGTGAATTTCAACTCAAAAAGTACATGATTGAACTTTAATATCTAGATGGACATGACCAAACAATGAATCTGTTTTTTTCAAAGGTGTTCAAGAATGTTGTCCTGTCTAGCTTCAAATACTCACTGGAAATCAAAAGCCTCACAAACTCATACACTGACAAGTATGTCATGCCTCCTATGTGCGCTCATTGACTATCCTACTTCACCTTCCAATTCAAGTATTGATTCAAGGAGTGTCGACAGGTTAGATTAAGTGGAACTCAAAACTTAACCAAGGGCACCTTCCATTCTCACCTTCCCCCAGGTTCCAGAAATTAAAGTCCATTAAATTGATCACTTTATTGATTCAACCCAAATGAAAATTAACCAAGTCAATTGCTCCCTTCTTCATCTGGGTTCAAAATTCCCCTCACATTAATGAGTTCATTTTTGACAAGGGAACTTTATTTCACTTTTTCCAAGCCATATTCCATGTGCAGAGCACTTATTAAGATTGAAATTGGCTTTATTTATTCACAGAAAGGTACCCAGTGCACCTTGTCTCAGATACTCACTGTGGGATCCCATTTTCCCATTTTACTCTAGTTACAAATGACTTAATTAATAATCAATCAAGTTGACTTCCTAAAGTGATTGAATATTGTTTAATAAAAATGTGAGTCCCCTGGGTTCCAGTGATAACATCAAGTTACCCCAAGTCATGATCCTTACTTCACAAAACCTATCCTATCATACTCTCATCCTCAGTTCCTAAACAGAAATATCCATAGAGATAGTGAACTATTTCACTCAGCAATCATTCATACTTAACAGTTTCTGACTCAGTTCCACTCTCAACATACAACAAACACTTATCCACTAAACAAGACATAATTGAAGTACCAGTGAACATCCAATAATCAATCATGTTATGAAAGAATTTGAAAATTTTTGAAGGAATTTTGAAGCATTTTTTGAACCATTTTTTTGAAAAAAATTGACCATTTTTTAAAACAAACTCAGGTTCAAGAAGGGGGAATTCTACATGACACTAAAATGACCCCTCTCCCCCACACTTAAAACCCAACATTGTCCCTAATGTTGTATCTCAAGGCGGGAGACAGTGGAAGTTCAAAATTGATGAACATTTCAGCTTAAAAGAAATATATGGAGGGGTAGAAATGAAGTTCAAAAATTGTCTTTGCCACACAAAAATATAAAGAAAAACAAAAACAAAAACAAAAAAAAGAGAAAAGACTAACCCCACCAGCCTCACCAGCAACCAAGTGCATGTCTGTTCTTAAAATGTTCATGATTTTGAATGTTTAAAGAGCAGACAAAAGATTTTATCAATGTACTTCAAATAATATCTTGTTAACATCGATGTGCACCAGAAACATAATGAAAATAAAAGCAGTGGGTGCAGGAATGTTTCACAAATCAGCTCAAAATATGTTTTCAACTCTCTAGATACTAGCAATTACACACCCATGCAGGAAATATAGTTTACAAGTTTTATAAACCAATGGGAACTCCCCGACACTTAATTCATTTCAGCAAGAAATAAAAATGTGAAGAGTAAAACATTGAAACATAAAACAATACTCCCCTGAATGTGCAGCTTCTCAAATTTACAAATGTATCCCTTTGATTTCCATGTGCATGAACTCTGGATGCTCCATTTTGTCACCTACATTATTAAACAATTTAACATTAGTGTTCAAGATTTAAAGCTCAAATAAAAAGCAACTGTAGAGTATGAGTTAGAGAGTGTTATCCATGATCTTCAGTGAACTGGCCCCCTGAGACTTGAAGGATAGCCATGTGGAATCTAATGCCTATTTATTGTCCTAATAAAACAACACTCAAAATAAAAACAAAATGAAAGAAGAAACTAAAGCTGGAAATGAAAAGGGATAATCTTGGGATAACCCCCCAGGGGGTGCTGTAGTTTGACTATCCACAGCTGGACAATCCTCAGATCAACCCCAGTCAGATGGGGGATTAAGATTCTTTCTCAAGAACCACCAGGTGTTATTCCTTCGAACTTTATTCACTTTCCATATTTGGAGTACCCCTTGTGTTGCTTCATCCAAATTTCCCTCCTGGGCAATGAAGTGCCTCATGTTAAGTGATGGAGGGGAATACAGAATGTAGGGGTACTTTCCTACTTCTTCTACCTGAGGTTGGGTGTGCACAAGTTGTAGAAATGAATATCTTGGATGTGACTTATCCTCTGGTTCAGTCCAAAAAACAAATTATTCTGTAATAATAAAAGATGTGTCATCATCCACTTCTGTTCTAGTGCACAGCTCCAAAAATTCCTCTTCAAAAGTAACTCCCAAACTGGAAGTGTCTTTTAGAATGGGAAGTTCCATTAACTCTTCATCAGAAGCAACCACATCTTCCTCACTCTCCAGGAAATCACATAGATGAGATGCATCTTCAAAACCTACATAGGGATCAACATAATTAAAATCAGCTTCAATGCAATCCAAGTTGAATAAAAATACATCTTCTTCAATAAAATTGTCAAATCCATTTATCAGTGCTGCTTGTTCCTCCTCATGATGGAATAGTGATCCTGTGAGAGGGTCTGGGGCAATAGCGAGGTAGTCAACCTCCTCCAACCTCTCTTCAAAACACACCACCTCATTTGTTGAATCTTCTAAGGAGAGTGACATGATGTCATGTGCTGGTTCTACCTATTGCAGCATTGATAAATCATTAAAACAATTATTGCAAGAAAAATCATTAGAATGGAAATTAGGGAAAGAATGATCATAAAAGAAATGCCCAACATCATGAGTCCTTGCAAGTTCCATCTCCTGCCAGCCCTTGAAAACATCCTCGGAAATTGGTTCTGGAATTTCCAGTTTTGACTCCAGGAGCAAATACAAATCAAATTTGGGAAACTCTAAATTTTTATTTCTTCTATTTCTTTTTTCTTTCTTTCTCAATTGTTTTCTAGAATGTTGGGCTTCAATGGGAGGTGGTACTTCACTTTCGTGGCATCCCTTGACCTTATCCATGGATAGTTGCATCAACTACATGATCTCATGAGCATAAGCTGTCTCCTCTTCAGTAAGGTCTTGATGCTATCTTTCATGCATCTAACATTGAAACTTAGTAACAACCTCCTCAATCTCTAAAACGGGGTCAAACAGTGACACTATACTGGTTTCATTAGAGTTCATCACTGTGAGTGTGTTGTTTTTTTGTTTTTTTTCTTATATTTTTTTTGTTTTAAAATGAAATAAAAAAAATTGGAAAAAACCACTGGGACACTCGTTGCTTCCTCGGAAATGGCGCCAAAATTTGACGTTCGTCCTTGTCGCGAAGACATCCAAGCTTACATTTATAAAGACCCAAGATATAGCACAGTGGCTAACCTCGGGGTCGCTCTCAAGGAAATAGTGTCGAGAGCCCTAGTGGTCTGTTCCGAATATCTTTTTGTATTTTTAAAATACTTTGAAAACATAAAAACACACTCCTAAGAAATTACTAATCAGTGCTGAAGAGCACAATGGATGTGGAATAGTGAACTAACAGAGGAGAAACAGAGATGGAAAAGTGCAAAAAAAAAGACACACAGGACAAAACCAAGAAAATAAAACAGGCACAGACACAACTCAAGACACATAACAAATAAAAAGACACCAAAACATAGAAAAAGAAAGTCAGTGAGAACAAGGTGGGACCCAGGTCAATCCACCCACTACTCACATTCCTAGATCAACATAAACAATTCTCAAATTCGCACAGTGCATGATCAATGTCTGGGATCAAACATCAGTCTCACCTAGAAATTGAACACTCAAACATAGAATTCCTTCCATGCTTAAGCATTCCTCCAAACTACAAGGTGATTCACTCAGCAAATTCATTCTGGAAAGAAATTCTCACAAACCAGAGTGATTCCACTAAGATCGTCACATCGCACAACTGATCTTGATTCTCAGTTCGAGAAATCAAGACAGGAAGGGGAGAAGAAATAAAACAAGAAAGTAGAAAATCGTTCTATGCAAGATCTTTCTATTGCTAAATCTAACTCACATACTCTATATACTAAGGAGAATAAAAAGAACTTGATCACATTAATGTGTAGATCTCCAGATCGTGTTGGGTTTCATAAACTGGACCTAGCCCCGCAAGTTAGATCTCCATTTCGGGAGATTTGAGATCACAACACGAAGCGAGGATGAATGAACTACAGAAAAAAAATGAAACAAATATCACAATTCAATTAACTAAACATGCAACACAACGAGAGTAGTTACAGAAACAATTTAAAACACTAGAAATAGAGCAGTGGAGAAGAGGCAGATAATGGAGGAGCATGCCCTGTCTCTTGGTCGAAGACGAGGCCCGTCCGTGAGAAGTGGATGGAATGGATGTGTATTGGGGTGGAGTCTCCTCCTGCCACTGCTGAATGATTCCCCCCGGTACTCTGCTCTGGCATCAGCCCCCGATCTTGAGAGTAGTTGTGCATCCTCTTATTCGGAGATGAAAACATAAATCTGCAATGAATGACCTAACAGACAGCAGATCCACGTGGCGCGTCTTCATGTGCACGTCACCAGCTCCCGATTGAACTCCATGTAAGTGAAAACAAACCCTTGCAACAAACTCGTGAATGTTCTGGACACTTCCCACGAACAACTTCTTTTAATCCCCGCAAGTACAAGTGACCCCCTGCAACAAACAAGAGAAAAACCAAAACAAGTTAAACAAATAAAATGAAAAAAACTATATATTAATATTGTTACTTAGATTAGTTAATAAACATACTTATTAATATATATATATATATATATAATACTTAATATTATTAATACTAAAATATGTAAATGTAATTATTATTATTATTATGATATACTAATATTATATATAATATTATATAATATTATTAATATACCTATAATTATTATAGTATAGTATTTGATATATATATATAATATATTTTGTTATATTATATACTATAATAGTTATATTATGTATATGCTAATATATTAATTATATATTATATAAAAGTTATTATATAGTATATATATAAAAAAAGAAAACACAATGAAAATGAGGGGCTTCGGGTGGTTCGGTGAAAATGAGAGGGGGGCAGAGGGCGACGAGGTTAGGGAAGGGGAGGCGGCGGCTTCATATGGCAGTGCAGCAGCAGGGTCGTCGGTGTTCGAGTGTTGCAGAGATGGAGGCAGGGTCGGCACTAGATCTCGGTGGCTTCAGAGCGGATCGCGCGGCGATGGAGGAAGGAAGGTGGCGTGCTTGGCATAGGGGAGATGAGGCGCAGCGGTTCGAGGTGACATGGAGAGAGGTGCGGCGGCTTCGGATGGCTTGCCTGCAAGAAGGGAGAAGCAGGAGGGAAGAGGGCTTCGGGTGGCTCGGCCGAGTGTGGAAGAACAGGGGTGGTCTCGGCGCAAGGGGTGTGCGACGACTTCGGGTCAAGAAAAGAGTCAGGGAGGGTGCGACCGAGTGGGGTTCTTGCGGCGAAGATGCAGCGGGGTGCGGCGTGGTGATGCACAAGCAGAGCCAAGGCGAGGGTTTACAGTGGCTTCAGTTGTGATTCTTCATTCAGATTTTGAGTTTTCTGGTGATTGAATCTGCTGTTGTGTTGTTTGTTGTTGCTGAATTGTTGTACTGCTGAGTGTGTTGATGAGGTGCTGCAGAGATTTTTTTTTTAATTTTTTTTTCTGCGTGTTGCTGCTGTGATTATGTGCGGGAGAGGATGGAGTAGAGGAGCAGTACGGAGGAGTGGCTACGCAGGGACGAGTGTGGCTGTAGCGGTGAGAATTGGTGGAGGCGATGAGTATCGGTGAGGTGGTGTATCGGTAGCTGGAAATGGAGAGGAGGGGTAACGGTGAGGAAGAGTATCGGTGAGGAAAGTCAGAAACGGTGAGGATTTGCAGCTACTAGTAGGGGATTTGCAGCTATTGGTAGCTATAGAGGGTTGGCAGCTACTGGTATGGTAACTGTGAGTAAAAGTCTACCGGTGAGGTGCATCAGTAGCTTTAGTAACGGTGAGGATTTGTGGGGCTAACAGTGGATGGAATAGTGTATCGATAGGCTGGGCTATTGGTAGTGGGGTAGCAATGAGGATGGGTGAGCGGTAAGGATGGGTGTATCGGTAGCTGGGGAGTATCAGTGAGGTAGTGAAGGTGATGAGGAGTAACAGTGAACTGTATCAGTAGCTGGGTCAGTGAGGTATATCGGTAGCTGGATTGTAACGGTGAGGATGTGTGTCGGTAGCAAGTTCACCGCTAAGGGCCGAACCTTGCGACTGCAACACCTGCGACAAAAACAAAAAAGAAAATTAAATAAATAAAATAATTAAATAAAACTAAAAAATAAATAAATAAATTAATAAATTAAATTAAATATAATGAAATTAAAAACTAAAAACACAAAGTTAAGAAAAAATAAAATTATTGAAACTTTATTTAAAAGAATGAATTAATTTGGGTTTAAAATTTATAAACAGACATAATTAAAGAACAAGTTAAAAATATTTACAATTACTTGCTTAAATTAATTAACCAATTAATTAAAGAACTAATTAAATTAAAGAATAAAAATATTAAACGAATGAAATTAAATTGTTAAAACTAATTAAATTATTAAAAGACTACAAACCCAAAAAGAGTTATTTATTTACAATTTAAAGAATAAAGCATTAATTAATTTAATAAATGAATTAATAAATTAACTAGAATAAAAAATTATAAAAATAAAAGAATAAATAAATAAAATTCTAATTCGCAAGACTAAGTTAATTTTAGAATTATTTAAAATCACACTAATGCACATTAAAACACATGTTTTAAACTAAAATTGATTATTTTACACAGTAAAGTACAAAAACACAACAATTATCAATTATTTACTAAAAATAATCATTTGGTATAAAAAAGTCAATAGAAAATAAAAAAAGGATGTGGCAAAGAGTGTGAAAACACTACCACATCAGAATTCTAGGACATGGGTTATAAGTACGAGGAAATTTTGGGTCAACACTTCCAGTGTCGAACCTTAGGTTACCATGGGAAGTTGGGGTTTTAATTTTTCTTCTTGATTTTGTTTTCTGTTATTTTCTCAGTATTTCTTAGTTTGTTTGATTATATTTAGTTTATTTTCCTTCTGTGGATTTTTTATGGTTTTTTTTTGTGTTTTTAGAGCGAAATCAGAGTTGGGACAATGGGTTCCAATGGGATCTTAGGGATTGGAAAGCCATGTGGACCTAAGGATGTAGTCTTGAATGAATCTCCATGGTAGTGGTGTGATTGGAATATGAACATAAACTATATGGACAAGTCACCCATTATCACTAGTCCCATATAAGAATTTATTTTGGGTATTTCCTAATTTTTAAAATCATTTTGATACCCTTTTTTTTAAAATTGTAAAAAAACGAATTTCAAATGGTGATGTTTTGGTCTCATAAATGAAAAAATAATGGTTTTTCAAGATTGATTTGAAGGAATTATTGTTAAATGGATTTTTAATTAAATTATATTCAATAAAATGAGGATTGTTTTAAAATTTGAGTACGTATTTTTAAAATGGTTTTTGAAGTGGTGTTTAGAAAGTTTTTTGGAAAATGTTTTGTGAATTTTTTGAGTTGGTTTCCTTTTATGGTTGGTATTTAATTGTGATGAGTTCTTGATGGTGAGTTGGTTTTTATTGAGTTTTTGTTTTCTTATTGTTTAGAGTAAACCCCCACTAAGATCTAATGAATCCTAAAGAATATTTTTGGGTGGCCCTTCCACCATTTTCTTTCAGTCGATCAAGTATTATCTTAGTTTTCTAGTTCTTCCATTATGGACATGGATCCTGGTGGTCCTCAATATCCGGAATTTATTGAGAAGTGTCTAGAGTTGGACCCTCTTTACTTCTTTAGGAAGTTAGAAATAGAAAAAGATGAGGAATGGTTGAAAACAATTGAGGTGATTTTCACTCATCTTGATCTTCTTGAGCATATTAATCTCAAGTTCAAGACCTTTATGCTCAAAGGTATGAGTTATATGTGGTGGAACTTGGTTATTAGGACTAAGAATCAGGAAGACCTCTCCTCAAAATCCTTCAAGGCCTTGTTCATCTGATAGTACTTATATGAGGTTGTGAAGGTTAAAAAGTCAGTAGAGTTTTACTAACTTCAGTAAGGAAATAAGTTAGTGTTGGATTTTTTTCATCATTATGTGGATCTAGTTACCTAGATTCTGGAGTTTTCCAATTATGATTCTTTGAAGACCTGAAATTTTGAGAATGGTATTCATCCTAATCTGTAGTTGAGGGTCTCAAAATTTGGTCTAGACTCCTTTACCGATGTGGTGTGAAAAGTGGTTCAGGTTGAGGCCATGTTAGTGGGGGTACTTAAGAAATATAATGCTCTTTTATTCTCTAGAAGTGGTGAAGGTAATTCTATTAAATACACATGGAATCATCCTAAAGTTGATTATGTTGCTGGTGGAATTAATAGGCCTTCTAATATTTCATTATCTTCTTTTGGGAATAGGACCCTGGTGTGTCATCAATACAGAACTCAGGGTCAAATGGAGCAATATTGTCCAAAATTAACAAAGAAATTCCATACCTATGGATTCTTGGGTCACTTTCAATGGTTTTTTCAAGGTGTTTCTAGGAATTGATGTGAAGCCAGGTCCACCCCTTTGGAAGATGAGCCTATCTACAGGGGTAGGGTATTGATCTAGTATCCATTTAAAGTTTATTTAAATGTAATTTTTTTCTGTTTTGTTTGTGGTGTTTAGTTTTTTTTCTCTTGTTTGGGGATGGAGAATGAGGTTGTGTACCATTTTTGGGAAATCTGTTCTTAATGTAAGTGATTTTTTGGGAAAATTTGATCTTATGGTTGTGGGATGGTGGTTTTCTTTGTCCCATGTATCATTTCCCTTGGTTTTTGTTTTTCATTAGAGTTTGAGAGTTATTACGACATGAGAAATAAACTGGAGTCTTAATATGTTGGGGAGGCCACCAAAGGATGAGATCATGATGAACCTGGCTTCCAGGTGGTCTTGAAAGTGCACTTTCTTATTTTTCCCTACCCAACCCCAATCATTATAGTTGGTTGATTGGGATAGTGTGTCATGTGATGGATGCCCATGGAGATCCTGAACATACCATAATGAGTTTATTTGATGTTTTCTATGTTAGTGGTTGGGGTGTTCCTTGATGGGTTGTGTTTGGAAAAGAGTGAGTCTCCTATTTGAAATCTCTTCATTGTTTGTTCGAGTTATTTAGTCTTTTGAGATGTTTTCATTGGGAGTTTGGATTCTTTTAAGGAAGGTATCATAGTTTATTTTGAGATTTCATAGTTACTGGTTTTGAATGAAATTGAGTGTTGGTTCTTTGGTCTTCGAGTTTTCAAGTCTTTACTTGGGTCGTAGTTCATCCTTGCTTGGGTCTTGATCAACCAAGTTTTTTGGGACTTTCTAGGGGTAGAAAGTGTCATGGTGAGGAGAATTGTCACATCCCGAAATGAAACTATTATATCATTTTAATTATTTTCTATTTCTTATTTATTTATCCTCTTACGGGTGTTTTAACTTGAGATTTGGAGTTTTTGGGCATGCATATCATGTTGCACGGTTAAGGAAAACGGTTTTCCAAAACATGCAATAACCATGTGACAACTTCTATAGTTTTTTGATAGATCCAAATGAATGATTGATACATGGTTTTTCAAACTGTGTTTCTAGCCCATGTGAGGTGATCTAGGATCCCAATAGAGGGTCACGGTCAGTGCGCAGTTTTCCAAACTGTGTGACCCAAACCGTGTGCAGTGTATTTTTTTAAAAAAATAATAATAAATTAATAAGATAAAATTAAAAAATAAAATAAAATAAAAATAAAAAACCTAATCTAAAATCCCTCCCCTTACTCATGTGATACCCTCCCATCCTTTCCTCCATATCCGAACACTACCCCTGCTTATGGGATCCTCTCCTCACACCATTGCTCCCGATTTATTTGGGTTTCTTGTATGAGACACCAAGTTAAGGTCTCTAACTCTATTCTCCTTTCACTTTGGGAATTTTTCTATTCTAAAATTCACCCCATTCATCCATACGAACCCTAAGTTAATTTAGTAACCTATTTTTTTGGATTTCTTCCATTTTTAGGGTTTGTGATAGGTCTCTCGGGACTTCCTCATGCATGTTTTAACATCTGTCACCGAAGGTGAAGTGACTCGATCTAATTCGGTTCACTTATCATTGTTTAAAGTATGTTTCTTCACCACTCTTTTCTTATTATAATTATATTTGGTGCTTTTGGTTATTTTTAACTTACTTCAGTTTGTCTAGGATGCTTTGTGGTTCTTCAAAGGTGACCTAAGTGTATGTGCATATATAGGTATGTATGTGTGTGTGTGTGTGTCTATATATATAAGTCCCCCATTGTATATATTCACTCATGGTGATGATAATATATATATTTGGGGCTATGTGTGATTATATATATGTGTGTGTATATATATGGGCATATTCATGTAATTGTAGGGGTGGGTTTGGGTGGCCTATCGTATATGAAAGTATAGGCATATGTGTAAGTATCCCCTTATACATATCCATTTATGTTAATCTGAATTTTTATATTGGGGCTAGGTGTCCTTATACATATGAAAAGGTGCATGTGTTTATAAGCAAGAAAGGGAATATTCAAGTGGTCACTGATGAAGGCATTGAATGCTAAGGTGTTTTAGATTAGTTATCTCCCTTTTGAGGTAGGTTTTCCTATGAATTAACCTTTAAATTTAAGAATCATTGATTTATTAATGTTTATACCATGTTTTAATTATAATTAGTAATATATAATGATTTAAGGATTATTTTTAATGAAATAAATTTGTTTCCTATTTGAATTAAATTGTGTGGAATTGTTTTATATAGCATCGCACACCAAGTGTTCGATAAAATGATTGGTTGAACTTTATAAGTGTTTTGTGGTTTCTAAATGATGTTTTGACTTTCTAAATTTGTCTTAAATATTTTATGAAATTATAAGTGGTGTGTTTGGATCTCTTTGAAATGGTTTGTCACTCAAAGTATATGTGAGGCCTAGTTAGCACTTTTAAAATGGATTTTCTTTGGAAAACTCTCATTGTTATGTGTCTCTTACCTTTCTCATTGTTAAAAGGGGTAGGAACGTCCTCAAAATGGGAACTACCTCATATATTAATGGTTGGAAGGAAAATGGACCATTCCTTGGTGTGGTTTAGGGGTGGTGTTAGTATGTGTGACTAATGTTGTGGTTTTTTCTTATTATATATATATGGTAGATTGTTTGAAATTTCTTAGATCACCCCCATTTTAGACATGACATAGAAACCTAGCATAGCTGGTGGATTATCTGAGAATTATTGATGCATTAGTTTAGTATTACACTCTGGATAATGGCCCTTAGTATGGATTTTGATCATCCTTGGGATTATTCCCCTCATTTAGGACAAACTGGGTACAACCAAGCATTAGGGCTATTTGAATAAATCAGGTGCGCCAACAAGATTGATTAGATTATAGTATATTCTAGATTTTCCTCTAATATCCTAGGTATTCCCATGTTTCTAGGAACTTTTTTATCAATAGCGGATAATCTAGGTTCCTCATTTGGTTTGGCTATATGAGTACTATTTTCCTATTACCCTCGTTATGCTATCATTGCTTCTGCTACCAATTTATGATTCATCTCTTTGGTAAAGATAATTTTTTGGTTTTTAAATGTTTCATGTAAAATGTTTTGAAAAATGTTTCATACTCTTTTCCCCTTTACAAAATACCCTTGTTATTACTTTACTTCTCTTTCTCTAAAATGACCAAGCCCCCCCCCATTAGAAAGACATGTTTTCAATAAAGAGGGTAATGGACCATGTTTTGTTTTGAAATTGAATGTATGAAAAACCTATGTTTATATATTGTATTTCAAACTTATAACAAATGAATATTTTTTTTAAAGGAATTTCATAGGGAATAATTTTACTTGGGAATGCATACTGAGTTTTAATATTCATGCCTATAATTTCATTCTTGTTTTTATCCTTAGGTGCAGGTTCCAGATTGGTCTCATTCACCGTGGGGATATATTGGGTTTTGGGTTTGGTAAGTGACCCACAGGGTCTCACAGAGATTTATTTGGTCATCAGGTTCAATTAGGTTTTATTTTTTAGTTTATGCTTTGTTATTCTAATTAGTTATTTTATATATTTTGGGATTCTCATTTATGTTTTCCCATTATATTTTTCTATTTATCTTGGGTGAAATCATTACCACCATCACTCTTTGATTCCCTTGATGCATGTCACCACCCCAGGGTGATTGTGAATGTTCCTTGGGGATGTCACGAGCCATCTCGAGTGACCAAAATGGGGTTAACTCAAGTTGGTTCATGGAACATTCGATGAAAGACATTGAATATGATTTCATGAGAAAAGGTGTCATTAAATTATTTATGTTTTGAAATGAAATAAATTGTTTTTAAAGGCATGGGTTTTGATAAGAATCACTTGATGTTGGTATTTGAAATGAAATGGAATGTTTTGAAACTTGAACTTGGGGATGATCTGAAATGATTGATTGAAATTATTTGAGATTTGTTGAAGTGAAAGATAAACCTTTTACATGTTTGATTTACTTGAAGCACATGGGATCCTGGGTATTTAGGTTGGAAGAACACATGCTAGGAATGTATTAGCTATACATGGAAACTATCTGACAATGACAATTTTAACTAAACTATGATGAGGGAAAAGAGTTTATTCTTTGGGGTGTTATCCTATTCCACCTAGATCAGAGATCTAGGGATGCGTACACACCTGGATATGTATTTCACCAAGATGTGTGATAATCCTTGTACTAACCTAACCCTAGGACTCTTAGCTATGTATATATGATTGAAAATGATTTATACATGCCAATGTTTATGAATTTCTTATTCATGACTTTTTTTATAGAAATGATTATTCATGCCTCTTTGATGGAAATACTTTTATACCTATTTTATACTTTCCATTGAAATGATTTGAAAATCATATTTTTTTATGAATTGTGAAAATAACACGCTGCCATTTTTTATTTAAAATTAATCATATTTATTTTATTTTATATGGACTTATTATAGAATGCTTGGTGAGATACTAATGGGATAGTGTTTCTCAAACACTTCTTTTTTCCTTTAGGTGTTTGTATACTGTGTTATACTAGTTCCAGGAAAAGGAAAGGCACCAATTGAAGGCTATGGGTGTTCTTGATTAGATGATCTTGGATGTTGGTGGTGATTGGTGGAGTATATGATCTACTTATTACACAAAGATATTGTGAGGATGCCTTTGATGGTTTATGTAATTACTTGGATGTTTTGACCATCTTTTGGGACTTGTACTTGTCTACCTATGGCACTTTATCTTATTGAGTGTTTTTTATACCGATTTTTTATGTATTATTTCCACTTATTTTGTCTTATTATGGAGAAATTGTTCCCTCTTGATTATTTTTGTTACCCATGTGATAGTCTCCAACCTTTGGGGATCGAGATCACCCTTTGGGCCCTGTAAGGATTTAGTTAAGTACTAGTTTAGTGGGTTATCCAGACTGGTTTGTGACATTATGACTACCACTGTAGCTTGTTTCAATTTTATATGAACTTCTAGAAACTATATTAGATTTGATGTTAAAATGAACACCATCAAGATAATTCTTGTAGGAATTCTTAATGATTTTAAAACTACTAACAAAGTTCAAGATGGGTCTATGATTAATTATATCATTAATTTGGTTATCACCAAAACTGTGTGGGTGAGAGTATTACCTAGAAAACTAGTGAAATATGTTTATGTGAAATGGATTCCCCCTTGGAATAACTAGAACATAGTTAATATTGACAGGGTAGACATGGGTGATCTTGGGCCTGAAGGATGTGGAGGAATCTTAAAAACATGTTAAAAATTTATTAAAGGGTCCTTCTACCAAACTTTCAGGATCTTAATCACTTATGAATAAGAGATACTAGCTATAAATAATGCAATTGATCATGCCTAACAACACAATTGGAACTACCTTTAGGTAGAAATCTATTGAATTATGGTTATTTAAGCCTTTGAATCATATACACCCATAGTTCCTTGGACCATTCTTTCAAACTGGATTAAGTGTTTAAAGTCTCTGGAGGGGATGCATGTTAGTAGTTCTCTCACATATATATACATGGAAAGAAACATGGTGGTAGATGCTATCTCAAAGAAATTGGGTAAAGAAAAGGTTTAATACCATTCTTTATATCTCATGAATTGTTTTATGTATTTTAATCATACCAATGTGGTTGGTGAGGTTTATACTCATACTCTATGCTCTACTTTATAACCCCCTCTTTTTTTGTTAATTTAATGGGTGAGGTTCCTTGACCAAAATCCAAGAATGATTTTTATTAATTATTATTAATTATATTATTAATTATAGTTAATTATAATATTAATTATTATTAATTATAGTATTAGTATTATTAATGATTATAAATTTCAATAAAAATTATTATTAATTTCATTATAAATTATTATTAATTACACTATTAATTTTTATTAATTAAATTATAAATTATTATTAATTATTACCAAGAGTAATTAATATTCTAATTAATAATGCTGTTAATAATAATTAGTTATGTTATTATTACTAATCGATAATGTAATTAATAATAATACCATCATTATTAATTAATTTCATTATTTCTAATTATTATTAACTCTTGTATTAATAACTATTTATTACATTGTTAATTATTACTAATCATATTATTAATTAAATTATTACCATTAATTGTATTATTTATTATTAAAATGGATGTTGAGGATCAATCATGCATCTTACCGGCCAAGGGATCAAGTCCCTCACCTTTCCTATTTTTCTGATTTTGGGAATTTATTTACACCTCATGTGCTGTTGGAATGTGGATAGGTGACTCATGTGACATAGGGTGCTAGTTAGGTAGTTTGGGATGTGTGTATGACATCACCATGAATTTAAGGGTGGCTTGGTCAAGGAAATTAATGGGTGTGATGTGGATGGCGTCACATGATAACAACCACCGATGAGCTTCCAAGATATATATATATACGAGAAAAATATAAAAATAGTTTTTTTCCATAATATATACATTAAATGTGTTAATAATCTATCTATATTAGGCACAAGGAATCGCAAATCACATAGAACACCCACACCTAGACACCCAAGTGGGTTAGGCCCCATCCCTCCCCAAAAGGAATGAAAATCACTAACTGAACCTATCATATTAAATAATTATAGTTCAAAGGCTCAAGTTATTAATGGTCTAAAAGCTTAGTTGAATGTGACATTTTAGGGTCCTGAAAACTTCACCAATGGAAGAAAATACTCCCACAATCACTTTGTAGAATGAAGAAAGCATTCCTACAAGTCTAGTAAAGTGAGTGGACTAAAATTGAGTTTCAAACTTCAGAATAAACTTGAAGGAATTGAATTTATCAAAGAGTTTTAAGTAACCCATGTACCATCACCAGGAAGGGTTCACGGACTGCATGAACCGCAAACCACCGATACGTGGAACGACCCACGAGGCACTGGCTTGTGAGGCGATGACTGGCGAACCCAGGAATCCGCAAACCAAATCACTGGCAGAATCAAGTGCACAAAGTCCATCTGCATACCGTCTCGTGAACTTAGTAGTTCATGGATGAAGAAAATTGGCAAGGTTCCGTGAACTATGAGTTATGAACCATAGCTTCCATAGACCCCGATTGACCAAGTCTTTCACAGATCAAGATATCTCTTCATGGGCTTCCACAAATGGTGCTGCATTCCCATAGATATGATTTCCCCATTGCTCTATAAAAGGAGCACAGAAGGAATTGAGAATAGACGGATGAAGAAAGCACGAAGGAGACCCTAGAGGTTGGAAGGAAGAATTCAGAGAGGATTTTGGCTTCAGTCTCGGATCATCGATGAAGTCCAAATTGAAAACCAAGTTTCCACAGGAATAACCAACCGTGAACCATAAAATGAAAAAACTTAATAATAATGTGAGAACCATGAACCTAATTGGTGAAATCATGAACCATATATTCCTCAAGGATTAACTCTCCACGAATGATAGTATCCCGGACCCTCCTTTGATATGGTGTTCCTCATAGTGTATCGCTATGCAGAATTAACTTGGCACTGCATACTGCATCGTTATGTGGATGGAACCCGAAGCGGCATGGATGACCGCATCCAGGACCATGTACCACTTTGGTTCATGGTGGTCCTTGCTCAAGCCCACTTACTACTCCAGTACGCAGATGAACCATTTACCCGCATACCACTATGGTATGCGGAGCTCCCCCCATCCCTCATAAGAAAACAGTACGTGGAATGGGGCATCTTTCGGTGTTCTTCCCTACAACTCCAATCTTTCCCCTTCGCTACCATCCAGTCCTCCATGTATTTTACATGAACCAGTCCCCCGACATCAGGACAAAGTCTCCTCCAAAGCCACCAGACCCGTATGATCTGATCATCGGGCACATCAGTCCAACCCTTTGAGTTTACATAATCATGGTAAGAGGAGTCACGAAGGCTCTCCCCACAACTGTTCAGACTCTAGGGATGTCTATAAGTATACATTCCCATGGTAACCCAGAGTCCAACCTTGGTATGCTGAAGTGAACCTCCCCGTTCTAGGGATTAAGGGTGATAAATTTCTTTTCCATTTAATGAGGAATGATAATCAGTTGAAATAATCATGTTCACTTCTTCTTTTGACAATAGGAGACATTCCTACCCTTTCCCATAACGCGTTCTAGGGCACTCCCCCTGAGGTAAGTCCCCAATCTTCTGAGGTCTGAGCTACATGACCTCCAATGTCATTCCACATTAAAAGGTTCATCGCTCTATGCCCTCACCCACCATCTCCCCTGCCTCTTCCACTGTAGGCCCGCCCTATCCCATCAGTGGGAGAGGAGGTGTGTGATTGATTGGATCTATCACAACCTCTTGATGCTCACACCGAGTATGACTCACATGGGATTAGAGATTTGTGATGATCATAATTTACACACAACCGACCCTTATTAAACTATGAGAAGTCTGATTCCTAGTCAATCCAGGATATGTAAGATGCTTTCTTGAAGGCCCGAGATCAGAAGGGTGACCTTCCAAAAGTGTTTACCCAATTATGTACCCTTAAATGGGAAACTTCTATGCGTAAGCCCCAAGTTTCCTAAACTATTTGGGATATGATTCCTCTCTCGAGGATATGTAGTAATCCCATATTATGGGTCTGATCCAAAAATCAATTCACCTTCCATCCCCCCTAGATGACAAAAAACTCCAGAGCGCCTTATTGCATGGCTTAAGTCTGCATTGCCTCTGTAGTATCAAATCCTTGTATTCCTATAACGATCCTTCAAACCAGGGGTAGCCCATGGACACAATCTTTGGTAATGAACCAAGGATTCAAAAATATATGAACATGACTTAAATCTATAAGAGTCCCGAAATAGGTAATAATTCCCCCCTAAAAAGGGTGCGATGAGCCCAACCTTCCATCCTCTCGACCAATGGAGTCCTTAAGTTTCGTTGGCCAAATCATCATCTAATGAGAACCTACCTTTGGAAAGAAGGTCCATAAATC
Organism: Viscum album; assembly: GCA_963277665.1. NCBI lineage: Eukaryota > Viridiplantae > Streptophyta > Magnoliopsida > Santalales > Viscaceae > Viscum > Viscum album. The sequence continues at coordinate 1,221,575,600 of OY728148.1, read as the reverse complement.
ATGGATATCCGGTTCTTTGGTTGTTCTGGCTCCATGAATACACCTATTAGAGACCATCTAAGGAATTTATATCCCAATAGGACCGATTTCACAAATACTTGACCCCATTAAATCGCCTGCTGGGACTATTTGACTGTGGAAACTCCTTTACAATACAGAAGGGATAAACTTCCCAGTCCCTATGGGGCTAATAAAATTCCCCCTTAAAGGATAATGATGTGGATTGGGCCGAAACAAAGATGGTGACGTGAAAGTTTTTATAATAACAGACTAGTGTTTGTCACCCGTCGAACCATTTTGCATTTTCCCCCACCGCGCACCCACGTTGCCTCAGAGGCAAAACAAAAATGGTGAAACCGACATGAATCCTTAAACAAGGTGTTGGTCTTACCCCACTCAAGCACCTTCGCTTCAGAAAAAAAGGGGGGAAGGAGGCCAAGATAAATCGTCAAATATGCATATGTTCAAGAGAATGCTACCTTGACGGGGTTTTGTGGTTTGTATATGTCATATATGTATATTTAAATTTCCCACAAAGAAACCTTCGATCCAAATGACATCCTGATGACCAATATAGACACACGCCTCTGTAATCTCGCAGGCATCTAGGGCCCCAATAAAGAGCAGGACCCCCTCACTGACCCAACATCTTCAACACTGGGTATCAAACACACTGATCAAAGAGTAACACAGAAATAGTACTCTCCCCATGGTGGAGGATGAAAGAAAATCCCTCCAGTCCCAAAAATCTTGCTAGATGCTTACTCATCTGCAGCTGGTGCCCCAACACAAGGCGGCCCCTGTGGTCATCTCAAACTGTTTCAGGATCTTGTCCCTAGAACATGACAACGAGTGCCTCCCTTATCTTAGGGAGGCAGATGGAGTTGATGCTAACAACTTCATCTCAACCATACAGGGGTCCTACTCATAGGACCCTACCAGAGAGCTTCACTACTGACATCGGTCAACCAAGTTTCCTCACGCTGAATATGACCTTATGGAAAGGGCACCTGCTGAAGTCTAGAAGACTCGGGCCCCTCAGGCTGCCACCAAGGGCATAAAATATATAATTAAGAACAGGCTATCACCTTGGTTCCTGAGGAACAACTCCACCGTAAAAACATGACTAAATCCAATGGGTAGACATACAAATCCATCCCCTCCACTCAATCCCACCACATAAATAGGGTGGAACAATACGAACATGTACATGTTCTAGCTAGTGATCTCCAGTCCTACCGTGTAGATAGAACAAAAAATTATAGGAAGATACAGATATATATCAATGCATAAGAAACCCACCATATAAATAGGGAGGAATCCAGATACATGCAGGCAAAAATACCTACTGATGCATATCAATCCCACCATCCAAATAGAGAGGCAAGCAAATATGAGCAGAGTCAAATTTCTGTGGATGCATACAAAGCCTGTGAGAAAAATATGGAGGAAAGTGAGAAGATAAAAATCCCCACTCATGAATATGAATCCCACCAGTCAAATACAGTGGATACTAGAGAAGAAAATCAGTGGCATACATGTTCCTCTATCTCAGCACAAGATAACTGCTAGTATATACTAGCAACCCATGGGGGATCGGAGTAGGCACAAACTCCTGCTCCGACATCGGAATGGGCCTTCATACCCGTTCCAACCAAAGATGTATCTCAACAAATCTTGAAAATGATGGAATATCAAATGTCAATTCTATAACATATCCTCCAAACACGATAAGGTATCATTGCATCGGCAGAAAAGGCAAGAAACCCAGCCCATGACCCAGTTTCCTCGAGCAGAATGACTTACTCACAAAATGGGTTAGTCACTCCAGAGTAGTTATGCATCCCTTATCCATTCCAGGAGGTTCTAAGGAAATATCCTATAATACATGGACAACTGTATCAGGAACAAATACCCGTTCCAACTGGGGGACGCTGATCCAATGTGTTGTCTACTCTAGGGCAGGCATACATCCCTACCAAAACTCAAGATGTTCTTCTGTATATCCGAGTGGCTTCACGGTACCCAACAAGATAGGGAACCATATATGAAGGCCATTACCAATAGCAGGTGACCCTGATTACCCACAAAAAAGTTCTAAAAAATGAAATGCACCAAAGGAAATTGGAAAATGAAGAGTACATACATGATCCTAATCTGATTTGAGATGGGGTTATTGACGCCCTTGAGAATATATTAATAAATAATCAAGACCCTATCAGTCCATTACCAAATTATGGAAGTGGTAGTAGCAATTGTGAAGGCCCTCCCCACAATGTTGCTACCAATAGCTCTAAAGGTCCTCCCCAGAGAACCCACAGGGGCTTACTCCATGGGCCAGGAATGATTGATCACGAGAGCCTATATCCTAATCCATGTCAGGGTAGCCCTCCCCTTGACCTAAAGATAATACAGCAAGAAGGTCCTCCCCTTGTTGTCTTCTGCCCTGATGGTCCTCCCCAGGGTATACGTTGTAGATATGCTTCTCCCTGTAGTTGGACATTGAGTCATGATGGTAGTCCTCGCCATGATGATAGTCATTGTGAAGGGCCTCACTGCAATGGAAGTTTATGTGAAGGCCCTCCCCATAGTAATATCAAGCAAAGAGAAGGTCCTACCCTCATTACAGTACATCTTGAAGACCCTTCCCAGGATGTACAGTGCATAAATTCTACCTACAGCTAGATATCAAGCTATGATAGTAGTCCTCACCATCATAGTAGTCATTAAGAAGGTCCTCCCCTTAGTGACATCAAGTAGCAAGAAGGTCCTCCCCTTATTGTAGCCCACCCTAAAGGTCCTCTCCAAGGTATGTGCCATAGGAAAACTCCCTGTAGTTGGACATCAAGTTGAAATGGTATCCCTCACCATTGTAACACCTATTGTGAAGGTTCTCCCCACAATCAAAGTTTATATAGGCAAGAAGTCCCTCCCCTTTCTAGAACAAATGTGAGAAATTAATCCTATGCTGAGGTGCTCGGAAATATGGAGTTAGACATATTAGGCACTCCGTCTATGACGAGTGATATCCTTTCTCAACCAGAGGATGGTTCGGGGCCACGCTCATCTTCTGAGCCACCTTCGTGCCGTTCACATATCAATGAGGCTCCCACCAACTCAGCTACTTGGGATGGAATTATTAAGAAGTAGTCATAATGGGCATATAAAGTAGAGGAGTCCCTGAAAGAACAACAGTAGGATATGTTTCTTGTGAGAAGACAACTAGTTAAGGATAACATACTAGTGATGTATTGGCCTACGACCACTTCTCACTTCGACATACCAAGGGATTTGTATGAGGAATGAATGCATGAAATTCACCTCAATATGTGGACAACTCTTTTCCAGCTAAAAGAAAATTTCTTGCCCTGTAAAGGGTATGCAGACCATGTCAACATATTAGGAGAGCTTTTCCATCTAATCAACCTGGATTCCATCCCGTCTGCACAACATCCACGATCAGAAAAGCGAAAGAAAAACCTTGAACTATATTGCCTCCATGCACTACACAAGTTGTGCTGCCTCATTAAAAATGCCCCGACTGGAGTTCATATTTGGGGATGAGGAGAACATGGAACTCTACACTTCACCCCATGTACCATCCAGCAGACCACATTGGAAATGACATATTGCAATGTCATTACCCGAAGGTAGCAGTCAAATGAAATCCCTACTTAGGAAAGATGGAATATTCGACAAAAAACAGCCCGGAGTAAGTCTCAAAAGCGCCAGGACTGACGAGATCAAGCCATCCAAAATCTTATAATCTAGACAACTGAGAACATTTAGTTGGATTCCCACCTAAGGGAAGTCAACAAGCAAGCAGTGCTAATGTCTTCAAAAGATGATAAATCCCATGCAAGTTCAACTCCATACTTAGCTCACACCCGCACAAGAGTGCGTGAAATAAAAAAGGTGGTAATAGGGATAGCTACCGCTGCAATACATAAAAAACCCCAATCCACAGGGATGGGGGAATTTTTACTTCAAAATGACCCTGTAAGACGAACAAATTCAGGCTATAGTGCATCAATGGAAGAAGGGATAAACCCCAGACTTGTGGGATGAGGGAATTTTTACCTCAAGTTCCTACACAATGGACGTCTATCTTTTCCCATCTGGGAAGAATGATGAGCAGAGAATTCATCTGTTCCACCCCATCTTGCGGTTCCTAAGACACATTACGAGGTCAGATTAGGGCTCCCTTCAAGTCAATCTTCACCAAGAATCCTGAATAATACTGTAAAATGGAAGTAAAAAGTCTAAGAAAGGATGTAGAAATCCTTCCTACCATTTGGAACCAGGTAAACCACCCCCAATGTTGTATACATCAGTGAAAGTGGTAAACATAAACTCTAAAAATCTTATAGGAAATGATACAAAAGGAGAGGACGCAAGAGAAGATGGTTCCCTCCTAGAGGCATCCCACACCAAGCCTGATGGTGTGCATACCTAGAACCAAAGAGCAGTCTTAAATTTAGGCTCCCCCTTAGCTAATCCATCATTAACTCCCTCGTATAATTCCAACAAGGAGAAAAATAAATTCCAGGTCATCTATGACCCACCTCCTCCTCCTCCTGAGAATGTGTCCCTCACTATTAAGAAAAGATTCACCAAGAAGGAGGAATAAATGAAATAGATCAGGTGAATTAATGTTGAGCTGTGTCGATAGATCTATCTTTATGGATGTGTTCCCCCTACGGAACATCAAAAGGTGTTCCCAGAAGAGGTTCCCTTGCCATAGAAACTCATCCCAGTGAATGAAGTCAAGCTCAGAGGCCTGTCCAACCCTACACTGAGACTATCAAACTACTTAAATCCATACTCTAAAGGACATAAATACTTCCCTCCACTAGGAAATTAGCCATAGCATATTTAGGTGAACCCACAAAGGATACCCCCCAAATGGGTATCCACCCCAAATTCCAGTAGCACTGGCACGTCCATCTTTGGCCACTATTGCACCTTCCCAAGCTCAAGTCTGGCAGGATATGCATCAAGGGCTCTTGAATATTTTAGTTCAATTAACAACTTGATTATAATCCATGGAAGGGATAAATGATCTGATACAACTGGAGAGAAAACCCCTAATTGGGTGAGCAACGTTCCTCTACCACCGAACTTAGGAAACCTTGTATTCCTAGTGTTCAATAGACCGAGTGACCCGAAACAAAATTTGATGCACTATGCCTCTTACTATTATCCCATGATGGGCACTCTGAAGCAGCAAGAAGCAGTAAAACTCAAATGCTTCGTGCGAACCCTCTAGGTTTCATCCTTCGTATGGTATAATAGCTTACTAGCTAACTCAATCATAGGTTGGGAGGACCTCCATTGATAGTTTATCTTCTAGTTCAGTTCGAAATTGTCTAATACAACAGTTAGTGATCTCATGGACTGTAAGAAATGAGATAATGGAAGAATTTTAGACTTCATTTCCAGATGGAAAGGCCTTACCTATTACCTGAACTGGTCACTCCCCCAAGATGAAATGATCACTATGTGCATCGATAACCTATGTGATGAATTATGAACACCGCTCATCCCAGTGAAGTACATAAGTGGGTTCTGAGGTTTCTCTGTCATTTCCCAAAGGATAGAAGACTCCTTGCAGTAGAATAATCTCAAGTCCTTATTGGCCCCATCAGCCCCAGGAAAAAGGGCGGGAAAAGCTAAAGAGAATTCTGTCACGCTTAAGCCACCCCAACACCAGCTCTAGTCGCAAGGCCTCCACTGAACTGTGTGGGACCCCTATATGCCAAAATCCACCCCAACCTCAAAAATAAGAGAAAAATATGCTAAAATTAATTAATTAGATGAGAATAGAAATAAATTATACTCGTTCTGAGATGACCAAGTCCGCAGATACTTCATAGACGCCATGAATTGCAACTTGATCTAGCTACCAGAGCCCAAGTGAACCGATGAAGTGGGTCTCTAAGTCCATCCAAATTATTGTCCCTATTAATGGATACTGAGGAACACCATCTAGGAATGATTTTTCTTCAAGTATCTCCTACAAAAGATGTTGGATTCTGGGAAAGTCGATTTGGGTCCACCGCAAACACAAGTGGTGTATGTCTCCACCTTAACCCAAGGGAGGAAGAGGAATGGAAAGTAGTCACCATAAAAAAGGAGCAAAAATTTGACAATTGGAAGACCCATAAAATAGTCAACTGAGATCATGGAATCCTCCAGGTGTAGTTGAAACAACCAACTTTTCCCCCAAAATCCCCTGATGCAACACAAGCATCATCCTCAACCCTGTAGTCCTCTAAGGTCTAGAAGGGAAGAAAGCAGAAGAAAGAAGATGGGATGATACAAAATCCAAATCCAGTATTGATGATTTTGGACTTCTTGATGACATAATTGGTACAATGGGCACCGTCCTTCCAAACAGGACAACATGCACCGCCCTGCCAAATGGCACCATTAGAAGGAGAGAGTCAGGAAGAAACATTTTCGGATCAAGAACTGATATTTGGTTCTATTAATGACACTCACTTGATGAATCCATTCTTTGATGGAGACTATGACCGCAAACCCAAATTCCCCATGTACAACCAAAGAGTTGGAGGAAAAGGTCGTAGAGTCTGAGGGTTCCCTATAAGGCATAATCGTGATAGGAGTCAAATTCCCAGCCACACCTTAACTCAAACCGTTAATGTTGTGGAGACTCATGGAAGGACCCTCCGACAAACACAACGGGAACCAGAATGTTCCTCTGCCCCCACCGGAAGAAATCCGAGCCCAGTAATTTTGGAATATCCATTGGGGGAGGAACATATATACAATCTCCCAAGGCATATAGGTAGACCAGTTCAGACAAACTCGGAAAGGACCGTAGTGCCACCGGTTCCTATTACAGAGGCCAAACTGTCTGCATCCAAATCTCAAGACCCTAAAGTGTCTATGAAATATCACCCCTGAGCTGGGAAGCACCGACCTTTATAGTAAAAATATGATATTCTAAAGCATCTAGCTTTATCACTGGAGAAGCTATCAATTCGGGATGCCTTGAGTCTATCCACAGACCTTAGGGAGGCACTCATCAAAGCCTTACTAAGTCCCCAATAATTTGTGGCCGAAGTAACAGTGGCCGAAGTCTATAGAATGGAGACCAATCCTATATAATTCCATACCATCATCTCCTTCACAGACAAGGATGAAGACGCCATTATCCAGGGGCACATAAAACCCTTATATTTGTCTGACAAGATAAATGGAATTGATGTTCGGAGGATTTTCATTGACAAAGGCTCTAGATTCAACCTCCTCCAACTGTGAACACTTCATTATCTGGGTTATGATGAGGATAATTTAAAACCTTGCACCAAAACTCTAATGGGACATGAAAAAAGTGAGAAGAAGCCGTTGGGACAAATCAAGCTTAAAACTTGTCTTGGAGACCTCATGTCTGATTCCAAGTTTCTAGTAGTGCGGAAAATTACGACCTTCAACATCCTATTAGGGAGGCCCTACCTACATCAACATGATATAATTCCATCATCATACCATCAGTGCGTCAAATATTGATCTAATGGAAAAAATGAGACATTTCATGCTGATAAATCCCCATTCGAATCCTATGAGTCACATTACATTGATGCAGGGTTCTATAAACCAAAAGAGAACTAGTATTTGGATGAAAAAGTTGGCTAGATCACTACACTTAATGAATTGGAAATGGATCTTGTCGATCCCCTCAAAAATCTTGGGGAAGAGTTTGTATTACCCATCAACCAGGTTGAATGCATAAGTTCAAGCTCGAATATAGACTCAATCGTCTGCATGATCTCCGTTACAGGTGACAAGTCCAAAGACACTAAAGAGTGGGATGACTCCTATGATGTCAAGGAAATCCCTAATAAATATGATCCCTGACCATCCTTAGGACCCCAAGCCATTCCTGTATTACTCACTAAGGCAGAAAATGCTTTCTCTCCCAACACTAGATATTTCATCTCAAAAATCCTCTCTCCATCAGAAGAGGAAGAAGATAATGAAGAAGATGATGATAAAGAAGAAGAAGAAGAGGAGGAGGGAGACCTCAAATATTCTCCTACCACATTCAAAGAAGGTGTCTCCACCACAATCGATGAAATTAGGGAGATAATCCTGGGCACTAAATACGACTCGTGGCCCACTCTGATTAGTGTGGCTATGCCTGTATAGAAGCAATAGGCATATACCTCCTTCCTGAAGAAGAATCGAGATGTGTTTTTATAACGACCCATACTATACATACATTGTTAATACATCGAAATTGAAGCACACTTATTACAACGTATGACAAAACCACAAAGGACCGTATAGGTATAGTGTCTTTAGAAACTGGGAAACATAAACAACTGGTTCATAAATCTTCTACAGTGTCTCCCATTTATTTCATCATATCTAGGGTCCCTTTTAGCATATTCTACTTAATATCCATCTTCCTGACCTGGGGAAAAGAAAACATAAAAGGGTGAGCTCAAATGCTCAGCAAGGGCAAATAAAGGAAATAAAAATCATATCATATCTTTTTGAAAATCAAAACCTGCAAAAGAGATCATAATATCTTATCATGGAATAAATCATAGAAGTGAAAATGAGATCCCCATAATCATAAAATAAGACTTGAAGCTTTGTGGCATGCACACATAATCATGGAAAATCATTTCTTGTTAGTCATGACTCATTGCCAAGACTATCTTAGTGGACAAAGTCCCTTTCTGAACCGAGTTCACTCCTCGTTTCAGTCCTGTATCCCTGAACCGAAATAACCTTCCGTTCCAGCCATGTCTATCTCATGAGATATAAAATCTTTACCCAATTCATTGGAGGGAGATATAGGTCCCACCCATCTTATAATGAATCCTTTCTTATGTGTGCCACATAATCATAAACCATACATCATAGCGTAACCCATGTAATAAAAATGGGATTCTTAAACAACATGACATCATAAAACAATTCATATAAGATAAAGGAATTCATAAAAATGTTTCCATCACAACATAATCAAATCCATTTAATAATAGGGATAAAAACAGAACCCTTTATTATCTTAGATGGAAAATAATTTTGATAAAACACTTGAACTCCATTCTTGAGGAAAATATCCTTTCTTCTTCAAAAACATTTTTCCTTTCATAACATGTCATACAACTTTAAAATAAAAGAATTTGATTAAAAATAAACTTGAAAACTTGTAAAGGAAGTTTCTTGGAAATAATGTTTTAAAAATCCATTCAAGCCGTATAAGTTAAAAAAAACATTCTTCGTACTTTTGTCGGAAAAGTCAAAAAGTACCTCGTACGACAAAAGATTCCTTTCATACATATTACTAAAAACTCACCGAAGGGTAAAAATGGATTTAAAAAATTGTAGGTGGATGGAAATAATATTACATATTGATGAAACATGGATGTGGATGATAAAATACACCCCAGTAAATACTTACGAATAAACAATCTCGGATAAAAATGAGATTGTGATATTTCCCTTACCTTAGGTCCGATTTGCTTTGTTCGTGTCCGAAACTCCTATATAATGGTTTAAATAATGTTATTGACTTATTCCAGAATCATACATATTGATATGATATCATATATGGTCATATTATTAGCTTCTTGTTAGTAATATTTCATTGTTACTTGTTACTCGGGTCTTTATAACTTTTTGTTCTTATGCGTGTTTTGTCGAATAAATTCTTATTCTTATCTTTAGGTTATAGATAATTCATTTAAATAATGTTATTATTGTAGTATATACCATATTCATTCATTCAATTCATTTATATAATCATTATGAAATGAAGATCATGTAGAACGAGTCGCATCACATCGTGGAGACGGTATTCCGTACGTACGCACAAGTGATGATATCGTTCCTATGATCGTGGAATTGTATTGGAGTATATATATATTATTTCAGTATCAATATTACTTCATAATAATCATATATAGTTACTCATTACACCATTATACCCATCCTTGTAAGGTGATGGTGGAAAATAGATTACACCACGGCGTGGAGACGGTATTCCGTACGTACGCACGCGCGGTGATTTCATTTTTCCGTAGGATGGATAGAAGGTGAATTAGGGTTGTTTCATATTTATAATAACATATCAGTATGTAATTAATACTGATGTTATTACTTTATCATGAAACAACTAAAGAAGAAGAAGTTGAAGAAGAAAGAAATTGAAAAGATCGGTAATGGATATTACCTCTTCTTTGGAACGCCTCTTTGAATCCTCCACTTATGGAACTAAGATTAGTCTTTGGAGAAGACCAGGACCTCTAGGATTATTCTAGGGAAGTGTAGAGGAGAAAATGGCAGGGGTTGGCCGAGCTTGAGTGCTCAAAATTGGTGTGAGGAGGAGGGGGAGGAGGTGCCCTTTTATAAGGGAGGAGAGGGGCACCTTAGGAATATCTCAAAATATTATTTTATATTAAAGTCAAAATCGGTTTATAATGGTTCCAAAGGGTCTTATTTCGAAGCTAAAGTGGGTATGGGTCGAAATCCTATCAACCAATAGGATTTAGACAAGTTTAGGGTATTATTTTAACCTTATCAATTAGATTTAACTCTAAGTTAATTAATTTAACTTTTACCGTGTCTTTTTGTTTTCTTTCACTATATGGTTAATACACTTACTATAACATGCCAAACGAACCCCAAATTGTTTATTATTAATATATATATCCTTATCTAAGTCATTTGGCCAAACCTTAGATTTTTAGGAATAAAATAACAATTAGTAATATAATATTTGATTTAAAAACTATTTTGTGTCAATTTTGACACTATTTGATATATGATTTTTGTGAAAGTCATAACAGAATTATATGTTCGAAACAAGTTGATTAAATCAACACTAATATATCATAGTAACCTAGAAAATTAGTGGAATTCATAAAAAGTCTCAAATTACATTTATTTCGGTGTTTATAACATCAATTATGTCAATATTTCATTAATAAGATAATTACTGCATCATCTTTGTGTCATAAATAAATTAAATTATTTGATGTCTAAAAATTACAAATAAAATATCATCATGTAGGAAATCTTTTTAGATTTCTAATGAATATTTACAATTGAATTTATCTTATATATAACCCCATATTAAAAATGATTTACTTATTAAACTTTGATTTTAACTATTTTAACCCTTCTTTAAATAAATTAATAATAAATGTCCTAATCTAATCCAAGTGGGCCTAAATGGTCATATTTTATTCCTAAGTTTGTTTTTGGTCGAATTACACTTGTCCAATAGAATTAGGACATGTGTTAGGGTAATATTAATATCATATTTACCCTTAGTTACCCTATTTACTATTAACCGCGGTAAAAATAGTAAAAAGTTACTATTCACCAAAAAATTATTTTTATCTCATTGAACCACATTTTAGTCCTTGATATTAACTGTGTCTCTCGGATTTTCGAAATTCCAATCACAGAAGCGGTAAAATTAAGTTTTATGCAAAATTCAGTTTTTTTAACCTACCACTTAGTGGTTTCACTATTCATCAAAAATTGAAAGTTTTCAGAAAAATACCAAAATTTCACCCTAGGCTAATTTCGATATTCTGAGTCCAAAAATGAAGTCCATTTTGAAAAATAAAATTTATAAAATTTCAAAAAGTGGTTATTACTATTCATAACGGCTAGTTTTAATAGCATATTGTTGTTTAGTGAAACTCGGTATTGCGTACGACGCAAGCTATCGAGGAAGGTCGCGATTGCGTGTAAAGCAAGCCAAGCAAGTGTTGTGTAGAAAAAGATTCCTTTAATGATTTATATAACATAAAAGTCTCGGGTGTTACATTCTACCCCCCTTAAAAGAATTTCGCCCTCGAAATTCATCACTTTGTAACAAACAGATGAGGATACTTCTCCCTCATCATATCCTCAAGCTCCCATGTAGCTTCTTCAAGTTGGTGGTTCCTCCATAAAACTTTCACCAAGCGAGTGGTCTTGTTTCGTAGGACTTTTTCGCTACGATCCAGAATCTCTATCGGCTGTTCTTTATAAGAAAGATCTTGCTCCAGCGGTACAACTTCTGAGCTGAGTACATGTGAAGGATCTGGTATGTACTTTCTCAGGAGAGATACATGGAACACATCGTGAACTTGAGAGAGATTCGGTGGAAGCGCCAATCGGTAAGCTACCTTCCCAACACGATCCAGTATTTCGAAAGGACCGATATATCTAGGGCTCAACTTCCCCTTCTTTCCAAATCTCATAACCCTCTTCCAGGGAGATATTCGTAAGAACACTTTATCGCCCACTTCAAACTCTAGGTCTTTTCTTCGGTTGTCGGCATAACTTTTCTGTCGACTCTGAGCTGCTCTTATGTGTTGTTGAATAGATCTGACCTTTTCTGCCATTTCATCAACGAGATCAGGTCCTAATAGCTTTCTTTCCCCAACTTCATCCCAACAAGTTGGAGTCATGCATTTCTTTCCATAGAGAGCTTCATAAGGAGCCATCTGAATACTGGAGTGAAAGCTATTATTATAAGAAAATTCCACCAAAGGTAGGTGTTGATCCCAACCTCCTTTGAAATCCATAGAGCAAGCTCTCAACATATCTTCTAGGGTTTGAATTGTTCTCTCAGACTGACCGTCTGTCTGGGGATGATAAGCAGTGCTGAAACTCAACTCGGTATCCAGAGTATGCTGAAGACTTCGCCAGAACTTCGAGGTAAATCTCGGATCTCGATCAGATATAATAGAAAGTGGTACTCCATGCAATCTTACCACTTCCTTTACATATATCCTGGCAAGCTGATCTAGAGAGAAATCCTCTCTAATAGCAATGAAGTGTGCAGACTTTGTAAGACGATCAACTATGACCCAGATAGCATTATTGCCTTTGGATGTTTTAGGAAGTCCTGTGACAAAGTCCATAGTGATGTTTTCCCATTTCCATTCGGGTATGGGTAATGGTTGTAACATCCCCTTAGACTTCTGTCTCTCAGCTTTAACTTGTTGAAAAACCAATCATCGAGAGACATATTCAGCAACATCTCTTTTCATGCCATCCCACCAGAAGTACTCTTTCAGGTCCCTATACATCTTCGTGCTTCCAGGATGAATAGAGAATGATGAACTATGAGCCTCATCCAGCAGCTCATTCTTTAATTCGGGGATGGGAGGAATGCAAACCCGATTCCTGAACTTTATTATCCCATCATAATCAAGGTTGAATTCAGAAACATTTCTCACCTTCTTTTGTAACTCGACATCTTCTTTCTGTGCCTCTTTAATCTTCACATGTATAGATGGTTGAACATTCATTTGAGAAAGATAAGATTTTTCCCCTTCCATTATAATTCCAAGATCCATCCTTTGTAAATCCATAAATATTGGATCTTTTGTGATCCTCATCATGGATAAACTAGCATGGTCTTGTCGACTTAATGCATCTTCCACCTTGTTTGCTTTCCCAGGGTGGTAATGGATTGAGCAGTCATAATCCTTAATCAGCTCCAACCATCTTCTTTTACGCATATTCAAATCCTTTTGTGTGAAAATATACTTTAAACTTTTATGATCAGTATAAATATCACACCTTTCACCATAAAGGTAATGCCTCCAAATCTTTAATGCAAAGATTACCGCAGCCAACTCCAAATCATGTGTTGGGTAATTTTGCTCATGGATTTTCAACTGTCGTGAGGCATAAGCTATCACCATATCATTTTGCATAAGAACACACCCCAATCCCTTCTTGGATGCATCACTATAGATCACAAACCTTTCTCCACTACAAGGCAGTGTGAGCACAGGTGCACTGGATAACCTTCTTTTCAACTCCTTGAAATTCTCTTCACATTCCTCTGTCCAGACAAACTTAACTCCTTTCCGAGTCAACTTGGTGAGTGGATTAGATAATCGTGAAAAATCCTTTACAAAACATTGATAATATCCAGCCAAACCAAGAAAACTTCGGATCTCAGTTACTGTTGTTGGTCTTGACCATCTTTCGATAACCTCTGTTTTTGCTGGATCCACAGATATCCCCTCTTTTGAGATTATATGACCCAAAAATGCAACTTTTTGAAGCCAAAATTCACACTTGGTAAATTTGGCATAAAGCTTCTCCTTTCTCAGGGTCTTCAATATAATTATCAAGTGATCTTCATGCTCTTCCTTGCTCTTTGAATAGACAAGAATATCGTCTATAAAGACTACCACAAATTGGTCAAGATAGTCTCTAAAAACTCTATTCATTAGATCCATGAAGATAGCAGGGGAATTAGTAAGACCAAATGGCATCACTATAAATTCATAGTGTCCATACCTTGTACGGAAAGCCGTCTTTGGTATATCCTCCCTTTTGACCCTTAATTGATGATACCCTGAACGAAGATCAATCTTGGAAAAGTATTGAGCTCCGCGTAGTTGGTCAAATAAGTCATCAATGCGTGGGAGAGGATATTTGTTCTTGATAGTGATCTTGTTAAGTTCTCGATAATCAATGCAGAGTCTCATTGATCCATCTTTCTTCTTAACAAATAGAACAGGTGCTCCCCAAGGTGACGCACTAGGGCGTATGAATCCCTTATCAAGATTCTCTTGGAGTTGCTTCTTCAATTCCTGCAACTCAATTGGGGCCATTCTATAAGGTGTCTTTGAAATAGGCAAAGCACCCGGTACGAGTTCTATTGAAAACTCAACTTCACGATTTGGTGGAAGACCCGGCAATTCCTCCGGAAAGACATCATCAAACTCTCGTACAATGGGCATATTCTTAATCGTGAGTTTCTCACCAACCATTTGAGATAAATAACCTTCATTTAGTGGAATCAATACCCATAAGATGGAAGAAATTTCCACTGGAAGGTTATATTCATCCTTGCATCGATAGACGATCGTAGATTGATCTGGAATATGAAATGTGACTTCCCTTCTTTGGAAATTGATATGAGCTTCATGTAGAGAAAGCCAATCCATGCCAAGAATCACATCAAATTCCACTAAAGGAAGGATCACAAGATTTGCAGGAAGCACTTTCCCACAAACTTCGATCGGAGAAGAATTATAAACTTTTGATGCGATTGATGTGCCATTAGGTGTTGTCACAGCTAACTCAACATCTAATTGTTGAGGTAATACGGTGATACCCTTAGAAAAGTCTTCAGAAATAAAAGAGTGGGTGGATCCAGAATCAAATAAAACATTTGCTACTTTAGAGTGGATGGTAAGTGTACCTTTCACCACATCGTTATCGTACTCCACATCGCTGATAGAAATTGCATGTGACTTTACTTTGTCTTTAGCCTTAAGATTTTGTTGACGTCGACCATCATCATCAACCCTTGGATTTGGGCATTGATTGGCATAATGCCCCATCTCCTTGCACTTGAAACATTGAAGTGTAGTAGGTTCATTCTGTGTATCCCTTCCTTTGTTTGCGTCTTTAGACATCTTCTTCCCATTATCACGGCATTCAAATGCCCGATGACCTTCTTTTCCACATTTAAAACATTTACTTGTCCCTTTAAGACAACTCCCTCCATGTTTCTTTCCACACTTTGAGCATAAGGAAAAGCTCATCTTCTTTTCCGTGTGCTCTTTAGATTTTTCTTTGAATTCCATCTTCCTCTTCTTATCAAACCCATGTGACTGATGGGTTACTCCAATCTCCATCTCGACTTTGAGAGCACATCGAACGATTTCCTCGTAGCTATTGAAGTCCCTTATGGCTAACGCCCTTCGAAGACTTGGTTTTAAGCCACTAAAGAATCGATCGATCTTACTCTCAGGTTGGATAATAATACCAGAAGCGTACCTTGCAAGTCTTGTAAAATTTGCTTCATAGGTACCAACAGATTCATCATCCCTTTGCTTCAGTTCAAGAAACTCTTTCTCCATCTTTGTTCGGAGAATACGAGGGAAGTACTTATTAAAAAATAAGTTCTTGAACTCGTCCCATTCCATAGACTCAATTTCATCCCTTTGCCTCGTATTCTTAACAAGATTCCACCATTGATCAGCATCTCCTTCCAAACGATACACTGCTAGGATGACTTTATCATGTTCAGAACATTGAAGAACTGAAAATATCTTTTCAGTAGTACTAATCCATTGTTCAGCAA
Source organism: Viscum album (assembly GCA_963277665.1). Lineage (NCBI taxonomy): Eukaryota > Viridiplantae > Streptophyta > Magnoliopsida > Santalales > Viscaceae > Viscum > Viscum album. Next base: position 1,221,559,498 of record OY728148.1, on the reverse strand, counting down.
CTAATGGATCAGTAGACCCGCTGAAAGAAGGTGGACGCTGCCTCATGAAGGATTCAACAGAATGTTGCTCCCTCCTTTGCTCGTTTGGAAATCCTGCATGATTTATAGCTTGAGAAAGTTGTGTGAGCATGGCTACAAGATTTTGCATTCCAGCTCCCATATCGTTTGGTTGCTCAGGGGGACAATCATTGCATTGCCCATCGCATTCCGCATTAACACGGTTCCTTCGGGTTCCATCCATTGACTAAAACCAAGAAGAATAGTGTGAGCAACACTAATTATAATAGGAAACCACATAATTCGAGAATAAAATTTTCATGCTTAAGGTCTTATCCTAGGTTATTCAAGGCCATTTCTAAAACACTAAGATTGTGTTCTATGCTTAGACTTATCCTTGGGGTTCTTACTAAGGCTTTCACATCCTAGTTTCCAAAGGTTGACTATACCTTTCCTCTGATACCAACTATAACGACCCATACTTTACATACATTGTTAATACATCGAAATTGAAGCACACTTATTACAACGTATGAAAAAACCACAAAGGACCGTATAGGTATAGTGTCTTTAGAAACTGGGAAACATAAACAACTGGTTCATAAATATTCTACAGTGTCTCCCATTTATTTCATAATATCTAGGGTCCCTTTTAGCATATTCTACTTAATATCCATCTTCCTGACCTGGGGAAAAGAAAACATAAAAGGGTGAGCTCAAATGCTCAGCAAGGGCAAATAAAGGAAATAAAAATCATATCATATCTTTTTGAAAATCAAAACCTGCAAAAGAGATCATAATATCTTATCATGGAATAAATCATAGAAGTGAAAATGAGATCCCCATAATCATAACATAAGACTTGAAGCTTTGTGGCATGCACACATAATCATGGAAAATCATTTCTTGTTAGTCATGACTCATTGCCAAGACTATCTTAGTGGACAAAGTCCCTTTCTGAACCGAGTTCACTCCTCGTTTCAGTCCTGTATCACTGAACCGAAATAACCTTCCGTTCCAGCCATGTCTATCTCATGAGATATAAAATCTTTACCCAATGCATTGGAGGGAGATATAGGTCCCACCCATCTTATAATGAATCCTTTCTTATGTGTGCCACATAATCATAAACCATACATCATAGCGTAACCCATGTAATAAAAATGGGATTCTTAAACAACATGACATCATAAAACAATTCATATAAGATAAAGGAATTCATAAAAATGTTTCCATCACAACATAATCAAATCCATGTAATAATAGGGATAAAAACAGAACCCTTTATTATCTTAGATGGAAAATAATTTTGATAAAACACTTGAACTCCATTCTTGAGGAAAATATCCTTTCTTCTTCAAAAACATTTTTCCTTTCATAACATGTCATACAACTTTAAAATAAAAGAAGTTGATTAAAAATAAACTTGAAAACTTGTAAAGGAAGTTTCTTGGAAATAATGTTTTAAAAATCCATTCAAGCCGTATAAGTTAAAAAAAACATTCTTCGTACATTTGTCGGAAAAGTCAAAAAGTACCTCGTACGACAAAAGATTCCTTTCATACATATTACTAAAAACTCACCGAAGGGTAAAAATGGATTTAAAAAATTGTATGTGGATGGAAATAATATTACATATTGATGAAACATGGATGTGGATGATAAAATACACCCCAGTAAATACTTACGAATAAACAATCTCGGATAAAAATGAGATTGTGATATTTCCCTTACCTTAGGTCCGATTTGCTTTGTTCGTGTCCAAAACTCCTGTATAATGGTTTAAATAATGTTATTGACTTATTCCAGAATCATACATATTGATATGATATCATATATGGTCATATTATTAGCTTCTTGTTAGTAATATTTCATTGTTACTTGTTACTCGGGTCTTTATAACTTTTTGTTCTTATGCGTGTTTTGTCGAATAAATTCTTATTCTTATCTTTAGGTTATAGATAATTCATTTAAATAATGTTATTAGTGTAGTATATACCATATTCATTCATTCAATTCATTTATATAATCATTATGAAATGAAGATCATGTAGAACGAGTCGCATCACATCGTGGAGACGGTATTCCGTACGTACGCACAAGTGATGATATCGTTCCTATGATCGTGGAATTGTATTGGAGTATATATATATTATTTCAGTATCAATATTACTTCATAATAATAATATATAGTTACTCATTACACCATTATACCCATCCTTGTAAGGTGATGGTGGAAAATAGATTACACCATGGCGTGGAGACGGTATTCCGTACGTACGCACGCGCGGTGATTTCATTTTTCCGTAGGATGGATAGAAGGTGAATTAGGGTTGTTTAATATTTATAATAACATATCAGTATGTAAGTAATACTGATGTTATTACTTTATCATGAAAAAACTAAAGAAGAAGAAGTTGAAGAAGAAAGAAATTGAAAAGATCGGTAATGGATATTACCTATTCTTTGGAACGCCTCTTTGAATCCTCCACTTAAGGAACTAAGATTAGTCTTTGGAGAAGACCAGGACCTCTAGGATTATTCTAGGGAAGTGGAGAGGAGAAAATGGTAGGGGTTGGCCGAGCTTGAGTGCTCAAAATTGGTGTGAGGAGGAGGGGGAGGAGGTGCCCTTTTATAAGGGAGGAGAGGGGCACCTTAGGAATATCTCAAAATATTATTTTATATTAAAGTCAAAATCGGTTTATAATGGTTCCAAAGGGTCTTATTTCGAATCTAAAGTGGGGATGGGTCGAAATCCTATCAACCAATAGGATTTAGACAAGTTTAGGGTATTATTTTAACCTTATCAATTAGATTTAACTCTAAGTTAATTAATTTAACTTTTACCGTGTCTTTTTGTTTTCTTTCACTATATGGTTAATACACTTACTATAACATACCAAACGAACCCCAAATTCTTTATTATTAATATATATATCCTTATCTAAGTCATTTGGCCGAACCTTAGATTTTTAGGAATAAAATAACAATTAGTAATATAATATTTTATTTAAAAACTATTTTGTGTCAATTTTGACACTATTTGATATATGATTTTTTTGAAAGTCATAACAGAATTATATGTTCGAACCAAGTTGATTAAATCAACAATAATATATCATAGTAACCTAGAAAATTAGTGGAATTCATAAAAAGTCTCAAATTACATTTATTTTGGTGTTTATAACATCAATTATGTCAATATTTCATTAATAAGATAATTACTCCATCATCTTTGTGTCATAAATAAATTAAATTATTTGATGTCTAAAAATTACAAATAAAATATCATCATGTAGGAAATCTTTTTAGCTTTCTAATTAATATTTACAATTGAATTTATCTTATGTATAACCCCATATTAAAAATGATTTACTTATTAAACTTTGATTTTAACTATTTTAACCCTTCTTTAAATAAATTAATAATAAATGTCCTAATCTAATCCAAGTGGGCCTAAATGGTCATATTTTATTCCTAAGTTTGTTTTTGGTCGAATTACACTTGTCCAATAGAATTAGGACATGTGTTAGGGTAATATTAATATCATATTTACCCTTAGTTACCCTATTTACTATTAACCGCGGTAAAAATAGTAAAAAGTTACTATTCACCAAAAAATTATTTTTATCTCATTGAACCACATTTTAGTCCTTGATATTAACTGTGTCTCTCGGATTTTCGAAATTCCAATCACAGAAGCGGTAAAATTAAGTTTTATGCAAAATTCAGTTTTTTTAACCTACCACTTAGTGGTTTCACTATTCATCAAAAATTGAAAGTTTTCAGAAAAATACCAAAATTTCACCCTAGGCTAATTTCGATATTCTGAGTCCAAAAATGAAGTCCATTTTGAAAAATAAAATTTATAAAATTTCAAAAAGTGGTTATTACTATTCATAACAGCTAGTTTTAATAGCATATTGTTGTTTAGTGAAACTCGGTATTGCGTACGACGCAAGCTATCGAGGAAGGTCGCGATTGCGTGTAAAGCAAGCCAAGCAAGTGTTGTGTAGAAAAAGATTCCTTTGATGATTTATATAACATAAAAGTCTCGGGTGTTACAGTTTTCCTGAAACTACACATAAATTCTAGGCCTTGATCCTAAGATCGCCACTCATCATCTAGGTCTGTCAAAAGACCACTGGGGCTATAAGCAGGAAGCCAGAAGAACCCACTCGACATATGTTGCCAAAAATAGAGGCTGAAGTTGACAATATGATCAAAGAAAACTTCATCTGGGAAGTCTAATATCTGATCTAGATGGAAAACATAGTCCCTATCAAAAAGAAGAACAGACAGATTAGAGTGTTCATCGACTTTAGAGTCCTTAATTAGCCCTACCCGAAAGATGATTTCTCGGTCCCAATCACATAATTTTTTACCGATGCAACCACTAGATATGAGGTCCTCTCTTTCATGGATGACTATTATGGATACAACCAGATCCTAATGGCCCAAGTAGATGAAGAATATTTTCCTTTTAGGGCCCCTCAGGGAGTTTTTTATTAATAGGTGATGCCCTTTGGTCTAAAAAATTCCAGTGCTACATACCAGTGCACCATGCATCGCATTTTCAAGCCCTTCCTGGGAAAATTTGTCGAGTGCTACATCGAAGATCTGGTGGTTAAATCACTACATCACTCAAACCACCTGACCAATCTTGAAACTATCTTCAACAAACTACAACAACATAGTTTAAAGATGAATCCCCTAAAGTGTGCCTTCAGAGTTACCTCTGGGAAATTCTTCAGCTTCTTCGTACGTCATCACAACATCAAAGTTGGCCCTAAGAAGAAAAAATCCATCCTTGGAATGTCTCCACCTCGCAACCTCACCAAGTTAAGGGGTCTCTAGGGGCACTTAGCTTACATATGGTGCTTCATATCCAACCTTGTAGGTAAATGTTTACCTTTCACCAGGTTAATGAAGAAAGGGGTTACATATGAGTGGGATAATGATTGTAAATAATTATTCAAAAATATCAAAATATATATCCTAATCCCACCGGTGATGATGCCGCTAGTTGAGGGGAGACCTCTCATTTTGTATGTAACTTCCTTCAAATAGTCATTAGGAGCCTTCCTCACATAGAATAATGATGCCGACAGTGAGGACAGTTACTATTACCTCATCCAAACAATGATTGACACTGAGATTCGATATTCAAGGATTGAAAAGAAATTACTAGCCCTAATCTTCACAGTTTATAAATTTAGGCATTACCTGCAGCACCATGAGGTCCACCTGGTCTCTCACTGCAACCCACTAAAGTGTATCCTCATATGTTCCATGCTAACTAGATACCTATCACAATGGGAAGTCATCCTACAACATTTTGACATATGGTACGTTCCCTAGAAGGATGTCAAAGGCCAGGTGTTAGAAAACTTCCTAGTAGATCACCCCTTGGAAGAAACAACCCTTTTGGATGCCAAACTTCCAGATGAAGTAATGTTCTCCGTCCAAGAGGACCCCTAGGCATGAGAAATGTAATTAGATGGTGCTTCCAAAAGGCTGATAGGGAAAATAATGGAGGATCCCAAGATCAACAAAGTGAGGCTGGGAGTTATACTTGTATACCTCAAAAAGGCCATATTGCCTTACTCCTACTTGATCTCAGAGGGATGTTCAAATAATTAAGTAGAATATCGGGCCCTCATTGTGGGCCTAAAGCTAGCACTTCATGCACAAGACAAACACCTAAAGATAAAAGGTGATATAGAGATAGTAATCAAGAAGGTCAAGGGTAACTATGCCATTAAAAAAGATGTATTGTCCCCCTTGATGAACCATGTTAGAGAACTGATGGCAGAATTACCATCAGAACCAACGCTGACCTATGTACCCCAGTCAAAAAATGCTCAAGACAATGCATTGGAAAATTCAGCCAAAACCCTAGCTAATCCAGACCGGGATGAAATGATTATTAATATTTTCCACCATCGAATGGTCTTGCAATTTATTCAGAACAATATGGAGGAAATTAATGAGATTATCCCCATTTCTGAGTCTTATGGTTATACCACTGGCTGGTTGAATCCCATTGAAAATTACCTCTGAAGGGGGGGGGGGACTCCCACCATAAAGGTCTGGAAGAGAATAGATCCAGAGACGGGCAGTCAACTTTGTCTTGTACAATTACATAAACCAAGAAAAGGTTCTCTACAAATGAGGCCTTGAAGGGGTCCTTTTCAAGTGCATTAATGGAGAAGATACAACTTCCATCATGAAAGAAGTGAAAGTCGGAGCTTGTGGAGTGCACCAATCAGTAACCAAGCTCTCTCATCAAAATTTAAGGCTAGGATACTGTTGGACCACTATGATATAGGATTTTGCTATATTATCCAAGAAGTTCCATTCCTTCCATGTTCATGCCAATTTTATTCATTGACCCCTGGAGATACTTCACATAGTTAAGTACTCTTGTCCATTTTCTGCCTGGGGGATGGATGTTGTGGGACCATATCCCCCCACCACAACCAGACAATTCAAGTTCATTCTCACAGAAACCATGTTCTTTTCCAAATGGGCTGAATCCATGTCCCTTAAAGAATTTGGGGAAAATCATCATTAGATTTGTGAAGGAAAACATAATTACCAGATTTGGTGTCCCTTATACAATACTGATGGACAACGACACCAACTTATGATCTATTGAGTTGGACATTTATACTAGGAGTATGGAATTAAATCCAAACATTCATCCCACTACCATGTGGTGGATAATGGGAAGATATAGGCTTTCAACAAGACTCTGCCCAACATACTCCAAATGATGGTAGATAAGGATAAGAAATTGTGGCCAGACAAGCTACTTCATGCTTTATGGGTTTACCAAACCACGACCCACACTGCCACCCAGGCAACCCTGTACTCACTAGTATATAGGGCAGAGGCAGTTTTGCCTATCGAAATTCAAGTACCATCACTCCATGTGGCCATTTACAATCAACTTTCCATGGATGAGAAATACCAGATAAGGTTTAATGAGTTGGAGTAGCTAGATGAGAAAAGGCTGCACACTTTTTACCATTTGGAAGTCTACCAAAATCAGATCACATGAGCCTTCAACAAAAAGGTTTGCCTTTGATCTTTCCTTGAAGGAGAGATAGTGTTGGTACTAAGAACCCTGATGATACTTGGGAAGAATCCCCCAAAGCTTGAACCAAAGTGGGAAGTACCATAAGTCATACATAGGTTCTATTCTAATAGAGCATACTCCTTGATATCAATGGACAGACAGCTCATCACATCTCCCATAAATGAAAGGTTTTTGAAGAAGTACTTCGCGTAACAGCAACACCCATTTAAGGTCCAAACTCTATGACCCTAAACTATGAGTTATCATCCTAAACACATGACATTAAAATGTATGTTATTAGTACTTAAAAAACAACATTAAATTGGGATGCTAATGTCCTCGCTACATGACTATAAACTACACAACATAGCATCCCAGCTACAAGACATTAAGCCACATAACAGAAATCATCCTAATCACATAATGATAAACTACACGGTTCCTCAGAGAACTACGTACAACTTGATTCCCATTCAAAAAGTGGGATACACAGTGATGTTTTGACCCTAGATCTTAGCCCAAACCAAACAAAAAAAATCCTATATCATATCCTCTATCTCCATATATTTACAAGGGAAACCCTTGTCAATCCTTGTTTTTCACATTGAGTATAAATCATGTGAGCATAGGATTGGTGGTAAAGATTCACTTACATAAACAAACTATAGATAAATATGGTAGACCCGAAATTCGTAGCATATGAAACCAAAATTCCCCTACTCCTATGTCCAAGCTAGATCTGTACAAGGAACATTCAGAACTACGTATGGCTTAATTCCTGCCCTTTTAGGATATGTAGTGACACCCAGATTTAGCATCCCAGCCTATCCACCAACAAAAAAAATTCCCTCTCATGTCCTTACACGTGGGTTGAAGCTTTCTAGGTAATTTTTATAACTATGTATGGATTGATTCCTACCCTTGTAGGATATGTAGTGATGCCTAGATTTGGCATCCCGGTCCAGCCACCAAAAAAATGCCCTCTCATGTCCCTACATACGGACTGAACCTTTGTCGGGAATGCTCATAACTATGTATGGATTGATTCCTACCCTTGAAGGATAAGTAGTGATGCCCAGATTTGGAATCCTTTCCCAACCACCATTAAAGAAAAATGCTCCTTCCCCCATGCGTAGGTCAAACTTGTACGGGGGAATCCATGAGAGATCCTAACCGCATGAAAATAAACTGTGAGATTCTTCAAGAGTCACATGCGGTCTGGTTATCAATGTCATGAGATCCTACACATGCCCTTCACTCATAAGAAGTCAAAAGATCATGCTTCCCCCATACATATGAGTTAGATCTATGTGGAAGCTTCCATAGTTCACGGTTGATCATGGTCTGGGTATTTCTTACGTTCCCAGACACATCTTTCCCATTTTTCAAACTCTATACTCTGGGAAATCTTGGATCCCCATAAACATTCATGCTCATCTGAGGTGGAAGGACAATGTATTGCAGAAACATTTTTTTTGACTATGCACATCATGCCTTAGTGGTTATGCATATGATGCCTACAAGATGACCATCAATCAAAGGAAAATTCATCCTCAGGAGAGTCCTCTCCTACCTCAGTACACCTAATGGCTTTCAAGACCCATGTCATTCCTCCTAATCCAAGTTTCCCATGGGGACTATGGTTTACACCTTATATCATCACTCATGTCTAAGGAATTCCAGAATATCCTGACCATGATTAAATCAAATCTATTAATGATCTTTGTGACAACATAATGTTCTCACTATATGAATCTAAATTGCATAGGATAATGTCCTCGCTGCATGAATCTAAACTACAAAACATAATTTCCTTGTTGCATGACTTTAAAGTGAACAACATAATGTCCTCTTTGCATGACTCTAAACTACACAACATAATTTACTCACTGTATGATTCAAAACTGCAAGGCCATAATCATTCTTGTTGTATGGCGTTAAACTACATAGCATTGGTTTAAGACTAAAGTGATCCCTATTGTTGATTTTTATATTCTTAAGTGGTGATATGAAATCATCGTAATCCCTTGTTTCTCACACTAAGCATAGCTCACGTGAGCTTAGGGATATCAGTGAGAGATCCACCATGACATCATGGAAAATCAGTCCAAGAATTTGGTCCTAGTAGCATGAATCTAAAAGGCATTTCATGGTTCTCTTCCCTGTAAGGAACCCCACGTCCTAGTTGTACGACGTTAAACGATAGGGTACCCCAAAGATGGGACGAAGGCCTCACCCTAAGTATGAGTCAGATCTATGTAAGGGATACCTAATTCCATGAGTGAACCATAGCCTAAATGTCTCTAATGTATCTAGATATACTCTTTCAATACCTCAAACTCCATGCTTTGAGTGATCTTCAATCCCCATAATCGTCTATGGCCATCAGAGATGGAAGGACAATGTCCCGTGGACACCTTTTTTTGACTATGCACATCATGCCCCAATGGATCTGCATATGATTCCTACAAGACAACCATCAATCAAAGGCAAATTCGTCCCCAATATAGTCCTATCCTACTCCATTATTCCCAATGGCTTCCAAGCCTCATGAAATTCCTCCTGGTTCAAGGGCCCTCAAAGTCATGGTTTACATTCTCCTTCCTACCCACGTCCTAGATATATCAGAACATTTTGGACCAATTCACCTCTGTTATATCTTGAGGATTCTGTAAAATAAAGATACCCCATCCATATGCATGAAGTTGATCCATATATAAGAGAAAAAAATGCCTCCACTTAATTCTGGATTTCCTGGAGAAGTTTAGTTAAAATAAATGTCCCTTTTCATACTCAAGTGCACCCCTTATCAGAGGTCATATGTCATGTTAAGAAAGGTCCCAATCTCCATAATACTTCATTTCCATCAGAGATAGAAGGCCAGTGTCCTACGGATACCTTTGTTTGACTATGCACATCATTCCCCGGTGGCTCTGCATATGATGCTTGCAAGAATACCATCAATAAAAGGAAAATTTGTCCTTTTGAGAGTCCTTTCCAGTTTCTATATGCTTATATGACATTTATGTCTCATATCATCCCTTGGATTTGAAAAAACCCTCTGGATAATAGCTTACATATCCTCCCCTTTTCAAATTCCCAAACATAAAAAATATTTCTAATTGAAATGATCATTCATTGGCTCTCCCTTACGCAAGTAAGAATTGTGTGGGATCAGTTTCCAATCCAAAGATGATATGAATGTTTATAATACTTTCAGACATCATCACTCAAACAGGCCACCCACTATGGCCCCCAACATCAAAACAAATTCAAAGTGTTGAAAATCCCTCATGCCATCTGAGATGGAAGGCCAGTGTCCCACGAACACCTTTATCTAACTATACACATCATGCCTCAGTGGCTCTACATATGGTGGCTAAAAAATGATCGTCAACCCAAGGAAAATTCATCCTCAGGAGAGTCTTATTCTACCTCTGTATGCCAAAAATTTCTCTCAAGCCTCATATATATCAAAAACTCAAAAATTTAGGGTTAAGAAAAATCCATCATTAATTTATGAAAGTTATTAGGACATTCCCAGCTAATGAATTCCAAATTGGGGCCCCTACCCCATCAAGTTTGGTAAAAAATGTTCGATCTAAAATGACAGTAATAAGTCTGATTGGAATAAATATAAACCACCAGAAAAAAAAGACACAATACTTGCCAGAGTGAAAACCTGCAAAGGTCACCCTTGAAAAAAAATTCAAGTATCAGTTCATTAAACCTATACTATGTATGGTTTAGATAAGAAAAAAAATGTTGAGCTATTAAAAGAGACGTAAATCTTGTTGGGTCAAAAACCCATAAAGGGAGGCCTAAGAAAAAGTCAAGTTATACCCACTAAGCCCGTGTCAAATAGGCTTAAGAAAAAATTAGGGTGATAATGAAAAAGACGCAAAATTTTGTAAGATTTTCCATAAAACCTCAGCAATAGTCGAATTACCCTTGCTGAGTCCCGTGACCAGGAAAAAATTAGAGCCCGATTCGATCATTTCATATTACTAGTTTTGAATCACTATTTAAAATTAATACATGATCGAAAATATGTTTATATGATTTATTGTGATCAATTGACATGTCAGGAAAAGTAAAAAAAGAATAATTTTAACGAAAATTAGTTTCATTGAGTTCAAAAAATTGGAGGAACATCCCCAATTCAGAGTCTCTTTATAGTATCAAAGGAAAATTAGTACACATCATGATTTGGGGAAATTTTCAATAAGGACCATCTCTCCCTTTCAAAAAAAATGTCAAGTGACTACTACAAGATATCAATAGTTTGTTCTAAAGAAGCTCTCTCATCCGCTTCAGCCTTGACCATTGGGCGCACGCATTCTATAATGGCTTTAAGGTCCCGCCATTTTTTCTGGATCGCTTCATAATTGTCACATGAAGAGGCCATTTGAGCCTTTAACCTTGCTATGTGAGCCTCGAAATCTCATAGATTTTCCTTTTTGGTGATCACCAAATCATGAGCCTTCACCTATTTAGCCATTAGGTGATCGAGTTTCTTCGAAACATCTCGGAAGTTAGTTACTCGATGATGGAATAATTGAACTTGGAAAGTTTACCCTCACAAGAAGATAGGTCTTCACAGGATATGACAATATGGTAGATAAGGAGATGTAGATGCCAATAATCAAATCCACCAGAACCCAGTTTGGTCAATAATGACCATAATTTTTCAGTATCATCAGTAAAGATAGCCAGAGGTGTTTCCACAGTAAGGGCACATAACTGACGCCATGCCTATTTTTTCACTACCTAGTGCCTCCCCACAACACCAGTTCTGTGATCCTCCCCTGCTGCAGTGGTTCTATATGTAGAAAGTATCATTAAGGGAGTGAGAAGGGACCTAAGATAGGTTACCCAAGATGTGGGGATCTCCTAACCCTCATATGGTTTGACCGTCGGAGCCAGACTAAGAGGAAGAGCCACGACTTCTAGGGTATTTAGTGATACTCTGATGAGGATAGCCTCATTAGGGTCATGGGCAGTATCCATAGGAGATGAGTAGTTTGAATCACTCCCAACTGAGATAATTTGTACCGATGAATCCCCTTCTAGGTTCTTCTAACGGCGGATCAAGCATCTTCTTACCATAAGGGAAGGAACAGATTGTGTAGCCATCATGGCCGCTGTAGGGAAAGGAATAGAAGACTCAACCATCACACTCATCACAAGATAAGAAATATACGGCATGGTCATCAAGGTCAAGACAGGTCGAAGAATGGTTAGAGGATTCTGGACCTGCCGAACCAGTATTCTCATCACCCCATCAGGGTAACAACCCACCTACAGTTGGGAATATTCCAATGACAAAAAAGTGGATCCTGTAGTATTGGGGATGATAACTTCTATAATGGCACCTTCCCTCATCATCATATTCCATAACTGTAAAAGACTTACAGGATGAGATTCTCCCCTTAACTCAATAATAGGAAGAAGTGTAGTTTTTTTAAGGCACCCAAATTGCCTAACAAACCAGTAAGGGAGGTATGGATCACAAATGGCCACTCAATCTATGCGAATAGTGAGAATCCCATCCTAAAGCACAATAATGTATGAGCGTTCCTCTGAAGAACCACCCCTATCACCTCTTAATAACCTATGAGGGGTAGAGTGAGATGAAAATGAGAAGCAAGAAGTGTCATTCAACAACACAACTGCATCACTAACTCTTAAGTTACTAGGATGAATAGTGGAAATATTGAGAAGAGCAGGTTGAAAGTCGGAGCAGGGAACCCTCGTAGTGTGTTGATATTCATAGAAAGGGAAGTGTTCTACCATCCACCCATACAAGAATTGAAATGGTGCACTGAGACTATGTTGAGGTCTAACTTATTGTATCTATCCCAAAAACACATAAAGTCAGGCTAGAGTAGGAGTGTCCATGTTAATGGGTTGACCCTCTGCCAACACAACTACCATCGTTAGAGTGCAGACCCTGACCCCGATATATACATCACTGGATGGGAAGAGCCATCCAATCAAAAACATGGAAAAGAAACCTTCTAATATATGCGTAGGTGTCATGTCCGGTTAAAGCTCATATCCCCAGGTAATATATCACCTGCTTCAAGGGTAGTATAATATGACCTTGGGATCTGTTGAGACTAGCAGGATAGATGATTTTGACTACGAGGAGCTCTCGGTTTAGGCCCATTCACCTGTAAAAATGACCATATCCACACCTCGAATGGGATACGAGAGCGATCCTGGAGGGGATGATCAAGTAATATCTCTTCCATAACTAGTAGGATCCTTGTCAATGGGGACACATGGTTGGTATTATCCCAAGTATTGGTTTCCAGGAGAAACTCGTCATACATATCTCCAAGGATGGGGAGCCCTCGAAGTTTTTGGATGTCCCATAAGCTGATTCCCACATAACTATGAAACAAATGGAAGTTGTTGGTGTTTGAAAAACATTGGATCAGTAGCTCAGGAAGGATTTCTCCTGGAGAGAAGGCTGAAAAATGAGAAACCCATGCTACCTGATATAAGTTCTCCACCTCCAACTGGTTAGGGGACTATAAAAAGGTTCGATGTACCCAAAATTACCAAGACCATTCGCCGTAAAAGAATCCTCTGGCTCGTAGTTCCCATTTGGTGATCCACCCACCATTAGGGTTTTCTTGGGAAATGTTGATAATATACGGGTAATCTTGGGTGAATAGTCTCAAGGTAGTGTTGCAACATCTGTAATGGTCTTGAGTCCATGCTAAGCCTTCTAATATGAACACATTTTTCTGAATTGGGGTAGATATGACTTCTACTGTTGGGGAAATATTGTCCTGATCATGAACTTACAGTGCTTTCAGGAGAATGAAAGGAGTATTGGGGTCAGCTGATGGCAGATGAATGTCATCAGGAAGACCAAATCCATAAATTGGAAACTGCACGTATAATGGGTAAGCTAGGAGCTCTAACATGAGGAGATCTTTTAAAAATCTATCACGAGGAACAATGTTGGATCAAAGATGGTCCTCATTCCCCCCCATGGTTTCTCTCGTCTTTATCGATATCATCAAAGCCTATGAAAGATCCATTGCAGCCTGAACAAAAAGATCCAAAAGCCCACAAAAAGTTAGTCCAATAATTTTTTTGGGATAAAGGCCACAAAAAATGGATAAAGGACTTAAAAGGAATTTCCTTATGAGGGCTAAACATAATGATCCTAGAAATGGAACATGATAGTCATTTCCCACGTGCTTCATGATACAGGAAATCATTCCCCATGTGCTACATGATACATGGAGATAATCACCGCATACTGCTACGGTACGTGGAAGCATTATACTGCATACAAACATGGTATGAAAAAGTTTCGTGAGGCGCTGGCCTATAGAGTGTTGGCCAGGAAACAGAAGAGTGTGCAGAAAGAAGAAACTGCGAACCAAGGCCTCTCCAAGTCCATATTCAAAGTTTCTGTTTAAAACTAGGTAGAGGCATATTTCTGGGGGTACTGTAGAAGTACTGTAGCAGACATTGTAGTAGTACTGTACACTGTGCGGGTATTGTAGCAAAATTTTACACTGTACAGGTACTGTAGCAAAATTGTACACTGTGCGGGTATGGTAGCAGGCACTGTAACAGGTATTGTTCGGTACTGTAGCAGCTGTAACTATTCACCTTGGGTCACCAATTTGGGCTTGGAGTCCTCAAGGCTTTCGGGCCACCCAGGCCTTCGAGTCAGTAGGTATTTCAGGCCACCTTTAAGGCCTTCAGGCTTCCTCATGGCCTTCGGGCCACATGCAGTTGTCCCAGACACGCTACAAAAAAAGGAGCAGCTCTAGAAGAAGATTCAGAGCAGGTGCACTCACCAGAGCAGAGCCAAATGGATTTTTCAGAATGAGAGGGTATGGATATGCCATCGGGACAAGCCTGTGCTTGCACGGGAAGCCTAGCCAGATGTCCATGAGAAGGTGGAGAGCTACTATCATGATGCAGATGCTGGGGAGGGGCAGTTCCTTATAGATAGTCTGGTTGAATTCCCTAAGACCTTCGGGTCATGTAATCTTCTAAGCCTATGAGCCATGTAATCTCTGAGCCTATGGGCCTTGTAAGGGTACCCCCTCATCCCTTGAAATGGGGGTTATCAAAAATCAATAAAAATGAAGGCCTTAGAGAAAAAAAAAAGATTATTAAGGCTTAAAGTTCAGTTTGATGGTTCAAGTTTGGTGTGCGGGACACAAAAACCATGTAGCATTATCCTACATGGAGGTTCAGATTTTAGTTTTAAATTACACAACACAGTTCGCAAAACCCAAAAACTAGTTCATGGGCAGAATCAATTATGAAGAGTTCGGTTCATGGCACGTACAAATCAGTTTGCGAATACAGATTTCACAAAAGAGGTGGTATGTGAATATAGAGAAAGCCGAGGGAGAGTCAAGAGCACTTTTATCTATGAGAAATAGTAAAAGACAAATGACCTGGGCCCCTATATATAAGTGTGGTCCCCTCCTACTGGACCTATTTGTTCTACCACAAACCACTTCAGTTGAGGACTACTTCTACATCAGAATAGTATCCTCTTCATTCTGAATGGACCCCATTCTGACGGGGGGCATTTGTAGGAACCTAAAAAATTCTACAACGGAGGAAAATAATACCACAATCACTTTTTATAAGGAATAAATAATTCTTACAAGTATATTAAAGTGAGTGGACTCAAATTGAGTTGAAAATTTCAGAAGAAACTTGAAGGAATTGAATTTCTCAAAGAGTTTTAAGTAACCTGCATACCATTACTAGGAAGGGTTCACGGATTTCATGAACTGAAAACCACCAGTATGCGAAATGACCCGCAAGGTGATGGCCCACGGGGAAATGACTGGTGAACCCAGGAATCTGCGAACCACATTTCTAGTAGAATCAAGCATGCTAAGGCCATTCACATATCATCTTATGAACTGAGCAGTTCGCGGACAAATAAAATTGGAAATGTTCCACGAATTATGACTTGCAAACCATAACTTTCGCAAACCCTGGTTGACTAAGTCTTCTATGGATCAAGATATTTCTTCATGGGATTCTACAAATGGTGCTGCATGACCATAGATATTATTTCCCCGTTACTCTATAAAAGGAGAACAAAAGTAATTGAGAACGAATGGGCAAAGAAAGAACGGAGGAGACCCTATAGGTTTGAAGAAAGAATTCAGAGAAGATTCTGACTTTAGTCTTGAATCATCGACGAATTCTGAATTGTAAACCACATTTATGTAGGTATAACCAATCGTGAACCATAAAACAAAGAAACTTAATAATAATGGGAGAAATGTGAACCTAATTGGTGAAATTGCGAACCATATATTCTTCATGGATGAACTCCCCATGAATGATAGTCTCCAGGACCCTCCTTCGATATGGTGTTCTGTATAGTGTATCATTGTGCAGAATTAACCCGGCGCTGCATACTGTATTGGTACGCGGATAGAACCTGAAGCAGCGTGGCATACCGTATCTAGGACCGCGTTCCACTGTGGTTCATGGTGTTCCATGCCCAATCTTGTGTACTACTCCAGTATACAGACGAACCCTTTACCTTCATACCACTATGGTATACAGATCTCCCCCCACCCCGCATAAGAAAGTAGTATGAAGAATGGGGAATCTTCAGGTGTTCTTCCCTCTAGGTCTAATCTCACCCCTCCATTACCATCCAGTACTCCATAGATTCTCTGTGAACTAGTCCCCTAACATCAGGCCAAAGCCTCATCCAAAGACACCAGATCTGTATGATCAGATCATCGAGTGCATCAGCTCACCCCTTTGATTCTACATACCCATGGTAAGTAGAGTCATGAAGGCTCTCCCACCAAATTTTTAGAATCCAAGGATGTCTATAAGTCTACATTCCAATGGTAACCCAGATTCCAACCTTGGGACACTGACATGAACCTCCTTGTTCTAGGGATTAAGGGTGATCACTTTCTTTTCCATTCAATGAGAAACAGTGATGAGTCAAATAAATCATGTTTTCTTCTCCTTTTGATGAGAGGAGACATTCCTCCCATTTCCCAGAATATATTCTGGGGAACTCCCCCTGAGGAAAGTCCCCAATCTTCTGAGGGTTGAGCTGCATGTCCTCCAATGTCATCCCACATTAAAAGTTTCATTACTCTGCGCCCTCTCCCACCATCACCCTGGCCTGTTCCGCTGTAGGCTCGCCCTTTCCCATCAGTGGGAGAGGAGGTGTGTGGTTGGTTGGATCTTTCATAACCTCTTGTTTCTCAAACTAAGTATGAATCATGTGGGATTAGAGATTTGTGATGATCACAACTTCCACACAAACTATGAGAACTATGATTCCTGGTCAATCTAGGATATGTAGGATGCATGCTTTAAGGACTGAGATCAGAAGGTTTCCCTTCAAAAAGGGATTATCCAATCATGTCCCCTCAATAGAAAGCTCCTATGCATAATCCCCAAGTTTCCTGAACTACCTGGGCTCTGATTCCTCTCTCAATGATACATAGGAACCCATCTTATGGGTCTAATCCCAACATCAAGTCACCTTATGTCCCCCTTAGATGACGATAAACTCTAGAGTGCCTTATTGCATGGCTTAAGTCTGCATTTCCTCCATAGTATCAAATCTATGTATGCCTATAACAATCCTTCAAACCCGGGGTATCCCATAGACATACTCTTCAGGAATTAACCAAGGATTCACAAACATATGAACATGACTTAAATCTATAAGAGAGTCCCGGAATAGGCAATAATCCCCCCCCCAAAGGGTGCAATGAGCCCGACCTCCTATCCTCTCGACCAATGGAATCCTTAAGTTTCGTTGACCAAATCATCATCCAATGAGTGCATTCCATTGGAAAGCAGGTCCATGAATCATGGATATCAGGGACTTTGGGTGTTTCTATATCCAGGAATAAACCTTTTGGAGACCATATGAGGAAGTTATATCCTAAGAGGAATGAATGCACAAATACTTGACCCCATGCAATCGCCTTCTGGGACCATTTGACTGTAGCACCTCCTTCGCAATATAGAAGGGATAAACTGCCCAGTCCCCATAGGGTTAATCTAATCCCCCCTTAAAGGATAATGAAATGGATCAGGCCGAAACAAATATAGGGATGTGAAAGTTTCTATAATAACAGACAGGTATTTTTCACCCATCAGACCATTTTGAATTTTCCCCCACCACGCACCTACGTCGCCACAGAGGTGAAATAGACATAAAGTCCCATGAAGGATATGACTCAAAGGAAAAAATGAGTAGAATGCATCATTCCATGTGAAAGGTCTTATGCTACGCCGCCTCCATGTTAGTAGTCATTGCACCATGTTACTGATATGAATGATGTATCTTCCCCCCTCCACCAAGAATAACTGTGTAGTTATACCCTTTGACATATAATGGTAGAGAACCCCTCTATAAAATATTATAAATATATGTGGGAATAAGGTCAAATGATAGGAACCAATACAACTATTTCTTTTTCGAGCTTCCCACCCAGCAATGCTTATGTCACACCCCACCACATCACCTTCCAATCATGACACACTATCAAACCACTCCCACTATAAAGATAGTCACATGGAAGGGTACCCCTCCACCCCACATCATATATCCATGAGGATGAAATATTGGTTAATAGGATCTAACACAACCATACCACTCTTGAGGCCTCCCACCTGGTGGTGTCTGCATGTCGCCATACTGCACTGTCTACCTGTTGCACCGTGTCGTTCTCCTGGTCCTATCATGTCACCTACTGCTCACTGTTGTGCATGCCCATAGATTGGACCCCCATTTTTTACATAAATTTTCTGATAAATCCTTTTATCAAGTTGCAACATTAACACTATTTAATTTATTAAAATTTTATAAATTTTTATGAAGTTTCAGTGATTAAAACTTAATGGTTTCACCATAGAAGAGTTTCATGGAAGGAGTAGATAATCATAATCTCATAATTATTTCCAATATATGTAAATGATTAATATATGTGGAATTTATGTAATTGATTTTTTTTGGGTTTTTTAAAATCAAAAAATATAAAAAAGGGTAAAAATTATTTATCAAAATGTGTCATTACTTTTGTAAACATAAACCATTTTTTGTTTATTATTATATATATGTACATGAGTATATATATATATATAAATTTAAATTATATTTAACTATTATTATAATCAATATTACTTCTATTAAATTAATCCAAAAATATAATGGAATACCCCACACATGGTCTCCTTTTATATGAAAGCGACCCCTAACTTTCTTTAAGGATTTTTGATGTATGATTTAGGTTCTACTTTTCCAGTGATAGAATAAAAATATATTATTAATAATATATAATTAATAATGCATAATTAATAACAATATATTATTATTTAATATTAATATTAATAATAAATTATGTAATTGATAATACTTATAATAAAAAAAGAAAATAATAATAATTAATAATAATAATTTAATTAAAAATCCAATTTGAAATAATCAACAATGTAATTAATAGTAATTAATATACGAATTAATAATAATTAATATATAAATTAATAATAATTAATAATTTAATTGATAATAATTAATATTAAAATTATTAATAATAAATAATGTCATTATTAAATATTGGAATTAATAATAATTATTAAAATTTCAAATAATTAATTACAATATTAATTATTAAAAATGTAATTAATAAGTAATTAGCATTGAAATAATTTTTAATTATTAATAATGTAATTAATTAATCTGAAATGACCTGAACCATGAGTTTGGAAAACCAAACCCATGGTTCCTTTACTAAATTAATGAAAAAAATACAAGGGGTTACATGCTTAGAAAAATACAAAACCAACAAATATTAATAGGTAATCCTTGCCATGGGAAGAAAGTATCCTCATTCATTTATTAGATTGAGATATGTAGCCAATATTCTGAGGGTTACCATGACCTCTCAGATAGTGGTCTCTCCTCCAATATTTAGACTTTCTCTATGAATCATCATCTAAATTTGAAAGAGTTGTGGGAAAAAAATAGTCACATATCCTTTATCTTGGGTCATCAACCCCTACATCAGAAGGCTCCTTAGATAATTCTTGAACATCTGTTGCATCTTTTATGAAATTAGATGACATTACCTTACCAATTCATCCTATGAGTAAGAGAACATTCAAATGGATTTGAGGTAATTCATTATCTTAGAATATTATGAATAAAGGGGACACATCCTTTGTTGGATCTACTCATGGTATTATTTCAAAGAGGCTTAACGAATGTAAGTACTATATTATTTGTCACTCAACTTTTAAAGGGATATATATTCAATCAAGGACCCTATATCTTAGGAATAAACTTCTAGATTGTTTGGGTTTTGAGGAATTTTATATGAAATATTCAATAAAGTGATTCTTTTAAATTTATTTTCCATCAATGACTATGAAATGTAGGTCTTAGGGATATGGAATCATTAATATGAAGCTATAAATCCTTAGAATTCAATACTTGAATCCTTATGTTAACAATTTAAATATGGAGAATTCAATTACCCAAATTTGGATTTGAATCTGGGGATTGATATGGTTTCTATGGAACCATAAAATTTTGTGGGAGATAACCATTGTGACTGGATTTCTAATTAAAATGGACAAAGAAACCAAAAAGGTAAGATTTGGTCATTTCTTAAGACTCCTTATGGAATTTGATCTCTGTCCCCTTTGATCAAATCTATTACTTTAAATACTGATGATCTGATATTTTGTTTTCTAATTGAATATTAAAAATTCCCTACATTTTGTAAGGGTTTTAGTAATATAGGACATACTAATGATAAATTCCATAGAATAACTATCTGTAATCTTTTTGGAATAAAAATACACTTTGATGGGTTTTAGGGGTTCATCATATAAACAAAGGAAGTGTAAAAAAACCCATAAATTTTCTCAATCTATACTTGATAGTTTCAACATGTAATATAAATGTATAAAATAAAAATAAATACTAGGATAAAATCAAAATCCATCTTCAATATTTGAAGGAGTATGATTGATATCTATCACTGGAGTAAGAGACAAAATCCTCTCGCCTCTATGAGTATTACACTAGCCAAAGAATACCATAACATTTCTTGAGGATACCTAAATGAAGAAGGGGTTCAAGTGCCTTCACTTAGTGATAAAATAAATATTTGGAGGAAGAGAGTATCAAGGTGATTGCATAAAATTTTTCATACCCAATAGGAGGGATCTCATCAATTTATATGGCCATCATTAATGTGTTTCATTTAATGAAATGAATCATCCATATTCAACGTATCGATATACATTTATTCCCATTGGACTTATTCATTTAATTAATTCAATTAATTCAAGACATTTAATCTATTCATAATGGATTATAACTGATGAAACTATATCGGAATATGTATGCACCTAAATCCATGAATATGTGGAAGATGCATGCACTCAACTTATGGGGTGGAAGATGCATGGACTTAGCATAAAATTTTGGGTGAAATATATTCCATTTCATGTATCATATATATATATGTGTGTGTTTGTGTGTGTCTTTAGTGCATAAATAACAATCTAAAAGTTATATTAAAATCTCTAAAGACTTCATGACAAACTCCAAAACTCTTTGTGAATCCATCCAAAACTCCTTTAGGATATAATTTAATTGAAATCTATTCATTTTGGATCAAATACTTTTTCCAAAACTTAATAATTATTTAAATTACTAATTGTGTAACATTTAAGGCCTTAGTAGTGTTGAAAAAAATAACATGAAATCCATATTTCATAGATGCAATCTTAGAGAATCCTATAGAAAAGAATCGGTTCAACTCAATCTATTAAGGGTCTGGTGAGATCTCCATCAAACATACTCATATCTCTATATGATCATTTACACCATAAAATTTATCATATAAATCATATTTATACCTGTATAATCCCTTTTTCCATGACATTAAGTGACCAATAGACTTGAAACATGTTAATATAGTATAGTCCAGCTCATATTTTTTGAATTATCCAGAATAGAATGACCAGGTCGATGAATACATGACATGTCATATAGGTTCTCGGGTGTAGTGGAAGTGGCTAGGACTATGCCCAACAATGGGTTTTCATCAACTCTTTTATATTTATCCTCATAACTATATGAAAT
The DNA here is from genome assembly GCA_963277665.1 of Viscum album. NCBI lineage: Eukaryota > Viridiplantae > Streptophyta > Magnoliopsida > Santalales > Viscaceae > Viscum > Viscum album. The sequence goes on along the minus strand of OY728148.1, from coordinate 1,221,537,260 downwards.
AGCCATTATATAATCCATGAGATAGGATCATCACATATAATTTATAATTAATTTAAGTCAGATAAAGAATCACCACTTGTTGTAATTATTTATTTGTTTATGACTTCGTTGAAACTTTTTATTGTTCATCATTTTTTAGAGGGATCAAGGGTAGATTCCCTCTACCAGTGATCCACATGTGTTTTTTGAACCTTCAATAATTGCAATAAAATCATTTGTGTGCTAGCATAGATGGTTATAATGCTTGTGCCGATCACTATTAATCACAACAGTATCCTTCAAGATGAGAAGGAGTCACTCTGGGAGAAGAAGAAAACCACTCTTAGTTCTTGATAGTATTTTATTGAAAGAGATCTCTAGTTATTAAGATAATTATCTCTAGAATTACTTATGCACAATAATTGAAATGGAATGGATAGGGTTAGAGAATATCATAATTGGGTATTTATAGTCTTAGGGTTAGAGAATAAATAATTACACATGATCCCTTATTATTCTCCTAATCCCCAGAGAACCCCATGTCTAAATAATAATAATAATAATATTTACTAGATATGCGCTAAACTCATGGATAAATAAATATTATTTTCATGAATAAATAAATTAATATTTATTCAAATAATATTCAATATCTTATTTCTCACTAAACTAATAAACTTGGTCCTCTAATCCTCCTCAATATTTATCGAACTATAAATAATGAATATTTATTTAAATAAATAAATATCACTACATTATTATCTAATAAATAAAGAAGTATTATATTCACTAAAATAGTGAATAAATATTTAATAAAAATTCATCTAATCAAATAAATAAATAATTGTTACATTTTGAATAAACCATAAAAGATAAATATTATATTTATATAATTAAATAAATAATTACCTAAAAAATAAATATTTATTTAATATTCAACTCACATAATATTCTCTCGAATAAATATGTGTGATCAACTCGACATGAATAATTTTTATACGATATGATAGAATAATATTTATTCAGCATGTTAAATTCATATATAATTTAACTTAAGTTATGAATATACTTAGTGTGTGATCATCTTGGCCCTTTTTTCAGTGGCATTAGGCTGTTACACCTAAAGTCCAAGGTTAACATCTAGAAACACACCAAAGAACCCAAATAGAAAAAAGGTTAAATTCCACAATGATAATAACCACATTTGAATGTAAACCATGTAATATAATCTATTTTTCAAAATATCTCTATTTAGGAAGGTTTCATGTTGATGTTATCAACCTATCTACTCGATGTCTCTTTCTTAGAATTTCTATAAATGCACTTTCCAATAGAATTCATGACCTTGGATGTAATTAGGTAATTCTCATCAAAGGGGATAATATATCAACTTACATTAAAGAACAGAAGGGAAAAATCCTTTCTCACACTATTCATTAATACAATATCACTCACAACACTCCCAAGGTATCCTATTTCACTATGATAATTTTTCATCATGGTTTTCATCAACACATCAAAGTACACAACTCATGAAATTCATTAATAATTATCTTAAATTCTAAGGACTATTACACATGTATCCATATGAAAAACATCTAATGACACATATAAATGTGGATTTCCTACTAGACGGTTCTATTCTCATAATCTCCTTACTTTATATTAAAAAGTATGAACTTAATGAGAGGAAGTGTCAATTCCTTATAAGACCCTAACTCTGATAGCCTCTATGATTTTCCCCCCATCAAATGACATCATCTACCCATAGAATGAGATATTTAAGAATAATGTCATATCACTTATAGGTTCCCATCATAGAAAGGAACTACTATAACCTTTAGTGTGACATGTACCCTTAGTAAATTATCTTATAGTTTCCTTAGTTTTGACTACCAAGGAAAAAATTTACAAGAAAAAGTATCAATTTTTTTGATCCCCTACCCCTGATATCTTGTATCATTTGTTTCATGTCAAATAATATCATCCATCTATAGAATGTATATTTAATAACTCCATCACAACACTTATAGTTTTAATCATAGAGAGGAACTACTATGACTTTTCAATGAGATAGGTACCCTTATAACATTATCACATACAATGTTATACATAAGAACAATCATGATGTGATTGTAACTTTATTAATATTAAAAAATCATAAATAAAACTATTTATAAATCACATAGAATTTGGTTCTAGGTCACAAATATAACATTTAATTTATCTAAAATATGATCTCATCACATGTGTAATGTTCCACCCTCAGTCTGTGGTCACTAAGTGGTGCTTGAACTGGGAGAGTTTCCACTAGGACCTCAGGCACACCTCCCCATATTTCAGAGCTTTCCAACTGGTGATGAGGGTATAAAGTAATTGTGGGGATACAATGAAATCAAATTATAATGTTAAATAATAATAAAAATAACCAAATGATATTTATAATAGTAAATATTAAGATTATATAGAAGTAATAAATAACTCAATCAATAATAAATGAAATGTGTAATCAAGCAATCATATAGTCTCACTGGCTTTCTACCGGGCCAACCATATATAAAAATAAAATAATAAAAAGGGAACTCCACCCCATATTTGAGCCTCACCTCATCCTAATCTCTAAACCCACCCAAGATATCCTATTAAATGATCAAATCATAGGCCTCTATCCAACCTAAACTTGAAATTAGTGAAGTTTTCTTAGGTACCCAAGTTCCATGACCACCTGAGAAGGGTGTGAATAAAACTCATTAGGGAATCACCAATTTGGTCACATACATAACTAGTAAATTTAGGTGTATGTGCATGTGACATTCTCAAAATATTAATAAAAATAACTATATAAATATAAATAAATAGTCACTATTGATCCTTGAGTCTAGTGTATCATTCAAGATTAACCCAAACATTTTTTTTCTAGTGTTGAGGTGCCTTTTAGAACTTCATGTAATCATGCCTACCAATATCAGGCCCATGGGAGATCTCTAGTAGCATGTCCTAGGTGATCCAATGTGTAACATGTATGAACTAATTCCCATAAATCCTGGGAAATCTAATAATATTAGGACCCATGAACAATTCCTAGGCATCTTGGAAAATCTAGTGTGTGAGTATCGGGTTCAATAATTAATTTCCTAGAATCTAGGGAAATACCATATCTTTAGTCTCAAGGTAGATCCTAGGAATCCTGTTAAATAGAGTGTACATTCATGTCAATATCAACAAAAAATTCCCTATAGACTAAGAAAATCAAACATCAAGCATCCCAAAAATACATATTCTTATTGGGAAATCTAGTATATATTCAAGTCAGGGTCAATATATAATTATTGGTGTCCCAAGAAGTCTAATATCTCAAGATCAATGGACGATCCCCAGGTGTCCTAGGAAATCATGTGTGTATGTATCGAGATCAACAATCGATTCCTTGGTGTCTAGGGTAATCTATTATCTCAAGACTCATGTTTGATCCCCATTAATCTTGGGAAATCATGTACATGAATATTGGTCTCAAATACCAAAATCTAGGTATTAATGGGCATCCATGAAGTACCAATCTCAATGGTCGATTTTAGTTCTAAGGAAAAACACACAATAATCACTACCTAAATCTTACACACACCCCTTATAGGTCCAAATTATCACTAGTTCACCCATCAACGTACTTGAGGTCACATAATAAATAAAAACACATCACTAGATCCCCTCAATCTCAACACTTCTCTTAGGTCGACACCTATCACTCAAAGGGAATAACTTCCCTCAACATCATCAAAATATCATCGATGCCCCTTTGGAATCCTATGAAATTCCCATAAGGGATGTGAACTCAAAACTATCCCATTTCCAATTCACTCTAGGTTGTTATGAATACCTAACTTATACATTTTTCTTCTAGAGGTTTATCCACCTATGTAGTAATGTCTCAGTGGGGGAGGAACACTCTTCCCATGGTCATATCATAATCCAAATGACTTTAAGGTATCACTAAGTTCTCATAAGACATACTCATACCAATCATCTGAGTGAAATTCTCACCTATAGTTGGAGGCACCAAAGAGCACCTATAATATGGGCCACTATGTCTCAATCATCATGGATATACTCCTCCAGGGTCTATGTAACATAAGGTATACATGTATAATCACGACCTTGACCACCATTGGTTGAGAAAATTAATCCAACACACAAAGGTCTATCTTGGCCCTAGAAACTTTATTTAACTAATGTATGGAATTTAATTTTAATTAAATAATTTATGTAATTAACAGGTTAATCTCCCTTGGTAATGAAACTGTATATATTACATGCATATAGATGAGATTCATAATACCAAGTGGCATGTATATGATACTACCTACCTCAAGCATAGAGTTGTTCCATTTAATTGCAACCTAATAACTCTTTCCCAAGCTCGTCAAAATCTATCCGGCCACTTCCCATCATTATGAGGCCCAAAATCACATCACAACATCCTATAATTAATTATAAACAATTATAATTAATTAAAACTTTTAATTCAATTTAATTTTAATAGGAATGAATTCCTAAAATTCACTGGTCATTCTCATCACACTAAAACCATGAGTTCTGGAATGTAGTCCACTCCCGATGCACCCCTAAGCCTAAAAAACATAAAATCCTAAATTTGAAATGGAAAATCAATGGAATATTTAACCTAAAATTGGATAAAACCCTTGAGAAATACAAATTACAATGTACCTTCACATAAATGTATTCCAATGAAATGAAGACCTCACCTCAGGTCCACTACACAAGATGATCAAAATCCCCATCAGGAATATATGATTACACCATGATTTAGTGGAATTATTATTGAAAACATAACCCAGTCACCCAAAATTAGAGAGAAACCTAATGAAATCAAAAAAAATAATAGAAGAGAACTTACCTTTAATCTTTGAAGAAAATTCATCAAAAAACAACCAAACTCGTGGGTAATTTAAGGAATCAAAGTGGGGGATCTCCCTTAGTTTAGATTTATGTGAGAAGGAAGAAAAAATGGGGCCTAAGAATCTAAATATTGATGAGGGAAAATGGGTAATTTCCCCAAATTTTAAAACATGCAGAGAAAAATGGATTGCACCAAAGGCTTGTACCACACCGTGGTGCAATACTAATATCCCTTCAAGAGTCCAATATTCCCAACACCATACCATGTCCCCCTCTCTACTCACTATTTCCTACAGTGGTTCCTTCTGACCAAAACCACTAGTGAAACACCCTAGGAAAGGGTGATACGACATGGAGGCCAACCTAGGATACATGCTCAAACTAAGAAAACTCCTTCCACCATAACAAGTCATGCCCATCATTGTTTTACACTATACCACTCCTAAAAAACTTTTAGAAACTCTAAGGTGTGGGGATCCCTGTGGTCACCCAAAGCAGATAGACTAGGGGCACCACGATGTAGCCTATGTTATGGTGGCCTTTAAGAACCCCTAGAGCCTCTCTAACCCACTCTTTATCCCCCTTTAGCACCCATTATCCTATCCATGCCTCATTACACGTCAAAAAATTCCTCTGTAAGGTGTCCCAAACTTTGTAATATTTATCAGAGTCTCGATTCTAAAAAAGAACCACCCACTAAAAAAAATTAAAATCCTATTGAATTTCACAACCCATTTGGATATGAGGTATTACAATATACCCACTATATCAATTCAAATCCTCAAGAATCCTCATCAACCATTAAACCAAAAAACATGACCAACTTGGGTCCCCAATTTACAATCAACTTGTCACGTTCCAACTTTGAATGCCAAACGGGATCCCTTTTTGAAAATCTAACACAAGGTACACTATACTTCAAAATCCAAGCCACCACTTATCATTATCACTAAGACACTAACAATATGATTACCTATACCCATCTATCATAATAAACCATGGTTTATTAAATCAATTCAACCCTAATATTATGGTGCTCCTCACCATAAGACTCAACTCGAGAGTGCCATCTTTGGATACATGGTGCTCCCCAACAACATAATTGCTTTTCAAAACCCATTTTCAATGGTCAAATGACACACTCAATGCAGTTTCCATATCAACACAACCAAATACATAAAAATACCAGTAAAAACCTAAAACCACCCCTTGTATTGATTCTAAACTGAATCAGTTGAGCCTCCACCATCTATTCATGATGCCCACATACATTGACTTTTCCTCAAAAAGCCTTGGGAAATTATCAAAATACACCTATAATATCTAATATGGTTTTATTGATGTGGTTTCCAACCAACCACATCTAATATCACACAAAAATACTAGTTGTTTATCCTCTAGATGATTACTCCCAAAAAATTCTCAATTGTAGCTACTGAAAATCCATCACATCACCCGATCATGATAACTCTACTCCCGAAGGCATCCCAAGATCATCCCAAAACACACACTGAGGTCCAAACCCAAATCCTATTGTAATTATGTGGTTTTATCCTCAACCAACCAAATCCAACATCATAATATCACCCATGAAACAACATAATATGTATCCAACTCACCCTTAGATCACATCAAGACTATCCCAATTTGGATGTTAATGCACTGACTCCATCTAATGTTGCATCTAAATCTCAAATATGGTATTCACCATGGATCTATATAAAATTATATTCATCTTCTCACTGATTTACTAGTTCCACAATGATTTTCCTATAACCGGTATCATCACCCATAACCCTAGCAACATGGGTTCGTACCTCTATGATCCAATCTCAACCAATCATCACATGTAATAACTAGATGTGGCCATTCTACTCATACCTGAGTGACAATGAGAACCACCAAACACTTTCCATTCTCATCTCATTGGAACTTCATCCATGAAATATATTAGAATAAATACCTCCTAGTGGTGATTTTAGGTTGATTGTGTTTAATGACAAGGTTTGAGTTTGTTGATGAAGTTTGGTTATCAAAGGAGGTGTAAAGAGTAAGAACACATGTTTGATCTCATGGAGTGTGAATGAATGATCTCATGGACTAAAAATGTATGATATCATAGAGAGTAAAATGTATGATCTCATGAATAAAAAAATGTATAATCTCATGGAGCTCAAATATATGATCTCACGGTGTGTGGAATGTTTGATCTTATAGAGTAAAAATTTCAGAACTAATCACACAGTTTTGTCATGATAAGTACACAAGTTTTTCCTAAGATATCACATTGAGATTATATGAAGCACCTGAAGACATTGCATGATTGTCAAAGGATCACACCGAGAGATCACATGAAGAACCTAAATACATTGCATGGTTGTCAAAAGATATCATGGAGAAATCATGAGAAGCACTTGAAGACATCACATGATTTTAAAGAATATCATAGAGTGATAATGTGAAGAACATGAAGAAAAAGAAGTTTAAAATGAAATAGATATCAAAAAATTGTTCAAAATCACATGAGAACATGATTGTTTTTGGATATCATGATAGGATCTCATGAAGTGATTTAAGACAATGTTTTTGATCCCACATGGTTTTTATTTGATCTTGAAATGGGGTCACATGAAGCAATGAAAGACAATGATGTTGGCCACATGGTTTCATGTTTCATGATGATATCACACAAAGTGCTTAAATACAATGATGATGATCATGTGAAAACTTGTGACATGAAGAAGGTGATCATGTTAAGAGATCACATGAAGTGCATGATGCTGATTGCTGAGGCGGTTGAATGGATGGATAACCATGATTTTTAGAGTTAAGGTGGTGGAGTTTTTCTTGTAAATACCCAATGAACCATCCTTAAGAAGTGATAAAGTTTTTATTAAAATATTTATCTGAAGCAAATTCCAAAGAAGGGGTTTTGCATGAATTGAAAGAGTATACATGATTGAAATCACCTAAGTGTTTCACATGTGAAGAATGAAGTATTGAGCCAAAATCACATGATTTATGTAATTAGAAGAAATTATTGTGATGGGGTGTCATTGTTGTATCTTGTGAAGAAAAGTATGCATAGGTTGTTTGTGTGCATAGGAAGACCCATTGATATCACATGATCCATGTAACATGAACAAGGTTTCACACTAGATTCTCATGATCCACATGAATTGAATAAGGTCTTGAAATCCAAATGAACTAAAAAATATATCATGATCTACATGAACTGAACAAGGTATCACGATCCACATGATCTGCATGATTTGAACAAGGTCTCGTGAAATATTCTCACAATGGAGTCACGCAATCCACATGATTTGAAGGGTATCTCCCTGGGGGGCCTTATGAAAGGGTCTCATGCCATATTCTCACACAGGGGTTATGTGCTAGGATCTCACACAAGTGATACATGCTAGGATCTCATGTAAAGGGGTTGCATTCTAGGATACCATGCAAAGGGGTTACATGATAGGGTCTTGTGTACGGGTGACATGATATGGTATTTCACAAGGAGATAAATTCTAGCATTACCCTGTGAGAAATATTATTATCATACTAAAATTCAAATGAATAAGAAGAAACATGATCTATGATTTTCAAAAATACTTTAAAAAGGATTTTATTCCCTACTACATCCAAGGAAGTTAAAGGAATACTTGGAATCTCTTAAAGGTATTTTCAAAGTGAGGAGTTTCCATGATCTCTCATGGAAAGGTGATGATTAAGGTTATGTTCACATCAAGGATGTGGAGGATCACATGATTTTCAAAGGAACCTATGATACATTTGGTGAAACTATCAATAAGATAAAATATTTTTCTTTAGCCTATGTGCCAATTTTTTTCCTTCTAAATCAGTGAGAATAAGAGGGAAGTTTAAGGGAAGTGATATCGGGGAGATAGTGCATCTACACCAAAACATTGTAAGGGAAGTGAGCCCAGGAAGAAGTGACATATCCTAAACCAATAGTAGTCCACTTCAGTGTATTTGGTGCATTAGAACATTGCCTTTGTATGCTTCTTGTGCATAGCCTAATGAGGGTAAACCAAGTAAAAAATCTAAGTGTCCTTGTGTTTGATTTCATTCTCTACTTTCTATTCATTATCATAAGATAATGTTGGAAAAGATAAGATCAATATAAAAACTAAATAGAAAAATAAGTGACCCTCATAATAAAGAGGTCAAGATATAGTAGGGCATGAAGAATTTTGAAAATAATATCCATAACCTAATTAATCCCCCATCTCAGGGTATATAATACCCTTTTAGTACTAAAAATTGGTATTAGAGGGTAGATTACATTTGCTGTATTTTTTTGATCTGATTATTTTATTCGATTTTTGAAATTGAAGTTTTAATCTGCTCTTATTTTGATGAATCATGGAAAAGGATGTAACTTTAAATAATAAGTGAAAGTCTGGTGGAATTCTTCAATGTGGAAGTGTCTATAGAAGGAGTGTGATTTAGTTAAAGGAAAATATAAATGTACTAAACAAAGGTTTGAATGAATCGGATAGTGAAACTATTTACTAATTCAATGATTTTTTAGGAATAAATGAAGAACACGATATTCCAAGTGATGTTGGAACTACTGATGATGAATAAATTCTAATAAGGACAATAGTGTAAGTTTTCCATGTAATGAAGTAATTATATAATAAATTAAAAGAAGAAAATAAGCCTCAATCTATCTATATCCATGTTTTGGAAATTGAAGTTAACAAGATAAAAGGTTTAAATAAAATACTTATATAAGTGTCCACTTAACTAAGAGACAAAAATGATTCCCAAGTTGAATAACTTAAAGTTATGTCCATGAATATGGAAAAAAACAATGATGATGAAAATGGAATAAATATAAACTAAAAATCAATTCAGAATTTAGAAGTAGGGAATGATGATATCGATACACACATATTAGAATTGGTTTAGGAGAATACATTATTTAAAGATTCTATTACTCATATGAATTCTAAAATAAATGATAAAACATACATGGTGGATAAGATCTCTAAAGAATTGGAAGATGTGATAATTAGTGGGAAGACTCTCAAGAGATAATTTAATACTTAACTTGAATATAAGGACAAGAAGATTACAAAATTGTTAGAATAGCTAGAATTAGTCAATAAAGAAGTGTAGAAATCTAATTACAATAGAAATACCAAATTGAAGGATGATTTTCATTTACTATTTGATTATCCTTTGACAAGTAATAATGAAAAGAAAAGAAAATATGATACTTTAGAGGAAAACAATGAAGTGATTATCTCATCCTAAAGGCCACGTAGTTTGTGAAAATTTGGTATTGGATATGATGAACCCCCTACCATGTATGAGAGGAAGAGATCTGTAAATAGTTATAGAAATAGTAAAAATCATGTAGGTGATTGAAATATACCTAAAAAGGATTTTATATAAAGTAATGACAACATGTGCTATTTTTTTGGGATGCATGGTCATATTTTAGGTTTGTTTTTGAGGATTTGGAATATATTTCATGTTTTGAAGACAAAAATATTTCTAAATATGAGAATAAGAAGAAAATTATTTAGAAACCTAAAAAAAGAATCTTTTAGAATAAAGTAGCCATGAAATTCTACTACTGTGGAAGACTGGAACACAACATGAGAGTAGAAACTTAGATTTTCCATTTAATATTTTTGAATATTGTATCGATTATTTTCAAGACCAACCACTAAGACTGTGTTTGACTTTGAGGCTCAATAAGCACAAAATATATTTTTGAAATATATTAAATATATTAAATGAATGTATGCATAGTTTTCCTAAAAATGTGGAATAAATTCTAAACATTGTCTCAAATTAAAAATTTGAGTCTGCAGTTGAGTTCAGATTGTGGGATTTACCCTAGGAAAAATATAATCTTGGAATGTGTTGGGTGTTCAGGTTGAGGCACAGTTGTGAGCAGACATATAAAATAAATTAATTGAAAAATTAATTTATTTAATTAACTACCTAACCTAATTCCTTTCTATAAATATAAAGCTATGGGAAAATTCCAAGGTTATCTGTATAGCCCTAAAGATATAGAGGATTCTTTGGAGGAGCTTTCTTGGGATAATGACAACTAGATCATGGTTTAATGATTGATGCACAATATAATTCAAGGATCTCTACAATTAAAATGAAACATATTTTTTCTTCATCTGTGATCGATCCAAATCTAGGTAGTATTTTTTTATTGTATTCTTTCCCTGTTATTTATTTCTATGATGAATGTGAATCAATCAATCAATGGATTGATTTACGGATTTGTCGTATTGTGGGATGGGTTTATCTATAGGTATTTATTGGGAGAATTATTTATTTATTCTTGGATCTTCATTCATCGTTCTAATGGAAACAAATTTAGGCCAACCAAACATGCATGAGGTTTGTTCATCTTTATGTGTTTTCTTGGATTTCTCTCACTGTTCTTGTGCATTCATCATTATTATTCATTTTGACCGGTGTTTTGAATAAAATAAAAATAAATAAACCATTGTTCACTCATTTCTTGTCACAATGGTTCGATATTGTAGGTTTGGGATTGGTATAACATGTGGATTGTATGGTGATGGAAGCGAAAGTAGATCAAATAAATTTGGTGATACCCAATCTCCATGTTCTTCAGTGTATGATGATGGATGATGCATGAGGGTGATTTATGAACATATTTGAGGGACGAAACTTAGTAATCAATGATGGAAAGGGTCAGTCGACCATGGATTCACATTTTTCTGTGAGGTGAATGGCTGAATTGATAGCCAAAGGAGTGAGAGAGGATGCATTAACCACATATAGATTTCTATAAAATCCCATAACACACAGTGTATAATCCGGGATTATATGGAATGTGGGGCCCTCACAATGGAGACCAGGGTTTCTGTATGGAGTTAAGTATCACACAGTGTGTGACACCTGCCACATGGAATGTGACACCTTTCCTAAAACTCGACATTTATTACTGAGGTTACATGTCCAACCATACAAGTACATGGCTAGCCACATATGGACATGGCTAACTGGAAACAGACACAGCTAGGTGCACATGGGCTTGGTGTGTACTTAGGCATGAACATAGACAAAGACATGAGTTTTTCACATTGTTAGAACCCGGTGTCAATGGGACACTCCATGTACTACCATTAGATTCCATGTACCCTTTAAAAGTTAACCTAGAGCCCTTGTACTCTTCATCTTAGATAAGTTTTGTTAGGGTGTGTACCCTTGATCTATTTTATAAGGGTTAGTATGGAATTTCATCCTATACATATGATGATGATCACTTCAGTGGGAATTATTGGATAAAGTTGTTGGAATTATTCTGTGAGGATCAAAGTGGGATCCTCTATCATCATCTTTCCCTAGGTTGAGTTCTTGGTATCATCATGACTAACACAACATGGGCAACGATCCTCTACTTAGGAGGTTATTCCTGATTTATTTTTTGGTATAACCAATGGCCTTGGGTGTGATCCTCATCTATGTATCATTCTATTTAGACTTCATGTGTATACTTCTAATGGTAGGAACCAATGAGAAGTACATCTCGGATGGACATCATCAGTGTTATCTGACTCATGAAGTGTGTTCTCTTGGATGAGTGCTATATAGAATCTACAAGAAGGATCCCTCAATTAGAATTACAATCGTGACTTTACTTTGAGATTATGTGTATTTTTTGAGTATATTTGGATATTATTTTCATATGTACTATAGAAATATACATGTGTAGATCCTACTATTATTCTTATTATTATATTCTTAATGTTTTTAGGGTGTCCTACCAGGTATTGTTATACTCACCCATGCATGGGATTTTCCCACATGTGTCATGTATTATGCAGACGATCAACCTTTTGAAGGAGTCCTAGAGGGACCGGGACTAGGTAGTTCTTAGTGAGACTAACAGAATGAGGTGTGTTCCTATAGTTATCTTGACAACATTACCCATATATACTTTCAGTTTGGACTTGTTTTCTGACTCTATTGTGGGGATCGTATTTGGCCCTTTTTTTCTTCTAGTACTTGTTTTCATACTCTGGTAATGGGATTTATATGTATTCATTCATATTTTAATAGTTATTTTATGTTTCATAATTTTATGGGCTTGGATATGTGTGTGTATGTATAGGTACATTAGGATAAGGCCTCCCATGTTAGTAATATGACTAATCAGTGCTGTTCAACAACTCTTGGCCTATTGTAGGTGGGATTCAGGTAGTCATGGTTCATGCCTCATTGGTTCAGGTTGCGACAATAAGTATGTGTCAGTAATCCCATGGGCTCAATGTCATAAGAACTCTAACTGCATCAACAACTTAACCAAGAAATGATGATGTGAGGTATGTTATTAATGGGAGATGTTTTATATGTGCTAATAATGGTAATTTGGAAATATATTGTAGCTGGAAAAAATAAAGTAAGGAAAAGGAACCTAAAGGGAGATCCCAAATTCTAGTGGTTTATAATGAGAAATCCTATACTTTAATATAAACTAAAAAGTTGAAAAATAAGTTTAAAGTATTGTAGGAAACACAAGAATCTAAAATAAAGGTGTACCAAGAACCTACTATGTTACACTCAAAAAATATCTATTGGAAATAATGTGAATGAACCTGGAAGAAAAAGAGGTAATATGCTCTGGTTGAAAGTAAGAAGAATGTATGTTTAGTGAAAGAATCTCCCCCATCAAGAAAGGTCAAGGTGAATCAAATAACAGATAAAATAAAAATGAATAAAGAATACCTCAATAAATTCATATTTAATTCCGCAATATGAAAAGTGAATTAAATAGAAGAATATATCTAGTGAAGGATGAATAAAGATTAGATTACTAGTGTAAATATTCCTATTCATAGAAAGAATCATGAAAAATGTTATATTGGTGGAGCATCAGAGAAGGAATTCTTTACTAGTGGGTTTAAACCCCAAATTGTGAAAAATAACAAGCCTACATAATATACATATTAGAATAAGAATGATCATGTGGGTAAATAATTTCTAGTTATATGTCTAGAAAATTTAAAGTTGGATGTCCAGTTAGAAAAAACAGGAAAAGAGAATAGTGTTTTACAAGAAAATATTAAAGGGTTGTCCATTAATATTGACCAAAATTTTCTCATTGAGGATTCCAGTGGTACCCCTATCCCTGCATGTTAAATGTTTCTCATATCTATTGGAATTTGTACAAGAATAAGGGGGATATACACTCCATGGGGTGTGTGTGTGTGTGCTGAAAGGGATTGGATGTATAAGTTGAATGTAGATACATGTGATAAGAAGAATCCAAACTCTTAAAATTCACATATGGTATCATATTAAACAAGTAGTGTTTCAAAAATACTCAATTTTTCAAATCTATATCTAGAATATGCATGTTGTGGAAAAATAAGATCATATGATGAAGACCCAAATGTAAAATTGAAGATATATTAAATCCAAAATTTAGTTATCTATTGGTTCCAAGTAACATTGAATATTCAACCATTGGTATTAGGTCTTAGTTCATGTCTTATTTTTCCACCATGAGAAGAAAAATTGGAGGAGAAGTAGAAATACTCATGAATTTCATGTTTATATATTTTTTTAACAATAAGGTTTCAGATGATTATATTTTGGATACCAAGAAGTTGTGATAGAAAATCAATGACATTTCTTACAAGTGGTCTCCCCATTCTGAAGAGTAATTCAATATCTAGATTCAACTCAATAATCGGTATTAATGATGTATATTAGTCTAAATATAGAGATTTTTAGGGAGATGTGGTGATAAGTACTCTACGAAAAATAGAATCATCTAAAAATAGATTCCTATGAAGAATTGAGGAAATTAATGCTACTAGAATCCAAGGAAGTAAATGAGTTATAAGGACAACATTGGCATTTAACGGAATAAATTGTTGTTTCCTAAAAAGAGTTTTAACTTAGTAGGCTTAAAGGATCTATCAATGAATCAATGTCAAGTGGTAATTTCACTTTCTAAAAATCATTTAGTAGTGTGTAAATATAAATAATAATGTGACTCTGATCTTGAAAAGTGATAAAAGAATCAAAATTTCAATCTAAAGTTGATAAATGGATTCAAAGGTGAAATTGTAAATAGTTGACATAGCCAGGTGGTCTTCATATGTCAAACTATGGTGTCTCATGGTCTAAACAGAATTGCATGATCAAAATTTGATGCATGGATATCATTTAACAAGGGGAAGTAAATTCATAAATAAAGGAATCCACTATTTGAATTTCATGAGAAAGGGGGAGATTGAAGTGTAATCTCTGGTTGGTATCCATTGTGATAAGTCAAGTGTTATAAATCTTTGGAAAAATACAGTCCATATTTCAAGTACAAATAACATTAAATTAAAATATCAATTCATTGAGAAGAAAGTATATCACGAGCATTTGAAGCTAGAGTATGTTTATACAAAACAATAGGTTGTAGAAATCTTGGTGAAGGCCTTACCCAAAGAAGCATTTTAATGGAATCAACTAGATCTTGGATTAAAGTCAACTCCCCACACTTGAACAATGTGGATGTGGGACCCACTCTCCCTAAGGTATGATGTGTTTTCACTTATGTACTAATATGTGTTCTTTACTATGTTTCATTAGACAAAAGAGTGACCTTTGGGTTCATTTAAAAAGGGGGAGAAATTTTCTTACTCAAGATAGGGGAGAAGCTGATGGAGGGAGCAGCAAAACACGGGGAGTTTTAAATCTGATGATGCAAAAACTGGTCTATAAATGAAGAAGAATCATAAAAATAAGTTTCCTTTGGGTTTATGATGCAAGCATTAGACATGTGCAAGTTAAAAAGTGATCATGAAGGATGAGTTTATTCTTTATTTAGGTATTAATAAGGTTTACAATAAAAGGTTTTATAATGAAGTGATTCATCTATGAACTTTTTATGATACTCCTATTTCTCATGCTCTACCACTATACCACTAAAAAATTCATCAAAAATACATTGGTCTAGGAATCACACTAATCCTTCCCTAGAAACCAAACCTTGATACTAAAGCACAAACACTCAAGTTTCTTTTCTCATGAATATCCAAGGCATAATCATGTCTACAATGTATATAGTAGCACCTCCAGTGCATGGATCTCAAGACAATCTCCCACCTATTCTTTCTAGGTTCACAATATCTAAGGCATTACCATGCCTATATCTCATATTTTTAAGCACATCCTATTCATTAATCTTAACCCGAAGCATCTACCCATACTTCCCATCCATAAGGAACTCACCAGACATGGCTAACCCCTCACTTGAGTTACCCTCATATACCATAAACCATCTCATCTATACTACTCGACTCACCAAAGTATTGATTCTCATATCAAAGAACTAGGTTGTCCCACCTAAACCATACATCCTATCTCATGTAGGTCATAACTCATGAAAAAACATCTTTGTTATTGCCTCAAAACCACCTGGAAAATCACATGACAACCTACACACTCTAGGGTTCTCATAAACATATTAAACATCACATTTCAAATTATCATCCTACTAAAGCACTGATTCTCACTCGATATCCACATACGGGACTACCCCTCAAGAATCACAATCTTAGACTGATCCTAATAGGGCCTCTTCGCAAGGGAGTCATCCTATCAAGGATCACATTCTCATCTGTCATAATATACATATATAATGAAATCTCCCTACCATGATCCATGTTGAGTATCCCATAGTTATATGATTCAGTTAAGTAGATTTCCACTTAAAATCTATATGGGGAAACACCATATATATTTTTGTCAACAATTTAAATAAACGAACATATTTTCTCTTTCAGAACAAGTATCATAATCACCCATAAGGGTTATATCTACAAGATGTCACATTATTTCCTCAACCAATAGGGGGTCACTGTACAGCCCATACATGAGGGACTGTATAATCATCATCATTGAGAATCTCATCATACATCCACATGAATTATCATAAAAAGAAACTATATTGTGGTCTAGATGAGTAAAATTTCATTCAAATTATTATGAGAAAACACCATATAAGTTTTTAATGAAATTTCACATTGATGAACCCTTGACCATTAGTGATATCAACCACAAACATGTATAAAAATGTCATATGAATCCTACATGCCAAACACGATTCATGAACACTGACCTCTTTCCATCGGGACAATAGATAAAAATATAATAACTCGTAAGTCATAAATCCCAAAACCCATGTGCATCATGCTAGGTGAAAATTATACAACCTTAAAATGATAAGCCAAGAACATCAATCTCATATCCCTAGTAACCTATACTTCCTACCATAAAAAGGTTTTTACAATGCAACAACATGATATCCATCACAAGCTTGGACACATCTCTATGTAACCTATCTACCATCTCTCTAAATAGTAATAAAAAATAAAATTATGATACACTCTATGATATCGGTCACATAAAATCTTTGATACCACTTTGTAACATATTTCCCCTGATTCTCAGCCACCGAGTGCTACTCAAACTGGGGGAGTAGCCACTAGGACCTCAGGCACCCCTCCCCATATGCCAGATGATTCCCTAAAATCATGGAAAATTCGAGTGTGTGATAACAACACAAATAATCAAATGAAATCAATAGCTATAAATAATCATAGTACATAGAATAAATAAATAAATAAATAAATCAATAATAAATGAAATGTGGTAGAAAGTAGTCATGTAGAATCATTAGCTTCCCACCAGGCCATCCACATATAAAAAAATAAATAAAAACATGAGGCTCTACCATATATCCTCACCTCACCTCTTAAAAATCTCCAAAATTGTATAAGATATCCCACTGAATGATTAAATCTTAGGGATCTTACCAACCTAAACCTGCAATCAGTGAAGTCTTCTCGAGTACCCAAGTTCCATGGTTACCCATGTAGGCTGTGAGTAAAAATTAATAGGGAACCACCAATGTGGTCACATATATCACTAGTAAATTTAGGCATACTTTCATGCGACATGCTTAGAATATAAATATAAATAACTATAAAATCATAAATAAATAACCAATATTGATCCTTGGGTCCTATATAAAACCCAAGATCAAACCAATCCTACTTTGAATAGTTTTAAGGTGTATTTTTACATGCCAATTAATCATGCCTACCAATATTAGGCCCATGAATGATTCCTAGGCGCACAACCTATGAGATCCTGATTATAACAAGTATGATATGATTCCCATGAATCTTGGGAAATCTAGTAATATTAGGATCCACAATTTATTTCCAAGCATCTTTGACAATCCAGTGTGTGAGTATCAGGATCAATAGATGATTCCCTAGTGTTAAGGGAAATCCCATATATCATGTCTCAAGGCTGACTCCCAAGCATCCTGGGAAATCATGTTTATGTGAATGTCTAACTCAATGGAAAATTTCATGAAATCTAGGGTAATCAATCATTACTAATCTCTATTATTCCTAGGAATATTAGGAAATCCAATATATATGAAATTCAAGATCAAAAATTGATTTCTAGTGTCCCAAGAAATCTAATATCTCAGGCTTGATGGATGATTCCTAGGAATCCTAGGCAATCAAGTGTGTGTGTATCTAGATCAATAACCAATTCCCTATAATCCTAGGTAATTAAGTATCTTTGGCCTCATGGATAATTCCTAGTAATACTGGGTGATCATTTCCATGAAGGTTAGGCCTAATGGATGGATCCTTGGTATTATTAGGCATCCATAAATAACTGTACTCAACAATCAATTTGAGTTCTAATGTGACACCCATAATCACCACTACCCAAATCCTACACACACCTTATCTAGAGATAACTTTTCACTAGGGCACCCAATAGAGTCCCTAAGGCCACATCATAAATAAGAGCACATCACCAGGGTCCCTTGATCTCAACATGCCTCTTAGGTCAACACCCATAACTTGGTTGGAATAGCATCCCTTAGTATCATCAAAATCTCATTGAGTCCTCTTTGGCCTCCTAGGCAATTCCCATAAGGAAGATTGCCTCAAAACCATACCCTTTCCAAGTCACTCTAGGTTGGTATGAACACCCAACCTATCTATATGTCTCCTTAGGGTCTACCCACTAAGGTAGTCATGTCTCAGTGGGTGAGGAACACTCTCCCCATGGTCATCCCACCAACCAAATAGATCAAGGCATCACTTAGTTCTCACATGACCTACTCGGGACAATCATCTTAATAAAATTATCAACTTTATTTAGAGGCACAAAAGGGAACATATACTATGGTACAATACATATCAATATTCCTAGATATACCCCTATAGGGTATGTGTAACACAAGGCATAAATGTATAATCAAGGAATCATCCATCGCCAACTGAGGCAATTAAGCTAGTGCACAAAGGTATATCATGGACCTTGGAACTTTATTCAATTCATGCATGAAATTCAATTTTAATTAAAAAATTTATACAATTAACAAATCAATATTCCTTTTTGGTGATACCACATATATTACATGAATATATATTAAATTCATAATACTAAGGGGAATGCACGTGAGACCACTTACCTAAAGAAAAGAGTTATTACCTTTAATCACAGCTCGATAACTCTCACCCAAGCCCATAAAAATCCATCAGGAAACCACCCATCCTTACAAGGCCATAAATAACATCAAAAAATAATATAATTAATTATAAACAATTGTAATTAATAAAACATTTTAATTCAATTTAATTTAAATATTCATAAATTCCTAAAATATCACCAGTCGATCTTGTCACACCAAAACCACGAGAAACAGGGTGCGGTCCACTCCCAGTGAACCCCCTAACATAATAAACATAAAATAACCAATAAATAAAGTTGAATCAATGAATAATTTAACCTAAAATTGGATAAAACCCTGGATAAATCAAAACAACAACATACCTTCACTGAAACAAAATCTAACGGTATACTGACCTCATCTTGGGTCCTCCTTTATGAAAGTTGAGAAAAATACCCATCAAGAATGACCAATTTCACCATGACCTAGTGGAATTGGCATTGAAACCCAAACTAGGTCACCAAAAATTAGAGAGAATATAAAAGAAACCATGAATGGAGAAGATTATAAGAGAACTCACTTTGAATCAATAAAGAAAACACATAAAAAATACACTCCACTCATAGTGAATTGAAGGAATTGAAGGGGAGTTCTCCCTTGGCCCAATCATATGTGAAAAGGAAGAAAAGAGGCCCCCTATGAGATTAAATGTTGTTGGGAGGTAAATGGATAATTTCCCCAAAATTTTAAAAATGATCTAGGTAAAATAGCTTGCATTGTAGCTTTCACCACACTATGGTACACTCTATCTAGACCCTCAATATCCCAACATGACCAACACCACACCGTATCCCCCTCTAGATTATTCGTTTCCTACCACAACTCCTCCCAACTGAAGTAACCAATGAAACTTCCTAGGCTAGGTAATGGTGATGAGACGACCTACCCATATTCCATGCCCATCCAAGGAGAAACTCCCACCACCATGTTGAGCCATTCCCCTCACTGTTTTATACCATTCCTCCCCCAGTAACCATGGGAAGATAATGGACAGACTAGGGGCACCACAATGTTTCCTATTCCATGGCGGCCTATAGTCACTCCAGGCACCTACTTAACCCATTACTTAGCCCAAACAAGAATCCATCATCCCATTTGGACCTAATTTCACATCTAAAAATACCTATTCAATGTGTTTCAAACCTTGAAATCTTGATCTGAGTGCTATTTGTGAAAATTAACTGCTCACCAAAATAAAAAACAAAATCCTCTTGAATTTCATAATCCATATGGACATAAGTTATTGAAACATATATCTAATCTAAGTAGATAATAGTATCATAAATGAAATAACTAATAATTACCAATAATTTCCTCAGTCTAATTTAATCAAGGGCTATATTTCTTTACTTTTTATACAAGTGATAAAAATACCATCTTGTTTGTGCTATAACTGATATAAACAACATACCCAACCACCCCTTGATTACCTAAGTCACTTTTGAAATGTATTGACCCTATTTTTTTTCCTTTTAAGACATTTAAATATATATAAATATATTTTTAGAGCTAGGAACTAAGACGATATAGGATTACGAGGCCCGGTGTGCCTAAAATTAATTTTATAAAAATATTAAAAATATTTTATATCACACATGTAATTTTTTTAAAGAAAATGGGATAAATATTAAATAGAATCTCAGATAAGAAATCCAATACCATGGTTGAGTCCGAAGTATGATGTTTACCCTGGGTACAACCTAAAACTGGACAGTGTGGGGTGTTCAGATAAAAGCAGTTATTGGTGGTGAATTTATTGGGTTAATTAAATAATTAATTTAATTAATAAATTAATTAACCTAATTCAGATTTTCCTATTAACACATCATTATGAAAGGATAAATAGGGTTAGCCTCATAAACATAGTATCATTGTTCAATTACTTCCTCCTCCTCTCATTGAAAAACTAGATTCAGATGACAATGAACCTCTGGATCCAGGAAGATTGACGCACAACAAATGTGAAAAATCCTATCATTCATTGGTGAGTATGTTATTTGATGAAGAATGATGAAAAACTGGTTAAGACTCATAATTTTTATATTATAACACATTTTATTAAACTATTGAGCATAACCACGTTCTTATCATTGATTTGTGTCAATTGCTAGACTTTGTATGCACCCATGTATATATTTAATTGATTATTCATTTGTTTCTCACCTTGGATATCCCCGATTGTGTTCATGGGATAAGAAAACTTTTCCAATGATCATTACACCTATATTTCTTGTTCATTTCTCCCTTCGTTTTTTTCATTAGTAATTTTTGGACCATGGGGCCATGATTCAACATTTTTGGGAAGGACCAAGCTGATTATATGCTCATATTTGTGATAGATTCATGTGAAAAAAATAGAGTGAAGAATTTGGGATGGATTTGGGATGGTTGTGGGTTATGGGTGATCAATTTTATGATCAAAATCCAAAACAGAGATGGTGTGGAGCAAGTTACGTGTGTGGTGTATATGGGAAGCAATGAACCAAACAAAAACCAATTTTTATCCACTATATGGCTGAAAAAATTGAACAAAGTCAAGGTGCACCAATTTTGGGTGGATGGAGGTAAAATTCGTGGTGTGGGAGCTAGATTTGGGATTCCAGAGAGTAGATCTAACTTTATGTAAAAAACATGACTACACATCGTGTAGTTCAAAGAACACACGCTGTGTAGGGCCTTGGTTATGACGGGATGATTTTCACTTGAAGTTAAATATGACATGTTGTGTGGTTAGGCTACACATTGTGTATCCTTCCCGGGGTAGACAATTTGTATGGAGGATCACACGGGTAGGATCCTGTGTGGGAAGACACGGTCAGGATTATACCTTGAGTAGGATAAAACACCATGTGGTTCCTCTTACAAGCCATGTACCCTTACTTTCCTTATGAGGAAACTTCAAACTCTTGTATCTCCTTCATTTGGACTCATATTTTGGCCTGTGAGTATCATATTCTAATTGTTTTTTCACTTAGAATGTGATGGTAGCCTCTGTAGTGTATTTTTAGATACGATGCAAGATTTTCTAGAAATGAAACTTATTTAGTTAACACCTGATGACGGCAGTGATCAAGCATGATTACTATGGGATTTAGAGTGGCACACTCTAGATGGGATGGGAATGGGTCCTCTACCTATATATAGAGTGGAACCCTCCTATGAGACCAGGCATGGGTCATCTATATTTTATTAGAGTGTAACCCTCCTACCAAGATAGGTAATGGGTCCTCTATCTATCTAATGAGTGGAACCCTCCAATAGAGTCAGTGCATGGGTCCTTAATTACTAGAGCGACACCCTACAATTGGGCCAGGAATGGGTCCTCAACTACTTGAGTGACACCCTCCTGCTAGATAGGGAATGAGTCCACTATCTTCTATCTAAGTGGAACCCTCCTATGGTTATAGGGTATGGGTCCTCGACTATTAGAGTGAAACCATCCAACTAGGCTAGGCATGAGTCCTCTATCAGCCATTAGAGTGGCACCCTCCATCTAAGTTGGGCATGGTTCCTCTACTGATTACTTGAGCGGAACCCTCCTTCTAGGATAGTTCATGATTCCTCATTCTATCTACTGAGTGGAACCCTCCTTCTATAATAGGGAATGGTTCCTCTACCTAGAGATTGTGCCCCTTGACTGTGCACCATAGTGGAGAGGTGTGTCTTGAATTGGATGTTTTCTACAGGGTAGAAGAACGAAATGTTGGGAATCATTGATGGAATCTTGGAGCTAATGGTACTCTTTCCTAGGCTATGTCATGAGATGAAGATCTCCTTATCTCAAGTTTGAGTTTCTTTGGTTTGAGAGTATATATATATATTTATCCATGTTTTTGTATTTTGTTTACTCTCTTGATTTAGGTTGATCTTTCTATTTATTCCTTTTGTGTCTCTTACTACCCCCTTCAACTTTTAGGGAATCAAACTGGGTATGTATTTACTCACCCATTCATGGGATTTTCTCACACATGTCATATATTATGAATACAACAAACAGGTTAGTAGTGACTACAAAGGAGCTTAGGGATACCCGTTTCATTGGACCACGTATGGTTGTTTGAGCTTTTAGATTAAGATATAGGCTCTATTGACACTTTTACTTTCTAATATTGTTCAGGTTGGGATATCTTTTTGGTGAGGCATGCATTTTTTCCCTTTACTTTTAGTTTTAACTATCGTACCCTAGTACACCCTAGTGATTTTTACATGCATGGTTATAACTGTTGCATATTTTTATTATTATTCCCCTACACTTCTGAATTGATATGGTCAGTTGTGTTCATGTAGGTACATCAGGTAAAGGCCTCCACATGCTAGATATTCCTTTCAATGCTTATCGCCATCCCCTGGCCTATGGAGGCAGCCTTGGGGTAGTTGTGGCTCAAGCCCTATTAGGTCAGATCATGACATGAATTGAATATCAAATGTATCAAAGTATGAAGGTTATCATGTTAGATATATCTCCAAACTTAGTTAAAAATTATTGATAATAATCATATACCCTTAAGTATATCAATGACTATATGGCATTCCATGGGATATACTTTGGTGAGTTATTCCAAGTACTAAGTATCTACTTATTACCTCATGAATCTATTATTAATATCTCATATACAACCCTTTAAAATGAATATAATATTCTATTCATTCTAACATTAACATATCATCATAATTCATACTACTCCGTGATGATCATCAATTAGGGAAAACTCAAAGTTTCACTTTGAGGGGATATTATCATTTGATCATTCATGTTAAATAAATTACAGTACACATTAATGAATTATAAACAAAGTTTTATTTTATTATAATATCATGAAACACTATATATTCATTACATCAATCTCTAAAGTATGAAATACCTAGAGAACTAACATTTTCCTTATACTATTGTTGTGATAATGGATTCATAAATGGATATGCTACATTATCCTATGTAACCACCCAAATGATAATTAAATCACCCCTCTCAATAATATCTCATATGAGATGGTATTTTTGAAGGATTTGTTTGGTCATTTGATGAGATTGAGGTTCCTTTTCGTAAGAGACAACTCCATTGTTTTCATAGTAAAGCTTGATCTCTCCTTAAATTCTAGGAACCACCTCATGTTCAGAGATGAACTACTTGAACTAAACAAATTTCTTCACAACATATGATGTAGTGATATACTTCACCTCTATTATTGAAACTAATATATTAGATTGTTTGGAATTATTACAAGTGATATATACACCATTTAAGAAAAAAACCATATTGATATTTTTTATCATCACCATCAGATTGAAAACTCACATCTGTGTAACTTTTTACACAAATATCATCTTATCCTCCAATGACCAATAATATATCCTTCGTTATTCTCAAGTACTTAAGAATGTTCTTAACAACAATCAAGTGAATCTCACCATGATTGGATAAATATCTAATTGTTATTATAATAGCATAGGTGACATCAAGTTTAGTACACTACATGACATATATGATAGATCCTATAGAATACACATAATGAATTATATTTATCCTTCTCTAACTCTTTATAAGGATCCTAGATCTTCCTAATATTCGTGCCACACAACATTGCCAAAAACTCTTTCTTATAGTTCTCCTTGATAAACTACTTTATCACTTTACCAATGTATGTATCTTGACTAAGTCTAAATATCCTATTAGATCTATCTCTATACATTTTCATACCTAGTTTGTAGGTATATTTTCCAACATCTTTCATTAAGTAGCATTTACCCAACTATATCTTCATAGAGTGAAGTGTTTGGATATCATTTCCAATAAGTAGTATATCATCTACATACAATATTAGAAACACCAATACAATCCCAATAATATTCTTATATACATAAGAATCATTTTCATTCACGATAAAACCAAAATCTTTGATTTCATCATCAAACTAGATATTACAACTCTAAGAAGCTTTATTCATTCCATAAATTGATAATTACAATTGGATTACCTTAAAAGAATCATTTTACACTTCAAAACATCTGGGTTTTATCATATACACATCCTCAACTAAAATCTCATTAATAAAAGTAGTTATGACACCATTTGATATATCCCATAATCATAATAATATTCCATGTATAGTAAAATATGAATGGACTTAGGATGGATTTGAATCATGTCCTGTTGAAGTTTTCATGAGACCCATTTCATGAAGAATGGATTTTCACACTCTCACCAAACCTCACGCACAACCGGATTCTCAACTTCTTCCAACCGTTTCCCCAGCCATTATTGCAGGTTTCTAGGCGGTGCTATCGTTAGAAGGAGTTCAATCATCACTCCCCTCAATGGGGTATCAATTGGATGATGGTGACATAACTATTTTTTCTGAGAAAAATGGCTAGTCTGTCTATGGGAGATCCTGATTAGCCCTATATGAAATATTTCTTATTACACCGGCATGTCACCGAGTCATCTTAGCACTCATCACTCCCAAAGGTGTCTTTAAAAATTTTTCAGATAGGGAAAATGGATGGATTACCTATTCTTGATTTCCTTGTATCATATTTTGAGGAGGTAGCAACATTTCATCATTTTATGTTGGTGTCTTGGTTTGGTTTTGAAAAAAAACCCCTCTCCCTCTCTTTAATAACTTCATGGGTTCTTGGGGGTTTTCAGCACTGGCTTGTGTCTCCATGATAAATAGAATATCCTTCTATGTGATCCCAGAATCTAGAGATAATTTCATGAATTCCTAATCTAAAGCCCCTAGATCTATTAGAATATGGTGATTTTACCTCTTTTGGTGGTCGATGGAGGTGCATTAGGGTCACGACTCTCCTGCAATGGTGATCTGGGCATCTCTTCCCAGGCTTCCACTTCCCTTCTACAATGTTTCCTTGTATCATCAGATACTCCTTCAAATACTTCTTATATGAATATTATTAGACTCTCTACCTTCAGGATGGATCAAAGTGGAAAATCTATGTTGATGTTGATCTCTTACATACACTTCTGAGTCATATACTCCTCAAGTAAGGAGAGTTTGTCTTGTGGTGGCAGCAATTAATATTTACTTTAGTTCTATATTTTTGCGAGCACTTTCACCTCTAGGGTCACGTCACATTTTCTTGTAGAAATAAGCGACCCAAAATGAACTCCCTGTACTATATAGATTTGACGATCATGGTTTTAGAACCTTTAACTTATAGGTATTTTCATGTAATTCTAAATCCTCTCTGATAATTTCATTTTTTTAATTTGGGATCCTCCTCCATTTCAACTTTTTCTCCACCCTATGATCTGGTTCTAGTGTCGGTGGGGTTCCCTCCTCCACACCCTCCCTCTAAAAATAAATATACCTAATTCATGGACCTTATTCCCTTCCAACCAGAGAGGATGATCATTCCAAGAGTTGATCAGTAAGAGGATTCAATAACTATGCATCAGGTGGGAAGATGCCTAGGGAAAGTGGTTTTTATATCTTGTGTCTCCCATCCACTTGTAATCCCCAGTGATCTAGGTCCCTCTTCATTTTCTCCCATCCTATTTGGATAAAAAATTATTGGCCCACTAGTGCAGTGATAATAAAAAGATAAAATAAAGTTAAAATGCATAAATAAATGGACACCAAATGTAACATGGAAAACCCCCCAAAATAAAAGGGGTAAAAACCATGGGAAAATATAAGGATTACTATGGGTAAAAGTGGGTGCACACTCTCTCACTATTATAAGGAGAAAAACCTCATAAATATCTCTATTCAATATATGGGGAAACCAACTCAAAAATATCTCTCAAAGGGATGAACTGTTGGTAATGATAAGCTAAAGCTAATGTTAGAAACCAAGAGATCCCACTGTCTTTTATAGGAAAACATTTCTTCTGCATGCTACCTTCTCCCACCGGTGGGTTTGGTGGGGTTGGCCACCGACCTCACATCAACTCACATGCCTCCCTTGACAACCCATGGGGGCCACACTGTCTAGAATAAAGATTTTTTTTTGAAACATCTCCCACTAGGATATTTGATTGAGAACTAATCATATCTCCACACATCCTTTCTATCTGCCAAACATGCTACTCAAGTCTCTACAATGTTGCTTGAGGATCTTCACCATCTGAACTTATAAATGTTAACCAAATTTTCCAGGAAATCTTCCAGATTTTATTTAGTGTAAATTTTCTACATGTCCACACTTCATTCCTTCACCACATCTCGGAAAAAGTGATACTTTACCCCAATTTGATTCACTCTAGAATAAAAAGATGAATTCCTTGAAATTTACAAGGTTTTATGACTTTCAAAAAATAATGGAATCTACTCCTATCTATGCTCAAGATCCTTTAACAAATATCTGATGCAAATTTTCTCTTTTCAAGCCTATTTAGCTTCCATGTACTCTGCCTATATCATGGATAAGACCACGACCAACTTTAACTTTTAAATCAATATCATAGCTCATATTTTAAGAGTAAACACATAAACGATGGTGGATTTACTCTAGTCGGAATCTCCTAAAAATATGAGTCAACATAGCCTTTGATAGTGAAATATGATACTCCATAACATAATGCAACATCGGAGGTCTCCTTTATGTATCTTAGGATCCTCTTCACTATGATCCAATGCTATCGTCTTGGATTCTCCATGTATCAACTAATTGCTCCCACTAGATGTGAAATGTATGGTCTAGTATAAACCATAGTGAACATAATACTTCCCACTGAAGATGCGTATAGTACTCAAGACATATCTATCCTCTCTTCTTCACTGTTAGGAATCATCATAGAGGGTAAGTTGAAATTAATAGGAATTGGGGTAGATATTGGATTACAATCTTGTATGTTGAAGCGTTTCAATACTCTTTGTAATTAATTCTTCTGTGATAGCCAAATATTCCCATTATTTCTATCTTGGTAAATATGTATCCCAAGAATCTTGTTTACTAGTCTCAAGTCCTTCATATCAAACTCCTTAACAACCGTTCCTTCGTCTCCTTGTTTTGATCATTGTTGGGTCCTACAACCAACATGTCATCCACATATAATAAAAGAATGATAAAATCATTACCATCGGAACACTTGAAATATGAAAAAGGATTTTAATGAATTATTTTTTATCCAAGGATCATGATATATGAATAAAATCTCTTGTACCAACACCTCAATGCATAATTGATACCGTACAAATATTTTTTCAACCTCCAAATCAAGTTCTATTTACCTTATTTTGAAAAACCTTCTGATTGGAGCATATAAATATCTTCATCAGGATCACCATGGAGAAAATAAGTATTCACCTCTAACTTCTCTAGATTTAAAATATATGTAGCACACATCACCATAATTAACCAAATAGTCTTCAGTATAAGAACATTAGAAAATATTTCATTGAAATCAATATCTTCTTTCTGAGTATATCATTTGACCACTAGTCTTTCACGATATATTTTCACCCATTAATTTCCACCCTGCTTGATATTAAATACCCATTTGTTGCATATATCCTCCCTTCTAGGAGGTAATAGAATAAGATCCCAATTCTTGTTCATGTGTATGGATTCAAGTTCCTCTAGTATTACTTTTATCCATGAGGATACATATGGACTCTGGGTCGCCTCTACAAAAGAATATGGATCTCCATCCTCTATAAAAAAGCAGTACAAAATATTTCTATCTATGACATAGTATGAGTGATGTACTATGGATTTTTTTCTCCTTATTTGACCTTCGTGATCCAAAATCAACCGGTACTTGATCATCGTGCTCTAGTAATGCCTCAAAGGAAACCGGTTCTTCCTTGGATTTGTCCTCTACTTCAACTGTTTTAGTTTCTGTATTCTCTTTCTCCGTGTCTTGATAAATTTTCATTTGCACCATGTCTTATAAAAAAATGACATCTCTTATGATGATAATTTTGCGGGAAGTGGGGTCTCACAAATGTTACCCCTTCACACCATCAGTGTACCCCAAGAAGATAAATTTCCTTGATCTCAAATCCAACTTCGTTCTTTCCTGGTCATTAAACAATGCATATACAGGACTTCCAAAAGTATGTAACTGAGAATAATTGGTAGGTTTACCAATAAAATCCCCATTAGTGTATTCAGATCAATCACCATTGAAGAAGATCAGTTGATCACATAACATGTTGTATTCATTGCTTCTGCCCAATTTTTTTGGCAATTCCTGTAGTCTTCAACATCACCCTTGTTCTATCCAATGGGGTTATATTCATCTATTATGCCACTCTGTTTTGTTGAGGAGTGTGCACTACCATGAACTGTCTCTTGATGCCTTCATGTTGATAAAAAATTTCAATCTCTTCACTTGTATATTC
This sequence comes from Viscum album, assembly GCA_963277665.1. Classification (NCBI taxonomy): domain Eukaryota; kingdom Viridiplantae; phylum Streptophyta; class Magnoliopsida; order Santalales; family Viscaceae; genus Viscum; species Viscum album. Next base: position 1,221,507,470 of record OY728148.1, on the reverse strand, counting down.
TCTACCATTGTCTGTCCTCAAACACTTGATCTTCTTTCCAGATTCAAGATCCTTTTGTGCTTTGAATGTTTTAAAGACTTCAAAAACTTCCAATTTACTCTTGACTGGGTACACCCAATATCTCAAGGAATAATCATCAATAAAGGATAAAAAATACCTTTCTCCTCCCAAGTATATAAATAGTGCTTCCCAAACATCGGAATGGATCAACTCTAAGATCTCTTTGCTTCTTACTGTTGACACTCTGAACTTTATCATGTGTTGCTTACTCAAAACAAAATGCTCAAAAATGGTAAGGATAACTTTTTAATCCCAGGAAGCAACTTCTAACCCAAAAGAATCTTTATGCCTCATTCTGACATATGGCTAAGCTTCTGATTCCATAACATCATCAATGCTTCCGTCTAGGTAGTTGATGCAACAACTATCTCTACCTCCTTGTACATTCCACCCATAATAACGTACAAGTTCCATGAGATATTATCTACCTTAATCACCATAATAAATCCCTTCATAATTTTCATCATTCCATTATCAGTGTGAGTCTTGCATCTGATATCATCAAATTTTCTCAAGGAAGATATATTCTTCTTCAGAACCCTCACATGAAGTACTCCTTGGATGGTTCAGACAATACCATAATGCATATTCCATTTGATGGTACTGACTCCAAAAATATTCAAAGTGTGATCGTTCCACATGTATAAAAGTACATTTGGGATAGTTTCATACTAGTTAAACCATTCTTGTTGAGACATCACTTTCCATGTTACTCCCTATTTGATTATCCATGCATCATTGAGATGTTGCCTACTTCCAGCAATCATCGTTGTTTCACTGACTAGTATATCTACACTAATAACCACATTTTTATCCATGTAATGATTCTATATCCCACTAAAACCACACTCCATAATCACATCTATCGGTATTTTTCCAATTTTTAGTATTTAATTATCCTTCCGCAACACTACCTTCATCTTCATTTTCCACAGTGAAAAATAACTCTTGTTTAATTTCTCGATCTCAAATTTTTCTACCATCTGGACACACTGCCAGTTGAGTACCTCCTCTATTTCAAAACGGTGTATTTAATAATCTCAATAATTTTTTATGATGTGAAAGATCAATTGGAGTCTCAATCAGAGATCATACTAAAATTTATGAGAATTATTAATACCTGAAAACATGAACAACATCGGGCCAAAACCTTCCTATGATACCACTTGTTGGGACAAAAAATTATTGGCCCACCAGTGTAGTGGTAATCAAAAGATAAAATAAACTGAAAAATTTAGAAATAAATGGACACCATATGTAATGTGGAAAACCCCCCAAAATAAAAGGGGTAAAAACCCACAAGCAAATAGAAGGATCACTACGGGTAAAAGTGGGTAAACACTCCCTCAATATTACAAGAAGAAAACCCTCATAAATATATCTATTGAATATTTGGGGAAACCACTCCACAAATACCGCTCAAAGGGATGAAATTTTGGTTATGTGAAGCTGAATCTGATATTGGAAACCAAGAGATCCCACTGCCTCTTATAGGCAAACCTCACCCTTGTGTGTTGCCTTCTGCTGCTGGTGGGTTTAGTGGGGTTGGCCACCCACCTCACATCAACCCTCCTACGTCCCTTAACAACCCAAGGGGGTGGGGAACTGTCCATAATAAATAATTATACTGATATATCCAAACTGTGAATAGATTCAATCTTATATCGCATGCTCATCACGACATAGAATGGTTTCCATTCTCTATCTCTAGTTCAAAGTGGAGTCTGTACAAGATAATGCTCTAAACGAGCAGTTTAATGGTCTTATTATCAAAATATGTGGTTTCCAACACTAGGGGTAAAAATAGTAGGAAATTCTAGAAATGATCCCCACCCTTATATGGGATTCATGTGGCCTTGGAACCTTGGTTAAGACCATATTCCTCTCCAATTAAGTTCGGCCTAGTAGGATCTCGTTACTTGGTTTTCTTGAGCCTAAGAAATAAAATTCCAGAATATAGGTCTTTACTCATGGGATTGGTTTATGGAACTTCTTGTATGGTGATTCTTCTAATCAACATATTTGGATTTTATGAAATTCTTCCATTATAGTGGAAAGAGTTAGTATCTCTGAGTAGCATATTATAACCAAAGTAAGTGGAGGAGGTATTAGATATTTATTTACCTTTATCTATCTGAAATGTGAGTTGAGGGAAAGGGAGATTTTATGGTTGAAATTTGAATCTTTCAATACATAATATTTGGATTTGATTTTTTAGCATTTATTTTAACATGATTGTGGATTTTTCTGAGAATAAAGGAGGAGGTTTCTATCCATGTAGATCTTAGTAGGAGTTCATATCCTTTATTTACAAGATAGGGATCATGGACTTGGGTTTTACGGGTGACAAGTACACATGGTGGAGAAACCAAAAGGGTAATCAATGAAATTGGTGCCTGTTGGATAGAGTCTTATCCAATCTATAAGTTATTTCTATATTCTTGAATGTGAATGTTACACATCCAGTTCGTTTGATATTGGAACACTCGCCTCTCCTTGTTAACACTTCTTTGATAAGGTGAGGCAGTGATTTCTTTTTCTTCTCCAATCATTGGGCTTCTAATATGGAATATCACATGGTGGAAATAATTTCATGGAATAAACTTTTGCATGGGATTTCAAGGATTGGATTATATAATAAAATCAATCTCTTGAAAACGGACCTCAAGTTGTGGTATGACCAAAAACCATCTATTTTTTTGTCCGGGAAGATATCAAACATGATATCAAATGTATTGAGATCTGGTTAGAAGATGTTTTGGATGAAGTATCATTCATTGAACTTATAATTAACAAGAATCATATTAATGATCTACTTATTGAATAATAAAGGTTGGAATGTGACAAATCAAGGGTTACACGGATAAAGGAAAGTGACAAGAACATGACATATTATCAATTTTGTATTAAAGAAAAGAAGTGTGAATTTATCCCAAATATATGTATGGAAGATGGAATATTCTCTAATGACTCAAAGATCAATAGAGTTATGGAAAAGACTTACTTCAAATCCTTTATTTCTAAATTTAATCCTTGTATACAAGATGGTTATCCAAGAGTCTATTCTGATTTTTTAATTTCATATCATAGGTATTGTCTACTACTACTAATGATTTTATCAAAGCCATCCCAGACGAATGTGAGATATTGGAAGCTATCAATTCTCTTAATCAAAATAGTTCCCTAGGTACAGATTAATTTACAACATGATTTTATGTGTCATCATGGGACCAAATCAAAGGTGACCTCATTGGATTTGTAAAAGATTTTTTCCATGGATGTGCCTTCCCGCAATTGGTCTATGAAACTTTTCTCATACTTATTCAAAAGGTAAAAGATCTAGTTTCTATAAACCAATTTAGGTAGATCAGTATTTGTAATGTCATGTATAGGATTATTTCCAATATTATGAATAGAAAATTATCCATCTATCTTCATGACTGGGTGTCAGAAGAGTAACATGATTTTATCAAGGGAAGACCCCCTAATCCGAAATTGAAATTTCTTAGGAAATGATTATGGACATCAATAATAAATCTCATGGATATAAAATGGTTATAAATATTGATATGGATAAGGCATATGATATTATGGAATGGGGATTCCTCATTAGGGTGATGGACTCTATGGGCTTCTCAAATTGTTTTCATGACCTTTTTTCCAGATGCTTCAGCTCCCCTTGGTTCTTAGTATCAATGATAGGAAAATGAAATGGATTATTCAAATTGGTATGTTTTCTTAGACAAGGTGACCCCATGTATCCTAGTTTATTTATCATGGTACATGACACACTTAGTAGGCTCCTAGAAAAGATAATACATAATGTTAACATTCATCCTTTCAAATGTAGGAATAAATTTATAGGTATATCTCATCTTCTTTATATGGATGACATGATCTTATTTGTTAATGGAGGAAGAATATAAATTAGAGTATATAATAACACATTGGAATAATATATAAGATGGAGTGGGGGTGGTTATCAATCGAGGTAAGAGAAACATCTATATCCTAAGGCTGTGTTCTGAAATATGTGGGAAAAAATTGGATGATCATCTTGGTATTCATGGAAGCAATTTTTTTATATAGTACCTGGGAGATCCTTTATCCATAGGGTGGTTTCACATTAGTCATTTTTAGTGGGGTTTCAATAAAATCACTACTTATATTACTAATTTTCATAACTTCTTCCTTTCCTTCAGTGGAATAATTACACTGGTGAATTGTGACCTTAAATCCATCTCGATGCATGTGTTGTCGGTCCTCAGGGCTCCTAAAGAGGTAAAGAATAATATTTATAGGATATTAAATTATTTCATATGGGATTCACATGGAGAGGGAAGATTTCATTGGGCTATGTGGAATAGAATTTTGAGACCAGTGGAAGATGGTGGCATCGACTTATGCAGTGTGGATAGATCAATGTATAGTCTGCATGCTAATCTAGTTTGGAGGTCCTTGAAGGTTGTTCCCAATATAGAAAATTTATTCATGGTAAATATGGGCATGACCTTGAGGATCCATAGGGTAAAGTATCATGGCTATGGTAAGAGTTATTTGGGAATGTTCAGGTTCTCAAGAATCACTCTCGGTGGATTATGGAATGTAGAAACATTAACTTATGGTTTGATAATTGGGTAGGTTTCCTTCTTGGCTTTCCAGGCTTCCCAACTGCTAAAATTTTGTTTTCCCAGGCGTACCTTTACCCCTAATTTATGAAGGTAGTTATTAACTATAAAAAACATGAGTTTTTTTAGAATATTGTTCTATATTCTGAAATATATTATTTAATCTTTACTAAGTCTATAATGGGGGTTTTCACAGCCAATGTGTATAGGTCTGTGGAGCAGAATTCAAATGGTCTCATTGGTGCCACAAGTCTGTACTGGTGTAAAGATATACCCATAAAATATATCTTCTTAATTTGGAGGATTAATAACTATTTTAGTCCTATGGATGAAGTGATCAGGAGGAAAGGTATTTCTTTAGCTTTGAAATGATAGTGCTATCATAGGAACAGGGTGGAATCAACGGACCATATTTTTTTTGATAATGAATGGGATTCAAAGGTTTGGAGAAATTTTAGTAACCTCATCATAATTTACATGCAGGTCATATTGTGCATTTATTTCCTCTATAATGGAACACATATAGTAGGCTTGAATGAACAATAGCACAAGATGAGATCTATTTTGATGGTTGTAGGATGTTGGACTATATGGGATGCAAGAAGCAAATATCATAGTGAAGAAAAATTTAGTTCATATTTGGCCATGTAGGTTCGGTCTATATGTTTGGTGGTTGAACTGGGATCATTGGTTAAATAGTGGTATAATATTAATTCTTTTTATTTGATCATTTTGGGTTGGAAGAACTTATAAAGTCCATTGGATTCCCCCAAACCAGGGAGATGGATTTTTTGGAATCCACCTGGTTGTGGTCCCAAGATCAATGTTGATGGATTGTGTAACCATGGAATTATGTGTGGTAATAGAGTTGTTCAAGATCATAACAGTTTGGTTTTCAATGCATTCAATAGTTTTTATGGTTCATGGGACTCTATCATGGCAGAGGACAATGTCATTATCAATAGAATTTAGGTTAGTCTTTCATATAATTTATTGCTCTCTACCATTGAAACAGACTCTTTGGTGAAACATGATGCTATCCAAGTCAAGGTGACCACCCCCTGGTGTATTTCATACCATATTTGGAGGTGTAAAATTATTCATCTTAATAATGTTACTTTTCTATATAAATGGAACAAAGGAAACAAAGTGGAAGATTCCTTGGCCTCGAGAGGCAATCGGGCCGATCCTCGTATGATTTTCTCTAACATGGGAAGTCTTCCCTCGAATGCATGGGTCTTGTATGTGCATATTCTCTTGGATTACATTAATTTATTCCCCCTCAATCCCCTTATTTCCTTTATGTTTTATTTTTATGGGTTTTTGTGTTCAATCATCCATTTTTATCTAGTAATTTTCACTATTCACTATGAATGTACTTAATCATCACCCCTAAGGAAAAGGTTTATTAATAGTTAATACCATGGATCTATTTATAACCTTTCACCATTATGTGTTCTTTATAGGTCAACACTCTACCATAAATTCTAGTTTTATTCTAGAAAACCCACTTTCACCCTATGTGTATTATCCCTTCAGGTGCATCCACTAAGTTAAAAACTTGGTTAGTGTACATGGATTCTATTTCAAATTCCATGGATTTTAACCATTTATTGGAATTAGAACTCTCAATGGCCTCTATATATGTATTATATTTATCATTTATGAATATTAATTCATCTCCAATCACTATGAGAAATTCATATCTCTCAGGTTCTCAATGAATCTTACCATACCTTTAAGATTATTGTGTAACTTGAGTTGGTTATTATTCAAAAAATAATTATAGAATCAGATTAAACTCTATATTAGAAACACTTCATTTTTTTAGTGTTTAAATTTCTAAAGTTTAACTTTCTTCCTAGTGAATAGCCAATTAATGTGTTTCTTCTCAAGAAAAATACAAGTTTGGGCCAGAAAATCTTTGTATTTTTTATGATAATGACAAAAATGTCCCTTAGTTTCCTTAGGATAGATAATAAATATGAATTTATTAGACTTAGGATCAAGTTTATTATAAGATAAAAAATTTATGTATGCTTCACAGTCCTAAATCTTCATATAAGTCGTATTGCTATACTTCCCAGTCCATATCACATATGATGTTTTTATGACTACATTAGATGGAATACAATTTAGTAGGAATGTAAAAATCTCTAGTGAATAAACCTAGAATTAAATAGAAAGGTCATATAGAATCATCATCAATATAACCATGTCTAAAAAGATACAATTCCTTCTCTTAGATACACCATTCCATTGTGGTGTTTTAGGAGGAGTGAGTTTTAAAACAATTTCACAATTTCTTAGATGATCAATGAGGCTCAAGTATTCACCACCCCGATCTAATTAGAGAATATTAATACTTTTGTTGAGTTGATTTTTTTATTCATTCTAAAATTATTTAAACCTTTTAAGGTTTTCATAGTTGTATTTTGTTAGAGACACAAAACCATACTGACAAAAATAATTGGTATAGGTAACAAATTACCTAAAAAAACCATGTTATTGAGTACTCATTGGTCTAAATACATCACTCTGTATGAGATCCAATAGTCCACTAGACATTTCACTTTTTTTACAAAAATTTTTCTTTTTTATTTTTTCCAATAATCAAGATTTACACATATTAAACTATTTATAATATAATGAGTACAATAATCCATCTCTATGGAGTTTTTGAGCACGTTTCTCATTTATATATCCAAGGAAACAATGAAAAAGGTGGGTGGGATTGGAATCAATCATGACCATATAATTCTAAATGTTATAAATAGGATTATCCATATCAAGAATGTATAAACCATTTACCATATTTGAGCAGTGATTTGTGTGCCGATAGGGACACGACCAGGTGATGGTGCGGGACCAAACACCATGTGGTTCCCCTTACAAGCCATGTACCCTTAATTTCCTTATGAGGAAACTTCAAACTCGCGTATCTACTTTATTTGGACTCATATTTTGGCCCATGAGTATCATATACTAAGTGTTTTTTCACTTTGAATGTGATAGTGGCCACTGTAGTGTATTTTTAGATATTATGCAAGATGTTCTAAGAATGACACTTATTTAGATGACACCTGATGACAACAATGATGAAGCATGATTACTATGGGATTTAGAGTGGCACACTCTAGATGGGATGCGCATGGGTCCTCTACCTATCTATAGAGTGGAACCCTCCAATGGTACCAAGCATGGATCATCTATATATTATTAGAGTGTAACCCTTGTACCGGGATAGGGAATGGGTCCTCTATCTATATAATGAGTGTAACCCTCTAGCAGAGTCAGTGTATGGGTCCTTAATTACTAGAGTGTCACCCTACAACTGGGCTGGGAATGGGTCCTCAAATACTTGAGTGGGACCCTCCTGCTGGGTAGGGAATGAGTCTACTATCTTCTAACTGATTGGAACCCTCCTACAATTATAGTGCATGGGTCCCTGACTATTAGAGTGAAACCATCCAGCTAGGCTAGGCATGAGTCCTCTATCGACAATTAGAGTTGCACCCTCAATCTAAGTTGGTCATGGGTCCTCTGTTGATTACTTGAGCGGAACCCTCCTTTTGGGATAGGTCATTAGTCCTAATGCTATCTACTGAGTGGAACCATCCTATTATACCAAGGAATGGGTCCTCTAGCTAGAGATTTTCCCCTTGAATGTGCGCCATAATGGAGAGGTGTGTCTTGAGTTGGATGTTTTCTATTGGGTAGATGAACAAGATGCTGGGAATCATTGATGGACTCTTGAAGCTAATGGTACTCTTTCCTGGGCTATGTCATGAGATGAATATCCCCTTATCTCTAGTTTGAGTTTCTTTAGTTTCAGCATGTATGTATATATATATATATATATATATATTTGTATCCGTTTTTTTGGATTTTTTTTACTCTCTTGATTTGGGTTGAATTGTCTATCTATTCCTTTTGTGTCTAGTACTACCACCCCCCCTTTAGCTTTCAGGGAATCAAACTAGGTATGTATTTACTCACCGTTGCATGGGATATCCCCACACATGTCATGTCTTATGAAGACAACAAATAGGTTAGTGGTGACTATAAAGGAGCTTAGGGATACCCAGTGCATTGGACCACGTATGGTTGTTAGAGCTTTGATATCAAGAGATAGGATCTCTTGACACTTTTACCTTCTAGTTTTGTTCAGGTCGGGATATATTTTTCGATAGGCATGTATTTTTCCCCTTTACTTTTAGTTTTCACTATCATACCCTTATACACCCTAGTGGTCTTGACATGCATGGTTATAACTATTTCATATTTTTATTATTATTCCTCTACACTTATTCATTTAGATGGCCAGGTGTGTGCATATAGGTACATCATGTAAAGGCCTCCCCATGTTAGATATTCCTTTCGGTGCTTGTCACCAGCCCCTAGCCTATAGAGGCAGGCTTGGGGTAGTTACAGATCAAGCCCTGTTAGGTCGGATCATGACATGAATTCTGTATCAAATGTATCAAAGTATGAAAGTTATAATGTTAGATATATCTCCAAACTTAGGTAAAAATTATTGATAATAATCATATACCCTTAAGTACATCAATGACTATATGGCATTCCATGGGATATACTTTGGTGAGTTAGTCCAACTAATAAGTATATACTTATTACCTCATGAATTTATTATTCATATATCATAAACAACCCTTTAAAATGAGTATAATATTTTATTCATTATAAAATTAACATATCATCATAATCCATACTACTCCATGATGATCATCAATTAGGTAAAACTCAAAGTTTCACTTTGAGGGGATGTTATCGTTTGACCTTTCATGTAAAATAAATTACAGTACACGTGAATGAATTATAAACAAAGTTTTCCTTTATTATAATATCATGAAACACTATATATCCATTATATCAATCTCTTAAGTATGAAATACCTATAGAACTAACATGTTTATTATACTATTTTTGTGATAATGGATTCATTAATGGATCTGATACATTATCCTATGTAGCCTTGGTCCTTTTATGAGACTGAGGTTCCTTTGCTTAAGAGACATCTCCATTGTTTTTGTATTAAAGCTCGATCGCTCCTTGAATTATAGGAACCACCTCAAGTTCATAGATTAACTACTTGAACTAAAAAACCTCCTTCATAATATATGATGTAGTGATATACTTTGCCTCTATTATTAAGACTAATATATTATATTTTTTAGAATTATTCCATGTGATATATCTACCATTTAAGAAAAAAACAAAACCATATTGATATTTCTTATAATCACCATGAGATTGAAAAATCAAATCTGTGTAACTTTTTACACAAATATAATCTTCTCCTATAATGACCAATAATATATACTTCGTTATTCTCAAGTACTTAAGAATTTTATTAACAATAATCTAGTGACTCTCACCATGATTGGATCAATATCTAATTGTTATTATAATAACATAGGTGACTTCAAGTTTAGTACACAACCTGACATATATGATAAATCCTATGGAAGATGCATAGTGAATTATATTTATCCTTCTCTAACTCTTTATAAGGATCCTGGATCTTCCTAATATTCATGCCACACAACATTGCTAAAGACGCTTTCTTAGAGTTCTCCCTAATAAACCACTTTATCACTTTACTAATGTATGTATCTTGACTAAGTCCAAATATCCTATTACATCTATCTCTATACATTTTCATACTTAGTTTGTAGGTAGATTTACCCACGTGTTTCATTAAGAAGAATTTACCCAATTATATCTTCATAGAGTGAAGTGTTTGGATATCATTTCCAATAAGTAGTATTTCATCCACATACAATATTAGAAGCACCAATACACTCCCAATAATATGATTATATACATAAGAATCATCTTTATTATTGATTAAACCAAAATATTTGATTTCATCATCAAACTAAATATTAAAACTCTAAGAAGCTTTTTTCATTCCATAAATTGATATTTATAACTAGATTACCTTAATAGTCTCATTTTACACTTCAAAACATCTAGGTTGTATCATATACACATCCTCAACTAAATTCTCATTAAGAAAAGTAGTTTTGACACCATTTTATATATCCCATAATTATAATAATCTACCATGTATAGTAAAATTTGAATGGACTTAGGATGGATTTAGATCATGTCCTGTTGAAGTTTTCATGTGACTCATTTCATGGAGAATGGATTTTCACACTCTCATCCAACCTCACGTGCAACCATATTCTCAACTTCTTCCAACCTTTTTCCTAGCCATGACTACGGGTTGCTAGGCAGTGCTATCATCAGAAGGAGTTAAATCACCACTTCCCTTAATGGGGTCTCAATTGGATGAGGGTGGAATAACTATTTTGCTGCAAAAATTCCTGATATGTCTATGGAAGATCCTAATTGGCCCTATATGAAATATTTCTTATTACACCGGCATGTCTCCAAGTCATTTTAGCACTCATCGCTTCCAAAGGTGTCTTTAAACATTGTTCAGATAGGGAAAATGGATGGATTACCTGTTATTTATTTCCTCATATCATCTTTTGAGGAGGTAGAGACATTTCATAATTGGATGTTGGTGGCTTGTTTTGGTGTTGAAAACCCCCTCTCCCTCTCTTTAACAACTTCATGGGTTCTTGGGGGGGTTTTGGCACTTGCTTGTTTATCCATGCTAAATATAAGATCCTTTTGTGTGATCCTAGAATCTAGAGATGATTTCATGTGTTCCTAGTTTAAATCACCTAAATCTATTATCATATGGTGATTTTACCTCTTTTTGTGGTTAATGTAGGTGCATCAAGGTCAAGAATCTCCTACAATGGTGATCTGGGCATCTCTTCACAAGATTCCACTTCCCTTCCACAATGTTTCCTTGCAGTATTAGAGACTTATTTAAATCATTCTTATATGAATATTATTAGACTCTCTACCTCCTGGACGGATTGAAGATGAGGATCTATGTTGAGGCTGATCTATTCCATCCACTTCCGGGACATATACTCCTCAAGTAAGGAGAGTTTGTCTTGTGGTGGAAGAAATTAAGATTTACTTCAATTCTATAGTTTTGCGAGCACTATCACCTCCAGGGTCATGTCACATTTTATTGTAGAAAGAAGCGACCCAACATGAACTCCATGCACTATAAAGATTCGACGATCATGGTTCCATAACCTTTAACTTATAGGTATTTTCATGTAATTCTAAATCCTCTCTGACCATTTCATTTTTTAATTCCAAATCCTCCTCAATTCCATATTTTTATCCACCCTTTGATCTGGTTCTAGTTCCAGTGGGGTTCCCTCCTCCACACCCTCCCTATAAAAATAAAGATAACCAATTCCTGGACCTTATTCCCTTCCGACCAGAGAGGATGATCATTCCAAGAGTTGATCATTTAGAGGATACAAAAACTATGCATCTAGGGGGGAGATGCCTAGGGAAAGAGGTTGTTATCTCTTGTTTCTCCCATCCACTTGTAATCCCCAATGATCTAGGTCCCTCCTAATTTTCTCCCATCCTCTTTGAACCAAAAATTATTGGCCCACCGGTGCAGTGATAATCAAAAGATAAAATAAAGTGAAAAATGCAAAAATAAATGGACACCAGATGTAACATGAAAACCCCCCAAAATGAAAGGGGTAAAAACCCATGGGAAAATATAAGGATCATTATGGGTAAAAGTGGGTACACACTCTATCACTATTACAAGGAGAAAAACATCATAAATATATCTCTTGAATATGTGGGGAAACCACCTCAAAAATACCACTCAAATGGATGAACTGTTGGTGATGAGAAGCTAAAGCTTATGTTGGAAACCAAGAGATCCCACTGTCTTTTATAGGAAAACATTTCCCCTTCCTACTACCTTCTCCCACTGGTGGGTTTGGTGGGGTTGGACACCAGCCTCACATAAACTTGCCTACCTCCTTGGACCACCCATGGGGGGCCACACTATCTAGAATAAAAAAATTATGACACATCGCCCACTTGTATATTTTATTGATAACTAATAATATCTCTACACATCCTCTCTATCTTCCAAACATGATACTCAAGCCTCTGTAAGGCTGCTCGAGGATCTGGGCCATCTGAACTTATCAATGTTAACCACCTCTGTTAAGAAATCTACCAGATTTTCTTTAGTGTGAATTTTCTACATGTCCACACTTCCTCCCCCACATCTCAAACAAAGTGATACTTTACCCCCAATTTGCTTAACCCTAGAATGAAAAGAGGAATTCCTTGAAATTTAAAAGGTTATCTAACTTTAAAAAAAATAGAATCTACTCCTATCTATACTCAAGCTCCTCTAACAACTATCTGATGCAAATTACCTATTTTCAAGACTATGTAGCTTCCATGTACTCTACCTCTATCATGGATAACACCACAACCAACTGTAACTTTTAAATCCATCTCATATCTCCTATTGTAAGAGTAAACACATAATCGGTAGTGGATTTCCTCTAGTCAGAATCTATTGAAAAATATGAATCAACATAGCCTTTGATAGCGAAATATGATACTCCAAAACATAATGCAACATCGGAGGTCTCCTTGATGTATCTTAGGATCCTCTTAACTATGCTCCAATTCTCTCATCCTGGATTCTTCATGTATAAACTAACTGCTCCCACTACATGTGAAATTTCCGGTCTAGTACAAACCATAGTGAACATCATACTTCCTACTACATATGCATACAGTACTCAATACATCTCTATCCTATCTACTTCACTGTTAGGACTCATCGTAGAGGATAATTTGAAATTGATAGGAAGTGGGGTAGATATTAGATTACAATCTTGCATGTTGAAGCATTTCAAGACTCTCTGTAAGTAATTCTTCTGTGATAGCCAAATCTTCCCATTATTTCTATCTTGGTAAATATGTATCATAAGAATCTTGTTTACTCGTCCCAATTCCTTCATATCAAAATCACTAAAAACCATGCCTTCATCTCCTTGATCTGATCATTATTAAGGATTGCAACCAACATGTCATCTGCATATAATAAAAGAGTGATAAAATCATTACCATCTGAATCCTTGAAATATGAAAAAGGATTTGAATGAATTCTGTTGTATCCAAGGATCATGATATATGAATAAAATCGCTTGTACCAACACCTCAATACCTAATTGAGACTGTACAAATATTTTTTTCAACCTACAAACCAAGTTCTCTTTGCCTACTTCTAAAAAAACTTTCAGTTGGAGCATATAGATATCTTCATCAATATCACCATGGAGAAAAGAAGTCTTCACATCTAGCTTCTCTATATGTAAAATATATGTAGGAAACATCACCAAAACTAACTGAACAGTCTTCAGTCTAAGAACATGAGAAAATATTTCATTGAAATCAATATCTTCCTTCTGAGCATATCGTTTTACCACTAGACTTTCATGATATCTTTTCACCTGGTCCTTTCCACCCCGCTTGATCTTAAATACCCATTTGTTGCTGATATCCTTCCTTCCATGAGGTAATGGAATAAGATCCCAAGTCTTGTTCTTGTGCAGGGATTCAAATTCCTCCAGTATTGCTGACATCCATGAGAATACACATGGACTCTAGGTCACCTATACAAAATAATATGGCTCTCAATACTCTATCAAAAAGCAATACAAAATATTTCTCTCTGTGACATAGTTTAAGTGAAGTACTGGGGATTTTTTTTCCTTATTTGACCTTCATTGTCCAAAATCAATCGGTACATGATCATCATGATCTGGTAATTCCTAAAAGGAAACTAGTTCTTCCTTGGATTTGTCCTCTACTTCAACTGTTTTAGTTTCTATATTCTCTTTCACCATGTCTTGGTCAATTTTCATTTTCACCATGTCTTATTAAAAAATGAAATCTCTGCTGATGATAATTTTGCGGGAAGTGGGGTCCCACAAATGATACCCCTTCACACCATCAGTGTACCCCAATAAGATACATTTCTTGGATCTCAAATCCAACTTTGATCTTTTCTGATCATTAAACAATGCATATATAGGACTTCCAAAAGTATGTAACCAAGAATAATTGGTAGGTTTACCAGTCCAAATACCCATCAGTGTATTTAGATCAATCACCATTGAAGGAGATCAGTTGATCACATAACATGCAGTATTCATTGCTTCTGCCCAATTGTTTTTGGCAATTCCTGCAGTCTTCAACATTACCCTTGTTCTATCCAACATGGTTCTTTTCATCCACTCTACCACTCCATTTTTTTGAGGAGTGTACACCACCATGAACTGTCTCTTGATGCCTTCATGTTGATAAAAAAATTCAATCTCCTCACTTTTATATTATCTACCATTGTCTATCCTCAAACACTTGATCTTATTTTCAAATTCAAGATCCTTATGTGCTTTGAATGTTTTAAAGACTTCAAAAACATCCACTTTACTCTTGATTGGGAACACACAATATCTCATGGAATAATCATCAATAAATGATAAAAAGTACCTTTCTCTTCCCAAGGATATAAATGGTGCTTTCCAAACATCGAAATGGATCAACTCTAAGATCTCTTTGCATATTACTATTGACACCCCGAACTTTATCATGTGTTGCTTACTCAAAACAAAATTCTCAAAAATGTTAAGTATACCTTTGTAATCCCAGGTAGTAACTTCTGACCTGAAAGAATCTCCAGGCCCTATTTTGACATATGGCCAAGCTTCTGATTCTACAATGTCATCAATGCTTCCGTCGAGGTAGTTGATGTGACAACTATCTCTGCCTCCTTTTACATTCTACACATAATAACGTAAAGTTTCTTTGAGATCTTATCTACCTTACTCACCATAATCACTCTATTCATAATTGTAATCATTCCATTATCAGTGCAATTCTTGCATCTGATATCATCAAATTGTCTCAAGGAAGATATATTCTTCTTCAAAACCTTCGCATGGCATACTCCTTGGATAGTTTGGACAATACCATAATGCATATTCAATTTGATGGTACCGAATCCAATGATCTTCAAGGTGTGATCGTTCCCCATATATAAAAGTACTTCTGATATAGTTTCATACTGGTTAAATTATTCCCGTTGAGACATCACATTCCATGTTTTTCCCAATTTGATTATCCATGCATCGTTGAGTTGCTGCCTACTTCCAGCAGTCATCGTTATTTCACTGACTAGTATATCTACACTTACAGAAGTAATAAACACATTTTTGTCCATGTAATGATTCTAGATCCAACTATAACCACACTTCATCATCACATCTATTGGTATTTTTCCAATTTTCAGTAGTTAATTATCCTTCTGTAACACTACCTTCATCTTCATTTTCTAAAGTGAAAAATTACTCCCGTTGAATTTCTTGATCTTGAATTTTGCCTCCATCTAGACACACTTTCAGTCTAGTAATTCCTTTGTTTCAAAATGGTGTATTTAATAATCTCAATAATTTTTTTATGATTTGAAATATCAACCAGAGTCTCAATCACAGAGCATACTAAAATTCATGAGAATTATTAATACCTGAAAACATGAACAACATCATGCCAGAACCTTCCTATGATACCACTTGTTGGGACAGAAAATAATTTTCCCACTGGTGTAGTGATAATAAAAAGATAAAATAAAGTGAAAATGTAGAAATAAATGGAAACCATATGTAATTGGGAAACTCCCCCAAAAATAAAAGGGGTAAAAACCCATGGTCAAATAGAAGAATCATTATGGGTAAAAGTGGGTAAACACTCCCTCAATATTACAAGGATAAAACCCTCATAAATATATCTCTTGAATATTTGGGGAAACCACCTCACAAATACCGCTCAAAGGGATGAACTGCTGGTTATGTGAAGATGAAGCTGATATTGGAAACCAAGAGATCCCACTGCCTCTTATAGGCAAACCTCACCCCTGCGTGTTTCCTTCTGCTGCTGATGGGTTTAGTGGGGTTGGACACCCACCTCACATCAACCCTCCTACCTCCCTTGAAAACCCAAGGGGGTGGGGAACACTCCATAATAAAGAATTATTTTGATACGTTCCCACTATGAATAGATTCATGCTTATATCACATGCTCATCACGACATAGATTGGTTTCCTTTCTCTATCTCTTGATCTAAGTGGAGTCTATACAAGATCATGCTCTAAATGAGAGGTTGAATTGTCTTATTATCATAATATGTGGTTTCCATCACTAGGGGTCAAAACTAGGAGGCAATTATAGAAATGATCCCCACCCTTATATGGGATTCTCGTGGCCTTGGAACCTTAGTTAAGACCATCTTCCTATCTAATGAAGTTTGGCCTAGTAGGATCTCATTACTATATGTGCTTGAGCCTAAGAAACAAAATTCCAGAATATCGGTCTTTAATCATTGGATTGGTTTATGGAACTTCTTGTATGGGGATTCTTCTAATCAACATATTAGGATTTTATGAAATTCTTTCATTACAGTGGAAAGAGTCAGTGTCTCTAAGTAGTATATTATAACCAAAGTAAGTGGAGGAGGTAGTAGCTATTTATATACCTTTATCTATGTGAAATGTGAGTTCAGGGCAAGGGAGATTTTATGGTTGAAATTGGAATCTTTTAACACATAATATTTAGATTTTATTTTTCAGCATTTATTTTAACATGATTGTGGATTTTTCTGAGAATAAAGGAGGAGGTTTCTATCCATAGAGATCTTAGTAAGAGTTCTTCTCCTTAATTTCCAAGATGGGGATCATGGAATTGGGTTTTATGGGTGACAAGTACACATGGTGGAGAAACCAAAAGGGTAATCAATGAACTTGGTGCTGGTTGGATTGGGTCTTATCCAATCTATAAGTTGTTTCTACCTTCTCATATGTGAGGGTTACACATCTGGTTCGTTTGATATTGGACCACTCTCCACTCCTTGTTAACACTTCTTTGATAAGGTGAGGCAGTGGTCACTTTTTCTTATCTAGTAATTCAGCTGCTAATATGGAATATCACATGGTGGAAATAATTTCATGTAATAAACTTGTGCATGGGATTTCAAGGATTGGATTATATAATAAACTCAAACTCTTGAAAACAGACCTCAAGTTGTGGTGTTCCCAATAACCATCTATTTTTTCTGTCCTGGAAGATATCAAACATAATATCAAATGTATTGATACCTAGTTAGAAGATGTTTTGGATGAAGTATCATTCATTGACCTTATCATTAAGAAGAATCATCTTAACAAACTACTTCTTGAATAAGAAAGGTTGAAATGTGACCAAGCAAGGGTTACACAGATAAAGTAAAGTGACAAGAACATGACATATTATCAGTCTTGTATTAAAGAAAATAAGTGTGGATTTATCCTGAATATCTGTATAGAAGATGGATTATTCTCTAATTAATCAAAGATCAATAGAGTTATGGACAAGACATACTTCAAATCCTTTATTTCTGAAATTAATCCCTGTATACAATATGGTTATCCAAGAGTCCAATATGATCTTTTTAATTGAATATCGTAGGTAGTGTCTACTACTACTAATGATTTTATCAAAGCCATCCCAGAAGAATGTGAGAAATGGGAAGCTATCAATTCTCTTAATCAAAATAGTTCCCCATGTCCAGGTTAATTTACAACATCATTTTGTGTGGCATCATGGGAACAAATCAAAGGTTACCTCATTGGATCTATAAAATATTTTTTCCATGGATGTGCCTTACTGTGATTGGTCTACGAAACTTTTCTCATACTTATTAAAAAGGTAAAAGATCTAGTTTCTATAAACCAATTTAGGCAGATCAGTATGTGTAATGTCATGTATAGGATTTTATCTAGTATTATGAACAGAATATTATCCATCTATCTTCGTGATTGGGAATGAGAAGAGTAACACGATTTTATCAAGGGAAGACCCCCTAGGCAAAAATTGTAATTCCTCAAGAAATGATTATGGACCTCAATAACAAATCTCATGGATATAACATGGTTATAAAGATTTATATGGATATGGAATATGATATAATGGAATGGGGATTTATCATTAGGGCGATGGACTCTATGGGCTTCTCAAATTGTGTTCATGACTTTCTTTCATATGCTTCAACTCCCCTTGGTTCTTAGTATCAATGATAGGAAAATGAAATGGATTCTTCAAATTGGTCTATGGTCTTAGAAAAGGTTACCCCATGTCTCCTAGTTTATTTATCACGGTACATGAAATGCTTAGTAGGATCCTAGAAAAGATAATACATAATGTTAACATTTATCCTTTAAAATGTAGGAATAAATTTATAGGTATATATCATCTTTTTTATATGGATGACATGATCTTATTTGTTAATGGAGGGAAAATATCAATTAGGGTACATAATAACATGTTGGAATAATATATAAGATAGAGTGGGGGTGTTTATCAATTGAGGTAGGAGAAACATCTATATCTCAAGGCTATGTTCTGAAATATGTGGGGAAAAATTGGATGATCTTCTTAGTATTCATAGAAGAAATTTTTCTCTAGAGTACCTGGGAGATTCTTTATCCATAAGGAGGTTTCACATTATTCATTTTTAGGGTGTTTTCAATAAAATCACTACTTATATTAATAATTTTAATAACTTCTTCCTTTCCTTAAGTGGCATAATTACACTGGTGAATTGTGACCTTAAATCCATCCCGATGCATGTGTTGTCGGTCCTCAGGGCTCCTAAAGTGGTGCAGAAGAATATTGATAGGTTCCTAAATTATTTAATATGGGATTAAAATGGAGAGGGAAGATGTAATTGGGATATTTGGAAAATTATTTCCATACCAATGGAAGATGGTGTCATCAACTTATGCAGTGTGGACAGATCAATGTATAGTCTGCATGCTAATATAGTTTGGGAGGTCCTTGAAGGTCGTTCTGTAACGACCTAGAGTTTTTCAATGGAAATTCCCTTCTTATATTTATGTCATAAAATCACATTAAAGCACAACATAATGAACTACTAAGTGATGAGTGACCTTTAAACATAAGTTTGTCACTTCTGTGTTTGGAATTTTGAAAATCCGACATACACGATTGTGTTCAAGATGTTTTTTGGAGTCTAATAAAACAAAAATAATTTTTGGTGAATAGTAACCCACCCTAATGAATAGTAAAATACCCTTATGAATAGTGATATACCCTAATGAATAGTAACCTCACCTATGATAGTATAAAAATAATATTCAAGTTGGAATTACAATATACCTTTTTTTTAGAATGAGTTAATGCATGTTTTAAATCTGGTTTTTGATAATAAATTATGATTTTAATTAAATATTAAAATAATCATATTTAGAAAATTATTTTTGAAAAATGAACTTCATTTTTGGATTCTACATTTTAAAAAATGGTTATGGTGAATTTTTGGGATTTTTCTGAAATACATGAATTTTTTATGAATAGTAAAATACGATAAATTACAATAAATGCTAAATACTGCATCATAGGTGATGTATGGCTGATGTAAGATGATAATCCCAAATCATCCTTGATTATTTTATTATATTTAATGATAATTCTCAATTATTAATAGTCTTGGCCTTAAATAATAAACTAATACTTAAAATAATGGGAAAAACCTCCCCTCCCTCACTATAAATACCCCCTCTCCTTACCTCTTTCCCACACACCTCTCAAGCCTTGTGCCTAGACCAAATTCTGCCCAACAATCCTCCCAAGATCCTTAACCACATCCAATGCCTGATGGTTTTACTAAAAGGCCAAAATCAAAGGCCTTAAGAGGGATCTCAAAGAGAGGAGATCAAAGGGTAAGGATCCCCTTTCATTTTCAAGGGTTTTGTTTTCAATTCCATTCTTTTCTTATACCCTCTTCCCCTTACCATATCCAAAAGGCATGAAATCTCCATAATCTCAAATATTCTGGATGTTAATCATGTTTATGTAAAAAATTCAAGCATCATGCTTCTTCTCCTCTCCCTCACGTTATAAAATTAAAACATCGTCCGTGATCGACATCGTGGATAATGTGTTTTCAATTTCTTTTATCATATTTGTTTTGGGTCATGAAACCATTTATGTTATGGTTGAACCAGATTATTATGTATGTTATATATCATATTTTTGGTTCTGTAATACTTATACACTCATGATATCAAATAATAATACAAAACAAGTTAATTATGGGTAAAATCGATAAAATTAATTCAAGCATTTATCATTAATGTCTTATGTCATGGTTCTCTTTCACTACAATTAACCAAATGAATTTTTTATCCTTCTAGATGTTAACTAATTCTATATAACATCAATTCTGGACAACCAATTTCATCTTACATTTTATCCGAACCTAAATACAAGTGAACTTATCATTAAAACCAAGGAAACAAACAGATCTGAACCATGAAATTGAACCTTATAATCAATCAAAATGGGTATGAATGAACTAAAAAGGGTTATAATAAATATTTTACATGTATATAAGGTTTTTTAACTATTTATTAATAAACCTAATTTTACTATTCAGGTCATTAATATCAAGTGGAGAATATCAACAGACTTAAGGTAAGGGATCCTCCTCTTTTTACTCATAATCAAGATTGATCTCTATGCTATGACTTTTTGGGTAATACCAAGTAATAGGGTACATTTATACACCTTAACCTTACTTCCCTAATGTTTAATAAGTGATTAGAAACTCATTATCTCTCTCATTAATCCATTTTAATTATACACGATACCATGTCAATAAACCATGATGAATTCTACCCGAACATCCTTTATTCCTTCAGGTTGCTCTATCATTCTTTTTGTTGTTGTATTTTCTTTTATGTAGAACTTCAAAATTATATTTATATGCTCAAATATCATGTTCCAAGATCCACCACTCACTATATTTCATGGTTATACATGCTTATAAGTGAATCTATCTTCGATACTTCCCAATAAGCACACTTGTTTTAAAGGAACTTTTACCCAATTTCAAGAGCACTCCATATTCTGTTTTAAGACACCATTATCTTGGTAAATTATGTATTTTAATTATGAAAACCTTCTTGGTTCAATTATGGTTTTATATAAAATAATTTCCTCTTTTCTATTTGAAAATCTCTAGAGTGTTTTCCATAATATCGCACAAAAATGTTTTGATGCTAATGTTTCTAAAATACATCTATCATATGTTGTCACTTATGTTTGACACCACTTACCATGTTATAAGCCTATTTTACCCCATTAACGTCCATGTATTTCTAATTCTTTCCTTATATGCACACTTTCATGATACGCCCATTGGTTATGATTTATGTCATGATTGTGGTACCCAATTCTTTTCATGGGTACCCTTATGTTTGTGTATGGTTGAATATGTATGATTGTATATGTGGTAAGAATATTTGTGTGGCAAGGATATTCATGAATATGTTGAGATGGGTGTGCCCAGATAGCACTCCAATGCATTGGGTAAGGTTAAGTCTCATGAGATGCGATGTGAAACGGGATTGGCGGTTAGCCTTGACCCGTACTGAAATGGGAAACGGAATTGGCGGTTAGCCTTGACCCGTACTAAAGATATGATTTATGATTCTTCCACATTTATATGATTCCATTTTTATGCGATACCATACTTATATTAAATGATTTTATAAGTTTCATGCTTTGGATATCATTATATCATGCCTCCTAACTCATGTGCTTGAGATGTATCCTTTTGTTCATTCCCTTAGTGGGCATTTTTAGCTCATCCCTTTGTTCATGTGTTCCCCAGGGTACCCTATGCAGATTTAAGGGCTCAAAGGAAGTTAGGAGCTCATATAAAGATTAAATAAAGAAGTGTTTTTTTAGCCCCATGATTTGTGTTATATGTACCTAGTCTTCCAAGACACTACTTAACGATCCTTGGCTTGTACTCCGATGAATAATTATGCTGAAAACATTGAAATGTTATATGTAAAAGGCTCGGGTCGCTATAGTTGGTATCAGAGGGTGGTCTAGTTATTTTTGGAGATTAGGAATAGAGAACCTTAACGATAACCTTAAGGATGATACTAAGTATAAGAAAACAGTCCTAAATTTTGGTGAGTATAGAGTAAGTGGTTTATCAAGCAAATACATCCCTATCTAGATACGAGCAGGTAGAGGCGGCTCTGGCATAGATGTATCTAGGGGTAAAACCTAAAAACACTACTTTGAGCTAGACTCGAACGGGAACTGGTGCACGACAACGGGCCTTACTGCACTCTTGGTTACGACACTCCTGGGGGATATGCTTTGGTAGATTCATGAGCATAGTACAAACCATTATTAAGGGATAAAAAAAATACCATAAGAATATAAGCTAAGAAATAGATCGAGGATAACCTAGATATAAACCTAAGGAATCACAAGTTAGGATGTACTTCTTCTTTATAAGTTTATCCTTTAATGTTCAAAGTTTCCTTTCTATGCTCAATATTTATGTAACACCCCAAGATTTCATAGTGTGTTATTTCTTCAAAATAATTCAATAACTTGCACTACATGCAACACCGAGTTCAAGCGCACCATGACTTAACAAACAAGCCGTTCAAAATAGTTTATGAATAGTATTAACTAAATTTTAAACTTTATATAATCCTTATAATTTTAGAATCCATATTATGAGTTTCTTAGACATAATGTAAGAACAAATTCATTTTCAGTATTGCACTTTTACAAACTTTTAATAGTGAACCCTTTTTAAATCAAATATTTTAAACTTTTATATATTCAATTTGACTAAATAAATTTACTTTTTAGAATGGGGACATCAAAAAAATTTACAATGAAACATCCCAAGCTTCTACGGTGCGTTTCCCTTTGAATAATGCAATGGCGTGCATTGTACACAACTTCGAGATTCTAACACACCACAATCAATCAATCTAGCCGTTTTGAATAGTAATACCTACTTTTTGAAATTTTATAAATTTTATCTTTCGAAATGGACTTCATTTTTGGATTCGTAATATCGAAATTAGATTAGGGTGAAATTTTGGTACTTTTCGGATAACTTTCATATTTTGATGAATAGTGAAAATTACTAAATTTTAATTAAAAACAACGTTTTTAATCGAAATAATTAATAGTGATAAATTATTAATTTGAGTGGTTTTAAAGTATATTTAGAATATATTTTTACCCTTTAATACAATTTTTTTCATTGGATGTAATTTCACATTTAAACCAGACATAAACAAGTGTCAATCTTTTGACAGTTATTATCTCTTAAAAACACGCTATTTGTTTTGACGACGGGAATTAATTTTTAAATTAATTAATGCAACTGATATGTTCTGAATTTGGTAAAATAGAAATCATTTTTGAATTCATAATATCAAATATATCTTAGGCCTAATTTTTGGTATTTTTCTGGAAACTTTCATTTTTTGATGAATAGTGAAACCACTAAGTGGTAGTTAAAAAACTGAATTTTTCATAAAACTTAATTTTACCGCTTCTGTGAGTGGAATTTCGAAAATCCGAGAGACAAAGTTAATATCAAGGAGTAAAATGTGGTTCAATGAGATGAAAATAATTTTTAGTGAATAGTAACTTTTTACTTTTATTTACCACGGTTAAAAGTAAATAGGGTAATTAAGGGTAAAAATGATATTAATATTACCCTAACACATGTCATAATTTTATTAGACAAGTGTATCTCGACCAAAAATAATCTTAGGAGTAAAATATTATCTTTTAGGTCCACTTGTATTAGATTATGACATTTATTATTATTTAATTCAAAGAAGAGTTAAAAGAGTTAAATTCAAAGTTTATTTACTAAAACATTTTTAATATAGGGTTATACATAAGATAAATTAGATTGTAAATATTAATTAGAAATATAAAAAGACTTCCTACATAATGGTAATTTATTTATAATTTTTAGACATTAAATAATTTAATTTATTTATGACACAATGGTGATGCAGTAATTACCTAATTAATGAAAAATTAGAATAATTGATATTAAAAATACCCAAATAAATGTAATTTGAGACTTTTTATAAATAAAAATAATTTTATAGGTTAATATGAAATGTTAGGATTTATTTAATTAACTTTATTCGAAGTAATCATTCTGTTATTATTTTTACAAAAATCAATTATTGAATAGTGTCAAAATTGACATAAAAGAGTTTTTAAAAAAATATTATATTATTAATTGATATTAAATTTATAAAAATCTAAGGTTCGGCCAAGAGACTTATATCATGATAGTTTTATCATTAATGGACCACTTGGGGGTTTCTTGGATGTATATATTAAGTTTATTAACCATATAATATAAAAATACAAAGAGACATTGTAAAAGTGAAACTAATTAACTAAGAGTTAATACTTAAAGATAAGGTTAATATAATGACCCAAACCTGTCTAAATTCTATTGTTTGAGTGTTTTTCGACCCATCCTCACATTAAACTTTAAATAATCCACTTTTGAGCCATTAGAAACCGAATATGAATTTATTATAAAATAATATTTTCAGCTTTTCCAAAGGTGCCCCTCACCCCTCTTATAAAAGGGCACCCCCCCTTCTCACTAATTCACACATTAAAAGCATTTTGGATCGGCCAAAACCTGACCAACTACTCTCTAAACTTCCCTAAATACAATCTAGAGGCCTTAGTTTGGTCAGAAATCCAACCTAAGGAGCCCTTTTGATCAAATCAAAAGGAAGAACCCGGAGAAGAGGTAATGTTTTCACCACCCTCTTTCAAGTTCTTTTCTTCTTCAACTTCTTCTTTATTTGTTATTTCTATTATAAAATAATAACTCTAGTATCTTCTATATACTGTGATGTTATTATAAATATGGTATAACCATATTCATTATTCTATCCATCCTTTGAATGGCATGTCACCATACGTGCGTACGTACGACTTACCATCTACACATCATGGTGTAATTGTCATTCAATAAATTATTATTTGGATGGGTATAATAATGATGTTTAATTCATATAAATAATAAATATAACATGATAATTATTCTGTATATATGATATACCATCCAATTATATATTATTTTAATATCAAAAGAATGATATTGTCGCTCGTGCGTACGTACGGACTACTGTCTCCACGAACGCGATGAGATTCATTCTCCATTGTATACATTCAAGTCTAATTCTCATTTTATGATTAATAATAGTATCTAAGGACTTTATATCATTCTGGATATGATTAAGATACAACATATCCATGAAAAATATGGCTTACATAAAAAAACATATAAAAGAAAATGAGTAAGTTAACACCCGAAACAACGATAATACTAAGATATTATTAACAAATCAATGTTAAAAGATCATATATGATATCATATTAATGTATATTATTCTTTTATAATTTAATAACAATTATTTCACCATTATACAGGAGGTTAACCTACCCCCAACCAAGGAAAATTACAAGGTAAGGGTTATTTCACAATCTCTTCATTATCCGAGGTTGTTTTTACGTAATTATCTACTGGGATCTCTTTATCATCCACATCCATGTTTCTTGAAAGTGTATTTCAAAACATTCTTACTATTTTACAGAATATGGTTTAAAGTCATTTATACCCTTGTTTGACTTTTTATAAGATTTTTATAAATTAATCTTTCCATCGTTTTCCAAACAAGGTCCTTTTTAACCTTTTTGACAGAATTAAGGTAAGAATGTCTTTTTTTAAACTTATACGGCGGGTGCGGCTATTTTCTGCCGTTATAAAATTTTCGAAGATTCCCTTAAAAGCTTATAATTATATTTTCAAAGTAAATGTTTTATTTTATAATTATGTGACTTTTAAATTATTTCTAAATGAATATTTTAAGATTTTCTGAAAGGCACTCTTTATCAAAATCAGAATTTTAAATGTTTTAAAGATTTATATTTCTAAATATTTTTAATTAATGTCCATGTTTTCAAAATGATTTTAAGGATTTATGTATATGGACATGAATGTTTTGAAAAGATATTTCTTTTCAAAAGTTTCGAAGTGGTATGGGACACTTTGATTCAAAAATATCTTTTAAAGTACTTCCTTAATAAATGTGTGACTTTTAAATGATTTCAAAAAAATATTTCTCTCAAATAGTTTTTATTTCATCTATGTCAACATCCTTTGATAGATTTTAAGTTTATTTGAAGTTGATTTATTATGATACAAAACTTCCATATTGTTTTGATGTTTTTGTGACGTGTTTGACTGTGGAGGTGTTATTTTTATACCATTCGTGGTTTATGGATGTAGTATTTACATTTCGTATGTTAGTTTTAATACGAATTTTTATGTTATGTTTAAACATTTTCATATGGGAATGCATTGGACTTAATATGTGACAGGTGGAGCCCGCTATAGCTCCTCGATGCATCAGTAGGTCTCATGAGACAAACTAGTGTCTTGGCACATGGCCTTGACAAAATCTTATTTGTAGTCTTGGCACGAGGCCTTGGCTATGTGGTTATGATAGTCTGGCATTATGAATTCCATCATTATGAAAGTGGTTATTGATATTACATGTGATTATTCTATTAGTAGAATATCCATGTGAATAAGTAAATGGCATTATTTCATTTTATTTTTGCCATACTATGTTGAAGTTCAAGTTTAAAAGGCTTTTGTTTTAGTTATACATTGCCTTAAATGTTTATTCTTATTTATGAAAGTTTCCGCTATATTGTTATCCTTACTGGGCATTTGATCTCACCCCTTTTCTATGTTTTATTTTTCCCAGGATGTAAAGAAGTAATTTATGAATGACCTGTAGGGATAGTATGAGGGGATAAGAGTGTGGACTATGGAGACTATTGTCACAACCCGTCCTCGGGGCACGTGTCGTGACTACCCCAAGCCCGCCTTCCATAGGCCAGGGGTTGGCGACTAGCACCAAGGCATAAATCCCAGTAAAAAGGGAAGGCATTACCTTTGAAAAGTAAACAAACACCACAGAGTAAACAAGCAGTAGAAGTAAACACTAAGTAAAAGATGGTACAAGAGTAAGTGCGAAAAAAGTAAATGGGCCAGTATACAAACCCAAACTGAAAGTAAAGTACAAATCGAAATGGAAAACAGCAACTGTAAAGTAAAGCTGCAATGCCGAGCTGTCCACTGGAAATCCCACCTGAAGGGTGGGCACAGATAGCTCCACTGCTCCTCGGGTCCCGCCGTCTGCTCCAAGTATGTCCCGCCCAGTGGTCCACCTCCAGGTACCATCTTGCTCTGCAAGCCTCAACCACGATCAACGTTTTCCATCATCTACAACCAACACAATGTAGTGCGGGCATAGCCCGTGCAGGGGTGAGTATAAGTTACTCAGTAGGGACCCTGAGACCCCCGAAGGTCTCCCAAAATCCACAAAGGATAAACCACAAAGGAAAGATACAATCACGAAGTAACAACCGACACTGCTTAGGTATATTCCCATACATATACCTAAGTCATCAATTCCAATATGCTCCAACCTTCGAGCTCAAGTACAACCCAGTCCACACAGGAAAGCATACGTATTCCACACAGGAAAGCAAAACGTAATACACACAGGATAGCACAACACAATCCACACAGGAAAGAAAATAGGATTCAGCTCACACAGGTATACTTATTCGAAGACGATAGAGATGATCACTGATCCATCTAAGTCATCGGACCCACAAAGGATCGATAGGTACTAACCCCCGCAAAGACTCACACAAGATCGGTAGGAAACTAACCCCCGCAAAGACCCACACAGGATCGGACCCACAAAGGATCTGTAGGCGCTGGCTCACACAGAACCGCTGAGCGCTGACCCACACAGGATCGGACCCACACAGTATCGGTAGCACTGATCCACATATGATCGCTGAGTGTTGTAGTCGTCGCCGTCGAATCCACTGAGAATCTCTGTACAGTCGTCGTCGTCACAGTAGCAGTCACAGCCAGCTCTAGGGTTCCCGCACATAGTAATATCGTTCGGGAGGGTCCGCTCCACGAACCGAGAGGCTCATACATCAACTGACACAAAGTTGAGAGTTGATGTATCCAAAAGTTCCGTATCGTCAACAGGAACTCAACGTCGCAGACGGCGCGTCAATCGGACGCCCGGTCTGAGAGTTATTGGATTTTTCGTCCCAGGGGCCCGGTTGGTTTTTAAAAAAAAACCAACCCGACCATACTCCACCTGCGTCCAAACCTCGGGTGGAGTATGCCAAAAGATCCGTCTCACTTAGAGGAATCCATCAAAGTCGACGGCACGTCAATCGGACGTCCGAAGCTCAAGATATGAATGTTTTCGCTCCGAGGGCCCGGTTGGTTTCGTGTATGAACCAACCCGGCCGAACCCAAAGTATTCTGAAACCTTGAGTGTGATATACCGAAACGACCTTCTCGTTCTAAGGATCGTGTCGCCACTGACAGCGCGTCAATCGAAGGTCCGTAGCCTGAGTTATGGGCAATTAAACCCAAACGGTCCGGAAACGGGGGTTTTGGGCCCGGACCGACCCGGCCCGAGACCCCCCCCCCCCCCCCGGTCGGCCCGAACCGGGTCGACCCACCCCGGGTCCGGGTCGGCCTGGCCTGGCCCGGCTGGGCACAGCGCTGCCATCTCGGCCGAAGGCCGAGCCGTTGGCGGGGGGGAATCGCGGCCCCCCATTTATGGGGGCCGTTTGAAGTCCGGCCGGGGGAATTAATTCCCCCGACTCCTCCCTGTCCGGCTGGCCTGACCTGGCCGGTCCCCTTCCAGCTTTGACGCCGGCGGCCCGGTCCGGCCATAGGTCACCTTGCTCCTCCGCGGCCCGGAACCGGCTGTGGCCCTTGTCGTCCAGCGCGGCGCGACGGCGCCGCGCCCCTCCGCCGCAGCCCCGGTACTGGCCGCGGTATTTTCAGGTTTTCTTCGACACGGCGCGATGGCGTCGCGTCCTTGATCTTCTTTCCACGGTGCCACGCGACGGCGCTGCACATTTCCTTTCGCATGATTCCGCATGGTGCGACGGCACCACGCCTTCCCGTACCAAACCACAAAGGAACCAACATGAAAATAAGGAGGAGGGTCGGTCGTGTTTGTGAGGTCCGGCCCCCTTGCGCTATTCGATAACTATTGGTTTTAATCCACGAAGATCGTCAAGTTGGTATTCACGAACAAAATAAATAAATAAAACCCCTACCTCGGTTTCAAGAACGGTGCACGTCAACGAGTTGCGTAAAACGAGCGTCGTGGAGGTCGGGCGTCGCGGAAAATGAACGTCGACAT
This sequence comes from Viscum album, assembly GCA_963277665.1. Classification (NCBI taxonomy): domain Eukaryota; kingdom Viridiplantae; phylum Streptophyta; class Magnoliopsida; order Santalales; family Viscaceae; genus Viscum; species Viscum album. The sequence goes on along the minus strand of OY728148.1, from coordinate 1,221,477,628 downwards.
CGCAAAGCAAGGATTCAAAGACGTTGACGGAGATTTCGTCGCGAAAAACCGTCACGGAAGAGACGACGCAGAAGAAGAACGTCGTGGAAGAAGACGTCGCGTCGCGGGTCGGTGTCGCGGAAGACGGTCTCTGAGGGCTCGGTGCTCCACGTCGGAGATAGTTTGTTCTTCGTGTTCTTCATCAAAGGGGAATGAAGAACTCAATACTTCCTTAGCTTTTTCTCCAAAATCCCTCAAACATCCCAACACCAACCCAAATAAAATAAGTACTCAACTTATTTTATTAACACAACAAGGGTTTTGAAATTCAAGTGTTTGAATTTCAAAAAAGTACATGTAACTCACCATATTAATTCCATAAGTTAAGTAAACTTAAGTTAACAACATTTAATGGGAGTTGATAGGGGTTAGAGGATATGAATGGGTGGGGTTCGTGTGGGACCCACCACCCTCATAACCTCCCAAGGGAGGTTGGGTGGTTACCCAACTTCCATCAAGAACTAAACACTTAGAAAAAAATAAAAATTGTAGAATAATAATAAATTAACTTCCACAATTTTTATCTTCCACACCTGTGATAACGCAACTCCGGAACCGGAGTTACTAAGAAATTACCAGTGCTGTGGTTCCATCGGTGCCCTCGGAATTCGATTCCGGGCACTGGTTCAAAAGATAGAAAAATCACGCTCATTCGTTCACTGAACGTACTTGAGCTAAACTTCGGATAGAAATTCCGGGCACTCTGGGCCTCAGAATCAAGTGTTGTCTGAAACCGCGTTCTTGTAAAAACCCAAAGAAAATTAAGAAAAAATTTCCCTTGAATTTTACGGGTCTTTACATTACTCCCACCTCAGGGATTTACGTCCCCGTAAAGATACATTGAAAACTAGGGAAACAAATGTGGGTACTGAGCACGCATCTGAGCCTCCCGCTCCCAAGTGCTCTCCTAGAGGTTCCCGTGCTGCCATCTGATGCGCACTAGAGGAATCGACCATCCACGCAGGACCCGCTCTTGTCGATCCTCGATCTCCACTGGGACCTCCATAAAATTCGCCCCATCATCAAAACCTAGCTCTCCATGGTCAATGATGTGTGTCGGGTCATGCACATATCTCCTCAGATGAGATACGTGGAAGACGTCGTGCACCCGGTGCAACTGAGGTGGTAGAGCCAGGTGATAAGCCACCTCGCCAATCATGCTGAGGACCTGGAAGGGTCCGATGAAGCGCGGAGATAACTTGTCGTCTTGGCCAAATCTCTGTATACCACGTCGAGGTGAGACCCGCAAGAAGATGTGGTCGCCATCCTCGAACTCTAGTGGCCTCCGCCTCCTGTCAGCATAGGACTTCTGCCGGCTCTGAGCTGTCCTCATCCACTCTTTGATGACCTGGACCTTCTTTGTCATGGACTGGACCATCTCCGGTCCCACAAGTGCTGACTCCCCAGGGTCTGTCCAGCACAAAGGAGATCTGCAAGGTCGTCCGTACAACGCCTCGTACGGTGCCATCCCGATGGTGGAGTGGTAGCTGTTGTTGTGCGCGAACTCCACCAAGGGTAGGTGGTCCTTCCAGCTGCGACCAAAGTCGATGACGCATGCGCGGATCATGTCCTCGAGAGTCTGAATGGTCCTCTCCATCTGACCATCCGTCTGAGGGTGAAAGGTTTTGCTCAGACGTAGCTGCGTCCCGAACGCCTCCTGCAATCCCTTCCATAGCCAGGAAGTAAATCGAGCATCTCGATCGGAGACGATAGATGATGGAACTCCATGAAGCCACACAATCTCCTGAATGTAAAGACTTCTCAAGCTCTCCACTGAGCCCTGCTCTCTGATGGGTAAGAAGTGAGGCGAATTGGTGAGTCGGTCAACAATCACCCAAATGGAGTCGTGACCTCTGGAAGTGCGTGGAAGTCCAGTCACGAAGTCCATATATATGTCATCCCACTTCCACTTCGGAACCTCCAAGGGTTGTACCAAGCCTGCTGGTACTTGGTGCTCTGCCTTCACCTGCTAGCAGGTGAGGCATCGAGAAACAAACTCTGCCACAACCTTCTTCATGCTCGGCCACCAGTGCTGTCGTCTGAGATCCTGGTACATCTTCGCCACTCCAGGATTTATCTCCAAAGGGGAAGTGTGAAACTCTCTCAGCACCTCCTCTCGTAAAGAAACCAGCACCAAGGTACGTCCTCTGAAAAGGACGTCGTGCTCTGCTCCAAAGGAGAATCCATCAGGTGCCTGTCCTGAGGATATCTGTGCACGCCGCGTCTCACAGTTAGTTTCCCCATTCTGTGCCTCTCTAACCTGCTGCAGCAGTGGAGGAGTGACTGTGAGAGACTGAAGGAAGGCTGCTCCATATCTATCCATGAAGGATTTCTGCAAAGAGGCTAGCTGCTCTGACGCCTCCTCAAGTATTTGAATTCCCTTCCTCCTGTTGAGAGCATCGGCTACTACGTTCCCCTTCCCAGGAGTATAGACTATCTCAAAGTCATAGTCCTGGAGGAACTCGAGCCATCACCACTGTCTCAGGTTCAGGTCCTTTTGCGAGAAGATGTACCTAAGACTCTGGTGGTCAGAAAAGACTGTAAAGTGCTCGCCCATCAGGTAGTGTCGCCACGTCTTTAGGGCGAAGACCACTGCTGCTAACTCCAGGTCATTGGTAGCGTAGTTCTGCTCATGCGACCTCAACTGACGTGATCCATAGGCGATCACTGCCCGCTCCTGCATCAGGACACATCCGAGTCCGGTCCCTGATGCATCGCAGTAGACTATGTACCCTACTCCCTCCTCAGGCAACCTCAAGATAGGTGCGCTGGTCAATCTCTGTCTCAGCTTCTGGAAGCTCTGCTGACATCTGTCTGACCACACGAAGGGTTTCCCATTCTTCATCAAAGATGAGAGTGGTGCCGCAACTCTGGAGATGTCTGGCACAAATCTCTGGTAGTATACAGCTAGTCCCAAGAAACTCCGCACCTCCGTCACGCTCCTAGGTGGCTCCCAAGCTAACACTGCCTCGATATTCACAGGATCCACTGCAACTCCCGCCTCAGAGATGATGTGTCCCAAGAAGTGGACCTAACGTATCCAGAACTGACACTTCAAGAGCTTTCCATAAAGCCGGTGCTCTCGTAGTGTGTCTAGTACAACCCGTAAGTGGTAGGCGTGCTCCTCCTCAGTCGTCGAGTAAATCAAAATGTTGTCGATGAAGACCACGACAAATCGATCGAGGTATGGCTGAAAGATCCTGTTCATGAGGGCCATGAATACTGCTGGAGCATTGGTTACGCCGAAAGGCATAACCAAGAACTCATAGTGGCCATACCGACATCTGAAGGTCGTCTTCTTCTCGTCCTCGTCTCGAACTCTGAGCTAATGATAGCCTGACCTGAGGTCTATCTTTGAGAACCACCGTGCTCCCTTGAGCTGATCAAAGAGGTCATCAATCCTCAGTAGCGGATACTTGTTCCTCACTATCACCTGGTTCAGGCGACGATAGTCGACACAAAGTCGCAAGCTCCCATCCGCCTTCTTGTCGAACAATATCAGGGAAGCCCAGGGTGAAACACTGGGTCGGATGAACCCCTTGCCCTGCAAGTCCTCCAACGGTACCCGTAGATATCGAAGCTCAGTGGGGGCCATCCGATATGCTGGATTCAATATCGGGGCTGTCCCGGGGTACAGTTAAATATAAAAGTCTACCTCTTTGCGAGGAGGTATCCCTGGAACGTCGTCGGGGAAAACGTCCTCAAACTGATCCACCACTATAGGAAAACTAGGACTCCGCTCGTCAACTGCTCCTAGGATGAGGCTAGCCAACTGATGTGTGATGGGCTGTCCTCTCCTCTGCGAGAGTCCATCATGTGCTGCAAAGGCTCCCTTCTCGCCGGTGAAGGTGAACCTGCTCCCGTCGGTGCGTACACATCACACCTTGCGCCTAATACAGTCAATCTGTGCATGGAATGTAGACAACCAATCCATGCCCAAGATGACGTCGTAAGGCCTCGACGCTGCTACAAGAAGATCCCAGCCAAAGCTCTCGCCTCCTAGAGTAAGCTCACACTGCCGGCACCAGTGCGTAATTATCGAGTCTTCTTCTGTAGGAGTCTCTAGCCGTAAGGATCGAGCCAACGGCTCTGTCGGAATCTCCGAGCTCTGAACAAGGGCAGCGACTATGAAAGAGTGACTCGCTCCTATGTCTATAAGTACTGTAGCAAGGGTGGAATAGACACATATAGTACCTCGAATCATCTCGGGCGCGTCGTGGTCGTAGGCCTCTGCTGCCTGGAGCTATGTCTGTCTCTGCCCGGCAGCTCCCTGTGGTCGGGGTGGACCTCCTGGTGGTGGTGGTGGTAAAGCCTCAAAGCGTCACCCACCACCTGCTGCTCGGCCAGCTCCTCTGCCTCGTCCGCCTGATCCCTGCGGACCACCACGGTCGACCCTATACCTTTGCCTCGGTGGTCCCTCAACCGTATGCTGCTCCTCTATACGGCGGGTCGGGCAGTCACGACCCATGTGGCCCTGCCCGCCGCATGAGTAGCACTGTCTGCCTCTCGAAAGACTGGTTCCACACTGTGTGCCCCGCACTGCTGAGCCAGTGTCCTGAGGTCGTCTGCTTGAAGGTCTGGTCTGCCTGGACCCAAGATTCATCCATCGACTGCCTGCTGCAGAAGACTCTGCTACGTGCCGCCCTGCAGTGGGTCTCGGCGCTGGTGTAGACTCAGCAAGAAAGCTCTCGATCAAAAGGGCCCGCTCCAGTACTCCTGTCTGAGTCGGAATGCTGAGGGAGATCAGTGATGCCCTGATCTCGTGTCTCAATCCCTGCTCAAAGGTCCAGGCCTGGAATAATGTGTCCCGTACCATGTCTGTAGAGTAGCGCGAGAGATCGGTAAATCTCGCCGAGTACTGGGCGACCATCATGCTGCCCTGCCGCAGCTGAAGAAGCTCCTGAATGTGCACCGCACGGAGGGTGGCTGGGACAAACTCTGAGAAGAAGAGGCTCTCAAAGTCTATCCAGAGTAGAGATGCCTCATCATGCACCTGGAGCATCAAGCTCCACCATCGGCCCGCTGCTGCGTGCAGTAGGCTCACTGCAAGGATCACCATGAGGTCTGCTGGTGTCCTCACTAACCGAAAAACTCGTACCACTGCCTCCAACCAGTCCTCGGCTGCCTGGGGGTCCGTCTCCCCACGGAACCTGGGCGGTCGCGGGCGCTGGAACTCATGCAGTGCACTGAGGCGACGTGCATCGTCAGCGGCTGGGGCTGGAAGCATCGGTGGCTCGGCGGGTATGGATACCGCCAGTGCCACTGTTGACAAAGGGCCCTGCACCGAGGCCTCATCGATCAGTGGGCTGTCGTCACGCTCGACTCTCGGAACCCTAGCTGGCTGCCATCATGGGGCCATCCTGAAAAAGAAACAGGTGCGCCACGGTCAGAACAGTATACCTGGTGAGCTGATATAAAGTAATCACAAAGAAAACTTGAAACACACATGCAATCAATGTTTTTGTGCATTAAGTCGGAAATCAGAAGTCAGGGTCCTGGTATACGGATACGTCGGCCGCTGCACCAACACTGGACTCCCTGGACTGATAACCACACCCAATACGCTAAACACTATTTCTTCACATAGAAAATATCAGAGTCCCAAGTTCTGCGGTAGAACTGAACTCCTCTGATACCAATTTTTCACAACCTGTCCTCGGGGCCCGTGCCGTGACTACCCCAAGCCCGCCTTCCATAGGCCAGGGGCTGGCAACTAGCACCAAGGCATAAATCCCGGTAAAAATGGAAGGCATTGCCTTTGAAAAGTAAACAAACACCATAGAGTAAACAAGCAGTAGAAGTAAACACTAAGTAAAAGCTGGTACAAGAGTAAGTGCGGAAAAAGTAAATGGGCCAGTATACAAACCCAAACTGAAAGTAAAGTACAAATCGAAAGGGAAAACAACAACTGTAAGGTAAAGCCGCAACGTCTAGCTGTCCACTGGAAATCCCACCTGAAGGGTGGGCACAGATAGCTCCACTGCTCCTCGGGTCCCGCCGTCTGCTCCGAGTATGTCCCGCCCAGTGGTCCACCTCCAGGTACCATCTTGCTCTACAAGCCTCAACCATGATCAACGTTGTCTGTCATCTGCAACCAACACAACGTAGTGCAAGCATAGCCCATGCAGGGGTGAGTATAAGCTACTCAGTAGGGACCCCGAGACCCCTGAAGGTCTCCCAAAATCCACAAAGGATAAACCACAAAGGAAAGATACAATCACGAAGTAACAACCGACAGTGCTTAGGTATATGCCCATACATATACCTAAGTCATCAATTCCAATATGCTCTAACCTCCGAGCTCAAGTACAACCCAGTACACACAGGAAAGCATATGTATTCCACACAGGAAATAAAAAAGTAACACACACAGGATAGCACAACACAATCCACACAGGAAAGCAAACAGGATTCAGCTCACACAGGTATACTTCTTCGAAGACGATAGAGATGATCACGGATCCATCTAAGTCATCGGACCCACAAAGGATTGATAGGTACTAACCCCCGCAAAGATCCACACAGGATCGGTAGGAAACTAACCCCCGCAAAGACCCACACAGGATCGGACCCACACAGGATCTGTAGGCGCTGGCTCACACAGAACTGCTAAGCGCTGACCCACACAGGATCGGACCCACACAGGATCAGTAGCACTGATCCACATAGGATCGCTGAGTGTTGTAGTCATCGCCGTCGAATCCACTGAGGATCTCTGTACAGTCGTCGTCGTCACAGTAGCAGTCATAGCCAGCTCTAGGGTTCCCGCACACAGCAAACTCGTTCGGGAGGGTCCGCTCCACGAGCCGAGAGGCTCATACATCAACTGACACAAAGTCTAGAGTTGATGTATCCAAAAGTTCTGTATCGTCAACAGGAACTCAACGTCGCAGACGGCGCGTCAATCGGACGCCCGGTCTGAGAGTTATTGGCTTTTTCGCCCCAGGGGCCCGGTTGGTTTTTAAGGAAAAACCAACCCGACTGTACTCCACCTATGTCCAAACCTAGGTCGGAGTATGCCAAAATATTCGTCTCACTTAGAGGAATCCATCAAAGTCGATGACACGCCAATCGGACGTCCGAAGCTCAAGATATGAGTGTTTCTGCTCCGAGGGCCCGATTGGTTTTGTGTACGAACCAACCCGGCCAAACACAAAGTATTCTGAAACCTTGAGTGCGATATACTGAAACGACCGTCTCATTCTAAGGATCGTGTCGCCGCTGATGGCACATCGATCGGAGGTCTGTAGCCTGAGTTATGGGCAATTGAACCCAAACGGTCCGGAAACGGGGGTTTTGGGCCCGGCCCGAGACCCCCCCCCCCCCCCCGGTCGGCCCGGCCTGGCGGTCCGGCCAGGCGGCCGACCCGACTGGGCACAGCGCGCCCAGCACGCTGCCAGCTCAGCCGAAGGCCGAGCCGTTGGCAAGGGGGGGAGCGCCTGCCCCCCTGTGTAACCGCGGCCCCCCATTTATGGGGGCTGTTTGAAGTCTGGCCGGGGGAATTAATTCCCCCGGCTCCTCCCTGTCCGGCCGGCCCGACCTGGCCAGCCGGTTCCTGCTTAACGGGGCCGGCGATGGTCGGTCCCCTTCCAACTCTGACGCCGGCGGCCCGGTCCGGCCGCCGGTCACCTTGCTCCGCCGCGACCCTTGTCGTCCGGCGCGGCGCGACGGCGCCGCGGCCCCAGTACCGGCCGCGGTATTTTCAGGTTTTCTTTGACACGACGCGACGGTGTCGCGTCCTTGATCTTCTTTCCATGGCGCGGCGCGATGGCGCCACGCATTTCTTTTCGCATGATTCCGCGTGGTACGACGACACCACGCCTTCCCGTACCAAACCACAAGGGAACCAACATGAAAATAAGGAGGAGGGTCGGCCGTGTTTGTGCGGTCTAGCCCCCTCACGTTATTCGATAACTATTGGTTTTAATCCACGAAGATCGTCAAGTTGGTATTCACGAACAAAATAATTAAATAAAACCCCTACCTCGGTTTCAATAATGGTGCACGTCAACAAGTTGCGGAAAACGAGCGTCACGGAGGTCGGGCGTCGCGGAAAATGAACGTCGACGTCGCGAAGCGAGGATTCGAAGACGTTGACGGAGATTTCGTCGCGGAAAACCATCGCGGAAGAGATGATGTGGAAGAAGAACGTCATGGAAGAAGACGTTGCGTCACGGGTCGGTGTCGCGGAAGACGGTCTCCGAGGGCTCGGCGCTCCACGTCGGAGATCGTTTGTTCTTCGCGTTCTTCGTCAAAGGGGAATGAAAAACTCAAGACTTCCTTAGATTTTTCTCCAAAAGCCCTCAAATAACCCAACTCCAACCCAAATAAAATAAGTTCTCAACTTATTTTATTAACACAACAAGGGTTTTGAAATTCAAGTGTTTGAATTTCAAAAACTTACATGTAACTCACCATATTAATTCCATAAGTTAAGTAAACTTAAGTTAACAAAATTTAATGGGAGTTGAGAGGGGTTAGAGGATATGAAGGGGTGGGGTTCGTGTGGGCCCAACCACCCTCATAACCTCCCAAGGGAGGTTGGGTGGTTACCCAACTTCCATCAAGAACTAAACACTTAGAAAAAAATAAAAATTGTAGAATAATAATAAATTAACTTCCACAATTTTTATCTTCCACATCCGTGATAATGCAACTCCGGAACAGGAGTTCCTAAGAAATTACCGGTGCTGCGGTTCCATCGGTGCCCTCAGAATTCGATTCCGGGAACCGGTTCAAAAGATAGAAAAATCTCGCCCGTTCATTCACTGAACGTACCCGATCTAAACTTCGGATAGAAATTTCTGGCACTCCGGGCCTCAGAATCAAGTGCCGTCTGAAACCGCGTTCTTGTAAAAACCCAAAGAAAATTAAGAAAAAAAATTCCCTTGAATTTTATGGGTCTTTACAACTATATTGTTGTAGTTTTTATTTTATGATGTAATGTAAACTTTATGAATATATCTAGTGTTTCCAAGGCTACTAAACTAATCGGTCTTTCGAGACTTGATCCTTCTTGTGATCATGCCAATGTTATGTAATAATGCACTGACTCTGGGTATCTGGGGTCGGGGCGTTATAGTTGGTATTAGAGGAAGTTTAGTACAAACCTTGAAAGCTAGATTTAGATAAACTCTGATTAGAGAACGTAGACCTAAGATGAACTTTGAGGATTAGTATAGAAGAACTTCCTAGAATTTTGGTATTTTAGAGATTTTGTGAGTTTTCTGAGAAATACATCCCTGTATGGATACGAGTAGGTAGAGGTGGCTCTGGAACAGATGTACCTAGGGGTAAAACCTGAAAACACCGCTTTGAGATAGACTCGAATGGGAACTGGTGCACGACAATGGGCCTTACTGCACTCTTGGTTACGACACTCCTGGGGGATATGCTTAGGATAATTCTCATTTTCTTTACAAACCATTATGAAGGTTTTATGAGTATATACTTCCTCAAAGGAGAAATTTTTATGATTATGGATTATATCCATAAACTATTTAATTTATGTTATGTGTTTTACAAGTTTGGGATTAGGTATTGTTATTCATAAACTAATCTAGTGTATTCCATTGTTTAGAAATGGTGCCCAGTAGAAGGAATGAGAACTCCATCAATGCACATGATCCAAAGAGAAAGAAGGATCATATCTTTCATGGTCTTAAGACAGAATTTATAAGAGAAATAGTCTCCCATGTATTATCATCATATGAAGAAATAATATCATGTGTTGATAAGATAAGTAAAGAGTTTACTGAGTCCTATGGCTTTGAAGGGAAGCAAGAGAAGAAAAGGATGGAAGAGGGAAAGATGAATAAAGGTAAGAGGGAAAAGAAGAATTTTCCCATATGTGATAACTATGGGAAGAAACACCCTGAAACTTTCCTGAAAGGAATGAGAGTTTGTTATAAGTGTGGAGGAAAAGGGCACAAAGTACGTGACTGCAAGGGTAAGAAAATGGTTTCAAATGTACAATGCTTTATTTGCAAGGAGTTTGGACACTACGTGAACCTATGTCCCAGTCATCAGACTGTGCCGCAAATGATGTTGTTGGATAATAATCAAGTTATGATACTACCAAAGATGAAGAGGAATAATTAGAGTTCTTATGTTGATTATGTCATTTGAGTGTTTTATCAACAATGTACTTGTTATAATAATTATGGAGTATATAAGGATTGTACTGCAGTACTATTTCATTAAGGACTTGAGATTGTGTGGAACAAAGAAAAGTGACTCAATAGCAGGTTAAATTTTTGGAAAATATATGGTTGAGAGAAAGATAAACCATAATATGGTTCTGATACCGAGGTAGTGATTTTAGAATAATACATGATTGATTTGGATAAATTATATTGGATATTCTTGACTACCATGAAATTGATTAATGATTTGTATATTCCATCATTGTTGGGCTTTACAACATTTTTTGGATTGAAGGAGTATATCTATTATTATTTAAGGAATAAGGGATCATGAATGTAATCAATAAGGTTTTATGGTAATTCAGGATGTTGCAGTGTTTTAAAAGAATACATGATGAAGGTGTTTACATGTTATTACGCGGAAAAAGGATCTTCATTGTGTTTACCTTCCATATAAATTTTGGACTGAAGTATTTTGGATAGTTCTAGTTTGGATTATTTTGGATTGCCATAAAAGGACAACCCGGAGGTCGGGCGGCAACCCGTCACATCCGGCAAGGCCGTGAGACTTGAACCCACAACCGAAGGGAGACAAGGGTGTATCACCTACCACTGACCCACGTGATGTCCTGGATTTAATAATGTCATTTTTTTAATGGTTCTGCTAGATTAATTATAAATTCATTTTTTAACCCTATACGAATAGGATAAATTGAATATAATTTTTAAGTTCTGTTATCTTTTAGAGTGAAAGATAAGTTTGTGGTAGAACTTAGTTAAAGGATGATACTCTGCTTTTCAAGTATATATTTTTCTACTTCTCTTATTCAATGAAGAAATTAATTCTTATAATGTAGTGAAGGGATCTTAAAACAAAAAAATGTGTTATCCTAATACCATATGTTTTGCTGAACCGATGGTATTTTAAATCATCATAGATTGATGAATTTAAGGCCCTCAATTTTACACTTGTTTATGATTGATGACATCAATCACTACCAATAAATATTTACATTTTTCCTCCAATTATATGTCTCAAATTTCCACTAATGTTCTCCGAATAGAGATCATAATTTGGTGGTGACCATTTCATTTCTCTTTTCCTCTTATTAAGACTAAATTTTATCAACCCAATTTCTTATGTGGGTTTTCCCACAAAGATATTTTCTATATTCAACCTTTTATTTTTGAAGAACAATTTCAAATTGAGAGGATGCAATTTATTGAAGGAGGGGAGAATGTAACACCCCAAGATTTCATAGTCTGTTATTTCTTCAAAATAATTCAATAACTTGCACTACACGCAACACTGAGTTCAAGCGCACCATGACTTACCAAACAAGCCGTTCAAAAGAGGTTATGAATAGTATTAACTAAATTTTAAACTTTATATAATCCTTATAATTTTAGAATCCATATTATGAGTTTCTTAGACAAATGTAAGAACAAATTCATCTTCAGTATTGCACTTTTACAAACTTTTAATAGTGAACCCTTTTTAAATGAAATATTTTAAACTTTTATATATTAAATTTGACTAAATAAATTTACTTTTTAGAATGGGGACATCAAAAAAAATTACAATGAAACATCCCAAGCTTCCACGGTACGTTTCCCTTTGAATAATGCAATGGCGTGCATTGTACACAACTTCGATATTCTAACACACCACAACCAATCAAACTAGTTGTTTTGAATAGTAATACCTACTTTTTGAAATTTTATAAATTTTATCTTTTAAAATGGACTTCATTTTTGAATTCTTAATATCGAAATTAGCTTAGGGTGAAATTTTGGTACTTTTCGGATAACTTTCATATTTTGATGAATAGTGAAAATTACTAAATTTTAATTAAAAACAACTTTTTAATATAAATAATTAATAGTGATAAATTATTAATTTGAGTGGTTTTAAAGTATATTTAGAATATATTTTTACCATTTAATACAATGTTGGTCATTGGATGTAATTTCACATTTAAACCAGACATAAACAAGTGTCAATCTTTTGATAGTTATTATCTCTTAAAAACACGCTATTTGTTTTGACGACGGGAATTAATTTTTAAATTAATTAATGCAACTGATATTTTCTGAATTTGGTAAAATAGACATCATTTTTGAATTCATAATATCAAATATATCTTAGGCCTAATTTTTGGTATTTTTCTGGAAACTTTCATTTTTTGATGAATAGTGAAACCACTAAGTGGTAGTTAAAAAACTGAATTTTTCATAAAACTTAATTTTACCGCTTCTGTGAGTGGAATTTCGAAAATCCGAGAGAAAAAGTTAATATCAAGGAGTAAAATGTGGTTCAATGAGATGAAAATAATTTTTGGTGAATAGTAACTTTTTACTTTTATTTACCGTGGTTAAAAGTAAATAGGGTAATTAAGGGTAAAAATGATATTAATATTACCCTAACACATGTCCTAATTCTATTGGACAAGTGCATCTCGACCAAAAACAATCTTAGGAGTAAAATATTATCTTTTGGTCCACTTGTATTAGATTAGGACATTTATTATTATTTAATTCAAAGAAGAGTTAAAAGAGTTAAATTCAAAGTTTATTTACTAAAACATTTTTAATATAGGGTTATACATAAGATAAATTAGATTGTAAATATTCATTAGAAAGATAAAAAGACTTCCTACATAATGGTAATTTATTTATAATTTTTAGACATTAAATAAGTTAATTTATTTATGACACAATGGTGATGCAGTAATTACCTAATTAATGAAAAATTAGAATAATTGATATTAAAAATACCCAAATAAATGTAATTTGAGACTTTTTATAAATAAAAATAATTTTATAGGTTAATATGACATGTTAGGATTTATTTAATTAACTTTTTTTGAAGTAATCATTCTGTTATGATTTTAAAAAAAATCAATTATTGAATAGTGTCAAAATTGACATAAAAGAGTTTTTAAAACAAATATTATATTATTAATTGATATTAAATTCTTAAAAATCTAAGGTTCGGCCAAGAGACTTATATCATGATAGGTTTATCATTAATAGACCACTTGGGGGTCTCTTGGATGTATATAGTAAGTTTATTAACCATATAATATAAAAATAAAAAGAGACATTGTAAAAGTGAAACTAATTAACTAATAATTAATACTTAAATATAAGGTTAATATAATGACCCAAACCTGTCTAAATTCTATTGTTTGAGTGGTTTTCAACTCATACCCACCTTAACCTTTAAATAATCCACTTTGGAGCCATTATAAACCGAATATGAATTCATTATAAAATAATATTTTTAGCTTTTCCAAAGGTGCCCCTCACCCCTCTTATAAAAGGGAACTCCCCCTTCTCACTAATTCACACATTCAAAGCCTTTTGGCTCGGCCAAACCCTGCCCAAATACTCTCTCAACTTCCCTAACTACAACCTAGAGGCCTTAGTTTGATCATAAATACAGCCTAAGGAGCCCTTTTGATCAAATCAAAAGGAAGAACCCGAAGAAGAGGTAATGTTTTCACCACCCTCTTTCAAGTTCCTTTCTTATTAAACTTCTTCTTTATTTGTTATTTCTATTCTAAAATAATAAATCCAGTATCTTCTATATACTGTGATGTTATTATAAATATGGTACAACCATATTCAGTATTCTATCCATCCTTTGAATGGCATGTCACCATACATGCGTACGTACGGCTTACTGTCTCCACGTCGTGGTGTAATTGTAATTCAATAAATTATTATTTGGATGGGTATAATAATGATGTGTAATTCATATAAATAATAAATATAACATGATAATTATTCTGTATATATGATATACCATCTAATTATATATTATTTTAATATCAAAAGAATGATATTGTCGCTCGTGCATACGTACGGACTACCGTCTCCACGAACGCGATGAGATTCATTCTCCATCGTATCCATTCAAGTATAATTATCATTTGATGATTAATAATAGTATCTAAGGACTTTATATAATTCTGGATATGATTAAGATACAACCTATCCATGACAAACACAGCTTACATAACAAAACATATAAAATAAAATGAGTAAGTTAACACCCGAAACAACGATAATACTAAGATATTATTAACTAATCAATGTTAAAAGATCATATATGATATCATATTAATGTATATGATTCTTGTATAATTTAATAAAAATTATTTCACCATTATACAGGAGGTTAACCTACCCCCAACCAAGGAAATGTACAAGGTAAGGGTTATTTCACAATCTATTCATTATCCGAGGTTGTTTATACATAATTATCTACTGGGATATCTTTATCATCCGCATCCATGTTTCTTGAAAGTGTATTTCAAAACATTATTACTATTTTACAGAACATGGGTTAAATTCATTTATACCCTTGTTTGACTTTTTATAAGATGTTTATAAAGGAATCTTTTCGTCGTTTTCCAAACAAGGTCCTTTTTAACCTTTTTGACAGAATTAAGGTAAGAATGTCTTTTTTTAAACTTATACAGCGGGTGCGGCTATTTTCCGCCGTTATAAAATTTTCAAAGTTTCCCTTACAAGATTATAAGGATATTTTCAAAGCAAATGTTTTATTTTATAATTATGTGACTTTTAAATGATTTCTAAATGAATATTTTAAGATTTTCTGAAAGGTACTCTTTATCAAAATCAGAATTTTAAATGTTTTAAAGATTTATCTTTCTAAATATTTTAAATTAATGTCCATGTTTTCAAAATGATTTTAGGATTTATTTATATGGACATTAATTTTTTGAAAAGATATTTCTTTTCAAAAGTTTCTAAGTGGTATGGGACACTTTGATTCAAAAATCTCTTTTAAAGTACTTCCTTAATAAATGTGTGACTTTTAAATGATTTCCAATAAATATTTCTCTCAAATAGTTTTGATTTCATCTATGTCAACATCCTTTGATGGATTTTAAGTTTATTTGAAGTTGATTTATTATGATACAAAACTTCTATATTGTTTTGAAGTTTTTGTGATGTGTTTGACTGTGGATGTGTTATTTTTATACCATTCGTGGTTTATGGATGTGGTATTTAAATTTCGTATGTTAGTTTTAATACGAATGTTTATGTTATGTTTAAACCTTTTCATATGGGAATGCATTGGACTTAATATGTGACGGGTGGAGACCGCTATAGCTCCTCGATGCATCGGTAGGTCTCATGAGACAAACTAGTGTCTTGGAACAAGGCCTTGACAAAATCTTATTTGTAGTCTTGGCACGAGGCCTTGGCTATGTGGTTATGATAGTCTGGAATTATGCATTCCATCATTATGAAAGTGGTTATTGATATTGCATGTGATTATTCTATTAGTAGAATATCTATGTGAATAATTAAATGGCATTATTTCATTTTATTTTTTCCATACTATGTTGAAGTTCAAGTTTAAAAGGCTTTTGTTTTAGTTATACATTGCCTTAAATGTTTATTCTTATTTATGAAAGTTTCTTCTATATTGTTATCCTTACTGGTCATTTGAGCTCACCCCTTTTCTATGTTTTATTTTTCCCAGGATGTGAAGAAGTAATTTATGAATGACCTGGAGGGATAGTATGAGGGGATAAGAGTGTGGACTATGGAGACTATATTGTTGTAGTTTTTATTTTATGATGTAATGTAAAATTTATGAATATATCTAGTGTTTCCAAGGCTACTAAACTAATCGGTCTTTCGATACTTGATCTTTTTTGTGATAATGCCAATGTTATGTAATAATGCACTGACTTTGGGTATCTGGGGTCGGGGCATTACAAGTTAAGTATTCAAGACCTCTAATTATATGTTATTTTTCTTGGTTAATGGCGGGAAATAGAAGAACACGTTCCAACAACCAATGTGATAGGCAATGTGATGATTGCCCTAATGACATGCCTGATGTGACAGAAGTGGGTGCTCAAAACTTCATGGCAGTACTTTCTCAGCTGGCACGAGTTATGAATAATAACTTGAATCTAGTGGAACGTCCCCCTCCTCCAAGGAAAGAGAAAGTTACCGTAGAATACTTCATGCGGAAAAGGCCTCCCATCTTTAGTGGGTCTTCTGATCCCCTCCTCGCAGAACAATGGATTAACTCCATTGAAAAGATTTTCTCTGTCCTCCAGTGCTCGGAAGAAGATAAATTTGTACTGGTAGTCTATCGTTTTGATGGGGAAGTTGATCAGTGGTGGACACTGATCAGGAATACAAAGTCCCAAGAAGAAATTGATTCCATAGAATGGGAGGAATTCAAGATGATGTTTTTCAACAAATATTTTCCTTGAACCCTTCATCTCAAGATGGAAAGAGAGTTCCTTGGACTCAATTAGAAGGAAGATGAGTCCATCAGGGCGTATGAAGCGAACTTTACAAGGCTTGAAAGGTACGCCTCTGGCTTTGTCATGAACACCGAAAGCAAGGTGGATCGCTTATTTAGTGGACTAAAGCTGAGTCTATGAAAAGTTTTGGAAATTCGAGACTTCGACAGCTATGAGGAGATTTTCCATTGTGCCCTCAAGGTTAAAATGGAGATTGGAGACTCTCAGTGGTCTCATGGGCCTAGTGACAGGAAGCAGAAAATGGAGAACAACATGGGTGGTTCATCAAACAAATCCCATGATGGAAAGAAGCATCACTTTCCCCTTTGCAAGAATTGTGGGAAGAAGCATCTTGGTGACTGTCTCAAGGGAACCAGGAATTGCTTCAAATGTGGAAAGTTTGGTCATCTGTCCAAGAACAGCCGAAGGGATATGAAAAATCCTGCTAATGTTGAAGAAGAACGGAAGGTTCAGATCAACACTCAGCCTGCAGTGCAGTGTTTTAACTACAAGTATCTTGGGCATTATGCAAACAATTACCCTAAGCCGAGGGTTGTCGGAGGCAATCAACAACAACCTCTAAGGCAACAAGGAAGGGATTATGCTATCACTACTGCTAAGGTGGAGCCGGAAAATGATGTGGTGACAGGTACGCTTGTTATTCATTCAAGAATAGCGAACGTACTATTTGATTCTGGTTCTACGCATTCTTTCATATCATGCAAGTTTAGTATAACTATTCAAACACCACCTCAAAATTTGGAGGAAAAGTTATCTGTGAGAACAGTGAATGGGTAAATTATTGCATCCATGGTTTATAAATCTTCCCTGGTTAATGTTTGTGGACTGAACCTCCCAGAAAATCTTTTCATACTTCCTTTAGTGGAGTTTGACACTATCTTGGGCATGGATTGGCTATCTTTGTACAAGGCCAACATCAATTATTAGAAAAGGGATATTACTCTTCACATCCCGAAGCATCCTTCGATTCTTTATAAGTGAAAGGATGGAGATGAGTCTCCTTTAGAATCATCATCTCAAGTGTGGATATTTCTTCCTTATGAGCATGCATACCTAGCTCAAATGATTGAGACAAAGGAGAGAATCATGCTTGAAGACATGCCCATCGTGAGGGATTACACTGATGTATCCCCCAAAGAGTTTCCCGGTATTCCTCCTGACCGAGAGGTTGAGTTCTCAATTGAACTAATCTCTGGATCTATACCAATCTCAAAGAAACCTTACAGAATGGCCATCGTAGAGCTAGAAGAGCTGAAGAAGCAGTTACAAGAGAATATAGAGAAGGGTTTTATATGCCCAAGTGATTCACCATGGGGTGCTCCAGTCCTCTTCGTAAAGAAGAAGGATGGATCAATGTTCCTCTACATTGATTATTGTGAGATCAATAAAATCACTATAAAGAACAAGTATCCCTTTCCATAGATAGATGACCTGTTCGATCAGCTTCGTGGGGCCAGTTATTTCTCTAAGGTGGACCTTCGGTCAGGATATCACCAACTAAAGGTGAGAAAGGAAGATATTCCCAAGACTACCTTTTGAACGAGGTATGGACACTATGAGTTCATAGTGATTCCCTTCGGACTCACTAATGCTCCAGAAATTTTCATGGATTTAATGAATAGAGTCTTTAGAGACTACCTCGACAAATTTGTGGTGGTCTTTATTGATGATATTATGATATACTCCAAGAGCAATGAGGAACATGAGGAGCATTTAGAAACTGTGTTAAAGACTTTGCGAAGGGATAAGTTGTATGCAAAGTACAGTAAATGTGAGTTCTAGATGGAGGAAGTATCATTCTTGGGGCATGTTATCACCAGGAAAGGGATATTTGTGGACCCTTCCAAGACAAAGGAAATTAAAGAGTGGCTGAGTCCAACTTCTGTAACAGAGATCCACAGCTTTTTAGGTCTAGCTGGGTATTATCGACGATTCGTGAAGAACTTTTCATGATTGTCAAACCCAATGACCAAGCTGAAACGGAAGGGAGTAAAGTTTTTCTGGACACAGGAATGTAAAGACTGTTTCAAGGAGTTGAAAAAGAGGCTTATCACTGCACCGATACTCACACTCCCTTTAAGTGGAGAACTCTTTGTGGTGTATAGTGATGCTTCTAAGAAAGGATTAGGTTGTGTGCTAATGAAAAATGATAAATTAATAGCCTATGCCTCAAGGAAGCTGAAAATACATGAGAAAAACTATCCCACGCATGATCTGAAGTTGGCAGTTGTGATCTTTGTGTTGAAAATCTGGAGGCATTATCTCTATGGGGAAAATGTGAGATATATACTAACCACAAGAGTCTCAAATATATATATTCACACAAAAAGAGCTTATTATGCACCAACGAAGATGGATAGAGCTCATCAAGGATTATGGTTGCTCAATCCACTACCATCCCTGTAAGGAAAACAAGGTGGCAGATGCTCTAAGTAGAAAGGATCCTGCATTTTTATCAATGATGAGAATTGAAAATGATCCGATCTTCTTAGATTTGAAAAGGATGGATATGGGAATCATTAAGGGAGGAACATCATCAATCCTTTCTCAAATTATTTCTCAACCATCTTTCATGGAGAAAATAAAGGTTTCTTACAGAAAGGATGTGGAAATTCAGAAAAGGGTGGAAGCTATTAAAAATGGGAAATCATCCGATTTCAAAATTGATGAGGAAGGAGTTGTAAGATTTGGGACACGATTATGTGTACCATCTGATCCAGAGATAAAGAAAGAGCTATTGAATTATACACATAGCTCGACCTTCTCTATCCATCCTGGGAGTATCAAAATGTACCGTGATCTCCGAGAACACTTCTGGTGAGATAACATGAAGAAGGAGATTGCAGAATATATATCAAGGTGATTGGTATGTCAGTAAGTTAAAGCTGAGCAACAAAAGTCCAAAGGTATGATGCAGCCATTGCATATACCCATGTGGAAATGGGAAAATGTTACTATGGACTTTGTCATGGGTCACTCGAAGACGTCGAAGGGAAATAATGCGATATGGGTTGTGGTTGACTGACTCACCAAGACATCCCATTTCATCGCTATTCAGGAAGATCTTTCGCTTGAAAAACTTGCAAAGTTATATGTCAAGGAAGTGGTGAGACTGCATGGTGATCCACTCTCAATTGTCTCTGACCATGATCCAAGGTTCACATCTAAATTCTGGAGGATCCTTCAACATTCTTTGAGTACTGAATTAAATTTCAGCACGGCCTATCACCCCCAAACTGATGGCCAGTCTGAAAGAACTATTCAAATGCTTGAAGATATGCTTAGAACCTGCTCTCTAGAATTTAAAGGTGGATGGGATCAGCATCTCTCATTGGTTGAGTTCTCATACAACAATAGATTCCACTCGAGTGTTCAAATGGCTCCATATGAAGCTCTGTACAGAAAGTGATGTAGAACTCCAACCGTTGGGATGAATTTGGAGAAAGAAAGCTACTTGGACCCGATCTTGTTCAAGAGATGACATAGAAGGTTCAAGTCATCCAGAAACACATCAAAGCTGCTCAAAGTCGGAAAAATAGCTATGCTGACAACCATCGAAGGGACTTGGAGTTTGACGTTGGAGATAAAGTCTTCCTTCGAATATCTCTATGGAAGAGAGTCATGCGATTCGGGAAGAAAGGGAAGCTAAGACCAAGGTATATTGGCCTCTTTGAGATCCTTGACCGCATAGGAGCCATGACCTATCGGCTTGCACTTCCACTGGATATGGCTCGAGTTCATGATGTTTTTCATTTATCACTCTTGAGGAAGTACATACCTGATCCCTCACATGTACTAAACTCAGAGGTGGTGCAGCTGGAATATGATCTATCCTATGAGGAGCAGCCAGTAAAGATTCTGGATCGGAGAGATAAGGTTCTACGCAACAAGACAACCCATCTTGTCAAAGTGTTGTGGAGGAACCATAAGTTTGAGGAAGCAACATGGGAACTAGAGGAAGAAATGAAGGAAAAGTACCCACATCTGTTTTTACCCTATTATGTAAAACAAAATTTCGAGGGCAAAATTTCATAAGAGGGGAAGAATTTAACGACCCAAAGTTTTTCAATGGAAATTACCTTCTTATATTTATGTCATAAAATCACATGAAATCACAACATAATGAACTAAAAAGTGATAAGTTACCTTTAAACATAATTTTGTCACTTCTGTGTTTGGAATTTCGAAAATCCGACATACACGGTTGTGTTCAAGATGTTTTTTGGAGTCTAATAAAACAAAAATAATTTTTGGTGAGTAGTAACCTACCCTAATGAATAGTAACATACCCTTATGAATAGTGATATACCCTAATGAATATTAACCTCATCTATGATAGTATAAAAATAATATTCAAGTTGGAAGTACAATATACCTATGTTTTAGAATGAGTTAATGCGTGTTTTAAATCTGGTTTTTGATAATAAATTATGATTTTAAAAAAATATTAAAATAATCATATTTAGAAAATTATTTTTGAAAAATGAACTTCATTTTTGGATTCTACACATCGAAAAATGGTTAGGGTGAATTTTTGGGATTTTTCTGAAATACTTGAATTTTTTATGAATAGTAAAATACGATAAATTACAATAAATGCTAAATACTGCATCATTGGTAATGTATGGCTGATGTAAGATGATAATCCCGAATCATCCTTGATTATTTTAGTATATTTTATGATAATGCTCAATTATTCATAGTCTTGTCCTTAAATAATAAACTAATACTTAAAATAATGGGAAAAACCTCCCCTCCCTCACTATAAATACCCCCTCTCCTTACCTCTTTCCCACACACCTCTCAAGCCTTGTGCCTATCCCAAATTCTGCCCAAAAATCCTCCCAAGATCGTTCCCCACATCCAAGTCCTACTGGTTTTACTAAAAGGCCAAAATCAAAGGCCTTAAGAGGGATCTCAAAGAGAAGAGATCAAAGGGTAAGGATCCCCTTTCATTTTCAAGTGTTTTGTTTTCAATTACCTTCTTTTCTTATACCCTCTTCCACTTCCCTTATCCAAAAGGAATGAAATATCCAGAATATCATATATTTTGGATGTTAATCATGTTTATGTAAAAAATTCAAACATCATGCTTCTTCTTCTCTCCCTCACGTTCTAAAATTAAAACACCGTCCGTGATCGACATCGTGGATAATGTGTTTTCAATTTCTTTTATCATCTTTGTTTCTGGTCATGAAACCAATTATGTTATGGTTGAACCAGATTATTATGTATTTTATATATCCTATTTATGGTTCTGGAATCCTTATACACTCATGATATCAAATAATAATACAAAACAAGTTAATTATGGGTAAAATTGCTAAAATTAATTCAAGTGTTTATCATTAATGTCTTATGTCATGGTTCTATTTCACTCCAATTAAAAAAATGAATTTTGTATCCTTATGTATGTTCACTAATGCTATATAAAATCAATTCTGGACAACCAATTTCATCTTACATTTTATCCGAACCTAAATACAAGTGAACTTATCATTAAAACCAAGGAAACAAACGGGTCTCAACCATGAAATTGAACCTTATAATCAATCAAAATGGGTATGAATGAACTTAAAATGGTTAGAATAAATATTTTAAATGTATATAAGATTCTGGAACTATTGATTAATAAACCTAATTTGACTATTCAGGTCATTAATATTGAGTGGAGAACATCAATAGACTTAAGGTAAGGGATCCTCCCCTTTTACTCATAATCAAGATTGATCTCTATGCTATGCCTTTTTGTGTAATACCAAGTAATGGGGTAAATTTATACACCTTACCCTTACTTACCCAATGTTTTATAAGTGATGAGAAAACCCTTATCTCTCTCATCAAGCCCTATTAATTATACATGATACCATGTCAATAAACCATGATGAATTCTACCCAAACTTCCTTTATTCCTTCGGGTTTCTCTATCTTTCTTTTTGTTGTTGTCTTTTATTTTATGTAGAACTTCAACATTCTATTTATATGCTCCAATATCATGTTCCAAGATCCACCACTCACTCTATTTCATGGTTATACATGCTTATAAGTGAATCTCTCTTCGATACTTCCCAATAAGCACACTTGTTTTAAAGGAACTTCCTGAACTTTTACCCAATTTCAAGAGCACTCTATATTCTGTTTTAAGACATCATTATCTTGGTAAATTATGTATTTTAATTATGAAAACCTTCTTGTTTCAATTATGGTTTTATATAAAATAATGTCCTCTTTTCTATTTGAAAATCTCTAGAGTGTTTTCCATAATACCACACAGAAATGTTTTGATGCTAATGTTTCTAAAATACATCTCTCATATGTTGTCACTTATGTTTGACACCACTTACCATGTTATAAGAATATTTTACCCTATTAACGTCCATTTATTTCTAATTATTTCCTTATATGGACACTTTCATGATACGCCCATTGGTTATGATTTATGCCATGATTATGGTACCCAATTCTTTTCATGGGTACCCTTATGTTTGTGTATGGTTGAATTTGTATGATTGTGTATGTGGTAAGAATATTTATGTGTCAAGGATATTCATGAATATGTTGAGATGGGTGCGCCCAGATAGCGCTCCAATGAATTGGGTAAGGTTTAGTCTCATGAGATGCGATGTGAAACGGGATTGGCGGTTAGCCTTGACCCGTACTGAAATGGGAAACGGGATTGGCAGTTAGCCTTGACCCGTACTAAAGATATGATTTATGATTCTACCACATTTATATGATTCCATGTTTATGAGATCCCATGCTTATATTAAATGATTTTATAAGTTTCATGCTTTGGATATCATTATGTCATGCCTCCTAACTCATGTGCTTGAGATGTATCCTTATGTTCATTCCCTTACTGGGAATTTTCAGCTCATCCCTTTGTTCATGTGTTCCCCAGGGTACCCTATATAGATGTAAGGGCTCAAAGGAAGTTAGGAGATCATTATGTAGATAAAATAAAGAAGTGTTTTTTTATCCCCATGTTTTGTGTTATATGTACCTAGTCTTCCAAGACACTAGACTTAACGATCCTTGGCTTGTACTCTGATGAATAATTATGTTGAAAATATTGAAATGTTATATGTAAAAGGCTCGGGTCACTATACGTTCCCAATAGAGAAAATTTATTCATGGTAAATATGGGCCTGACCTTGAGGATCTATAGGGTAAAATATCATGGATATGGTAAGAGTTATGTGAGAACATTTAGGTTTTCAAGAATCACTCTCAGTGGATTATGGAATGTATAAACATTAAATTATATTTTGATAATTGGGTAGGTTCCCTGCTTGGATTTCCAGGCTTCCCAACTCCTAAAATTTTGTTTTCCCAGGCATTCCTTTACCCTTAATTTATGCAGGTAGTTATTAACTAGAAACAACATGAGTTTTTTTAGAATATTGTTATATATTTTGAAAGTGATCATTTAATCTTCACTGAGTCTTCAATGGGGGTATTCACAACCAATATTTATAGGTCTGTGGAGCATAATTCAAATGGTCTCATTGGTGCCATGAGTCTGTACTAGTGTAAAGATATACCCATAAAATATAACTTCTTAATTTGGAGGATAAATAACCATTTTATTCCTATGGATGAAGAGATCAGGAGGAAAGGTATTTCTCTATATTTGAAAAGATAGTATTATCATGGGAATAGGTTGGAATCAATAGACCATCTTTTATTCGATAAGGAATGGGCTATAGTGGTTTGGAGAAACTTTAGTAACCTCATCGGAATTGACATACAGGTCATATTGTGCATTGATTTCCTCTAGAATGGAACACATAAAGTAGGATTGAATGAACAAGAGCACAAGCTGAGATATATTTTGATATTTGCAGGATGTTGTACTGTATGGGATGCAAGAAACAAAGCTCATAGTGAAGAAAAATTCAGTTCATATTTGGCCATGCAGGTTCGGTCCAGAGGTTTGGTGGTTGAACTGGGATCATTGGTTAAATAGTGGTATAATATTAATTCTTTTCATTCGATCATGGTGGGTAGGAGGAACTTATAAATTCCATAGTATTCCCCCAATCTAGGGAGATGGATTTTTTGGAAGCCACCTGGTTGTGGTTTCAAGATCAATGTTGATGGATTATGTAACCATGGAATTATGTGTGGCAGTAGAGTTTTTTAGGATCATGACATTTTAGTTTTCAATGCATTCAATAGTTTTTATGGTTCATGGTACTCTAACATAGCAGAGGCCAATTCCATTCTTAATGGACTTTAGGTTAGTCTTTCATATAATTTATTGCTCTCTACCATTGAAACCGACTCTTTAGTGAAACATGATGTTATCCAAGTCAAGGTGACCACCCCCTGGTCTATTGTGTAATATATTTGGAGTTGTAAAATTATTCATCCTAATAATGTGACTTTTCTATATACATGGCACAAAGGAAACAAAGTATAAGATTTCCTGGCCTCGAGAGGCAACCGGGCCGATCTTCGTATGATTTTCTCTAACAAGGGTAGTCTTCCCCCAAATGCATGGGTCTTGTATGTGTGTATTCTCTTGTATTACATTACTTTATACCCCCTCAATCCTCTTGTTTCCTTTATGTTTTATGTTTATGGTTTTTTTGTTCAATAGTCCATTTTTATCTAGTAATTTTCACTATTCACTGTGAATGGACTTAATCATCACCCATAATGAAAAGGTTTCTTCATAGTCAATACCATGTATTTATTTATAACATTTCACCACTAGGTGTTCTTTATAGGTCAACACTCTACCATAAATTCTAGTTTTATTCTAGAAAACCCACTTTCACCCTCTGGGTATTATCCCTTCAGGTGCATCCACTAAGTTACAAACTTGGTTAGTGAACATGGAGTCTGTTTCAAATTCCATGGATTTTAACCATTTATTGTAATCAGAACTCTCAATGTCCTCTATATAGGTATTATATTTATCATTTATTAATATTAATTCATCACCAATCACTATGATAAATTCATATCTCTCATGTTCTCAATGAATCTTACCATGCCTTTAAGATTATTGTGTAACTTGAGTTGGTTATTATTCGAAAACTCTTTATGGAATCATATTAAACTCCATATTAGAAACACTTACTTTTTTAGTGTTAAACTTCTACAATTTTAACTTTCCTCACACTGAATAACCAACTAATGTGTTTCTTCTCAAGAAAAACACAAGTTAGGGCCACAAACTCTTTTTT
The DNA here is from genome assembly GCA_963277665.1 of Viscum album. NCBI lineage: Eukaryota > Viridiplantae > Streptophyta > Magnoliopsida > Santalales > Viscaceae > Viscum > Viscum album. The sequence continues at coordinate 1,221,451,921 of OY728148.1, read as the reverse complement.
TTATGATTATGACAAAAATGTCCCTTAGTTTCTTTAGGATAGATAATAAATATGAATTTATTAGACTTAGTATCAAGTTTATTAGAAGATAAAAAATTTATGTATGATTCAAAGCCCTAAATATTCATAGATTTCATATTGGGATACTTCCTAGTCCATATCACATATGATGTTTTTATGACTACATTAGACGGAATACAGTTTAGTAGGAATGTAATAATCTCTAGTGTATAAACCTAGAATGAAATAGAAAGGTCATATAGAATCATCATCAATATAACCATGTATAAAAAGGTATAATTCCTTATCTTAGATACACCATTCCATTGTGGTGTTTTAGGAGGAGTGAGTTTTAAAATAATTTCACAATTTCTTAGATGATCAATGAGGCTCAAGTATTCACCACCCCGATCTAATTAGAGAATATTAATACTTTTGTCGAGTTGATTTTTTTTCTTCATTATAAAACTATTTAAAATTTTTAAGGGTTTCATAGTTGTTTTTCATTAGAGACACAAAACCATACTGACAAAAATAATTGGTAGAGGTAACAAAGTACCTAAAACCACCATATTCTTGAGTACTCATTAGTCCGCATACATCACTATGTATGAGATCCAATAGTTCACTAGACATTTCACCTTTTCTAAAAAATGTTTATTTTTTATTTTTTCTAATAATCAATATTTACACATTAAACTATTCATAATCTAATGAGTACAATAATCCATCTCTATGGAGTCTTTGAGAATATTTCTTATTTATATATCCAAGGAAACAATGAAAAAGGTATGTGGGATTGGAATCAATCATGACCTTCTAATTATAAATGTTATAAATAGGATTATCCATATCAAGAATGTATAAAACATTTACCATATTCCATATATGATAAAACATTTCATTCTTATATATAAAATAACTCATGTTCTTAATAGTGAATGAAAATTCCATCTTGTCCAAAGAAGATACAGAAATAAAATTTATATTTATAGTGGGAATATAATAATAGTTTTATAATTATAAGGTCAATACACTTGGTATAACCCAATCATAAGCGCCCATCTCTAATGTAGAAACTCTTGCTATATTACCGACATGAAGATATACTTAACCCTTTATCAATCCCCTCATATTTCCATGTCTATATTTTTCAGCACAAATGTGTGATGCACAACCCATATCTAATGTAGGGGATGAGATGAAGCACTCTGTCTGTTCCACCAGATGGGCATGGAAATTACCATGCACATCATAATATGTTCATCTAATCAATATAGCCTACACAATAGAATTCTACATAATACTATTAGATAAAGATTCATATAATAATCACCTCCCCAAAGTTCTTTCACTGGAAATAGGATAAAATACCAACCAATCACCACACAAAATTTATAAACTCGCTTAATGTACAAACATCAAAGAAAATGGATAAAAAAGTTTTATGTGGTTAAAAAAATGGACTATATCCATAGTATAACACTACAAAAATTTTCATTATAGGATATGAAAGAAAATAAAAAAACTCATTGCTCACTTATTCTCTATTTACAAAGTATTAGATAATTAAGTTAGAAACTTACAATATCAACATAGCATGATTATTATCACTTGTTAGCTGGGCCACCAACTCCTTTTATAGAGGTCTTTAATCAATGGATAAGTTACACTAATTTTTGAGATTCATAGTCAACCTCCTGTTTACCTAAGTGACCTCTAATTAACTGTTTAACAATCCGATGCAACCACCAACAACCGATACCCAAGAAAGCATTCCATGTAGACTCACCATCCTAGTGGAAACCAATTGAGGGAAATCTATATGTTGGAATCTATCTAATGGAATTCTATATAGTGTACTCTAGAACCTCACTATAGGAAACCTCTGAGTGACCATCTCTATCCAATGACCTCGATCTAGAAAAATATGTGTGGTGAAACAGAATATTTTCCATAGACCCAATAATATCCCAATTATAAATTATTTCAAGATTTATGCCTTATTGAACCATCCACTTGAGCTCATCCTCAATCTGATTCATGCAGTGTTCTACACCCCATCCGAATAGCTGAGTCCAATTGTGGCATAGTGTTGCATTAAAATCTCTTGTACTATCATATTTGGAAACATATCAGTAGGATTATATATCCCAATAATATTTTATATCTTCAACACTTTACCTTAAAATATAATTTTTATAAAGTGATACTTTTGGTCAATGTGTTTTGTTTTTTCATGAAACACTATATCGAGATCAAGATGAATAAAACTCTTACTACCATAGAATAACATTCCTCTATCTGATCCCTTTTTAAATTCCTTCATCAAGAACATTAATTATATCAAATATTTCCCTAATTTAGTAGTATAAACATACTATGCTTTCATTATAGTTAAAGTAAAAACTAGATGTAACTGAGATATCCAACAAACGACTATTCAAATAAAAGTAAATAAAATCCCTTTAGTAATTTTTTGTGAGTACATGTATCTTGTAAAGTATATATCAACAAAACCCTTAAAATGATCATCATATCTAAAAGATAAATTTGTATCCTCTGATCCATTCAAGTATTGAATGATCCATTTCATAGCTTACTAAGGTTTCCTTCCAGTATTTTATATGAAATGACTAATAATTCCCACTAAAAAAGCAATGTCCGGTCAAGTAAAAACCATTACATACATAAAAATTCCTACAACCGAAGTATAAGGGAACCTCCTCATGTCACAAACTTCTCTATCCATTGATGGTTCCTATGATTTAAAAATTTTAATGTGTCTAGTGATGGGGGTTGAGACAAGTTTACAACCAGTCATTCTAAATCTTTCTATGAAATTTCTTATGTATTCCTTCTAGGATAAAACCAAAGAGGTGAATTTCATATCCCTATTGATTCTCATCCTCCATACATTCTTAGCTTTTCCAAGATTATTAATCTCAAAACTTCTTAATATATTCCTATTTAGTTCCATAATTTGATATAACTTTGGACTAGTAATCATTATATCATCCACATACAATGATAGTATGATATATGTTACATAATACCATTTTTTTATAACAACAATGATCAAAATCACATTTAATTAAACTTTATTCAATCATGAAAGTGTCAAAATTCCAATTCCACTATCTTGGGTATTTCTTTAATCCATAAATACTTCATTTAAACTTATAGAATAAATCCTCCTTTCAATGAACTTCATAACTGTTGGACTGAACCACATAAATTTCATCCTCTAAATTTCCATAAATAAAATCCATCTTTACATAAATCTACTCCAAGTATAGATCATCAGATGAAAAATTATTGAGAAATGTATGAATGGATGTGTGTTTTACCACTGGTAATAAAACTTCAGAAAATTTGACCCCTTCCTTTTATGGAATGCCTTTCAACAATAGTCTACCTTTTTACCTCTTACTTCCATCACCTTCCTCTTTCAAATGAAAACAATTTTTTTTCTAGATCACTATTTCATTTTGATATTTCATCTAACTTCCAAATATTTCTTAGATTTAAGGAATTTATTTCCACTTTCATAAATGAATCCCACTATTTCGAGTCTATGAGAGTAGCTACCACTTCCAAAAATTCTGGTTCCCATATATCCATTAGAAGTAGAAAGTTCATATCAGATCCAAACCTCAAAAGTTACTTTTTGATACAAGTTGATATCCTTATCCCAACCTCAAGTTAATCCATTAGAGCCTATCTATCTGATTTTCATCCTTACAAAATTTCTCTATCTAGTGGAGGTATGTCTGATCATCCTTTTTCTGATAGTGTCATTTCCAGTCATCCTCCATCTGGTAGCCTGACCATCAGAGTGCTAGCCTATGAAATTTACCCTAATTTTTTTGACCCAAGGATCTATCTAGTATCTTTTATTTGATCACCTTGAACTTTGATAGTTGATCTAGCTTAAAATTTATTCTCATCAAAGTTTTAATCTTTCCCCAAAATTTATTCATTTAAAACAACATATCCTCTTCAGATGAATAATTTATTTTCATCATCCCATAGATGATATCTAGAGTTTTGATCCTCACATATAACCATAAATCACATTTTGGATTTATCCTATAACTTATCTATATATTTATAATCAATATGAATGTACAAAACACTTTTAAAGGCTTTGATATGGTTCACCTATGGTCACTTACCAGACCAAAGTTCCTCAGTAAGTTCTTTTCCCATACATGAAGCCAAACTTCCATTCACCAAATATATTATTGTATTTATAACCTCTTCTCAAATACCCTTATCCATTCTAGATTGAAGCCTTATAATTTTAGATTTCTCTATAAGATTCTAACTCATACTTTTAGCTACTTCATTTTATTATGGAGTTCCTAGAATATTCTTCTCATGACTGATGTCTTTCCTTTGAAAAAAGTTATGAAAGTTGTGCCTAGTGTACTCCTAACCATTTTATGTCCAGAGACACTTAAAATTTCATTAAAACTATTTTTCTACCAAAAAATTCCAATGAATAAATTTTTGAAACACGTCATATTTATTATTCAGGAATTAAAATCATAACCTTTTAGTATCATCATCAATGAAGGATATAAATTTTAGTGATTCTTCATTAGAGTGAACAAGGGATGGTCCCCAAACATCAGAATGAACAAGTTATAACTTTTTATTCCAAGTATTTCTACCATCCAAGTTAAATTAAACTCTATTATACTTTCATATAATATAGCTCTCATATATTTTAGTGTCTATATGATTGATTTTATGAATTCATTTCATGAATATAAATTTTTGATTCTTTTCACTGAGGTGACCCAACCTACATCGTCACATTTCCAGATCATCTGATGAAGTACTTCTAATCAATTAAAATCCATCCTTATGTCCATTAAAATACAAGTTTCCATTCTTTACTCCATGATCAATTACCATAGAACCTCTGTTAATCTTATAAACTCTATTCAAAAATTCATTATGAAACCTGCATCATCAATATATCACACTGATATGAGGTTCATCTAGAGACCTAAAATATGTCTAACATAATTTAGTCACAAAACACTTCCATTTTTCATTTGAATGTTAAGATCACCTTTTCCAACTATATCTAGATCTTTATAATCAATAATTGTACTCTACCCAAGATTCTTAGTGCATAATCAACCACACACCCACACTCACCTATTGAAAGAAAATATGTACAAGATTAAATAACCCATGACTCCTCTAGAATTATTATACTTAGTATCAAAATGGATCCTCTATCCAATGTACTTACTGAGTTTATCTATCCAGAAGTGGAATCCTCGGTCTGATTCCTATAATATTTTTTGATTTATCCCTTATTCCCATAAATCCAACATATAGGACCAGAACCAATCAATATCCATTGACTTATTCTATGGGATTAATCTTCTTAATATTTATTATTTTGATATCCTTCCATTGAGGTGTCCATACCCATATGATATTATTGAGATAACTTTTAGATAGATCTTGAACTTACTTCCTCCTCAACACTTCATTCAATATTATGTTTTTAATGTCATCAAACACAAGATATTCCTTGCCACTAGAGTTTTTCAAAGTTATCAAAATGGAATCCCCTCTCTTTAGAAGTGATGAAAGAATAAGAAAATTCAAAACATCATCTGTGAAAGTTACCTTCACTGATTCGAGATTCCCTCTAATCATATTAAATATATTCACATGATTGACTAAAGGTATTCCATATGATAAACTCAATTTGAAAAATATTTGCATCATGAAAACTTTGTTAATAACTATTGGGTTCTCATAGATATCATCCAAATATTTCATAACCTCTATAATAGTTTTCTTCTCTCTAATATTAAATGTAACATTCTGATCAAGAGACATCCTAATCAAGGCTAAATAATTCTTATCCAATTTCTCCCATTCCATCTAGTTCTTTGTTTCAAGACTTTTACCAAAAAAATGATCATTTAGATATTTTTGTATCAAAATATCCTCTAGTTTCATTCATCAAAAATAAAATTCCATTCCATAAAACTTATTGATACAAACCTTCCCTTCCTATGAAGTCATTATTACGACAATAGTAAATCCAAATGAATTCAATAAAACTTATAATACAAGTAGAGGAGAAACCTGAATACTGTGAGTGAAGTAGAACCAACCCTTTGATACCACTTATAGGGAATGAAAGGAAGTAATCCATCCATTCCACTAGATAGACATGGAAAACACTATGTACACCAGGTAGATGTTCATCTGATTTCCATAGCCTATACAGAAGAAAGATACATTATGCTAATGAAAATATCTTTGTATGATAACTTCCTATCCCAAGTTTTTACACTATAACTAGGATAAAAACCCACATAATCACCACACAAACTTTACAATCACACTTCACATGAAAATAACAAATAAAATAGACAAGAAATATCTACATTGTTTTTAAAAATGTCACACATCCATAGGATAAAACTTTAAAACTATTCATTATAGGAGATGAAATAGGATATAGAACTCATTTCTCACTTCATCAATATTTAAAAAGTCTTAGAAAATTAAGTCAAAAGCTTACACTATTCAATATATCATGATTATCATCACTCGTTAGTTAGGCCACCACCTCCTTTTTAGAGGTCCTCAACTGATCAACATGTTTAACTAACCTATGAGATTCATTATAAACCTCATGTTAACCTAAGAAACCTTAGATTCACTATTGAAATGTCTTATTCAACTACTAATAGCTGGTACCCAAGTAAGAAACCCATTCAATAAGATAACACCTTAGTGGAAAACAACTAAGGGAACTCCATCTGATGGAATCTGTCTAATAGAAGTCTATCCGGTGGACCCTAGAACTTCACCACAAGAAACTTATGAGTGACCATCTCTGTACAATGACCTCCATCTAAAAAACTATATCTATTGAAACTAAATATTTTTTCACAAAACCAACATCTAATATCCAAGATTCTTAATTAGAGAAATTGATTTCTATAGCATTAAAATTCAGAGGCTCTGAGTGCTTTTAATTGAGAACACTTCTAAACCCTATATACCGGTATTTAACTATTTTATAGGTAATACCTATAAGTGATCTCAATATGATTATCATGAAGTATTCCATAATCTACAACAAGGACATATAATTGGGTGAGTATCATGTTTTATATCTTTTCATCAAGGAATTTTAATGAAATTAATCCTATAAAAATGATTCCCCCACACGTCATATCTATTTAGTGATCCAAGATCCATATTTCACTAATAAATGATCCCCATTTATAATTTATCTCAAAAATTAGTTATTTAGGTAGGGAATCATCCCAATCAAAATAGTTTTGAATCTTGGATAATTGAGTGGACAACACTTTATCAATACCCATCACATGGATAATACTCATATATATTCCTATGGTAACCTAATCCTATTATCATATCCTGGCTAGTGTAACCCAAAGAAAACACCCAAAAAATATATTAAATTATGACTAAGGGGAACCTAGCTTTGGAATAACCTACCCAAAAAGATAATATAGAGTTACTCATAACTTTATTTCTTTACATAAGATAATCATGGGGAACCTGACTTTGGTATGACCCATCCGGTTGGATGATTGAGGTCTTGAAATGTTTTTATTTGGAAGGAATTACACACTTAGTATTTAAGGGTTTTTTTAAAGTCTCACTAATTTAATATACATCATATGCATATTAATTTTATAACTATTTCATCTTATGAAATCTTTATCTTATCATAAATTATTCCTTTTTGTATCCATGCATATAAAAAATTAGTTTTGGAATCCCTTTTATATCCACCAAATTAATTTTTTTACACCAATTAATGAGTAACTGTCACACAACCCACAAGTTTTTATTATTAACCCAAAAATAGAATCTAATTATATTCACACATATCTGAATGGATCATACGAATAAGTTACATTAACTTTTCATGTAAAGACATAGAGTTATATGAGATTGATGAACTCTAAATGAGTAAACTCAGAGTAACAAATATTGAGTCAAAATTTTCCTTATGACTTTTTCATACCTTTATGTTTTGGAAATCACAAACAGCTTTTCCTTAATGATATTTCTTTCTTTAAGAAACTTTATGTTTTTTATACTTTCATTTAATTATTTAAGAAACTTTATGTTTGTTAGACTTATATTTCTTTCTTTAATAAAATATATGTTTGTTATACTTGTATTTCTTTCATTAAGAAACTTTATGTTTGTTATACTTATATTTCTTTCTTTAAGAGACCTTATGTTTGTTAGACTTATATTAAAAAATATCTTTTGTTATAATTTCCACATAATTATAACATAGTTTTCATCAAGATCGATTAGATTCTATATTCAAATGAAAAAATAGGATACATGTGCATATAATCAGAATCATTGTTTCTTAGATTATGAATCACCTAGAAAATTGATTCTGAATCACCATGTTTCTTGGATTTCAAATTGCTCAAAATTTTGGATCCACTGTGTTTCTTAGATTCTGAAACACCGTGTTTCTTAGATACTGAATTACTCAAAATATTGTATCTAATTCACTTTCTCAATTATAAATTTTTGTGTTTCTTGAATTCCAAATTACTCAAAATATCAAATGATTTTTTCCATGTTTCTTAGAAATTTATTTTCAACTTTCTTAAAGTTACTATATTTTCCTTAAAAACCTATTTTCAACTTTATTAAAGTTATTATGTTTTCCTTAAGAAACATATTTTAAACTTTCTTAAAGTTACTACGTTTTTTTTAAGAAACCTATTTTCAACTTTCTTAAAGTTACTATAGTTTCCTTAAGAAACCTATTTTCAACATTCTTAAAGTTACTATATTTTCCTTAAGAAACCTATTTTAAACTTTATTAAAGTTACTATATTTTTTCATTAAGGATACGATTTTTATCTTTCATAAAGATTATGTATTTCCTTAATGTTACAAATTTTATCTTTCTTAAAGATTCTGTATTTCCTTAATGTTACATTTTTTATCTTTTTTAATGATTCTGTATTTCCTTAATGTTACGATTGTTATCTTTCTTAAAGATTTTGTATTTCCTTACTATTAAGTTTTTTTATCTTTCTTAAAGATTCTATATTTACTTAATGAAACGTTTCTTACATTCAGATTATTACATATTATTACAAAGCTAATCTTACTTGTGACAGTTTTTGTTATCTAAACAGTGTCTTTGTTTTAGTTACAATATGACTATTAAAAATGCCACCTATCCAAGTCCCTCCAAAATTTTAGGAAAAATATGACCTTTGGAGGAGAATTTGATTGTTGGAGATCTCACCTATAAATACCCAATCATTTGATTGTGATCATTGTTGTGAACTTTTGGGAGAATTGACACTCTGCGAGAGCTCTGTCAGATTTTCTTTATACGAAAACCTTGAAGAGTTTGATTTGTGAACAACTTGTTCCACTTACTTAAATCTTTAACACAATTTGTTTGCCTTGTGTGATTCCAATTATTTTTGTATACGATCAAGGGATTCTAAGTTGAAGGAAGACAAAGGTGTCGATCACCTTACAGATCGAGGGCTTACAGGGATAGAAAGATAGATTACAATCTTCATATTGAAGTCTTATCCTAGTGTGGGTAAGACATACTTTCTTGAAAGTATAAATCAAGGGACATTTATCCAAGGTTGTTGGATACCCTTATATTTGGGTTAAATGATTTCATTACACTTGTATTACTTGTTTAATTATAAGTTCTTTTATTCCACTGCATATTTTGTTATAAATAAAAAAGTGTAACTTTCTTACACTTTATCTGTTGTATTAACTCTAATTCAAGATTATATACGCTTTAAGGTAGAATCTTACTTAAGTATACCTGTGTGCTTATTTCATTTCATTATCTTTATATTCAAACCTTAGGCCCTTTCGATCTCTTTGTTAAAGATAGTAGAGGGTTTTTGTGAATCTTGTTTGTTTAACTTTGTTAAAAAAAGTTTCCTTAAGGTTAAAAATGAAAATTTTTAAACTTACAATTCACCTCCCTCTTGTAATTGGGTATCTACATCTCATATTTCAATCCTACAACAAATAGCCAACCCCTTACCTTTTTAGAACAAGGAATAAGCCTCCATACTAGTGGGTAGTCTGACCCAAAGTCCCTCTCACTGGGGAGACTACTCGAGATAGAATTTAATTCATGATATCTCTAATACCTAATACGGAAAAACTATATTAAAAAATTATTATTAAGCTTATGACTCTAAAAAAATGTGGTACGGGAAAAAGTAAATTTTATGGAGTCTCACCTAGCATGCAATGCAAGAATATATCTCCTAGAATCAATTTAATGCATATACATTATTAACATTCTATAAAAAATTTATATGCATGAATAAAGAAAGGAATAAAATCAAAACAAATGAAAATTTAATAAATTTAAATATGATATAAACTATTATAGACTATTCATAAATAAAATTTCCCTATAAACATTTTATAGTTAAACTGAACATTATGAATATTCCATTATATTGGATATAAACAATTTATATCCACTTTCAATATGGATTATTTTATATTATTCATTATACAACATTTCACTTTAAATATATTATATTATTATGAATTATAAATATTTTAGGATCCAATTTCTATCATGTAAACTATTTACTTAATCTAAATATCACATATTTAAACATTATTTAAACCCTAAACAAATCTATCATCAAAACTCTTTTGGTGTGGTATAAATAATATCTTAAATAATTCCCCTTTTAATTTGAATAATTAAAATTAATTAATTATGAACAATTTATAATTTTAAATATAAAATTCTTCATATTCTGGCCTTATTTGTGTAATTTAAGAATTATTTACATATTTTCTTCATAATTTCTTAATAATAACTTTATTTAAAAATTAGAAGGAATTACATATAAATCAGCCGAAGGTAAAATACCATTTACTATTATTTATAAACCATATAAATTTGAAAAATAAATTCTTAATATTAACTCTTTAATATTAGTGTAATATTTATAATAATTGATTTAAAAACATTAAAACAATCTACATTTTATAGTTAATTAATTTATAAAATAATTTTATAAATTCTATAATTATTCCAAAATATTTGATTCAATTATTTATAAATAATTTATAAATGACTTGAAATTATGATGCTTTGTTTTCCTACATTAGTGATGCAAACTACATTAACTGCATAACGTAAACCACACCTTCCACTCCATATTATGTTAACATATTAATTTAATGTTGAGTGGTGATCCTAAAATTATGTTATCATGTAATGTAATGTTGGGAGGGAGAGAACCATTTAATATTTCATAAAACATGTTATTTATTTAATAGTGAAAGAAACAGATTGATCAAATGAGGAAATTTGATAACACTAATGGGTTTTAGGGGTTCATAAAATGAACAAAGGTAGAAAAAGAAAACCCACAAATGTGCCTGATCTATGATCAGTAGAATCAAAATTTAATATAATGAAGAACATAAATGTGCATACCTAGATAACAATAAGCTATATCTTCAATCTTTGATGGAGTATGTTTGATGTTGATCACTAGAGTCGCAAATGAAAGCCTTTTCCTCCAAGGGGATTGCAATAGACAAAGGATCATAGAACATTTTTTGAGGATCTTAAAATGTTGAAGGTGTGCTAGTGCCTTCACCTAGTGATAAACTTTGTCTTAAGAGGAAGATAATATCAAGAGTCTTGTATATAATTGGTTACACCCAATAGGATGGATCTCATCCCTTTATATAGACATCCTCAGGATGTTTCATTTAATGAAACACATCAAGTATATTAAACATATCATTATACATTTATTCCCATTGGAATTATTAATTGAATTCATTCAATGAATGTAATCCATTTAATCCATTCATAATAGACTATAACTGATGAAACCATGTGGGAAGATGAGTCAAGTCCCTTTTTATTCAATAAAGGAAAAACCCCTTTTAACTAGGCTGAGGGGGAACCCATTACATGCCCTGACGGCCTAGTGGCTTGAAAGTCCAATACATAGTCTGAAATCCCACCATTTTGTAGGCCCAAAGGGCCTGCACTGCATCGACATCATTGCTAGTGTCACCATTGACCTACGTCACCACCCACATCATCGTCTGCTTGCATTAGCTCCTGTGTCACTAACTACGTTATAAACCCCTCTAAGGTGCTACCAGGTTTCGAACCCTGGTCACTTGGATGTTGAAGCTAGCGGTGAGTACCACTCAACCATGATTTAGACCACACCACCTAAAGTTGTGCATATATAGCAAATGCATGCACTCAAACTTCAAGGTGGTGGATGTATGAACTTCATAGTTTCAATTGACATTTCAATAATAATTGTTATTAATTTTATTATGTTGTGAAATTGATCGAATATTGATTGAAACCGTGAAGAATTTCAAAATTGGAAATGTATGACTGGTCATAGGAGAAGCACATCGTTGATGAAGCAAGAGTCAAATTTTCATATGATGATGATGATGAAAAATATAAATACAAATATAAGAGAAATAAATAAAGTAAAGAAAATTAAACAATGTAGAGACAAAAGTTCTCACCATTTCATTAACATATCACCATATATATAGAGTACATGAGATTTGATCCAACGATTGAGATTAATCCCTGCAATATCTAACCCAACGGCTAGAACTCCAACTGTCAAATAATATGGAAGGTTGGTTATTATGAGGGAAATTTAGGAGTCATCATTATTATCATAATTATGACATCCATTTAATAATGTTTCATAATAGTCCCCCTTGGATGTCATAATTTCATGGAATCTTATTTAATATTCACTTAAAAAACCTGTGGAAAAAATAAGTGATGCCAACATAAAGGAATTCCATGTCATGTTGCCTCATTAAAAACATTTCTATGAAAACTCAGTGGGAAAACCTGATGAATGGAAAAAGAGTGCAGCATTCCCAACTCCCCCAAATTATATCATTTAATTGTGTCTTAAAGACATCAATTAATATTAATATTTTATTATGTCTTCGAGACATGTGAGGAAGACCATAGACAATAATGAATGGTCTCGTTGAATATTATAACTTATGGGAAAGGAAAATTGTTGCCATTAATTATAGATATCCATAATAATTTATAAAATTCCCTTGAATATATATTATGATGTATGATTTCCACATATAAAACCCCATCAAGGAAAAACCATTTAGGGGGAAACCCCTTGATTAAGGAAAACATGTATAATAACATCAAACATTATCAAGAAAACTCAATGGAAAAAACTTGACCAAGGGAAAGAGTACAACAGTTACACCTCCATCTCATAATGGTCATCACTATTACATTACAAAATTTCCACAATCAATTCATAATAAAAACATTCGATTTTGAATTTTGGAATAATAATAAGTTATACCCTTTAGATTTCAATGAATAGGCAAGAACATTACCTTGCAGTGTAATATGATTTCTTATTATTTATAAGGTATTTATGCACATGTTCACGTATATCCTTCATGGATTAATAAAATGTGTATTAATATCTAATCCTTCTAGGATAAGTATGTTCTTCATCAACCCCTCATGTATGAAATATATCACTCTTAGAATCAATAGATTTAATGGATAAAGGTAAAATCATTCCAAAATTTAATATTTCATCTTCAAGATGATTAATTCAAACTAAAATGACATTCCATGTAATTTCATGATAAAATAAGTCATTTATTTTAGAAAAATCTTCAAGATTTTAGATGTTTTTCAAAACATCTTAATAATATGATGTATAGATTGATTAATACAAACCATGAGATGATAAATTTAATTTATATTATTCCTTAATATGGATATAAGAAATACATCTTATCCAGTTCACATCGTAATTTATCATATTAGGTGAAACTTTCATAATTTTGAATATGCTTCAGCTATTTAGAACCCTTATGGAATTCATATATAAATATCCAAATATACAAGGAAAAATATTTATTATAATAAGATCAACAATATTCGTTTTTTAATGGGAATTAAATTTTTATTGAGAAAAGTCAAGGTTTACAAAAAGCAAAGGCAAAATTGAAAAACAACCGATCAAGGAGGCTTGAAGTGATATAGCCCGAGAGCATCCTCGAGAATAATGTGCTTATAGACATCCGAAAAGGAACCCAAGTTAGTGTAAACAATGAGGTCCTCATCTACTTTCCCTTCTCTGGCTAAAACATCGGTCACAAAGTTCCCCTCTCTACAAACATGACTAAGAATACTTCCCTATTTGGTTCTTGATTTATAATTTCTAATGAAATAAGTCAGGTCCCATGGGGGATCCGCTTTCCCTTCGAAGGATCCGAACCAACACCTCCGAGTAAGATTCCACTTTGTCAAACCATAAGATTGTATCTCTCAGACAACATGATCCTTTTATGCAAGGCTCTGACCACCGCACCAAAGGAGCTGCCCGGACCAAAATAAGCACGAAAGCCCATCACCATTGAACCTCTGAGATCCCTCACCAGCCTGCCACCATGCATCGCTCCGGCCATGAAGGAACCATCAACGTTTAGCTTTAAGACCTTCACTGGGAGATTCCATCTGATCCACTTGCCCTGGATGCCGCATTGAGAGCCCAAGCTTGTACTGCATCCTGGAAGGAATCTGCACAGCATAGCAGAATTCGAGCCACCTTTAATGGTTGACCCTAGTTCAGCAACCAGCACCTTGGATCACACCTGTAGGTAAATGGTAGAGTGCCTTACTCCCTCTCTTGCCTTGTTTCTCACATCCCAAAGGTCCTAGCATGTAGAAGAAACAATAATACCACGAATCTTCATTTCAACCCCATGTTCCCCGGCTCCCTGGAAACAGACAGAGGAGATCATTCCATATATTTCCTGCTCCAGTAATTCCCAGGTTTTCCCCATGAGGTTCCACAAGCTTCTAGACCATTCCCCTTGTAAGAAGAGATGCACCGTAGATTCCATCTTCAGTCTAACACAATAATGGCATCACAATGCAATGCTCACCCCCTTACGCTGCACATTTTCGTCTGTCAGAATTGCCTGATTTCTAACCCACCAGACAAGGAAGTTCAATTTTGTAGGAATCTCATTACACTATAACATTGCTGCCCACTCATCCAGATCATTCCCTGTATGAGAAATAATCCTGAATTAATGGTTGCTGAATTTACCAAGCTCGACCCTATAAAGAAACATCTGTCCTGTTCCTTGGTAATACTGATGATATCAAAAATAGCCCTCTGCTCTTCATTCAGAATGGCCTTCATTAAAGTTGGATGCTGGTATGCCTCCTTTAAAGAGATGTTCAGAATTGGACACCCCAGGAAGTGAAAACTCTTTCCAGCCCAATTGTCCTTCCATAGGTTAATATAACCACGCCCCACTGGCCATCGAGTGTAACCATGCAGATCCTCCATACGCTCTAGCATGCATCTTGAAAGGTTTGAAAGTCTCCTGCCTTGACAAGTCCAATCTTCCCATATACCTCCATTCCCGATCTTAATAAATTTCACCCATAGGGATTTCCCTTTTGATATCATCCCAATCTAGTCGTGCCTGCATACAAAACATGGTTTCAGTAATATCGTAGAGCCCAACACCACCCTCATCGATTGGCTTTTCTATGCGTTTCCACGAATCCCAATGACATCAGTCCACATGATTAGCATCATAGAGAAAGTATGTGATGATTTTTTCCATCTTGGAGATAGTCCCCCTTTGGTTGGATGATAATGGATAATACATGCATTGGTATAGAGGTTAACACGCTATCAAGGTTACCCTCCCTCTAAATGATAGAAACTTGCTCTTCCAATTGCAAATTCTCCCCGTGATCTTATTGATGACATCCTCAAAGTGTGACTTTTTGATACATCCATTGGAAATAGGAGCCCCGAGATAAGTCATGGGGAGTTGTTTCCTTTGCATACCCAAAATGTCTTGAATGTCACCGCTCCACCTTCTTGAACATTTGTTGGAAATCAATACTTTTCCTTGAATTGATGCTTTGGCCTCTCATGATGCCATAAATTGCCAGGGTTCTCATGAAGCTCTGAATTGATCTTCTCCTTCCATTTATAAACACTAGCAAACATAAGATGTGAAATAATCCCACTACCACCTCGGTTGATGTAAGGCATCATCTTGCC
This sequence comes from Viscum album, assembly GCA_963277665.1. Lineage (NCBI taxonomy): Eukaryota > Viridiplantae > Streptophyta > Magnoliopsida > Santalales > Viscaceae > Viscum > Viscum album. The sequence goes on along the minus strand of OY728148.1, from coordinate 1,221,435,746 downwards.
TTCCTCCATGCTTTTATGAATATTCATTAAGAGCGCCTCTTGAGCCAAGATGAAGAGATTGGGAGACAATGGATCCCCTTGCCTTACACCCTGCACATTTTTGAAGAAACCAACTCCTCTCCCCATAAGGGAGATAGTCATCCATGGAGAAGAGTAGCACCTGTAACATAAGTCACAGAACCATTCCTGAAATCCAAACTTCCTCATAACATGAATTATGAAGCTCCATTCGATCCTGCCATATGATTTATCCATATCAACTTGAATGATCACATTGGAACCAGTTCTCTTCTTAATGTCCTCCACCATTTCTTTTGAAATACCGATTTCCCCTTGGATGCCTCACCCTGTCAAAAAAACCATGCTATTCTTCTGAAACAAGCCTTAGAATAATTCCACTCAATCTTTTGTAGATTAGGCTGGCAAAAAATCTTATAAGAAAAGTTTCACAAGAAAATCAGCCTATACTAAGGGACATAGGGTATTTCACTTTCGGGATTAAGACGACTCTGGAAGCATACACACCTCTGATAATATGTCCCCCTCTGAAAAATTCCTACACCGCTTCCACCACTCGGACCTTCATGATGTCCCAGGCCACCACATAGAAAGCTCTAGGGTAACCATCAGGGCCCGGTGCACTGTCTTGTTTCAGGTTGAGAATGGTCTCCTTGATTTCCTCCTCCTTTGGAAGTTCCACCAAATAACCATTGTCTGCACTTTCCACCAGCCTCAGAATATAGTCCAAAGAATCCTCCTCCTCACTTGACCAGCCAGGACCATTGCCCCTGTGTATTCAGACCTTCAAGTAAAACTTCAAAATGATCTAAATCCATTATCCCCGCCACGTTCACATCGTGAAAGATCCATTTTCAAGCTTCAAATTGATTCTCATATTCCCCTTCTCTTTTAATCATGCTTGAAAGAAAGTGGTATTCTGGTCCCCCTCTTTGAGCCATAACTCCCGCGATTTCTTCCTGAAAAGACTCTCAATTTCTAACAGTTTCTCTGCAAGTAAGTTTCAGTGGTCATTGGGAATGGAAAAACTTCCATCATCCAATCTATCTTGAAGGAGTTATTCTAACCTTTCAATTTCTTTCTCAATCCCTTCCAACCTTCCATCCTTGGTTGTCTTGTTCACCAACCACTCCTGGATATCTTTCTTAATCCATTGTAGAAAATTATAGAGTCCCATCCAACCCCTCTCCCTCACCTCAAGCTATCAAGAAGTCTCCATCATTTGCATAAACCCTTCCATCTGATGCCAATTGGTAGAATAAAAGAAAGGCCGGAGTCTCGGTTCACCCTTCTTCAAGACCACCAACAGTGGGGAGTGATTAGACAATGATATAGTCAAGTGTGTGACCGTAGCCTGATCAAAGGAATCCAATCCTTGAAGATTTGAGAGAAATCAGTCAAGGTAGCTCCATATGCGGTTGATCCCTCTTCTATTATTACACCATGAAAATATGATCCCAATGAAACCCATGTCCATAAGGCCTTTTGACGCCATGAAATTCCTGAATTCCTGCATGTCATTGGTAAAGACTCCTGCCCCTACTCTCTTATCTAAAACTTCCACAATTGTATTGAAACCCCCACCCACGAACCAAGGTTTGCAACCCATTTGGAACAATTCCAGATGTTGCCAAAGTTCCATTCTCTCATGCCCCTCACAATTTGCATACACAAAAGAGAAGAAAAACTTGTTGTCTCCAGAATTAATCTTAGCAGTAATGCACTGTGGAGTTGCATCCACAAACTCAACCTCAATACCTTGTTTCCAACAAACCCAGATGTGTCTATTACATGGATAAGTATGCATATGATGAAAAAACCCATTTTCTTCGCAAAAGCAGGTAGTCTCTCCACCTCCTGCTTTGGCTCCAATATGAAAACCATAGAAACAAGATTCTTTTTGGACTCAGAAGCCATGAACGCACATTTTTCTTGTGCCCCCAGGCCCTGAGCTATTCATAATATAGCAGAAAACATTAAAAAATGGCATTTCTAGCCTTTCGGCCAGGATTAACTGAACTCGATATAGATACCACTCTGCATGCCTCCATGGACCTTGAATGAGTGATTGGACCGCTGGTCCCTCCCTTCGATTACACCGAAGAGCTGTTAGAATCCCTCCTAACCCGGCTTTCCATCGGCTTGTTGAATCACGCTGGATCGACTAATTCCAAGAACCTTTTGGATGAGAAGATGTCTGGAGACTGAGACCTCAGTGGTACTCCCTTCGTGAAAAGGGAAACCAATAGCATTCTCTTCCGCGAGCAGTGGGATGCACTGATATCCTTCCACACACCCTCCAGCACTGCCAACCCAGAGATAACTCCCTTATCACCCTGAGCGGCACCGGAGCTTTCCAGCGAGGCCAATGAAAACTTCTCCGAAAAATCGTGGGTGGCACAAGGTTTGAACTACAAACAAGGTTGAGGGTGAGAGCCAAAAAGAACCTCACTCCTGCCCACCGGCCTACTTGCAGCCAACCCATTGACATCCAGAGGAAGTTGTGGTGGCATTTTTTTCACTCGATTCGACAACTCTGGGACCAGCTCTGTCTCGCAACGATCGAGCAATAATGGGACGTTTTGCTCAAAAAAGAAGACGTGAAGAAAAAGGAATTAGTTGATAGCTGTGAGGCTCAATAGAACCAAATTTTGAATTTGAAATTCCGCCTGAACAGCGCCGCCGCGTCCCGGAGAAGAAACAGCGGACACCGGAGCTTCCCCTGAATCCTCCTTCGACTTCCGTCCCTCCAGAGCAGCTCCGTCGCAACCCGAAGCATACACAGAGGACATCGGGGCCTTCCCCGGATCTTTCTGCACCTTTTGACCCTCCGATAGATCCGAAGCATTGACGACAAGAGGGTCCCCCGACTCAACACCACTCGCCGACCTGGACTCCATGTGACCCATATACCTTCGACCAGGACCCCACGAATTCACGAACACTCTGAGGAAATCTATGGGAGGTTTCTCTCGGCCGAATCGCGCGACCAGAGATAGGTCATGATTAGCAGTAGCCTCAGAAATCGCATTCGCTGAATATTCCACTATAGGAAGCCCATCAATCCTTGCGGAGCATCTTTGCACAATAGGAATCGCCGAATTGATTGGGAGACTGGGATTCTTGAAGGAGTCCGATGCACTAGCTAATGCCTCCTTGTAAAATTTCACTCTCGGGGGGTCCAGAGGAGTTCCTGCAAATGCCACCTTTGCGCAAAGTCGAACCTAAGTCCGCAGAGCATTCCCCCGATGGAAGCGAAGTGGGAGAAAACGGTCACTGTCAGGATATTCTAGTATTCCTACGAAAGGATTTGGGAATATGAATCCACTTCTATTCATCGGCATTTAGTCTTGTTAGTTTGGATAAACGATCCAAAAAAATTTATATGTTGAACATATCATGAGTTAATTTAATATTTTTGACTAATAATTATGATGTATGCATATGTCAAAATCCATTATCATCGATGAGTTTTGAAATAACTCAAAGATAATATATCATCAGCAACATTTGATTGAGATCACGTAATTTTTCTGGTACCGATGTCACTTCAGGGAAAATATGTATGAAGATATAATGTTGTAGATGTTTTTTTTAAAAGGGGAAATATATTTATTACTTTCTACTCATGATGAACAATAATTATATATAATCAGTCTAACCACACTTCATGTGTGTATAATCAGACTATTGATTTCTAACACTTTACATTCATGTAAGTGTTGTGAGTATCTTGTCAATGGTTCTTCTGGACTGTTTTATATATGGCTTGTGATGCTTAATATTTATCTTAATCATCATTCATAGAATTTAATTTATACTCACCAACATAAAATAAAAAACATGATAATTTAGTGGATGCATCATTCAAATAGTATTTAACCCAATATAATTCATATTTTTTAGTGGATGTATCATTCATATAGTATTTAACCCAATATAATTTAGTGGATGCATCATTCATGGTAGGTGGGCGTGCCCATATATAATTCATAATTTTTTCTTCATAAATATATGGAAAATTTATTTCTAAAATAGCTACTAATGATATCAATAATTTATCTAAATAATGGTACCTCATGATAAATTATTACAAAGGGTCATTCATAATAACCCAATGAGAATGAATTTATTGATAATTTAGTAGACATGAATCCATTAAATAAATTCATTATTCTCCTCCTGATGGATGTCTATTATGTTATCAGCAAATTTATGATCACGTGTACTTGAATTATGTTCCATGAATGATAATTCATTATTTTTCAAAAATGATCATCCTGTATAAAATACTATTTTTTATTGATTATGATGGTCATTGTTTTAACCACTTCGGGTGGAAAAATCATTTTCATAATATATAATGGATTATAAAAACTATGTAATTCAATCATTTAATTTATGAACTATATGAATAACAGCATCCGCTTCAGGGGATAAATGAATTATGTGATATGATATTGATAATCCATAAGAACATGATAAATAATAATTTCTCCCTTAATTTTGCTGTTGTATGAATAATAATTGATAAATGAAGATATCATTCAATATAATGTCAAAGGACAATATTTTTATACCACCCTGTAGGGATGCATTGTTTTATAAATATTAATAAAATTTATTGTGCTCTATAAATATTTATTATCATCAAATCACTTTTGTGGTTATATCGTTATTATTTTTTATAAAAAAATATAGCAGAATGATCATTCAAAAACATCATATTCACTTCAAACATGATTTAAAATAAAATCATGTATATTTGAATTCACTTTGGGGAATGAAATAAATTATTTTCAATAAATATTCTCATTCACTTCAGGAAACAAAATAAGATTATTTTTACAAGTTTTACAGTGTCCTCAAGACAATAACATGAATAATAAATTTAGTAATTTCATCAATTTCATCCACTTTGGGGGATGGATATATATAAAATATATTTATTCTTGTTCATCATAAAAATTTAATTTCTATCAAACATTTTATAAGAAATAAAATAAAAGATAAAAGAAATAAAACAATATGATTTAAAAAAATATTCAAAGTAAATATCATGTCCATCATGAGACTTTATACATCATAATAAAACTTGACACCTTCAGGGTGAATAATAAATAAGAGATATGAAACTTCATGGTTCATATAATGATTAGTGAATTTTGGATTAGCGTAATATGAGTATGCGATGATCATTACTGATTAGAAAACTTCAGATCGACATATGACAAGTACGCAATGTTCATTGTTCAACCACTTTGGGTGACATTGTTTTATCCTTTTATTTGATGAATGATTTTTTTTCTTGACATCCACCATGTTGGTTATTTATCAAATATATTATCTTCGGGAAATGGAGTGAAATTTGTCAATAGTGAGTCATTACAGCTCTTAGGGAGCTCATTATATTTTCCACAATAAAATATTAAGAAAATAATTCATATATTTTCCAATGATATCAAGAGAGTTAAAATAAATATTATATAGAAAATAATAATCCCTTATTTATATAACTATTCAAATGAGTGGAGTCGATGTGCACATGAATAAGCAAGTCAAAATATGGATGTTTAGAAGACATACGATTTTCATGTATGAATTAACTTACATTGATGACAGTGTCTTAATGATACACAATTCAAAGAAGATGATCATGATGATAACATGTTATGAAATTGATCGAACACCGATTGATATCATGAATAATTTTGAAAACCGTTAATTTAAGAAAAATCACAGGTGAAACACATCATTGATGATGCAAGCATCAAATTTGATTATGATGACGATGAAAAATAGAGATAAAAATATAAGATAAATATACGAAGGAAAATAATACAATACAGAGCCAAAAGTTCTCACCATTTCATTAACATATCAACATATATAGAGAGAGTACATTGTATTTGATCCAACGATTGAGATTAATCACTACAATATCTAATCAAATGGCTGGAACTCCAACGGTCAAATAATATAGAAGGTTGGCCATTATGATGGAAATTTAGTAGTCATCATTATTATTATAATCATGACATCCATTTAATAATGTTTCATAGAATATTATTAATTATAATTAATTGTGTAGTTTAGGTTATTGTTTAGTGGCTCAACCTAATATTTTTCATCCTTGGCATCCTAGACTATGGTTCGACCAAAATACTTGGGCGTCATTTAATGCAATTTTTTTGTGGTTGATGGGATGTATTTCAATGAAAATTAGACCTTGAGATTGATTTCATAGGGGGATATAAAATAATGAAACTTGAGATAGTTGGTGTAATAGAGAATATTTTCTCATCATGGGTTTTCCATGTTGGTTCCAAGTGGCGTGCTCAACACGACAGACAAAAATGTGGGTCCTCCATGTTGAAAAAATGGGTGTTGGTAGGAAGGTCTTGGTGGAAGAGATTTAACCGCACCTTTTAGGTGACAAAAAACTATGTGGATCATGGTTTAAGGTAGGTTAGAAGGTGTGTTAGGTGGGTCATCGACTGGACACCATGAGTGCGGCTAATGGGAGAAAAAAATAGGTGTGTAATGGCACCATGAAGCAAGGGCCTACAATGAAGGGGTCTATATATATGTTATGAAATATTATATGTGGATGTATTAATTATGGCAACCCTCCATTCCTAATAAATCCTTCATGTTCCCAACTTCTCACATGCCAAATCTTGGTTACCAACCATTAGATTAGACATGGATACAAGGGATTGATCTTCAAAATTTATGACATTTTACATGTAACCAATAAATATGTGAATAATACAATGAAGTGTAGACCATTTCCCTACATTTTGTTCTCTATTTATTCTTGTCACTATTTCTTCTAATATACTTTCTTACCATTGATTTACTTTTTTCTCACTATCAATTTTCCTTAGATAAATGTTACACCCTGATTTCAAAACCCCTCACACTTTCAATTGGCATTTAATATTTTTTTAAATCATGTTATAAGCCTGAAGTTTGATTGTTCTAGAAGGTTTGTTTAAACGGTAATAAAAATTTTCTGTGGTAAATATTGTGAATCTTGGGTTTGTCCCTCTTAATATTTCTAAGAAGAATTATTAATCTTGTACTTTGGATGTTGAGATTCATCTAGTTTAAAATGGACTTGGTGGGATAATTAAAGTTGAAAATCACACTTCTGCTCAAGACAATGCATGGAAATTATATTTCTTTGCCACTGGCTCTGTAAATATTTTAAGAACAAGTACCTAATAATGAAGGATCCTATGGTGTTATGGGAAAGCCCAAGGAGTGGTATGATCACCTTATAATGTAAATTTTACCAAGAGTAGGATAAGAGTGGTGTCATTTGTGAGTCCAAGATTTTAAATCGATAAATGAATAAAATCCACCATGTTTAAAATAATAATATAATTAAAATTATGTAGAGAAAATATCATTAACACTAATATACTATTAAAAACGTATTCTACTTTGAATTCATCAAATTTCATTCTTTATCAACAATATCATGAGAATGGATCTAAAAAATACTATAAATTACTCTCTTTCCTTCTTGTTGTGGAATAAAACAATGAACATCTAATGAGGAGTCATGGATCTTGACCAATTGGTATATAATGGCCCAGACCCTCATGACCCCTCCCTTTGCCAAATTTTGGTGTGCGACTGATCGGTGTGACCGATCGGTGGACCGATCAGTGTCACCCATCCTTGGTGGACTTTTATTTTGCAGCCTCTCCCGTAACCCCACTTTTAGGCCTTTTTAACCCTTTGAAGCGTTTCAAGACCGTTTTTAAGCCCATAATTAATATCTAAAAATCCAGAGAAACCTCCCTACTAAATAAAAATTAATCCAGTCATGTGTAACCACCCAATCGTGTGGAAGAACCACGATCCGACTTCCAAGGCGTTCAAATTTCTTATCCCATAACATTGGGATCTCATCTATTTATCACACTAGATTTTATTCTCCTTCCTCTTGGCTAGTCTCCTCTTCCTTGTGTGTTTGAAGTCCTTTGTTCCCGAGACTTGTGGTGCGCCTAGGATGAATTCGTCTGCTCGTCCTTGGAGTTCTCGAGGTCCCTCCCCTACAAATTGTGCATCCCCTGTTCTTGGCACATGGAGAAAAACTTCGATTGTTGATCAATCAAGTAGGGATTTTTCTCCTTCATCTCTCCTTTATGTGTATCATGTGGGGTGGGCATGCTTTTTCCTCTGTGGAAATTGATTAAACCTAACTAATTAAGATAATGAACAGACCTTTAAAGAATAAAGGGGGGGGGGGGGGTGTGACCGATGTTCTGCTATACTCCTTTTATGATGATATGTGTTGTGAATTGTACGGGCCTATACTCACTAAAAATCATGGCTGTTGGTGGTCTTTATTTGCGCACTAATGAACCTTGGTTCCCCAGGATGTTTAAATTACCATAATATGGAATTGGTTAATTATGTATACTCAGTTAAATAAACTGAAAGCACCAGGATCAACCCTTTTTCTGTGATAACCCCAGTTAAAGCACAGTGGAATTGAACCCATGGAGTGTGTTAAATCTTTTAAATCTGAAAATACCTGCATGGGCCTGCCTTGTGTTGGTGGTGGCGGTTTGGTTATTTCCTTCACGGGCTTATATTGCTGGGGTGATATGGGTGGGGATGGGATCCCCTGTTGTTATACTTTTGCTGGTTTTGAATTTGAGGCTGTGTGGTTACTCTACTTATATCACGAATTGGGGTGGAATCCTCTGTTGTTGAGAAACTGTTGGCTCCTGGATTTTGGGGACATGGGGCTGTGTCTCGGGTTTTTTTTGCTTCCAGTACTTTGAGGGATCTCACTTATCCCTTTGTTGTTGTGACTTTACAAGAGAACCGGGTGTGAATGCTTAAATTGTTGTTTGGCTGTTTCTTTCCTTTTTGGCTTGTGGTTATGGCTGTTGGTTGCCCGGTAGTGAAAAATTTACCTAAACAGGATCACTTGAACATGAGAACAAGAACGATTTAAATGGGGAATTGGTTCTGGGATGAGTTTTGTTTTGACCGTGAGTGTCGTGGCTTCTTTTGTGAATGGACAGTAGCAAGGGTGTTGTGTTGAGGTTTTGGAACCCCTAGGATGGGATGAGTGTTTTTTACCTATACATATATCTGTAGCTTTTGTGTTTCTTATTCAAACCCCACCCAAGTTGATCACTTTAGTGCCGAACACCTCCATTTCATGGGGGAGGGTGTTTTTTCCAACATTCCTATAAGTGGCTGGTTATTAGCTCCTTTCTGCTCCCTTTCCTGAATAGCCCAAGACTCTTCAGGCAGGCTGTGATGGCCTGAAGTCCATTATTAGCCCAAGAATCTCCAGGCAGGGTAGTTGTGGTGGTTGTCCCAGGTGTTTGCGGGTAGGTTGTTTCCCAAGTGTCTTCGGGATGAGGCCCAGGTGTCTTCGGGCATGGTAGTAGTTGTTCTGACCCAGGTGTTTGCGGGTATGGTTGTGTGTGGTAGTTGTGGCCCAGGTGTCTGCGGGCGGGATAACGGTTATGGCCCAGATGTGTGCGGGCAGGGTTTGGTAGTGAGAATGCGGTGAGGTTGTGGCCCAGGTGTGTGCGGGCATGGTTTAGCAGTGGGACTACGGTGAGAATGGCGGGATTGGTTTGATGCGTAGGATGTCTTCAATAACTAGTGGGAAAGTGGCACGGGGTACCCAAATGTCGATGTGCTATTACTATACTTTACTTGCCTTGCGTTATTTGGGGAGTGTGCCTTGGTGAGACTTGGGTGGATAGTTTACCTTGTCAGGTGTTTTGGTTACTTCTTTTTCTATGGGACATTATAATGTCTCCTCACTTGTGCACGAGAGTCTTTGGTCTTCCCTACTGAGTATACTTGTATGCTCACCCTACGTATATAAAATTGCTTTCAGGATTCCAGGAGGACTTCAGGGATTGTGCGAGACCGTACTAGCTTGGACCTTTGGGGCAGTTTCTGTTGTTGTTTTCCTTTTCTTGGTATTTTTTTTACCTTTGGACTTTTGTGACTTGTATCTTTTACCTTTGAACATGCATATGGGATTGGTTTACTTTCTGCCACACTTTCACTTTCAGTTTTGGTGTTATGGGATTTACTATCTTATCTCCTAATCCTATTAAAAGAAAAATGGTAATGCCTTCTATTTAGTGTGTGATTCTATACCCTTGGTACTGTTCACCACTCCGGGACCTATTGTAGGCGGGTTTCGGGGGTCATTATCTCTCCTTCAACTTAAAGAAGGAAGGGTCTGGCAATCTGCTGACCCTTCCCTCATTTTGGTGAAGGCAGGTCGTGACAGAATGGTATCAGAGCTGAGGTTGAGAGATAGGATGAAGTCTGGAGTTAGGCACAGTGAGGATTGCATGGGATGGTAGGGCAACAGTGTTGGGTGACCTTGGTGCGTGAATTACGTCAGGGAAGACCAGATAGGACACGGGATTTTAAGGCCCCCCATGATCCGATGAAAGGACTCTGGACCTACCAAACAACCAAGTGAGACCACACTGATTGTAGGGTAGATACCCTAGGAAAGGTACATGCATCATAATGACTTGTGTTCTCGTGTTTCATGGGTGTTTCGGGAATTGAAATAAATAAGAAGTTTAAGTAATTTTAAGAACAATATTCTGCACTACTTGGGCTTAGGCATTCCTTGTTTACCTTGCAGCTATGGCACCTGGGAGGTGACCACGAGTGGTGCGGGCGATCGAGGCCCAAGAGGTTGACTTGGCCGATCAGCAGAAGGCTGATCGAGAGGAGGAGGACGACCAGTGGCAGAAGTCGCTTCGAGACTTCTAGCGAAAAACCCTCGAGAAGTATGAGGGCAGCACCTCTAACATGAAGATGGAGAGTTGGATAGAGGAGCTGGTGATAGCTTTCGGCTTGATTCAGGACCCGACCGAGTACTGGGATCCTCTAGCCATCAGCCAGATGCGAGGAGCATCGCGTCATTGGTGGACGATCTACCCAGGGGATAAGAGAGAGGCTGAGGTGGCATGGGCTGATTTCGAGAAGGAGTTCTGGGCGGAATTCCTCTCTTCTACGATGAAGGCAGAGAAGAGGAAGGAGTTACTCTCCCTCCAGCAAGGGAGTATGTCAGTAAGGGAGATGGGGATCAAGTTCAAGGACCTCCTTCACTTTGCTCCGGACCTCTTTCTAGATGAGGAGTCTCGGGCGAGATGTTTAGAGGAGGCGCTCTGACCCTCCCTCTAGTACGCTGTTACCCCCTTCACCTTGCCGACATACTTGGAGGTCCAGAAGAAGGCTGAAGTGGTGGAGAGGATGAACTCTCTAGGAGGTGTGTCACGAGAGGGGATTCAGCTAGGACCATCAAAGGGAAAGGCCGTCAGCACTAGACCTCCAGCATCGGGACCCTCTAGGTTCCGACCAGCAGGGAGCAGGCCGCAGCAGTTCCAGTTCCGATCCCCCGGTCCTAGCCCTTTTCTTTTGGGCCCAGGACTGAGGTGCTTCATCTATGGGAACCATGTACATCTCCAGAATCAGTTCCCGGACCAAGTACAATACGGTGGTGGCAGACAGGCCCAGCACCTACCCCAGCAGCAGCTTCCAGCTAGGCCCTTCCAGCAGCAGCAACAGGGGCAGCGAGCTCCCGCTCCTCCGAGGGAAGATGTTGCAGGGGGAGGCCAACCTCAGGGCGCTCCTCAGGGACCTCGACCAGGGCGTGGTCGGGGAGGTGGACGATAGCTGAGGGGCAGAGGAGTTGGGCGTGGGTAGTTGAACGTCGCAGAGGTAGTAGTTCCAGCAGGACCGGAGGTCGTTTGAGGTACGATCAGTTTGTTCAGTACCCTTGCTTACGCCTTGTTCGATACCGGAGCTTCGCACTCCTTTGTTGCACCCAGTCTGGCCCGTGCTCTGGGTCTAGATGCCGAGAGACTTCCAGTACCCCTAGTGCTGAGCACACTAGTCGGAGGTCAGACCGACTTGTTATACATTTGCTGAGGATGCAGACTGATGATAGGGCCACATCAGTCGGTCAGGGATCTACTGCTACTACAGATACAGCCATACGATGTCATCCTATGTATCGACTGGCTATTCTCTATGTGTTCCATCATAGACTACTTCCGAGGAAGGGTTGTGTTTTCAGATTTGGGCGGTCAACGTGTAACTTTCATCGGCGAACGGGGTTTCCAGAAAAGCAGCAGGCAGGTGGAATCCTTCCTCTCCTTGTTAGCTGAGCTATCAGTGGAATCAGTGGATGCTGAGATGGTGGAAGTACCAGGGATTTTCAGTGAGTTTATGGAGGTCTTACCTGAGGAGGTGATGACACTACCCCCTCGACATGATATCAAGTTTGGGATAGACTTACAGCCTGGTGCTCCTCCGATTTCGATGGCTCCCTACTGGATGGCACCTTCAGAGCTATGGGAGTTGCGGATTCAGATTGATGATCTGATGAAGAGGGGTTATGTTCGACCAAGTGAATTGCCATGGGGTGCTCCAGTCTTGTTCGCAAAGAAGGAATATGGTGGTCTCAGGTTGTGCATAGACTACAGGAGATTGAATCAGGTAATGATCAAGAATCGCTACCCTCTTCCGAGGATAGACGATCTTTTAGACCAGCTGAAAGGGGTAGGATGGTTCTCGAAGATCGACCTACGGTCTGGATATCACCAGTTGAGGGTAAAGGAGGGCGACATCTTGAAGACGGACTTCAGGTGTAGATATGGGCACTTCGAGTTTGTAGTCATGCCTTTCGGCATTACGAATGCCCTGGTTGTGTTCATGGGGCTTATGAACTCCGTCTTCCGAGAGTATCTGGATCAGTTTGTAGTCATGTTCATCGACGAAATATTAATCTATTCAAGATCATAGGAGGACCACGCGGAGCACCTGAGGATATTTTTGGAGGTCCTCCAACAACACCAGCTCTATGGGAAGTTGTTGAAGTGAAAGTTCTGGATGCGAGAAGTACACTTCCTTGGGAACGTAGTGTCTGAGCATGGGGTAGCGGTGGACCCATCAAAGTTTGAGGCAGTTGTTTCATGGGAAGCACCCAAGAACATGGCAGAGGTTCATAGTTTCCTCGGGTTGGCAGGTTACTATCGGAGGTTTGTACCCAAGTTCTTCCGAGTTGCAGCCCCTTTGACAGCCTTGACCAAGAAGGATCAGGTTTTTGTGTGGAGTGAGAAGTGCGAGGTAGACTTCAGATATCTGAAGGAGAAGTTGGTTAGTGCCTCAGTGCTGAGACTACCAGAAGAAGGGGCGGCGTATGAGGTATTCTGTGATGCTTCAGGGTAGGGCCTTGGATGTGTGTTGATGCAGCGACAAGGGGTGATCTCTTATGGGTCTAGGTAGCTACGCCCTCATGAGCGTAATTATTTCACCCACGATCTGGATTTTGCAGCGGTTGTTTTTTCACTAAAGTTGTGCCGTCATTACCTCATCGGAGAACGCTTTGTGGTCTTCACGGATCAAAAAATCTTGAGGTATATCTTCTTCCAGCGGGACCTAAACTTACGGTAGTGAAGGTGGATGGAGTTCCTCCAGGATTACGACTTCGAGATTTTCTACACTTTAGGAAAAGGGGATGTAGTGGCCGATGCTTTGAGCAGGAGGTCGTAGAAGGATGCGGTTCGAGAGTCGGTGGATTCTTGGAAGGTGATAGAGGATTTGGCTTCCTTGCACCTAGATGTGAGGATGGATAGTGGTAGAGGTTTCCTATATCATATGATAGTGCAATCTTCTCTATTGTGGCAAGTGGAGGAGTCTCAATGGGGAGACCTAGAGTGCAAAGTGATGCGCTACCGAGTTGACCAGGGCGATGCTCCAGAAGGGTGGACGAAAGATGGTCAGAATCGGATGCTCTTCCGGGGGAAGATGTTTGTTCCAGAGGCGATGCATGGAAAGATTCTTATTGAGTTCCACAACTCACCCCTAGTGGTACACCCAGAAGTTTCCAAGATGTACCAGGGTCTGAGGAGACAATTTTGGTGGCCTAGAGTAAAGTGAGCAGTGACAGAGTTTGTAGCCAAGTGCCTAGTGTGTCAGCAGGTAAAGGCTGAACACCATGTTCCAGGCGGTTTGTTGCAACCTTTAGATGTCCCTGAGTGGAAGTGGGATGACATCTCGATGGATTTCGTCACAGGACTACCCAAGTTACAAGGAGGCTACGACGCCATCTGGGTAGTAGTGGACCTGTTGACGAAATCGGCTCACTTTCTAGAGATCAAGGAGTCGAGTGCGGTGGATGCTCTAGCACGAAGGTATGTGGATGAGGTAGTGTGGTTGCATGGATTTTCGAGGTCCGTAATCTTGGATAGGGATACACGATTTACCTCACGGGTCTGGAGGGGTTTGCAGTATGCTTTTGGAACCTAGCTGCACCTTAGCACTGCCTTCCAACCCCAGACAGATGGGCAGACAGAGCACACCATCCAAACCTTGGAAGATATGCTCCGAGCATGCGTTCTAGACTTCGGGGGATCATGGGTGCGACACTTGACTCTGGTAGAGTTCACCTACAATAATATCTATCACTCTACCATTGGCATGGCTCCGTTTGAAGCCCTATATGGAAGGCCGTGTCGCTCACCCGTGTGCTGGACTGAGGTTGGGGAATCATGTGTTCTTGGCCCGGAGGTGGTGCAGAGCATGATAGAGAAGGTTCAACTTATACGAGAGAGGATGAAGACAGCTTAGGACTGGCAGAAGTCATATGCCAATGATAGGAGGATACCCTTGGTGTTCGAGGTCGGGGACCACGTGTTCTTAAAGGTCTCCCCTCGGCGTGGACAATGGAGGTTCAGCAGGGGAAGTAAGCTTTCTCCTAGGTTCGTCAGACCCTTTGAAGTGTTGCGGCGGGTCGGTGAAGTGGCTTATCAGCTAGCACTACCACCACCGCTACTGAGAATACATGATGTATTCCATGTGTCCCAGCTTCGATGATATCTACACGACATTTCAGACGTCCTCGACTTGGGAGAGCTAGATATTGAAGATGATGCAACCTTCGTGGAGTGACCAATGATGATTGAGGTTCGTGAGGAGAAGGTGTTTCGTGGGCGAACCATTCCCTTGGTTCGTATGTTGTGGAGACATTGTGGGCTTGAGGAGAGCACCTAGGAGAGGGGAGCGAAGATACGTTCCCATTACCCTGATCTGTTTTGAGTTTTATCCTATCTGGTCAGTACTTGTTTACTGTGTAATGCTTTACCTTGTTGACTATGGATGTGCAGTTCCTTTTCTGTGGATGTGTCTGTGAAGTGTCCTAAAGAATGGGGAGGGGAGGACCAGATCTCTAGTTAAGACACATTAAAGTGGATGCACCTAAACCCATGCAGGAGAGTCAGTGCTGCCCAAAGCGGATAGTATCTTAACATGGAGGAAGGGAAACCCCTCTCCCACTGGACCAGACGGTTTAGCCCTTGTTTTTCATGGTTGCACGGGAAAAGGAGCGGAAGGGTGTTTGAGTTTGTTCAGGGGATATGGTGTTCCTTTGTCGGAGAGGTTCACTCCTGAGAGGTATCTTCCGGGGTGGTTGTTCGAACCCCCCTCTTTCCTTAGTTCTGGGTTTTGATTCTCGAGGATGAGAATGGTTTGAGAGGTATCTAATGTAATGGTACAGACCCTCATGACCCCTCCCTTTGCCAAATTTTGGTGTGTGACCGATCGGTGGACCGATCGGTGTCACCCAGCCTTGGCGTACTTTTCTTCTGCAGCCTCTCCCGTAACCCCACTTTTAGTCCTTTTTAACCTTTTCAAGCATTTCAAGGCCATTTTTAATCCCATAATTAATATCTAAAAATCCATAGAAACCTCCCTACTAAATAAAAATTTATCTAGTCATGTGTAACCACCCAACCACGTGGAAGAACCACAATCCGACTTCCAAGGCGTTCAAATTTCTTATCCCGTAGCATTGGGATCTCATCTATTTATCACGCTAGATTTTCTTCTCCTTCCTCTTGGCTAGTATCCTCTTCCTTGTGCGTTTGAAGTACTTTGTTCCCAAGACTTGTGGTGCACCTAGGCTGAAGTCGTCTGCTCGTCCTTATAGTTCCTGAGGTCCCTCCCCTACAAATCGAGCATCCCCTATTCTTGGCACGTGGAGAAAAACTTTGATCGTTGATCAATCAAGTAGGGATTTTTCTCCTTCGTCTCTCCTGTATGTGTATCATGTGGGTTGAGCATGCTTTTTACTCTATGGAAATTAATGAAACCGAACTAGTAAAGATAATGAACGGACCTTTAAAGAAAAAAGGGTGGGGGGGGGGTGTGACTGATGTTCTACTATACTCCTTTTATGTTGATATGTGTTGTGAATTGTACGGGCCTATGCTCATTGAAAATCATGGCCGTTGATGGTCTTTATTTGTGCACTAATGAACCTCAGTGCCCTAGTATGTTTAAATAACCTTAATATGGAATTGGTTAATTATGTATACTCGGTTAAATAAATTGAAAGCACCAAGATCAACCATTTTTCTGTGATAACCCCAGTTAAAGCACAGTGGAATTGAAACCATAGAGTGTGTTAAATTTTTTAAATCTGAAAATACCTGCATAGGCCTACCTTGTGTTGGTGGCAGCGGTTTGGTTGTTTCCTTCACGAGATTAGATTGCTGGGGTGATATGGGTGGGGATGGGATCCCCTATTGTTATACTTTTTCTGGTTATGAATTTGAGGCTGTGTGGTTACTCTGCTTATATCAAAAATTGGGGTAGAATCCTCTATTGTTGAGAAACTGTTGGCTCCTGGATTTTGGGGACATGGAGCTGTGTCTTCGGTTTTCTTTGGTTCCAGTACTTTGATGGATCTCACTTATCCATTTGTTGTTGTGAATTTACAAGAGAACTGGGTGTGAATGCTTAAATTGCTGTTTGTATGGTTCTTTCCTTTTTGGCTTGTGGTTATGCTTGTTGGTTTCCCATTAGTGAAGAATTCACCTAAACGGGATCACTTGAACATGAGAACAAGAACGATATAAATGGGGAATTGATTCTGGGATGAGTTGTGTTTTGACCATGAGTGTCGTGGCTTCTTTTGTGAATGGACAGTAACAAGGGTGTTGTGCTGAGGTTTTGGAACCCCTAGGATGAGATGAGTGTTTGTTACCTATACATATATCTGTAGATTTTGTGTTTCTTATTCACGCGCCACCCAAGTTGAGTACTTTAGTGAAGAACACCACCATTTCATGGGGGAGGGTGTTTTTCCCAACACTCCTATGAGTGGCTGGTTATTAGCTCCTTTCTGCTCCCTTTCCCGAATAGCCCAAGACTCTTCGGGTAGGCTGCGATGGCCTGAAGTCCATTATTAGCCCAAGAATCTCCAGGCAGGGTAGTTGTGGTGGTTGGCCCAGGTGTTTGTGGGCATGTTGTTTCCCAAGTGTCTTCGGGATGAGACCCAGGTGTCTTCGAGCGTGGTAGTAGTTGTTCTGACCCAGGTGTTTGTGGGTATGGTTTTGTGTGGTGGTTGTGGCCCAGGTGTCTGTAGGCAGGATAGTGGTTATGGACCAACTGTGTGTGGGAGGGGTTTGGTAGTGGGACTGCGGTGAGGTTGTGGCCCAGGTGTGTGCGGGCGGGGTTTGGCAATGAGACTGCGGTGAGAATGGAGGGATTGGCTCGATGCATAGGATGTCTTCAATAACTAGTGGGAAAGTGGCATGGGGTACCCAAATGTCGATGTTCTATTACTATAATTTACTTTCCTTGTGTTATTTGGGGAGTGTGCCTTGGTGAGAATTGGGTGGATAGTTTACCTTGTCAGGTGTTTTGGTTACTTCTTTTTCCACAGGACATTATAATGTCTCCTCACTTGTGCACGAGAGTCTTTGTTCTTCCCTACTGAGTATACTTGTATGCTCACCCTACGTATATAAAACAGCTTTCAGGATTCCAGGAGGACTTCAGGGATCGTGCGGGACCGTACTAGCTTGGACCTTTTGGCAGTTGTTGTTGTTGTTTTCCTTTTCTTGGTACTTTTTTTTACCTTTGGATTTTTGTGACTTGTATCTTTTACCTTTGAACATGTATATGAGAATGGTTTACTTTCAGCCGTACTTTCACTTTTAGTTTTGGTGTTGTGGGATTTACTATCTTATATCCCGATCCTATTAAAAGAAAAAGGGTAATTCCTTCCATTTAGTGTGTGATTCTATACCCTTGGTGCTGGTCGCCACTCCGGGACCTATTGAAGGTGGGTTTCAGGGGTTATTATCTCTCCTTCAACTTAAATAAGTAAGGGCCTGACAATCTGCTGACCTTTCCCTCCTTTTAGTGAAGGAGGGTCGTGACAAGGGCACCACCTAAAGTGAGTTCATGGAAATAATCAATGTAGTTGAGTTTGAGGAAAATCATTTGATCGAGATAGTCATACACCTAATGAGAAGAGAAAAGGGAACCACCTAAAGTGGTCAAACAATAATCAACTAAAATCAAAGAAAACAAATAATAATTAAAGAGAATATTTTCCATGTGACATAAAGTGTCACTTATTGTGTAATTTTCATGCGCCAAAACATTTTGTTTATCTTTATCAATAATCAATAAAAGGGAAATAAAAGAGAAATAAAGATAACTTTAATTACCAGGCCTTGAAACATGATAATGGTATTATAAATTTTGTCATATATGGTTATTTTATAGACCGATAATGTATTGATCATATAGATCATGTGAGAATAATCATGGTAGAGATGTAGTTTTTGGATTTTTAATGTTTCTTTTAAATAAATATTTCTTTTTTTATTTTGTTTCCTTTATTTTACTTATTATATAGATATTTTATTTTCTTTAATATAAATAAATGATATGAATCAATCTATCAGGATTAATTTCCATGCCGAGTATATTTGTCTCATTGATAGTACCATGACCAACATAATTCTCAAATATGAGAAATATTTTATCAACCTTAAAATGGGAAGTGCTCATGCAAGTACATTAACTAGTAGTGAGAAATTAATTGAAGGCTTCAAAAAACAAAAAATACACCTACATAGTGATAAAAAAAAATATAATAAATAATGATTTGTTTTCTCCCAAGTCTAGATGAAATTTGTTGATATTTAAATAAATTCATGAAAATGGATATCACATTGCGACTATGGATAAAGGAGGTGTTGAATACCTCTATATATAAATCATTAATAATGAGAAAAAAAATAATTCAAGAGAAGATTTCATAATTTTAATCTAGATTACATTATGTAAATATATATACAATAAAATCGAATATGGTAAACTATAAGTTTACCAACCTTGATGCATTTATTATATGGAATGACTATTTGGGTTATCTAGGATTAATAATGATGAGGAAATGATTAAATGTTCTTATGGTCATGCACTAATTATTCTCAAGAAAAATTAATTATAAGACTATCACCATCAAAAGTTGGGATTGAATCACTTATGTTCTTGGAATGAATTCATGATGATATATGTGTTCCAATTAATCAACCATGTGGACCATTTAAATATTTTATGATCATGAATTAAGTGTCAACTAGATGGACCCATGTGTGTTTATTATCAACTCATAACCTAGAATTTTTAAAATTCATTACTCAAATAATAAGGTTAAGGGAACATTTTTTAGATTATTCAATCAAGCATATTTAGCTTGATAATTTTAGTGAATATTCATTGCATGAATTTAAAAATTATTTCATAATAATTGGAATAAATGTTGAACATATTGTAGATCATGTTCACACTCAAAATTTCATAGCTAAATCATTTATAAAGTAGTAACAACTTATAGCTAAAACATTTATCATGAAAACTAAATTTCCCAGGTTGGCATGGGGACATGAAATTCTGATTACATCAAAACTAAATCAAATAAGGCCATCGATCTATTATGAATACCCCCTTTGTATTTATCCTATGTCCATAAACCAAATACTTCACATGTAAAGATATTTGGTTGTCCTGTTTATGTTCTTATAGTACCTCCACAATGGAAAAATATGGGACCCCAAAGAATATTGAGGATTTACGTTGTATTTGAATATCCCTTGATCAATAAGTATCTTATGATTATTTTCATTTTGATGAAAAAATGTTTCCAATATTAGAAAGGAAAAATAAATTGACATCGAATGAAATATCATAGAAAATGAATTTGTTTTTACATCTTGATCCTTATATAAATATGAGTGAACTTAAAGTTCAAAAGATTATTAATTTGAAAAATTTAGAAAATTAGATTCATAATGTATTCAATGATTAAAAACGGGTTACAAAATCATATATATCCACTATGAATAAAATGGTAAGAATAGATGTCTCTGAAGGAAAATATAATTTTTTTTATCAATAATGATTCCAATCAATGCTTTATGTGTGGGTGACCAGTTGGTTCAAATTATAAAATACTCATCAAAGATATGGGAAACAACTTATGTTGGTTGAAGAAATAAATTAAGTTGGGGAGAATGGAAATTTACTTGATCATGATATTCCTAAAAAAATCAATGTTATAAAAGTACTTGATCATGATCAAGATGAAATTTAAATTAATTTCACCAACACTAGAATATATTGAAACTGAGCAGAGTCCATTATTGATGAAATATTTTCATTTAATGTGGAACTTGAAATTATTAATGAGGATCAAGAACCTAAAATGGCTAATGAATTTCATAATAATCCATATTGGGTTTAATGGAATATTATGATCCAATTTGAATTAGACTCACTTTTTAAATGTGAGGATTTTTAGTTGATTATGAAAAAACCTGAAGGAAATAAACACGTTATTTAAAAATGGGTATTTGTGAGAAAAAGAAATGAAATTAATAGAGTTATGAGATATAAAGTATTAATTTTTTCTCATGGTTTCTCACAAAGACTTGGGATTGATTATGATGAAACATACTCTCCTATAATGGATGTCATGAGCTTTCAAAATCTTATGAAATTTATTATACATGAAAAAATTGAAATATGCATCATGGATGTTGTGACTGCATACCTATATGGTAATATTGATAATGATGTTTGAATAAAAATCATAGAAGGATTAAAAATACTATAAAAATATTCTGAATCTATATACCTTCATTCAGTTAAATTGAATTAATCATTATATAGATTCTGTTTGAAAAAAACCCCTCAAGGTAACATTGGGCGTTTTGGGTTGATTATATTTGTTGAAAAATAGGGTTTCCATGATAATATGGGGAGATCCAAATATATTTTTGATAAGATGTGTTGAAAAATATCCAATACAAAGGAATGGAAGCTTTGGAGGTGGTACAAAAATATCTTATACAAGGTGGTATTGTTTCCTAGTGTTTGCTAAATTTTTAGGTCCAATATTTAGAGAATGGAGAAAGGTGTTTATGGAAAAGGAAGCTGCATGCAACATTGAAGGTGAATATAAATGTTACACACAAGTGGAGTTCCAGGATCAACACATCAAAATATGGAAAAGGAAAAAATCACCTGAAATATTGGTTTTTGGGTGAAAGGTGGTTTGCACACACCTGCGAAATAAAGATGAAGTGATCAATGATAAAGAGGATTATGCACCAAACGAGACATAAAATGTGGTTTTACACACTAAAATAGGATATTATGCATGAAAATAAAGATGAGTTAGGATCTTACATGTAGGGTTGGTTGAGACTATAAATAGACAGCTACCCACCTCATTTTAGCAACTCAACCCTTAGATAAATTCAAGGCTATGAATCATGTAAGAATTGTATGAAAAGGAAGTTGAATGTAAAAACAAAGTTTCACATAATAAGGTAGTTGTTCATAAGAGTTTTCATGAAAAAGAATAAATTTTTCATGCAAGGCATTAGAGTTGTGTGCAAGACACCCAAAAGATGTGTGAAAGATTGAAGTTTCCCAGTAATATCGTGGTAAAGAGGTATTCATCAGTGGATGAAAATGAGAATTTAACAGAGTATCTATATATAGTGGAGTATGCATTCATTAATGATAATGAAGGTATTTAGAAGTATATAAAGTGTGATTAGATCCCTTCCAAGAGCAGTGAGAAAAAGAATAGGAAGACGATGATCCTTTCCACTAGTAGTGAGACAGAGAAAGAGACATAGTGAGTGACCTTTGGGAAAGTAGTGAACTAACCCTAAACCTTATAAATGCAGTGATCCTGGGCATAAAAGTGATCTATCCCAAACCTTGTACTTTGGCAGTGATATTTAGTGGATTTGGTACATCAGAACAATACCGTTGTATGCTCTTTGGACGTAGCCCAATGAGGGTGAACCAAGTAAAATTATTGTGTCTTGTGAATGATTTCAATTCCATTCATAATTTTCTATAGGAAAGAGAGAGAAGAGTGTTTTGTTTAAAAAAGAAACAATATCCTAAGGGGTAGTTGTTTTAATCTATCATACCCCAATTCACCCCCATCTTAGGGTATTTAACCTAATTAGGACAACAGATCAAAGCAGTCAAGGCTTACATGGTATAACCATATGAGTGGATATTTTATGAAATAATATTATAAAAATAATCCAATTCTCCCATGTGTATTGAGTAAGAGGATTGGATATAAATTTTATATCATTAAAATATATGTTGATGATTTTAATATTATTGAAACTTTTTATAAACTTTACAAGGTAGTGGAATATTTAAAGAAGGAATATGACATAAAAGAATTTATAATGACAAATATTTTCCTTGAATTAAAAATTGAACATCTTAAAGATAAAATTATTTCTCATGAATCATGATATAATAAAATTTTCTAAAAAGGTTCAATATGGAAAAATACATTAATTACACCTATGGTTTTATGATCTATTGATTGAGATAATGATTCTTTTAAATAATGAGAGTATAATGAAGTACTTATTGGTTTTGAAGTAGCATATCCAAGTTCTATTGGAGAACTAATGTATCTTTAAAATAATTCTATGATAGATATATCATTTTTTGTGAATTTATTATCTTGGTAAAATTATTATCCTACTCATCAACATTAGAATGATATCAAATAGATATTAAGATACTTTCAAGGATCTATAGATCAAGGGTTATTTTATGCTAAAACTTTTGAACCAAAATTAATTTGTTATGTTGATAATGGATACTTGTCTGATCCAAATAAAGTAAGATCTCAAACTGAATATTTATTTTAATATGGTAGAATTTACATTAATTAGAACTCTACAAAACAAATTATTTCTATGAATTCCTCCAATCATACTGAATTTATTGTAATTCATGAAGTAAGTTGAAAATTCATTTGGTTGAGATTATATATTCATTATATTAGATGTAATTGTGGATTAGATATGGATAATGATATTCCAACCATATTTTTATTAAACCAACCCATTAGGGCCCACTAGGCTGGAAATAGGACAAGCTTCCATAACCCCAAGGCCACCTATAATAGGCTAGGGGGTGGTGATAAGTGCCGAGAAGGCATAAATATAGTGGGAGGCATTTTCCTAATGTATATATATGAAAACACCCAACCATATCCATGAAGTAGTGCATAATAATGTTAGGTAAAGACTATAACATCTAGATATAAACCATGAATGCAATAAAATCTAGAGAATACATTAGAGTACCATAGAGTACAAAAAAATTGTAAAGGAAAAAAATACATTCCCATCTAGAAAGGAAGTCCCAACTTAACAACATATGGAAATTAAGAAAGATAAGAGGTATCAGCTCCCGATCTCCAAGACCGACCATCATAAATAGTAAATAGACCTAGGAATAACTATGATCCATCATAATCACCACCAATCTATCCATTGTTTGCATAAGATAATACATGTGTAGAAAAATCCCATGCAAGTGTGAGTATATACATACCTAATAGGAAACCCCAAAAACTGAAAGAGAGAAATAGATAGATACAAAAATAGTAATCTCAACCCAAAGAAATAGGGAAATGAAAACCAATACACACACACACACATATGCTCATAAAGAAACCCCAATGAGAGAGAAAGGGGATCTTCATCTCACAGATCTGCCAAAGTCAACGAGTAAGCCTACAACTCCAAGGTTCCATCACCGATGCCCAACATAAAACACAAACTCACCAAGAAATGTGTGGAGGGGTCCACTCCTTTCTACTATTCTCTAAAACCATTGGGTCCACAAATTTTGTGGAGTACCCACACCCCTTCGGATATTGAAAATGGGGGAATACCACTCTATAGATAAAGAACCCACGCCCGTTTAGGGGAGTAACATTTCCATCTTTATAAAGAATATGGGGAACCCAAAACTTGGTTTGATAGGAGAGTAATAAACCTATTATCTATCTAATATCATGGAGAACCCACAAACTTGTGTGAAATAGGAGTATTAACCCCTATATCTCTTAAATGATCCTGCCTGATCACTGCCAACATCAAGCATTGCTTGAATAAGAGTCACACTAAAAAAATTACACATAATATCTTGAAATTCACTAAAAATGCTACCATCACATCCTATGAAGAAAACTAATAAATATGGGATAATCATGGGCCAAAATATGAGTCCAAATTAAGGAGATACATAAGGTGGAAGTTTATAATAGGGGTATATGATGTGTATTGGATCCACACGGTGTGTGGTCCTACTCCGCTGCTTCGACATGTTCTCCCTTGGACACAAATCTCCATATATAGCATGTAAGGGTCCGACTTGGAATGTCTCATCCACCCAGGGACTAACCATGTGCTTCTAGCTATTTCTGTGTTTGTCGGGCCATGCTGTTGTACCTGTTCATGTCGGGTACTAGCCCACTCTCATGTACTCCCAGAGTATATGGCGTGTCCTCCCACACGGGGTCCTGGTTGTGTGCAACTAGAACATATATTATTAACCCAAGTATGTTCACACAACATGTGGTCCTAGAATCACATGGTTCATGATCCTTATCTTCCTTAAAACCCTATACGCTGCAGCTATGTGGGGATACACAGTGTGTTTTCTTAGATTACACATTGTGTAGTCGAATTTTTTCACAAAAACTCAAGTTATTCCATGTGATTTATAGATCCATTATAAATTCCACAAATATCTCCATTTAACCACCCAAAAACTATGGGGGTTATCTTTGGTTGTCATTTCCCAGCCTTCAGTGCTGAAAAATGGATTCTGATCACCATTAGTGGTCCGTCGCACATCCCGTGCACTACCCATTGCCCATCATCATCCCAAATCCTAGATCTATGGAAACCATCATGTACAACCCAAAAAGAATCTCAATAAACCCAAAAATCATCATCCTAATAATATTTCACACAACCACCATGAATATGGGGGTTCAATCATGCTCAAACCCACCTCGAAATGTCAAACCATGACCCCACAGGCCAATGGAGAAGAACGAGAAGAATGACGAGGGAAAAGAAAAATAAAAGTGGTGATAAACATTGTTTTCCAATATTTATTGGTCTATGATTGAAAAATGAGTAAATCAGGGTGAGATAATGGAATAAAAATAATATATTGAATAAAACAATTTAATTCATAAATGGGATCATGTGAAGGGTAGGAAAAAACAAATAAAAAATAGATTAATATACATCCCTGCTAAATATTTTAATCAAGGGTGTAAATTGAAATTGATGACACCTAATTCATTTATAGATTGATTATTGATAAATAATTCATTCACCAACAATGGATAAGATCCACGGAATTCACTACCTCTAAATCCACTTCGATCTTATCATTTTTCATTGTCTGATTCCTATTTTCTAATTACTAATTATTTGAACCTAATCTAAAATATCCCAGGTTAATGTGGTTAACCTTGATGAATTTCTATAGTAGAAATTATATATATGAGATTAAGTTATTGGTATTAAATTAATTAATTAAATAAATTAGTTAATTTATCCACTTAACATACCCTCCAATGGTTTCTTCATCCAAACATTCAGCGCTGACCAACTTTAGGTCATGCCTAGGGGAAAAACCATGTTCTAGACTCAACTATGGTCTCATATTTCTAATCTTGGGATTTTTGGAAGTTATTCCATTTTTTTAGGAAAAAAAATCGCAACTGATATAAATATATTTAATATTTATATAATATTAATTCCAAGCTCTCCGAACCTTGGAATCTCGCAACATCTTAGTGCCTAGATCAAAAAATATTCCTTAATAGATTTTGAAGTCTTACAAGGGAAAAATGGTCACTAAATTATTCCCCCTTCAAGGATTTTCATCCTTGAAAAGGATAAGATAAAACAATGTGGGGATACCAAGCCCGCATATGGATCTCCCGCTCCCAGGGGCTCTCCTTCATACTCTCATGCTTCCACAATACACTAAACAAGGGAATGATCCATCCTCGTAGGATATTCTCCAAAAGATACTCAATCACCATCAGGTAAATCATGAAGGTGGATCCATCATCGATGTCCATCTCAACCCAATCAATTATGTGTGTAGAATCATGCATGTATCTCCTTATATATGACACATGGATGATGTCATATACCCAATCCAACTATGGGGGTAAGGCTAGGTAGCAAGTAGCCTCTCCCACACTCTGTAGGATCTCAAATAGCCCAATTAACCTTAGGGATAGATTTACTCCCTAGAAAAACCTCCACAATCCTCATTAAGGGGAGAATATTAGGAAAATAAGGTCTGAATTCTCAAACACCAAGTGCATACGATGCCAATCTATGTAAAATTTATGTCATATTTGGATTGTCCTCATATGCTCATGGATCACCTGGACGTTTTCAATCATTGCCTGCACCATCTTTGGCCCAACAAGATATGTCTCGCTAATCTCGATCTAGCATAAGGGTGACTCATAAAGTATCCCATACTAGGCCTATAAAGGTGTTATGCTAATCTTAGAGTGATAAATATTATTTTAAGGAAACTCTAGAAATTAAAATTGATCCTATCAGATCTAAATGAATTACAAAACCAAATCTCTTAGAATATCCTCTAACACTTGGATAGTGCACTCGAACTTCCCATTTTTCTAGGGGTGGAACATTATACTCATCCTCAATTGGGCCTAAAATGCCTCTTGTAGGCCTCTCCACAACTATGATGTAAACCAAACATCATGGTTGAAGAAAATCATCAAGAGTACCCCATCGATCTAGATGAACTATACCATTTCTAACTGTCCCAAACTCTCCACTGATCTCTACCCCCCAATGGAAAGGAAGTGTGTCGACTTTGTAAATCGTTCAAATATCACCCAAATAGAATTATGGCCTCTCTCATTATGTGGAATACATATCACAAATTCCACAGATATTCCATCCCATTTCCACTATGGGATATTAAGAGGCTGTGTCAAACCTTCCAAAAATTAGTGCTCAACCCTCACCTGCTGACATGTGAGACACTGAGAGATAAACTCAGCAACACTCTGCCTCATGATAGTCCATCAAAACTATCACCGAAGGTACCTATACATATTATATACCCCAGGATGTATAACTAAAGGAGAAGTGTGAAACTCCCTCATCACCTTCTCTTGTATCAAGAGCAGAACTACTATCTGTCCCTGGAAAAGGATGAAGAGTTACCCTCTAGAAAACCATCGGGTGAATGTCTTGAATATATCTGATCACGAATAACCTCACAGTCAATGTATCCCAACTGATCCTCCCTCACATTCTAGATAAGAAGAGGAGTCAACACCATTGATTTAAGATAAGTTGCACCCCACGCCTCTACTAGGGTCAGTTGTAAAGAAGCCAACTGCTCAGAATCCTCCTCCACCAAACAAGAACGAGACTTCTTGCTATGAGAATCTACCACAAAATTGTCATTCCCAGGAGCATAGACTATATTAAAGTCATAGTACTACATAAAATCTAACCAGTTCCAATATCTTAGGTTCATATCTCTCTATGTGAAGATATTCTTGAGACTCTTATGGTATGAGTAAACAATAAAGAAATCTCCCAGAGGATAGTGATTCCATATATTCAAAGTGAAGACTACCACTAATAACTCCAGGTCACGAGTCAAAAAGTTTTTCTCATGGGGTCTCAATTTCCTTGAGCCATATGTGATTAATGCTTTCCTCTGTATCAACACACAACCAAGCTATCTCTAGAGGCACCAAAATACACTACTAACTCTAGAACCTCCTCTGGTTGTCTCAAAACATGATCACTAGTAATAATCAGACTCAACTTCTCAAGGGATCTATAAAAAAACTTGGTCAAGGTAAATGGGTTCCCTTTACACATTAATGTGTTCAAAAGGGATGAAATCATAGAGAATTAAACCATGAATATCCTATAACACCTTGTCAATACAAGAAAACTCTACACCTTTGACACACTCTTGGGTGGCTCCCAAGAAAGCATTGCATAAATATTTTCTAGGTCCACAGCTAATCTATGATCATAAATGACATGTCTCAAGAAGTGAACCTCATGGATCCATAACTAGAACTTCGACAACTTACCATAAATATAGTGCTCCCAGAATAAGTCTAGGACCATCCTCAAGTTCTTTGCATGCTCCTCCTATGAAATATAGTATATGATTATGTCATCAATGAAGAAACCCCAAATCAGTCCAAGTATGTCTAGAAGATCTATTTCATCAAATCTATAAACATGGTGGGGGAATTCATTGCATCGAAAGGCATCACTAGGAACTCATAGTGTCTTTAGAAATATTAGAATGCTAGATTTGAAATATCATCCTAAAAAGACCTCAACTAATGGTATCTAGACCTGAGATCAATCTTTGACAACCAAATCACACCTCTCAACTGATCAAAGAGGTCTCAATCCTGAGAAAGGTAAAATTTTTATTTATCGTTACCTGGTTCAGGTGATGATAATCAATACAAATTCACAAGATCTCATCCATATTTTTTGTGAAAAAAGCCAGATCTACCCAGGGAGATAAACTAGGTCTGAATAAAACCTTCTCTTGAAGGTCCTCTAACTGCACCCTTAGTTCCTGGAGCTTAGTAGGGTCCATTCAATATATTGTAGAAGGTATCAGTACAACACCAGGGTGAAATCTAATATAGAATTCCATATTTTTCCTCAGAGGTAGTCCTAAAACATCCTTGGGGAATATGACCATAAATTCCTCCAATACCAAAGGAATCTAGATTCCTGAAGAACCACTATGATAAAGGATAATATTGCTAAGTGATGGGTGATAGTCTGTATCCTATTGCATGAAAGTACCACTCTCCCAACCATGAGAGCTCTCTAACCCATAAAGGATAATATCTTCCCATCTTTTTGAAGGCATTTGGACCACCTATGATGATAAATGATCTAGTATTGAACTGTGGAAAACCATTCCATACCTAAGATGATTCCATAAGGTTTCATCATGATAACAAAGAGGCATAACATGAAACTATCACCACCAAGTGATAGCTCACACTACTGATAGATAAGCGATATTGAAGAATCGTTACCTATAGGACCACATTCCATAGATGCAAAGCTAAAATCTCAACTGGAATCTCCATATTTCATAATAGGAATAAGGAGATGAAGGAATGACTTGAACATATGTATACTAGTACTAATAAATGTGTAGAATAAACATAAATTTTACCTCATATCATCTCATGTGTAGCCTGGTTGTAGCCTTCCATGGACTGTAACTGCCCACGACCCCGAACGCCAACTCCCTGAGTCTAATGTGGGCCACCTAGCAGTGGTGACGGTAGGAGATTATAATTTATTCCTCCATTAACTTATCCTCTATTCGAATACACTCTTGATCCTCTTCTATACCCTTATACTTGAGGGAAACCCTGTGCATGTATTCTAGAGACTTGATCATGAAACTACCTATGCCATAGAGTTCCACACACTTTTTTCTTGTCCTACTCTACATGATAGGCTGGGAAATAATGAGCTAAGAAAACTCACCTATCACAAGTATAACATCACCCTCTCTAGGATGACTGAATCCTCTATGTGATCCCTGAGCCACAAATCCTCATGTCTAAGTTTAAAAATGAGAATGCCTTCTCTTTTTGGATCTTGATGCCTAATGCCTACTACCTGCTACAAATGAAATAGCCACATGATGCCCAATTTTTTCTTTAACTTCTCGACTTCCATATTCTATGAAGATCTCAATCACTAGATCCTATTATATCACTCTAACATAAGTGGGAAGGTATAATAAAACCATAATGGATTGAATGTATTTATAGAGACCCTACTTGAACTTACTCTCTCAAAAGAATCTGCCTTGTACTATATCAAGGGAGTACCATGTAAGTTCATTTAACCTCACAACATACTCAGCCACTGACATATAATCCTTCTACATCTTAATAAGATTTTAGATCCCAACTAAGTGTAAGAATTAAGGGTAATAATTCTCAAGAAATAGTTTCTAGAAGTTGGACCATGAGAGCATTTCCCTAACATGGGTCTGCATAACCAAACTCCACCAATGCCCGACTACTCTATGGAAAATGATGGCTACTAGTGCAACCACCAGATCTATCAGGATCTGAACCAACCTAAAGACTTGAACCACCAACTCAAGCCAATTCTCCACTACCTAGGGATATATACCACCATGGAACCTTAGTGGTCTATGATTCTGGAACTCATAGGGTGCGCTAATACTGAACACATACTTAACCTGAACTGCCAATACTAACTAATGATTTAAAGGTAGGGGTACTACTCCCCAAAATCCTAGAGGAAACACTTCATTGGATGGAACTTTAACTGAGGCCTCATCATGCATCAGATCATCATCATGGTCCTGAATCAATAACCCAACTAGTTGTCTTCATGGAGGAATCCTGAAAGTAATCAAGATATACCATTATTAATTGATCATATATATATATAAATGACTCAAGAAGGGAAGTCAAAGCACTCAATATTATATGATTCATGTACCATTGTTCCTTGCAACCAAATTATTGACATGACAAGTCAAAAAGTTGGTAGTTAGAGTCTTGGTGAATGAATACATTGACCGATGCACCAATACTGGGCTCCTTAGCCTAAAAGTCACACTCGAAACACTTTGACACTATTTCCCTAAATCCCATTAAAATCCTCACCATGGGTCTAACTCTAACTCTAACCCGAGGATGAACCAAATTTGATACCATTATGTAATGACCCGAACCACCAGGGATTACCTAGCCAGTGGAAGGTTGAGCCACCAAAACCCCATTCCCTTCTCAAATAAGCCTAGGGTTAGTGACAAATATCAAGAAGGCATAACTATATTGGGAGGAATTTTCCTAATGTACCTATACACATGAACCCAACCATCTATATGAAGTTATTAAAAGGAATATAAAGTAAAGAATTTAACATCTAGAGATAAAACATGAATGCAATAAACTCTAGGGAATATATGAGAGTACAATATAATACAACCAAAGTGTAAAGGGAAAAAATACACACCCACCCAGAAAAGAAGTCACAACTTGATAAAAAATGTAAATGAAGAAATTTAAGAGAGAAAAAATCTTGATCTCCAACCCCAAGCACCATACATAGTCAATGTACCTAGGTATCACTATACTCTACCATAATCACCATTGATCTGTCTATCATATGCATAAGACACAATATGTGCAGGAAAATACCATGTAGGGGTGAGTATATAAATACCTAATAGGACGCCCTAAAAATAGAAAGGGAGCGATAAATAGATACAATAATAGTCATCTCAACCCAAATAAAGAGGAAAAAAACTCAACACACACACACACATGATTATAAAGAAATCTAGATGAGAGATAAAGGGGATTTCCATATCACATCTTATCCAAAGTTGATGAGAAATCCTACAACTCTAAAGGTTCATCATTGATTCCTCAAATAAAATGAAACCTCACTAGAATATGTGCAGAGGGGACCACTCATCACTATTATGCTCCATATATGAGGGGTCCACAACTCCCGTGGAGGACCCACATCTAGTCAGAGCTTTAATATGGGGGAGTACCACTTTGAAGATAGAGGACCCATGCCCATGTAAGGGAGTATTGTATCTATTTGTATAAAGAATATTGGGAACCTATGTCTTGGTGTGACATGGGAGCACTGACCTCAAGATCTCTCCAATAGCATGGGGAACCCACACCCTAATGTGACATGGGACCACTACTCTAGAATCTCTCCAATGATCCTACCCAATCACTACCATCATCAAGCATTGTACAGATAAGTGTAATGGTCAGAAAATTCTAGCTGTATCTTGAAATCCATTACAGAGGATACCGTTGTTTTATACACTAAAAACTTCTCAGAATGAGCTACTCATGGGATAAAATCTAACTCCAAATAAATGATATATGTAAGGTGTAATATTCTTATAGGGATACATGGTGTGTATGGGGTCCACACTACATGTGGTTACACTCAACTTCCTAACCGTGTTATCCTTTAGACATGGATTGAAGAACATTTCTCTATACACAACATGTAAGGGGCCCAAATTATGTATCTCATCCACATGAGGCCTACCTGTGTACTCCTGTCCATGCCTGTGTTTGTTCAGTCGTGGACATGTACCTAGCTATATACCTAGCCATGCCTAGGTACCAGCCCATGCCTATGTACTCCCAGAGTACATGGAGTTTCTTCCCACACAGGGTCCTGGATGTGCACAATTGGAACATGACTTAGACACTCAGGTAGGGTCACACAACACATAGTCACAACCTCACATGATTTTTGATCCTTATCTTCCCTGAAACCCTATCCTCTAGAGCTGGGTGGGGCTATATAATGAGTGTTCTTAGACTATACGCCATGTAGTTGAGTTTTTCATAGAAAATTAAGTTATTCCATATGATTTTTAGATATATGATCATAACTACAAATACCTCTAGTTTACCACTTGAAAACAGTGGGGGTTACCTCTGACCGTTGTTTCTCAGTCCCTAGTGGCGGAAAAATGGATTTTGATCACCCATGGTGGTCCATCGTGCATCTCGTCTACTACCTGCTACCCATTAATATACAAAATACTAGATCCAAGGAAACCATCACCTTAATCCCATAATGAATCTTGATCCATCCACAAATCACCATCCCGATCTATATTCTCACAACTTCCATGAATTCGGGGGTTCGATCGTGCTCAAACCCACTCCGTCATTGTTGTACTGCGACCCTGTAGACCAACGATGAAGAACGCGAAGAAATATGGGGGAAAAGCACAATAAAAGGGGTTATAAACATCATTTACAAGTGTTATTTTACTATAATTTAAAATAGGGGGAAATAAGGGTGAGATCATGACATAAAAATAACAAATTGAATAGAACAATTTAATTCATCAATGGGATCATGTGAAGTGTAGGAAAATGAAGATCAAAAGTAGGTAAATATACATCCATTATCAATATTCTAATAAAGGTAGGAAACCAAAATTTATGAGCCTTACATATATCATGGATCAATCATTGGTGAATAATGTTTTCTCTAGTGATCTAGAAGACCCGCTGTGTTCACTGCCTCTCGATCCACTTCGAATCTGATTGTTGTTCATCATCAAATTCCAATTAGCTAAATATGAATGCTCTAACATCCTCTCAATTCTCCCAGGTTTATACAGATAACCCTAGTAAATTTCTATAGAAGAAATTTTATATAGGAAATTAGAACATGGGTATTAAATGAATAAATTTAATTAATTAATTAATTAATCCACTTAATGTACATGCCAATGGATGCCTCATTTGAACGTCTGACATCGAACAACTTTAGGTTGTGCTTAGGGTAAACCCTACATTCCATACTCAAACATGGTCTTATATTTCTAATATTAGGCTTCATTTGGAAGTGATTCTACTTTTTTAGGAAAACTATGCCTGTGTGATATTAATATATTTAATATTTTTATAATATCAATTCTCGGATCACTAGGCTTCAGAATATTGTGCATTCTCAGTGCTTGGATCCAAAAATATTCCTTAAGATATTTAAAAGTACTATAAGCAAAAAATAGTGTCACTAAAATATTATATAAATATAATGCTACTTATAGATACTAATTAATGGGTTAGTATATCAAAGGAGATAGAACAAAATACATCTCACCAATTTTTTTTTACTCATAAAATTCAAAAGAATGGAAACATTGATATATAGTAATAAGTTCTTGTAATAATATTGTATACTTATTTACAAAGGAATTTCCAATTGAAACATTTTGAGAAATTTATTTATAAAATTTGGATGTGAAGATAGAAAATTATTCTGTGAATTTAAGAGGGGGTGTTGGTAACACTGTACTCTTATCTCCTTCATTAGATTTTTTCCATCAAGTTCTCCTAATAATTTTTTAATGAAGAAACATGGTATGAAATTCAATTATTTTGGATTCACTTTTTTCCCATATGTTTATTTAAGTGAAGATTATATAAGATTTCATGAAATTATGAAATCCAATAGGGGGAGTGTTATGAAACATTATATATGGATTTCATAGTTATGGTAACTCCACATTCCCAAACAAACCTTCATGTGACCAAACCTTAAAATTATAACTCTTGGTTTTAAACCATTGGATTAAACATGGAGAATAGGAATTGATCTAAACCATTGATGGAATTTTATATATATCTTATAAATATATGAATAATATAATGAAGTGAAAACTTTTTTCCTACATTTTTTTCACTCTTTCTTCTTGTCATTATTTATTCTGTTATACTCTCTTTCCATCTATTTACTTTTTTCTCACTATCACTTTGTTTTCGATCAATGCTAAATACCAATTTCAAAACCCCTTACACTTTCAATTGGTGTTAGATCTATTTTATAATATATATATATTTATATAAAATATAGATATATAATATAAATAAGATCTTATCATGGGGATCCTAACCACTAATATATATATATATATATTGAAATATATAATATATATAGAAAAATATAACATATACATATAACATATAGATATAGTCTTTAAAAGAACACAAAAAGTATTTTATGAGAACTGATAATGGGAGTGATAATAAAGGTCACTAGGTTTTGTCAACATGAATTTTAGAAATGATAAAACCTCTAATTTATTGGTGCTAGTGTTAGAACTTCTAAAAGAAGATTATATCAATTCTAAGACTAGAATTGATAAAATTACATCTTAGTTTCTGTAATGTACTACTTTATAAACACCATATTACAAAAACTAATCAGTAAAAAAATAAAATATTTATTATATAAATTCAAACATTTTCATATAATAAACAATATATTTACATTCAAAAATTCCAACACGTCACAATTAAATTCATATGTATAGTTCATTACAAGAAATTTCAATTTAAAACCAACTAAACAAGAATCCAATTCATAGGAGACCTTCTCCATTGGTCGATCCAGTCTTGTAGAGAAGTGTATACCAATAATAAAAAATAATGCTTATTTTAGTAATATGATATAAATAAATAAATAAAATATAAATATTATATAATAATGTATAAATACAATTTAAATAAAAAATAACATAAATAAAAAAACATAATACATAAATAAAAATGATATCACATGTCACAACCTCCTCCCTCTAAAGGTACCCCTCCTAGGACAAAAATGGAGAAAATGAGGTAATGACCCCTGAAGGCCACCTCCAACAGTAAATGAGTTAGTGAATATTAGTGAGGGTATAAAAACAATAAAATGGGAGGAATTACAATCTTAATTATCAAGAAAGAAGATATAAATATCCACCAAACCAACCCCACACATTAAGTGAATGGTATAAAATTTCCCAATCCCAAATGAAACTAAATGAAAAAATGAAATACATGAAAAATAATCCAAGGTCAAACACTTAATATCCACTCCATATAGCTGAATAGTTGCTCCCAACTATAGTGATATATCCTGTATACACTTTCAAACTATGTTGTGGTGAGAAATTGAGAGTACTCAATAGGATCATCCCTCTAAACATATCAACATATGTGTACAATAAATACGAAATAATATGAAATAGTGAAATAAACCAAGTAAGAATATTAAAAAACATTTACATAATCCAATAATAATAATAATAAATCATGAATATAATCCAAAAAACAAAATCCACAAGAAACACCATCACTAAGGCTCCACATTTACCAAACTAGCCATCCTATTGTCGAACCTGTAACTCCACTTACAATGTAAAATATCCATGAATTATCAATATCACCATAATAACCATCAAAACTATCAATATCTTGAGGCCCTAAATATATTCATCTTAGCTATAACCTATCAACTCATGGGTTCACCCACTCATATCGATAGAAAGATGATAGGATCACCTCATCTCTAAGCATAGGGATGTGAGTATGAAACTACAAAAACAAAATATCATCAATCATCAGGCCATAAATCAACAAATGTATCACCTTTTCTCCACTTATTCACATCAAGATCTTCACACATACACAACCACATAGCTATAATCACCATAATTCCTCCACTTCCCAACCATCCATCGATAGGGAAATGTAAAATCGAATTACATTGAACTCATGCCCTCCTCCTTCCATGCACATCCCCCACAAAAACTATCCCATTATCTATAGTAACTTATCATAAAAATATATCAAATTAACCTCATTCCCTCACCCTACCATGAATGATCCCCAAAAATTATCTCCATCATTTCTGTGCAACAGAATCCTCTAGAATTTGGCACACTTATAACCTTAATCTATTAAAACTCATGTTCATATTCCAATCTTGATCCATCATAACAAATAGAAATTATAACACATTATATCCCCTTATCTATATCACTTATCCAAACCACATCTATAATAACATCATAATAACATATAAATCATGCATAAAAAATATATTCCAAAAAAGAATAACATCATTAAATAGAACAAACATTCCTTATTAAGTTCAATAATATGATAAAATAATCATTCCTCCCATTAATCATTTCACATACCATTTAAATACATGAAACCATCCCCCATCACATTAATTATTTATATTCACACATCTGATCATTAAAATATTTTTTAACATTCTACCATTATTCATTTCCAACCTTTACAATTTTAATTAATAACATATTCTCTTTACAATACCTTATAATAATCTTTATATTATTAACCTTGAGCTCATTATCTTCTTAACCCATAAACCAATTCATAAAACACTTAAGAAAAACACAACAAACAAACACCCAATCAACACATCAGACATAAATTATATAATTCTATATTTTTACTTCAACTTTATAAAAAAGTAATATGAAAAAATCACAATATTAAACATTAAAAAATTTATTAACATATATTCTAAGTTTTTTCCATAAAATTTTGTTCCCTATTAACTTATTTAAGTAATTAATCCATTGAAAAGGGTGGAATGGTTTCAAATTATAGCAATAACAAGAATCCAAAATAATAAACATCAATCATAGAAATCAATACATTACAATAATATGGAAATCATAAGGCACACCTAACTCTTCATACCCAATTAATCATTTATAATAAATTAAAATATTATTAGAGGTTAAGTTTTTCATGTATTCTATTCCTTACCATAAACCAAAACACCCAATGAAATCATAATAGCATACTTGGGAGAAAATACAATAATCATATTCAGGCATATTAATTCTAAAAGATAGAAGATAATTCTTGAGATACCCTACCTCAAATGGTGCTTCATAAATCACCGTGTGAATATGCGGTGAAGAGAGAACACCCATAAGGCCATAAATACAATAATTAGGGATTAAAAACCTTGAACACACCACCCATAATCAACCTCTATCCACAACATCACCCAAAATCTTCATTCCCACAACTACAAATCTCTTCAGATGAAGAATGAGAGAGGAACTAGGAAAAAAACTATGGAGGGAAGGGAGGGAACTCACCTATGATCTCAAAAAACTAAGATATTGAACCTAGGGATCAAATCAATTGAATGTGGGTTGAAATACTTCTAAAGGATGCACCTTTTTTGTCTAAGAGTTTAGGGAAAATATGGTATAAATATAGGGTTTGAAGGGGTTTCAGAATTTATAGACATGATTAGAATTAAAATACCATGGAACAACACCCTATATTACACCATGATGGGTTGACATGGACCATAAAACATAGTGAAATGCAAGATACCATCCCCAACATACCTAGTAAAATCCATATATAAGATCCATGATGTGGCCAATGACGAGATCCTATAAACCTTGAAAAGAGTCCACGCCACAAGGGAACTACCACACTGCAAGAATATACACCTAAACATAGACCATACCACAACCCAATATCCATAGAACAACAAACTTCAAAAAAAAAACACCAAAAACCACCTCTCCAGGACTCCACACCCTAGCTTACCCCCATTCCACAATAATACCAAATCATGCGGAACCACCAAATATTATCCTCCTAAGACTTCACAATAAAACTCTTCATCCACGCAGTATCCTCATCTCCCAACTAGACTCCATGACATAACACACATCCAAACACCATAATATGACCCTATATGGTGCAACATAACCCTTTATACCGAATCATTAATTTGTAACTAAAATTTTATCTTAACTCCCCTCCTTCCTCATCTGAGCCTTATCCTAGCACCTCCAACACCTAAAACACACAAAGTAATGAGCCTATAAGTCCAAACCATTACATCAAGTACCTATCAAATGATTATTGTCCTTGAGAATCAAAACTAAACTCAAGGAGTAAGACAACCACCACCCAAATACCCCTCAAAAGATACTACTCAAACAAAACTAACCCACTACCAATAACCTCAGTAAGAGATGAACCATGATCCTCCCACAAAACATCTCCCAAAAAAACCCTCATGACTACTAGAGATACCACTAAAATAGAGTGCCACCACCAAATGAATACAAAGTGGTACCACCTTCCTCACCCATCACCAACTTTTCCAAACAACTTATTCTATATCAACTAGATTTTCAAGATAGACACACCTTGGTAAACAATTTATTCATATTATTTAAACCATTCCATTACATTTGAAAATATCTATTCTTATTTTTTTATAATATATAAATACTAAAATTTTCAAACTATTTGACACAATATAAAAAAAACTAAAAATACATTAAAAAATTTCAGTGAAATGAGTAGAACTCAACCAAGATATTCCCCATCTAGTAACTCTACATTGAAGACTAGGAAACATGTTGAATCTTGGGATAGTCATACTAGTGGTTCTCCACAACATCACATTGAAAAAAATCGTCTCTCCAGACACATTACACCTTGAACCACTCAACCCCAGAGCGCCAAGCCAAACCCTGGACTTATTAGACCACCTAAATCTCTTTTTCTTCGAAGATTAAGACATGCGACCAAGAGAATTCAACTCCACCTTCCCAACCACTTGGGAGAAATCTTCACCATAACTTTACTTTATAGATAGCCCATTCTCGATGATATTCACCCAATATCCCACCACTTCCCAAGATAGATATTGAAAAGGTATGATAGATCACTGAATCTCCAATCTCAAAGAGAATTCAAAAATCCACACATGTCCTCTCTCCTTGAAAAAAAAGAATAAATCGACTAATCAGGCCCATAAACCAAACCCCAAAGTTGCACGCACACTCTCATCCAACCATTTAAGATCCTGAATATCCTTTAAATGATCATACATCTACACTCAATAAAGGAAATTTTTTTGGAATGATTCAAGAAACATACCCCAAGACATATTTCCAAAATCACTGCACATAAACTCCCACCACCTTCAAGTCACCTTCCAAAACAAGCCAACAACCAAAGTAACTCAGAATTCATTTGGGGTATTCACCAACCCAAAATCAACCTCAAATTACTCAAACCAATCCTTAGTGTTAAGGATAAATGATCCACCAAAGAACTTTGTCACATCTTGTCTTTAGAATTTCAATAAGGCTATATCCTAAGATATGTCTTTCTCTTTCCCACACTCTAATTCTCAATATGGCGTTTCAATGACATAGATTTAAAATAGAAAACAAAAAGGTTAGAATAAACCACACATGCTCTAAAATAAATACATAAGGAATATCAACACATCACAAGAACCACGTTAATCCAAGACAACTCTTATGAAAAATACCCCACACAACCACATCACCATCTTCCATTAGGCATAATACCACACCATCCACTACTACAAAATAAGACTTTAATAGCACTAGCCTTTATCAACACTAGAAAAAAGTGTTGATAAAGGTACCATTTATCATCGATTTATTTGTCGCCCTAATAAAGGGCACCCTTTTTCAATGCTTTATTATTACCGCTGATAAAGGTCTTGATCGCCAGGCGAGTCCCACATCGAAATAGCACATGGGAGGGCGCTCCTTTATATATCATTCAACTGAAACAATGGATTAGAATCCTACTACAGGGATGGGATCCCGCATATACTACACACACTTATATGGGTCCGCCACGAGCCCACATGGGCTTTGGATCACTCTATACTTAACCCGACCCTTCTCCCTCCTTCATATTCAAGTCCTATTAGGCCAAGACCGGTCCCTTGCCATTTTTTATTCAAACCAATTAAAAAATAAAAGTATTAAAAAAATTGAAATAATTAAACAAATAAAAATTAAAAATGAATCAATTAAAAATATTGATTTTTTAATTAAATAATTATTAATAAAATTATTATATATATATTATAAATATTAATAAATAGAATACATTAAATAAAGATATATAAAATCAATAAAATGAAATAATTAAACAAATAAAAATTAAAAATGAGAAAATTAAATAAATTATTAATTTTCTTATTAATTAAATAATCTTTGATAAAAATGAATAAATTTAATAAACATATATCTAAATTTTAAATATTAATAGATAATATATATTAAAAAATATATATAAAATGAATAAAATGAAATAATTAAAAAAATAAAAAATAAAAATGAGTAAATTAAGAAAAATATTAAAAATATTATTAATTAAATAATTATTGATAAAAATGAATAAATTTAATATACACATATATATAGATAATAAATATTAATAAATAATATATATTAAATATATATATATATATATAATGTATAAATGTAATAATTAAACAAAAAAAATTAAAAATGATTAAATTATAATAATTAAACAAAAAAATTTAAAAAGAATAAATTAAAAAATTATTAAAAAATTTGTTAATGAAACAATTATTAATAAAAATGAATAAGTTTAACATATATATATATTTTAATTATAAATATTAATAAATAATATATATTAAATATAAATATAGAAAATGAATAAAATGTAATCATTAAAAACATATCAACATCCTATTCATTTTTAATGGTTTTTATACATAATTATTCATTAATAAATTTAATATAGAAATATATTCATATATATTTCTATATATATAAATACATATAATATTAATATATATGTAAATATATTTAATGTTTCTTAAAATATTATTTATATAATAAAAAATATTTATGCTTACATTAAATAAGTCATATATTTAGTGAAGAATGGTTTATCATTAAAAATTAATAATAATAATTAAAAATACTGACTAATTGTACCGAGTAATGAACATTAATTGAATGTAATTTGATTTTTCAATTTATCAAATGTGTGTTTCATTGAATTCACACATACATATACATAATTAACACATTTTTATATATAATGAACATAAAAAAATATTTACATAATTAATGAAATCTTATATTGAAACACATACACCTAATATTTATGTAATTTATTCAAATTTTAGTGTTAATTTTAGAATTTCATTAATGTAACATGATACATTTAATATATTATGTTTTTAATTGGTAAATTTATTTATTTATTTTTAATATTATTACTATTAGGTATTATTTATTCATTTTTAATATTTTTTATTTTATATTTTTTATGGAATTTACTCATTTTATAATATTTATTTATATATATATTTACTATGTTTTGATATTTTGAATATGTATTCATCTTTATTTCAATATATATCCATATTTTTTTTAATAATTTATATTTAATAAATAAAACTCATCCATTTTTTCAATATTTTTAAAGTGTACTCGTTTTTAATTATTCAATTTCACACATTTTTAACATGCATGCATTTAAGAATATATATTCATTAATAATGTTAAAAATATATTTGTAAATAAATATTTATAAATAAATATATTTATAAATTTATATTTAATATATTTATAAATTTATAAATTTATTATTATAAATAAATAAATAATATTTTTTTAAAAGTATATATAATTATAAATAAATAATTATATATTTAAATAATTATAAAATTATAATAAATATAATTAAATAATGAATATATTTCCTATATTTATATTTATATTTATATATATTTATTAAATATATATATATAATTATATAAATGTATAATGATATAAATATATTTATAATTATAAATAAATAATTATAAATAAATAATTATAAATATATTTACAAATATATTTATTTATAAATATATTTATAAATGTATATTTACTATATTTATAAATTATATAATTATAAATAAATAAATATAACATTTTAAAAAAAGTATTCATACAACTATAAATAAGTAATTATATATTTAAATAATTATAAAATTATAATAAATATATTTAAATAATGAATATATTTAATATATATAATTATATAAATATATATAATGATATAAATACATTTATAATCATATAAAAATATTTATAATATATTTACAGATATTTTTAGTTATAATTATAATTATAAATACTTTATTAGTGCTAAAGTTTTAGCACGGATAAATATTCCTTTTATAAGTGAAAAAAAGTTTAATGCTAATAAAGATGACTTTTATTAGCATTTTTTTAGCAATGATAAATCTCTATCTTTATTAGTTCTAAAAAAGAGCCGATAAAGATATCTTTTATCAGTGCTTATTAATTTAGCACTGACAAAAGGTATCTTTATTAACATTTTTTTGGAAGCACTAATAAAACCCTCCCCAATCTATTTAAAAGAACCCTAACCATACTAATTTCAGTCACTATTCTCATGTTTTCATTAAATAATATATCCTATTATTGAACTAGGTAAATTATTAAACATAGAATTAGCTCTAACTAATTCTTAGTCATAATAACCCAAAGAAGTTATAAGGTGTGACTCAAGCACCAATTAAGATGTTCTAATAGAAAAAATGAAATATTCTCATTTAAATCAATTTTTTACATTTAAAACCCAATTTATTAATAACCTTTGTTAAGGAAAAAAGTTCATTTAAAGTTAATATGCACAAGTATAACTCATATTTGATGAAAATGAAGTTTTACACTTTATCTTTAAAATATACAATGAACATGTACTGTTTGTAATGTAAAATTATGATTTAGTAACACTTTTTAAAGAATGAAAATACCTAAGGTTGTGGTTTCATGAAAACAAATTATTTATTTAAGGTATTCATATAAAACTAAATCCATACATAATTCTTTAAGAAAATAGACAAATTTAATTAATTATTATTTTTAGTTTAGTTTCAAAAATCAAACAAGTTGATGATACTTAATAATTTATCATAAGAAATTGATCCTTACCACTTAATCAACCCATCTATTATCTCATCAATGATGCAATCACTAAATCAAGCTTATGTATTATTCATTGACTTATAATTCATTTAGGTTATAGTGAAAAGGAAATGATTTTTTTTGTAATACAAGACAAGGTATAAAAGGGAATACTTAAATAAGTATAGTCATACCATTTAAACTCATGATTTAAAATTAAATTCAGGTTTACTAAAAGTACTAAAGATATCTTAACATAAATATGTACAAAATAATAATTTCATTTCTTGAACAAAGGTCTAAGACATGTGAATATTCAGGTTACTTTATCAAAATAAAGTGAGGTAACATGACCCAAACATATGATATCTACAATTGTTT
The DNA here is from genome assembly GCA_963277665.1 of Viscum album. Classification (NCBI taxonomy): domain Eukaryota; kingdom Viridiplantae; phylum Streptophyta; class Magnoliopsida; order Santalales; family Viscaceae; genus Viscum; species Viscum album. The sequence continues at coordinate 1,221,391,898 of OY728148.1, read as the reverse complement.
ATAGATCTTAAAATTATTTGGAGCTTATATAATTTCTAAGCATGAAATTATATAAATGAAATAATGTTAATAATTTAATAAAACAAGTAAAAAATTTAATTTAATAGAATAAATAATTTTAAAACAAGTAAGGATGTTTAAAATACTTTACACAATAAACCAAGCATAAATATATAATGTGAACAACACACACAATGTGGTTTCCATCTCACTACACCCATCAACATGCCATCTCATCGCTCTGTCACAATTCCTAAACACCCACAAAAATGTACAAACTTGAAATTTTGTGTAACTTCATGTTTGGTTCCTTTCCAAACAAAAACCAAATTCGTTATTGTTCTCTCATCCAGAGTACTAGATCACCTCCAATTTGACTCACACTCAGATAAATTCAAATCAAACCTCATATTGATATCATACAAAGACTCCATCTAACACCTCATGATATCTTGGAAAATAGTTTCCAATGTCATGAATTTTTGTAAAACCTTATTGATGTTGATTCTTAAATAAATTGTATGGAATGTAAAAGATTAGATTTGTGGCTTCTTGTGTGATATATGATGAAAATGGTTTTTGATAAATGAATAGTCCCTTGATTGAATTTTAAAATAATCCCATTGGAACCTTGGTATTTAGGTGGTTAGTCTAGGACAATCATGTTAGGTATGTTTAGCTCTACCTAACAATGGAATCAATAATGACAACACTAACTAAACATTAGTGATGCAGTTAGACATTTGTAGCAGTGGAATCCTACCCCCTAGGCCTGTATCCCTAGGGTAATGTGCGCACCAGGTAGCCATGATCACTAAGAGTGTGAGGATATTTGAGCCTTTAACTAACTTACCTAAGAAATAATTTACCATGGTGCTAGTATTTTAATTGTTAATTTACTCCTATCATCTAAAAAATGTTTTATTCATGCCAAATTTAAAAAATGTTTATGAAATTTTTAATAATCATTATTTTCTTTGGACTGGGTGGTGACTTACTTATCATTTTTGGGGTCATAATTCTTTTAAATTTCACTTTTGAAAAAGTAAACTTGTTTTTAAAAGTTAATGTAGGGTTTTAAATGAAAAAAATGAGGTTTTCCCTTAAAATGAACTAAAATTTATTCGGTGTTTTGAAACTCATGAAGTGATTTCAAAGTGAAATTATAAAGATTTAAACATTTAAAAGTGTACATATTTCCATGAAAATGGTTTTAATATTTTAATTTATTGTTTATGGTTTTTGAATATGATTTTAAAAATTTTCACTTGATGCTAATGCTTTTTATAGAAAAGGGGGTTCATATCCAATTAAGTTTTTTGAAAAAACTAGTTGATTTTCATGTGAATTTTAAAAAAATGGATTTAAATCAGGGTTTTAAAAATTAAAAAAGAAGTTTTTTGAATTTTGAAAGTGGTTTTGAGATGAAATTTGGAATTTTAAATTTATATTTGGTAATTTAAAAAGTTTCGGTCTCTTGCAAAGTGTTTTATAAAGTGGCCAGTTTCAATTCAGAATTTGGAAAACGTTTTAAATTTTTTTTTGTTTAGTGTTAAAAAAATGAGTGAGTGATTTTAGAAAGGGACCTATAAAATGAATCAGATAGAGACATAAATCATGAATCACTCCCAATAACATGATGTTTTTTTATATGAACTAGGAGCCTCGCTATAGTGTCATAAATAAGAGGTAATAGAAAACCATGCATCTGTTTCCACTAGGAAAGCATATTTTAGTCTTGGTGCAATATTTTTTCTATTCAAGGGATAGTGGTTCATGTATACTTAATCCACAATGATCATGTATCTCAATACATTAATAATGAGTAAAGGGGTATAAAAGAGAAAATAATTATGCACATATATTATATGATCAGCTAATCTGTCAAACCATTGTGTACTTGAGAACCATTTTATCTTTAGGAATGAAACTAAGAAATGTTGTCTGGTGCTTCACCAAATCCCTACCTGAGAACAATTAGTTTTAAGGGTAAAACTATTATCCTTATCAGTTTCATCTCTCGAATGGTTATTATTGCATTTTGTTTCTTGAGACTCATCCCCCATCTCTTTTGGACATGCACCTATGTTTCTTAAACTACTCTGAGTAGTAGTTATCCAATACTGGGTACCCGTGATCATTTTGGGTTCCCATTATTAGAATTAAATATAACTTTCACTTTTTATTATGAATATATTAAGTGTATTTATTTATTTTTTGTACAAAATGAATATTTTATGTATCTAATAGGATATATATGAATTTAAATTGAATGCACTCTAATAGTATGATAAAATAGTATGAATATGGAGTTAAAGAGTTTATCAAGTTTGTAATAGAGCATGAATACGACCCTTCTCAAATCCTTTATCTATGTTTACATTGTTTTTATTCAAGAAAAATTAGTCCAGAAGAGTTTGAAGAACATTTGATTTGTCATGGAATAGATCATAGCTATAAATTTTGGACTAAATATAGGGAAAAACTAAACATGCACACCAAATGGGATGATACTATGGTTTATGGATCATTTGATATGAATACCGGTGTAAATGATGATGGATATCACATGGAAGAAATGAAAATAGAAATTTAAGATGACCTTCATCATTGTCCAAAGTTTTTTGAGAAGTTAAATAGATATTCTAGGAGACTATTGTATACCAGTTGTACTAAATACATAATATTGTCACTTATATTGAAGTTATTTAATTTGAAAGCTTGTTGTAGATGGAGTGACACCAATGTTACATAACATCTTGGTCACTTGAATGATATTATAGGAGAATAAAATGAAGTTTATTATTGTACATATGACACTAAATGAATTCTATGTCCAATAAGAAAGATCTATAAAAAAATAAATGATTTTCCAAATGATTTTATATTGTTTTGTGAGGACAAAAAATATCTCATAAAATACCCTAAGTGTGGTGTAGATCGATACAAGAAATATGAATCAAGTCCTTTGAAATATGTATGGTAATTTATTATCATTTCATAATTTATTAGACTATATGTATTTCATGAAGTAGAGAGATAATGGACATGTCATGCATATATAAGAATTAAATATGAGAACCTATTTCATCCATCAAACTCTCCCCTTTTAAATAAAATTGATTACGAGTATACTAAATTTGGAAATGAGCTAAGAAACTTATATCTTGCATTATCTACAGATGTAATAAACCATTTTGGTGTAAAGAGTGGTGCTCATAGTACATAGCCCATCATGTTGGTAAATTATAACTTTCTTCCATGGTTATGCATGAGGTGAAAATACATCATGTTTCCTCTGCTTATATATGAACCAAAACAACCCGGTAATGATATTGATGTCTATTTGGATCAATTTATAGAAGATATAAAATTGACGTGGGATACATATTTTACAATGTATGATGCTCATAGTAGTGAAGAATTCACATTGAGAGCCATATTGTAATTGACAACAAATGACTTTCCTATTTATGGAAATTTTTTAGGATATAGCATTAAAGGAATAATGGGGTGCCCCTTTTGTGAAGAATTCGCACACTCATTCCAATTGAAACATTCCCCAAAGACTTTATTTTTAGGACATCAGAAATTTTTACCTCGATGACATAAATACTAATCCTATATGACAACATTCGATAGGAATATTGAATAAGGTACAACAATGTCTCCACTAACGAATGATCATCTATTTGATAAAGTAAAAGATATTGAAACTATTTTTGGTAAACCATTTTAAAAAAAACCATAATAAATCAGGTTGGAAAAAGTGATAGATTTTATTTTAATTATTATATTGGAATTTTTGGTACGTCACACATTTTTTTCATGTCATTCATGTTGAAAAAATATATTTTACAGTGTTATTAGAACCTTACTAAATGTTCCTGAAAAAAATATTGCATCAAGGCTAGTTTGAACATGATTGACATGGGGATAAGGGAAGAGTTTGAACTGATGAAGGGTAAAGGGAATACTTTTCTTCCTCCAAGAGATTACACTCTATCTAGATAGAAAAAATTACAATTTTTCATTTTCCTTACTAGTGTAAAAGTTTTATAGGGGTATTCATAGAGTAAAAAGAATGTCATATCAATGACTAATTTGAATTTATAGGGGATAAAATAATACAAATGTCATGTTTTAATAAAAGATTTAATGCCAATGGATTTACATTGTATCCAACCTAAAAATTTATGACATACATTAACCAGACTATACTTATTTTTCAAATCCATATAAATTAAATTTATAGACCCGACGAAGTTCCCAATCATGAATAGGGAGGTTGAAATCATATCATGTAAATTATATATGTTCTTCCCACCACCATTCTTTGATATAATGTTCCACCTAATGTTTCACTTTGTTGGAGAGGTTTAACTATGTGGTCCTTTATATTATAGATGGATGTACCCTATTGAACGATATATATAGATTTCAAAAAGGTATTTCAAGAATCAAAGTTGTCGAGAAGGTTGTACTGCAGAATGAGATATTGTTGAAGAAGATATTAAATTCTATACCGATTAACTATCAGATGTTGATAACATTGATCTCCCAAAGTATTTTCATAGTGGACACATTATGGATTAAGGGTTTTCTAGATGGTATTTTGTTACAATTACCATCATAGAGTAGGATCAAGCGCAACTTTACATTTTACATAATAGTGAAGATGTTGATCCATACATTGAATCCCACAAAAAAAATTCTTAGAGATTTGAATCCACAAAGGTATGAAGTATGGATATCAAATAAAAATAATCAATAGTTTGTAGGATGGTCATGATATTATATTTTTAAGGAGTTATATGAAAATATTAATTCAATTGCCGAATGACTTCTATGGCTATACAAGGGACCAAATGAAAAATTTATATCTTACACTAGTTTTGTAATTAATGGTTATATGTTCTATAAAAAATAATATGAAGACTACAGTACGATGCAAAAAATTAGAGTCAGGATTATGGAGGAATAAATGCACATATTTGGTTCCAAGGATAGAAATCCAATTTATGAGAATATGTCATATTTCATCATTATCAATTATATATACAATTTATATTATAAAACATTTCAAGTTCTATTTTTTCATTGAAAATGGGTTAAAAAAAGGAGTATAGTGAAAGTTGATGAAATAGGCTTTGTGAAGGTGAATTTTAGTGAAGAAGGGGAAAAGGATGAGATATTCATAATTTCATTACAAGCATTGAAATTATTTTATATATCAAATCTAGTAAACAAGAATTGGTCGATTGTACTACTGGTGAGTTAAAAAACTATGGGGTCAGATGAAAATTCAATCGAGGATGACCCTTTCATTGGGAGATCACAATCAGTTCATGGAGGTACTAATGTAGATAATGTATTATACATTATAGTGGACCATAAAAAGGGGATTTGGATTCTCTATAGAGGATCCAAATCCATTTAACCTTAAAAAAATAAAGAGAGTTAAATGAGAAGATTAAATTGTTTTTTAATATACTATTCTTTTCCTCATAATATTATGTGTTCTCTACTTTATTGAAATAATATAAATTAAATGTTTTACTACTCATTTAGACAATATCTACTACAAATGATGATTTTACCAATATTGGGAAAAATAGGTTGTTGATGATATAACTGTAGAATTATTAGGGGATCAATAAAAAGTTTATGAAAAAAATAAGAATGATTCAACATCACAGGGTTGAATAAAATTATCAAGGAAAGAAGCAAGGGAATAAAATTTGAGGTTGGATGGAATCAAAATGACCAACCTATTGACCACAATAAGTTAATGTTCATTAGTTATGTTAGCATTACAATGAGGTAGAATGTGATTATTGATATAAAGTCATGGTACCGTATGCAACTTGTAACAAAGGAAACCCTTTGGGAATATACAAAGGTAATGTTAGGACAACCTTTATTCATTTTAACAAAAAATTATATAATTAAACAATGATTTAATTTTCATTATTATTTATCGAGTTCGCTTATTTTAGATGGGTTCCATAAGAAATTTGTATTAATGGATACTAGAAATTCCATAGAGGCTTCTAGACTCTTCTTACCAAATTTTATATGAGGGATTCTAAGGGGAAAGTAAATCCCCACCAATCATTTACTCATGAACACATTATAAAATAGAAAAAATGGAATGATTTCATCAGTCATTTTAATGAGAAATAATTTTAGGTGAATTCCAGTCGTTAATATATTATTTGAAATTATTTATTTTATCCAATTTGATTCAAAATTGTTAATTTATAAAACAAAAAATTATTCATAAAAATAAAGAACGTGCATGAAAACCAATTTACCCTTATCGTAAAGAAAGGATGGGGTAAACTTCACTATAATATAAATTGATATATATTTTAAATCAAAAATAAAAGTTTTATGTGATATAAAACAAAATATATTACTTTGTTTATATGTATATTGATGAATCAAAATCTGAATCTAGTTCCATACCACATCATGTGCTATGAAAGGAGGCTCATGTAAATAAGGAGGGTAAACTAGTTGATGAAAACAAAAAATAAGTATGGGAAACATGTGTAAGTATGAAATAATAGTAATTAATTATTATTTATAATAGTATTAAATAAAAATATCTATTTATTTTTATATGTTTTTTATATGATTTAGACATAAGAATCAACAATGAACGTATCAGAAGAAAAACTAATTTTAGTAACTTTGAAGCGAATGAAACAATATGGTTATGTTATAGGAATATATTTTGGAGTGTTTCCTTAAAAATATTTCAAGAATACAAAACTACAAGAAGATAAATATAAGATTATGAAATGATTGTAGTAAAAAATAAATGTTTTACAAGATATTATTGTTTGGTCTGGTTTGGTAGACCAATATATGAGAAAGGATCAAAGTGAACCAGCAGTGGGACAAAGTTCTACACATGAAGAACTAAATGACCCCACTAGCTTTAAGGGTAGTCATTCCCCTAAACTGCACACCTTACCAGAGGTAATAAATTTTTTCATTACTCTTTCTCATAAATGTGAATCAAAGAACTTTTTAAAACTTTATATTATTAAATTTTGTAGTGTAAAGTTGTATGTGATTTATATCTATCAACATCAATACACCACCTTGTTTTTAGGGGTACAATGTATAATATCTTGGGATAAAAGCTAAAAAATAATGAACTCCAAAAATATCACATGATAGTGGGGATTGAGGTATCTCAAGATATGACCACTGAGTTTCCTGTTCCACTTAATGATCTGAATATTACAACCATCAATGATGTTGTTGGAACTTTTGTAGCATGGATGTAAAATATTATAAATATACATGGGGTATGTATTTAACAAATTTTTTCTTATGAAAAAGATAAAACAATTGATGAAAAGAAGTCTTAAGTGAGGTATAGTATTATAGATAGATAAAGTTATGTGGAAATGGAAGTTGAGATCAATAAAATCCAGTGAATCAACTAAGAAATCAAAAGAACCTTCTGGGAGTACCTTCTCCCCTCTAGTTCCACTACAACATTTATTATCATTAAATATTCATATAGACACCACATTTAAAGATTGATATATGTCTTACATTCTATATAAAGAATAAATATTTGTAACTTTCATTACATATATAGTTATTATCAAGAATATAAATGGGATTCTTAAGTTTGAATGGTTGGGAGTCTCAGTTGTGAATACATACATAAATTAAATTTTCATAATATGTCTATCCAAATAATGATTTGATATTTTCATTAAATTTAATAAATATTCATATTTTATATAGGAGTTTATATTGATACTATATAAAAGGAAAACTATGTGAATCACAATTTGGATTCATTAATCCCTGTATCATATCTATGAAAGAAAATTATTTGGAGAAGAAATAAATTGATAATAAAAAAATTATCTAAATGATGCATTTGAGAAAAAAATAACATACAACAGAATCTTTTTGATGCCTATAATATAGGGGTAAAACTATATAATCTAATCACATAAAATATATTTTTATTTTTTTCATTACTTATTTGTTTTTTAGGAAGCACTAGATACTGATCGCACTCAATATGGATACCCCAAATATTTATTTTTTGGATCCAATGCATGGATATACAAAAAAATAGAAACACATGATGTGTATCATGAATTTGAAATACACTTCAATAAAATTTTTAAAGATAAAATTCAATTTATATGTTTCAGTCTGTGTTTTAATAAGAAATTTGTTATGATAAGGTGTTAACTAAATATAGGCTAAATAATGGCATGAAGTCGATAACTAAATATAAAAATCCCATGGATTACTTCAAATAGTAATAGATTAAGGTATATATAGAAATATTTAAATATCAAAAAATATTTCAAAACAATTTACTTAATTTGGTCAATGTTTCTACAGTGTTCGAAGAAAGATAATGGAAATGATTATGGATATTATGTTTGAAAATTTATGAGAGAGATCATAAACCATGAAAATACAAGCATCCCCAAACAAGTAATTTCTGAAGGTAATTATAATTTCATTAAAAAAATTTCTTAATAATTTGTTTGTCTATATTTTTTCAGTAATACCAAGATTTCCAACAACATTCATACTCAAATTAAGATGTAAATTTTTTTAGAGATAAGTGAGAATCATACATGGTTTCAAAATGTTTATCGACATCAAATTTAGATGATTAACTACTATGTTTGTGATATAGTATGGGATATGACATTAGAAATATATTTGGGGTATAAAACATTAGTATCAAAATACTTATATATTATTTTTGATATATTTATGAAGGATAAGTATAATAGAGGAAATTAATTTGTTTAGAAATGAATGGGAAGAATACATGGTGTTAGAATGTATACAAGAATCATGAAGAGGTGACTTCCTACCAGTTGTTTAGTTTATTTTTTCATAAATTTATCTACTTTTTTAGTTAACTTCTTTATCATTTTAATCTGATACTTATTTTTTTTAAAATTTACACATTAGTTAAAAACACACGTCAAATGATCAAAACTGAGCAAACAAGATCATATTGTTTTCAAACTTTAAGTCAATAATCCATAAGTCATTTGTGATATATAAGAATTAAACTCACATAAATCCGACACATGATGTGTTCAGTAGGGATTTAGGTATGTGTTTTCAATACCAAAGTGTCATTTTAGTTTAAAACATAAATGAAATAGTCAAAAGTGAGAAAAAAAAGATTGTATTTTTTTTTCAAACTTTAAGAAAATGGCCCATTATTTATTTTTCACGTGTAGAAATTAACCGCACGTCAATCTGACACCCGATGTGATCTGTATGACTCGAAGTCTGTGTTTTCAAAAAAAGTATCATTTTATTTTAAAACACACATCAAATAGTCAAAACAGAGCAAACAAGATTAGATTGTTTTCAAACATTAGGGAAATGAACCAAAATTCATTTTTCATGTATAGGAATTGATGACACATCAATCTGATGCACAATGTGACTAGTATCACTCAAATAGTGTGGTTTGAGTTTAAAATTGATTTTTTTTAAAATGAAAAGTGAAATTCTCAAAAATAATAAAACAAATTCATATTATTTTGATACTTTAGGATAATGATCCCTCAGTCATTTTTGACATGTAGTAATCAACCATACCTGAATCTGATACACAATGTACTCGGTATGACTAAAATTGTGTGATCTCAATTGAAAATTGAAAATTTATTAATTTTTTGTTTCATATTTATGTTTAATTTATTTATTTATAGTATTAATAACATAGTTATTGTTTTCTCATACATATGGATTCTTTTTCTTGAGTTGGGGTGGTTTGTTCGAAGCATCTCATGCCCGTGAGAGATTAGACTTCAAGGTTGTAACTAAGATAATTACACCAAGGAAATGGGTCAAGAATGTATATAGACATCATGAAAAGGTGAATTCCCACTTCTTATTTAGTTAAAATTTTCACTATTTTATCTATTATTTTTAGTTAATTTCCTTATCTTTTTTTCTAATAATTATTTAAAATTTTTCATAGATCTTTTGGGAAGTCATATTTTAATTTCAACTGTCTACAATTAACTAAAAAATATATAACAAGTTTATTATTTTCTATATTTTTTCATAAAGATGAAATAGAAACATACATAACATACTCAATCATCTTCACCTCAATCTAATATACAATGTTCTCAATATGACTCGAACTATATGTTTTTAGTTTATAATTTACTTTTTATTTCAAAACACACATCATACGCTCAAAACTTAGAGACCACATTAATATTATTTTGATAATTTAGTAAAATAATCCATAATTCATTTTCAATATGTAGAAATCATCCACACCTCAATAGGACACACAATGTGACCAATATGACTCAAAGTGTGTATTTTTATTTAAAATTAACATTAATTTTAGTAAAAAAGGTAGGTTACATAATCAAAACTAAAAAAACACATTCCGATTATTTTTATACTTTAGGAAAATGATTCATAAGTCATTTTTGGCCTGTGGGAATCAAACACACCTCAATCCGATGCACGGTGCAACTGATATGACTCAAAGTTCACCTTTTTATTTAAAATTAACATTAATTTTAGTAAAGAAGATAGGAGACACACTCAAAACCAAGAAAAAACATTAAAATTGTTTTTATACTTCTGTAAAATGATCTATAAGTCATTTTTGATGTGTAAAAATCAAACACACCTCAATTCGATGCATGATGTGCTCTTTATGAATCAAAGTTTCCATTATCAGTTTAAAATAAACATTTTAGTTCAAAAAATTTCACTTTCTAAAAACTGATCAAAAGTGATCACATTGTCTTGATAATTTAGTAAAATGATTCATAAGTCATTTTTGATGTATAGGAATTAGTCTTATATCAAACCGATATATGATGTGACTGGTATAACTCAAAGTGCATGTTTCCAGTTTAAAATGACATTTTAGTAAAAAAAAGAGACATACTAAAAAAATGATAAAACACATTGGTATTGTTTTGATACTTTAGGAAAATGATACATAATTCATTTTTGGCTTGTTTAAATCAGTATCACCTCAATCCGATGCACAATGTGACCAATATGACTCAAAGTGTGTCATTATATTTAAAATTGACATTAATTTTAGTAAAAAAGAAAAGTGAAAATATAAAAACTAATAAAACACATTCATATTGTTTTTATAATTTATTAAAACTATCCATATGTTATTTTTGATGTGTAAAAATCATCCAAAACTTAATACAGTACCTGATATTCCCGATATGAATGAAAGTGTCTGTTCTTAGTCTAAAAATGACATTTTAGTTTAAAAAAGTTTCACTGACTGAAATCTGAGAAAAACATTCTCATATTGTCTTTATAGTTTAATAAAATTATTCCTAAGTCATTTGTGATGTGTAGGAATTAGTCTCACTTCAAACTGATTCAAAATGTGGCTAGTATGACTCAAAGTGTGTGTTTCCTGTTTAAAATGAAATTTTACTAAAAAACACAAGCAACAAACTCAAAACTGAGAAAACAAATTCAGATTATTTTTATACTTTAGGGAAATAATCCATAAGTCAATTTTTATGTATAGAAATTTATTTAATTATAATTTGATTCATGATGTAGTCATTATGACTCAAAGTGTGTGTTTTCAATATGTAAGCGCAATTTTAGTTTAAAATGCATATCACATCACCAAAACAAAGGAAACATCATTTTATATTCTATTACTTAATTAATTTCCATAATTTTTTATCTTATACTTATTTAGTTAATTAAATAGGGATAATTCTTGAATATGAACAATAAATGGTGTGATGTGCAAGAATCAACCACAACTCAATCTGATATATGATGTTCCTATTATGACCCAAAATTTAGTTTAAAATTGAAACTTTCTATTTAATTTATTTATTTATCATATTAATGACATAATAATTTTTTTCTTGTATATGTACATTCTTTTGTTCAAGATGGGGTTATTTGTTCGGTAATAGCATGAGTAGGGTTTAGGGGACAAAGACAAAAGAACATTGATTTTTTTGAATGTCTGTGATAATTTGTACTTACTCATGCAATTGTAAAAATTAATGTTTGAAATGTCTGTAATATAATGTTATTTTTCTTGTATTTGTTTTTTAAATTTTATTTCATTTAAAATATGTATTTTTAAATGTTTTTATGCTATTTTTTCCACTGTAATGTGCTATAAATTTAACAGCACACCGCAATATGATCCTTTATTAGTGATACTAAATGCACCAACAAAGGGTCTCTTTATCAACGTTTTTAGCACTAATAAAGGATCCCCTTTATGAATGATTTTAGTATCACTGATAAAGGACACCTTTATCAGTTATAAATAAAATCACTAATAAATGGTTTCATTTATCAATGATTTTATAGCATTGATAAAATCCCAGGGCTTTTAGTTATTCTCTGGTAGTCAGTGATTTTTTTGCACTGACAATGGATATTTTTAGCATTTGTTAAAGTCCTATTTTGTAGTAATGATCTCACATCATCCTCAAGCCATCTCTCTTCCACATTACCATTCACACCACCATTTCAACCTCAATATATCCCTATATATAAACTAAAATGAAAATCATACAAAATTTCCTCAATCCCAAAAATCAAGGGATCTCACCCACTATTTCAAGATATTGTTCGCTTTGGGTGTCCCTGACTCACCCACATAGTTTTAAAACATCTTCTAAATATAACTCATCTTGATGGGTATGTGGTTTCCCTCTATTAATATTCTTGAATCTATAACACATTCCACCATCATAATATCAATCACAATAAACCCAATCTACAAGATATAACAGTTAATAAATTTTTATCACTTCTTTATAACAATTCGGGTGTGGAAAACAAGATTATCTTCATCAATTTCAATATTTTCCAAACAATTTTTTTATCTAATTGAAGTGGTTAACCTTTTATGGGATGTAAAAGATTCCATCAATACAACCATATCACAATATGTAATCACAAGAAGGAAACTTATTAACAACAACAATAAACATCATCTTAATGATAACACATTTTTCAAGTTAAGAAATATAAAGGGTTCAAGTATTAAGATTCATTATCAAACATATTCTTCTTAAAAAAAACTTTAAAACATCATTTTATAATTTATAAAATAGGGTTTCAAAAAGGAATATCAAAATTTTAATGAATGAAATAAATAAACAAATAAATCACAAACAACAATCAACATTTCTATGTTATTTTTAGGGAAATAATCATGCCTTATATTTAAATAACTATAACATGCATCCAATTTAAAGGTAAAAAACTGCACATGGTGTCTCACTATAAATCAGGTTTGGGGTAATTAAACTAAAAATTTTATCACTAAGGAAACATACTTCAAATAGAAAAAAAACTACACATGCTACATTCTCTTTCATCATGTTATCCATTCCAAAAGTACAAATTTCTTAAAAATTTAATCACACAAAAAAATTTCTTTCATATTTCAAAATAAAACATTCTTTGGGATCAAAAAAATAAAACTCTACATGTTGTATCACTAAATTTTAGGTTTTAGATTCTCGAAATAAACGGTATTTAAACATCTCATAACTTAGGAAAATATGATTATACACAATAATAAAGGTATCATGATTTTACTTCCCTATTTAGATATGATAGGATCAGTCCATAACAAGCTTTCGTATTCTAATTACAACATACTAAACATGGAAAATTCACAATATTTACATGCTAACAATTTCATAACAATCTATATATATGTTTTCAAATTTATACATGCTCCTAATAATCAACTAGTCATGGATTAACATGTGAGGAATGGTTATTTCGATATTATAACTTTTTTTATTGAAAATAATAGGTTCAATTATGTAAAAAATTTCAAGTAACAACATGCCACCACAAAAAATGATTATAATTTTCTAGTAATTTAAAACAAACAACCAAAATTCAGTCTTACAATAAATTCTTAACACATATAAGAAACATATCATGAGTAGAAAGGTAAGTTATGTAATGAAATTCAAATTTTAATGTTAAAAATACATATAAATAATATAGTATAACAAAAATATTAAATATGTCGGGAAGGTGAGACATATTTTTTTATTTAGAAAACATTCAAATGGTTAATGGTTATCACTTCACATGTATATCTTTTTCCAAAATTTATAAACAAATGAAACAAAAATTTCCATCCTTATAATAAATTCCCAACACATTCTTACAAAATATAAATGGATTAATACTATAAAACCATATTCATTCCAAAAATAAATAAGTAATTATGATTTTCAAATTTTTCAAATTTTAAATGAATTATCAATAATCATAATGGTCATTTTTCAGAAATTTCAGAATTTAAATATCCAAAAATATGTTTTATAATAAGTCCATAAAACATTCTTATGATAAATCACGAATGAAAAAAATTTATGGCATATCAACTTGTATGGGAACAATAATACTCATAAGCATGGTTTCAAAAAAATTCATTTTAGCAGGATAATATAAAATCTACTTAAGGTAACATATTTTATAAAGGTTCTCAAAATTTGGAAATTATTCATAAAAAAATACATTAATCATGATTTGTTAACGATTCTAAACATTTTAAAAATAGGTTAATATGCTACGTGCTTTAACAATGGAAATAAAAAATTAAATTCATGAAGAAACATGTTATAATCGGAAAGGGAATAAGAAATTAAAATCTCAATAAGGTTTCAAACAATAATTTGTGCCAGTTAATCACTAGTTTACTCTTTTCTTTCATGTTATATGACTAATTTATCAAAAAATAATATTTTATTATTAACTAAAACACATACATAATCAGTGAAATGCTTATTAAATTTAAAATGTAAATACTAATGAAACCAATGACAGTGATGAATATACCCCTATAATTTATAACTTGAAGTAATTACATTTCCACTTAAACATGTTTAGTAGGTTTTTAAAGCCCTTTATTTGGATCACAAGGGACCCTAACATATCTGTGTCCTAGTTGGTATCCTTGGTCCACATCACATGTTGGGATTTAGTTTAACTATTTTTCTATAATTCCCATGCAGTCCTTACCTATGAGTAACTTCAATCTCCACCCAATTTATTAACCAAAAACTATGATATTACTCTTCCATGACCTCCCTCACTCCAAAGGTACCACTCTAAGGCTAACAATTGAGAAATGGAGGTAATGATTCCCAAAGCTCACCTCTAATTAAGAACGAGATATAAACTAGCACTAAGGGTATATAAATACTCAAATGGGAGGCATTATCTTCTTAATTCCCATGAAATAAGATATAAACAACCACCAAACCGACTCCATACATTAAAAAAGGTATAAAATTTCCCAATATCAAATGAATCTTTATGAAAAAAAATAAATACATACAAAATTATAAAATTTCAAATACTTAATCTCGACTCTAACTACCTGAGAAAAAACTCCCACCACCGACGATCCATCCTATAAACACTAGAAAAATGTACTTGGGTGATCAATTTGGAGTACTTAGTAGGATCATTCCTGTAAAAAGATCATCATATATGTGAAATAAATATATAAGAATATACAAGAGTGAAATAAACCAAGTAAGTATACTAACATACATATATATTTTAATGTCCTGAACCTCCATGGTCCATTTTTCAAAATCCAGTGTTTGGGGTGTTTGGGAGGCAATGGTAGCTCATTTCAAGAGTTTACCAAAATTTTCCAGTTTTTCCATTGGTGAGTCGAGTGTCGGTGAGTTGTGTCGGTAGCTCAGTGTGGATAGGTTAGCGTCGGTAGCTCACATCAGTAGCTTAGTGTCGATGAATCAGGGTGTTAGTGACTCAGGGCATCTGTAGTTCGAGACGTCGGTAGGTCGAGGCGTTAGTAGGACGTGCACCGGTGAGTGGTGTCAGTGACTCGTGTTGATGAGTCACGTTGGTGACTCACATTGGTGAGTCAGGAATCAGTGACTCACTATCAGTGAACCACATCGGTGAATCACCCATCAATGATTTATTTCTAGTTTTTCCAGTTTTCTAGTTTCTCCTCTTTGACATATCCTTTGACATTAATTGAGTTAAATTCTATATTTGATGAGTTTTTGGGCAATTTAAAATGGTATTTATCTCCTAAAAACTTCAAGATTCCTGTAACACCCCGAGATTTTATGGAAAATATTCTTTTTAATTTCATTAATGTCTTATGTTCTACGCTACACTAAAAGGAGCTTGCACAACATGAATCCTTGACTTGTCTTGCATTACACGCAATCGTGACCTTCCTCGATAGCGTGTGTAGTATGCAATAACGAGTTTCACTAAACAACAATATGCTATTAAAGTATTATTAAAACTAGCCGTTATGAATAGTAATAACCACTTTTTGAAATTTTGTAAATTTTACTTTTCAAAATGGACTTCATTTTTGGATTCGGAATATCGAAATTAGCTTAGGGTGAAATTTTGGTACTTTTCGGATAACTTTCATTTTCTGATGAATAGTGAAAATTACGAAATTTTAATTAAAAACAACCTTTCTAATAGAAATAATTAATAGTGATAAATTATTAATTTGAGTGGTTTTAAAGTATTTTGAGAATATATTTTTACAATTTAATACAATGTTGGTTATTAAATGTAATTTCACATTTAAACCAGACATAAACAACTGTCAATCTTTTGATAGTTATTATCTCTTAAGAACACGCTATTTGTTTTGATGACAGAAATTAATTTTTAAATTAATTAATGCAACTGATATATTTTGAATTTGGTAAAATAGACTTAATTTTTGAATTCATAATATCAAATATAGCTTAGGCCTAATTTTTGGTATTTTTCTGGAAACTTTCATTTTTTGATGAATAGTGAAACCACTAAGTGGTAGCTAAAAAAATGATTTTTTCATAAAACTTAATTTTACCGCTTCTGTGAGTGGAATTTCAAAAATCCGAGAGACACAGTTGATGTCAGTAAGTAAAATGTGGTTCAATGAGATGAAAATAATTTTTGGGGAATAGTAACTTTTTACTTTTTTTTACCATGGTTAAAAGTAAATAGGGTAATTAAGGGTAAAAATGATATTATTATTACCCTAACACATGTCCTAATTCTATTGGATAAGTGTGATTCGACAAAAAAAAAACCATAGGAATAAAATATGAAAATTTAGGCCCACTTGGATTAGATTAGGACATTTATTATTAATTTATTTAAAGAAGAATTAAAATAGTTAAAATCAAAGTTTAATAAGTATATCATTTTAATATAGGGTTATACATAAGATAAATTCGACTATAAATATTCATTAGAAATATATAAATATTTCCTACATAATTATATTTTATTTGTAATTTTTAGACTTTAAATAAGTTAATTTATTTATGACACAAAGATGATGCATTAATTATCTTATTAATGAAATATTGACATAATTGATGTTATAAATACCCAAATAAATGTAATTTAAGACTTTTTATGAATTAAAATAATTTTATAGGTTAATATGACATGTTAGTATTGATTTAATTAACGTTTTTTGAACTAATCATCCTGTTATGATTTTCACAAAAATCAATTACTAAATAGTGTCAAAATTGACATAAAATAGTTTTGAAAACAAATATTATATTATTAATTGTTATTTTATTCCTAAAAATCTAAGGTTCGGCAAAATGACTTAGATTAGGTTATATATATTAATAATAAACAACTTGGGGTTCTTTTGGCTTGTTATAGTATGTTTATTAACCTTATAGTGTAAGAAAACAAGAAGACAAGGTAAGAGTAAAATTATTTAACTTAAAGTTAAATCTAATTGATAAGGTTAAAATAGAAACCTAAACTTGTCCAAATTCCATTGGATTAATGGATTTCGACCCATCCCTACCTTATCCTCTAAATAAATCAATTTGGAGCTATTTAAAACCGAATATGACTTTATAATAAGTTAATATTTTCAGTTTTTCCAAAGGTGCCCCTCTGCTCCCTTATAAAAGGGCACCTCCTCCCTCTCTTCCTCACACCACTTTGAGCCTTCAAGCTCGGAAAAACCCTGCCAAATTCTCTTCTACACTTCCATAGAAACACCCTAGAGGTCCTGGTCTTCTTCAAAGACCAATTTTAGTTCCCTAAGAGGAGGTCTCAAAGAGGCACTTCAAAGAAGAGGTAATGTTCGTTACCGATTCTTTTAACTTTATTTCTTCTTCCACTTCTTCATCTTTAGTTGTTTCATTATGAAGTAATAAAATCAGTATCAATCATATACTGATATGTTATTATAAGTATCAAACAATCCTATTTCACAATTTATCCATCCTACGGAAAACGAAATCACCGCGCGTGCGTACGTACGGAATACCATCTCCACGCTGTGGTGTAATCTATTTTCCACCACCACCTTACATGGATGGGTATAATGGTTTAAATAATGTATATATATGATTATTTTAAAGTGATATTTATTATTAAATATTATACATACACTTGAATACAATTCCACGATCATGGGAATGATATCATCGCTCGTGCGTACGTACGGACTACCGTCTCCACGACGCGATGAGATTCATTCTCAATGATTAACCATTCATGAATGATTATAAAGTATATATAATAAGTAATCATGAAATATATGACATAATAATGATACTGGATTTATGTATATATATATGTATGTCATCTACTTAATTCCATTCAATTCAATAAGGAAACGAAAACCGCTTTTATGCGTACGTACGGCCTACCGTTTCCATGAACAGTGTATTTCTTTCCATTTATCGATATATTATATATATGTATATTCTGAATATATATTATATATAAATAATGTTTTAAATTTTGGATATAAGTAATCATGATCCAAGTAATCATATGAATAATTACAAGTTAAAACACGAATGACAAATGAGACGATTTTACCCAAAACGCTACTTTAACATGAATTTACAAATGAACGGGTAATATAAAGTCATAAGTGAACCATATATGATATAATAAAAATGAATATGATTCTGTAATAAGTCAATAACATTATTTAAATCATTATACAGGGGGTTCAGATACGTACGAATCATATCGGACCTAAGGTAAGGGATAATTTTGCAAATATCATTTTTATCCGAGATTTCTTATTCGTAAGTATTTACTGGGGTTATTTAAATCATTCATGTCCATGTTTTATAAAGGTGTTTTCATGTATGTTTAAAGTCCTTTTTACCCATTATTGACTTTTACTACATGGTATGTAAGGAATCTTTCTTTTGTTTACGTTACGAGGTACTTTTTTGACTTTTCCGACAAAAGTATGATAAGAATGTTTTTTTTAACGTATACGACATGAAAGAATTTTTATGGTTTTATAAAGCCTTATTTTCATGAAGATTCCTTCAAAATATTTCATAACTATTTTCAACAAAAACCTTTTCTTCTAAAATTGCATGACATTTTGTGAAAATAAAATGATTTTGAAGAAAAAAGGATATTTTCCTCAAGAATTCATTTAAAGTGTTTTATCAAAACCATTTTCATCTAAGATGACATTATTTCACATGTGTATGTTTCAAGTATAATGTCTCTATGATTTACATGGTATCACTTCTCTTATTATGAAATGATATCTATTTCTTTTATATGGATTATGTAATGATGGGATGATGTTTATGAAACCCATTTTATTTATTGGGTTATTATGAATGATGTATGTTTATTTTGTGGCACAAGTAAGAATGATTTCATTATGAGATGGGTGGGACCTATATCTCCCTCCAATGCATTGGGTAAAGATTTTATATCTCATGAGATAGACATGGCTGGAATGGTAGGTTAAACCGGTTCAGTGTTACAGGACTGAAACGAGGAGTGAACTCGATTCAGAAAGGGACTTTGTCCACTAAGATGGCCTTGGCAGCAATGCCTTGGCTAATATGGAAATCATATCATGTGCTTAATAGTTTCCACAATTACATGTTTTATTCCCATGCTATTTTATCATTCTTAATGTTTCGTTATGATCTATGCCTTACGTACTTCCATGTTTTATGTCATTGCTCAAGCTTTTGATGTTTAAACATTATGTTCATGTTTTTAAGTTCAAATGTATATAGTATGTTTTATTTTATCCATGATTACCCTTACTGAGAATTTGAGCTCACCCTTTTTATGTTTTATTTTCCCCAGGATATAAATAATGGTTTTAGGTAAGAAAAAAAGGGGAAGATCTTTATGGGAGATGTTTAAGATCTTTCACCACGATTAGAAGATTTTATTCCGAGTTTCCAAAGACACTAAACTATTACGGTCCTTGTGTGTCTATTTTTGTTATGTATTAAGTATTCTGAAAAGTAATGTAATTTCCATGTACGTCAAGCTTTGGGTCTCTACAGTTGGTATCAGAGGAAAGGTTTAGTCAACCTTTGGAAACTAGGATGCGAAAACGTTAGTGAGATCCCTAGAGATATTTCTAAGGTATGTCTAGGGATGTCCTTAAGGATAAGTATACATATAGAATACAGTCCTAGAACTATGGTAATGATCATATAATTTAACCTAAGATGTTAGATATTGAGGATACTCCCCCTTTACTATGTTGTTTTCCCTAGCATGATTTTTGCCTCTCACACTATTCTTTTTGGGTTTTAGAAAATGGCTGGAAACAGGAAGATTCACGATAATAGAGGATATGATAGACAATGGAATGATTTTCTTCATGAGAAACCAAATGAACCGGGATCTGGAAGTCCAAACATTGTTATTATGCCTAATCAGCAATCTCATAATATGATCAATAATCTCAACTTTGGTAAGTTTCCCGACTCAGATAATAAGAGAAAGATGGAGTTTCATGATGATGATATAGGAAGGAAAGTTCAATTTCCCTCATGTAAATCATGTGGTAAGAGGAATCAGGGAGATTGTTCCAAAGGAACTGGAAGATGCTTTGGGTGTGGAAAAGAAGGAAACAAAGCCAGTAAGTGCAAAGGGAAAGGTTTAGTTAACACCATGGACAAGGATAATGGTATTGCTATGACATCAACAATGATTAGATGTTTTAAATGTGGAATGTACGGGCATTATGCAAACCAATGCCCTAATGGAAAATCTCATGAAGAGAATCAGCATGGTCATATGGGTAGTATTTATGTGGATGATGATGAGGAGACTACAAATGATATATGAGTTGAAAGAAGTATTGAAGCTCAGTCAGTTGTTTTAGAAGGTAGTGGAATGATTTTATATTTATCAAGAGTTATGTTGTATAGTTAATGGTACTATGGAATAAAGAAACATTTAAGGATTGTTACACTATTGTTTTTCCTAAAAGTATTTGAATGTATATGTTGAATGGTACCAGTAACCATGGAAGGTTAGTCATATATTTTTGTAAAGTAGATGATATGCGCATAATGAAGGAATAAGAAGATAATGAGATGTTTGATTGTATTCATGATCTCATGATTGATATAAGGACTAAGTGATATCATGGTTTGAGTATATAGAATTTTAAGGATTTTGGTATGCGGAAAGTGTTAACTTTTAACTGCATTCATGTTTTCACTAAGGTTCAATGGGTATTCATTTTTCAAGAGAATACATGATTAAGGCTTTCGAATGTTTGGAATGTGATCAACAAGACATATCTTATGATATATGGGGATCAACGATGGTATTAAATCTCTGGTAATCGTTTTCACTATATTATGAGAGTGGACTGCAGTATTATGGATAAGCCTAAAGATTGGAATGGATTATGTTGGACATAAGTTAGTATTGTTTAAGGATAGAAGTTTTTTCAATATTATTGATGGGATGTTATAGTAATATAGTTTTAGAAAAAGGACAACCTGCAGGACGGGCGACAACCCATCGCATCGGACAAGGCTGTGGGAATCGAACCCACAACCGAAGTGCGACTGGCCTTTATCACCTACCACTGGCCTACAGGAAGTCCCTGGTTAGTAGAAACTAGTTTTATTTTATTAAGCAATATGATATATGAAGTATAAGTTCATTTTTGGAACCATATATGATTAATCTAACCATAAGATGGACTTATAACTTTTTCTAACCTTTTGTTTGAAAGAGATGGAATGACCCATCATTCTATCACATGATCAGCTAACACATCACAAATAACAAATTCAACTTCATTTCTTTAAGGGATGAAGTGGAAATTGTTCAATTCACGAACAACAGTGAGATTGTACTAAAATCATGCAAGTATTTCTTTTAATTCATCAACTTTAGGGAAATGATCTTGAAAACCAAAAATTTTATCCTAGTGCTATTATATCTGATGAATTAGATGGTACCTTAGATCGTCACAAATTTATGGCTTTGTGATTGCTGGCTTTTCCATAGCCATGTTCTCTACCACTCTCCACCAGAACATGATGGTTAGATTTCTCTTCCATATCCATATTTTCACCTATGTGGAAACCCAGTGATTAGTTTATTTGGGTAACCATTACGTTTCATACTTTTGTTTTTAATGATTGGTTTTGGTATTCCTTTTTACGATGTGGGTTTATATTAAAGAAACTTTCGAGTAGTAAACCATTTATAACCCCGATGAATTTCGAGGGTGAAATTCATTTTAAGGAGGGTAGAATGTAACACCCCGAGATTTTATGAAAAATATTCTTTTTAATTTCATTAATGTCTTGTGTTGTCTGCTACACTAAAAGGAGCTTGCACAACATGCATCCTTGACTTGTATTTCATTACACACAATCGTGACCTTCCTCGATAGCGTGTGTAGTACGCAATAACGAGTTTCACTAAACAACAATATGCTATTAAAGTATTATTAAAACTAGCCGTTATGAATAGTAATAACCACTTTTTGAAATTTTGTAAATTTTACTTTTCAAAATAGACTTCATTTTTGGATTCGGAATATCAAAATTAGCTTAGGGTGAAATTTTGGTACTTTTCAGATAACTTTCATTTTCTGATGAATAGTGAAAATTACTAAATTTTAATTAAAACAACCTTTTTAATAGAAATAATTAATAGTGATAAATTCTTAATTTGAGTGGTTTTAAAGTATATTGAGAATATATTTTTACAATTTAATACAATGTTGGTTATTGGATGTAATTTCACATTTAAACCAGACATAAACAACTGTCAATCTTTTGATAGTTATTATCTCTTAAGAACACGCTATTTGTTTTGACGACGAGAATTAATTTTTAAATTAATTAATGAAACTGATATGTTTTCAATTTGGTAAAATAGACATAATTTTTTAATTCATAATATCAAATATAGCTTAGGCCTAATTTTTGGTATTTTTCTGGAAACTTTCATTTTTTGATGAATAGTGAAACCACTAAGTGGTAGTTAAAAAAAAATGATTTTTTCATAAAACTTAATTTTACCGATTCTGTGAGTGGAATTTCAAAACTCCGAGAGACACGGTTGATGTCAGTAAGTAAAATGTGGTTCAATGAGATGAAAATAATTTTTGGTAAATAGTAACTTTTTACTTTTTTTTACCACGGTTAAAAGTAAATAGGGTAATTAAGGGTAAAAATGATATTATTATTACCCTAACACATGTCCTAATTCTATTGGATAAGTGTTATTCGACAAAAAAACAACCATAGGAATAAAATATGACCATTTAGGCCCACTTGGATTAGATTATGACATTTATTATTAATTTATTTAAAGAAGGGTTAAAATAGTTAAAATCAAAGTTTAATAAGTATATCATTTTAATATAGGGTTATACATAAGATAAATTCGACTATAAATATTAATTAGAAAGATAAAAAGATTTCCTACATAATTATATTTAATTTTTAATTTTTAGAGTTTAAATAAGTTAATATATTTATGGCACAAAGATGATGCAGTAATTATCTTATTAATGAAATATTGACATAATTGATGTTATAAATACCCAAATAAATATAATTTGAGACTTTTTATGAATTAAACTAATTTTCTAGGTTAATATGAAATGTTATTATTGATTTAATTAACTTTTTTAGATCTAATCGTTCTGTTATAATTTTCAAAAAAATCAATTACTAAATAGTGTCAAAATTGACATAAAATAGTTTTTAAAACAAATATTATATTATTAATTGTTATTTTATTAATAAAAATCTAAGGTTCGGCCAAATTACTTAGATAAGGTTATATATATTAATAATAAACAATTTGGGGTTATTTTGGCATGTTATAGTAAGTTTATTAACCTTATAGTGTAAGAAAACAAGAAGACAAGGTAAGAGTAAAATTATTTAACTTAAAGTTAAATCTAATTGATAAGGTTAAAATAGAAACCTAAACTTGTCCAAATTCTATTGTATGAAGGTATTTCGACCCATCCCCACCTTATACTCGAAATAAATCAATTTTGAGCTATTTAAAACCGGATATGACTTTATAATAAGTTAATATTTTTAGTTTTTCCAAAGGTGCCCCTCTCCTCCCTTATAAAAGGGAACCTCCTCCCTCTCTTCCTCACACCACTTTGAGACTTCAAGCTCGGACAACCCCTGCCAAATTCTCTTCTAAACTTCCCTAGAAACACCCTAGAGGTCCTGGTATTCTTCAAAGACCAATTTTAGTTCCCTAAGAGGAGGTCTCAATGAGGCGCTTCAAAGAAGAGGTAATGTTCGTTACCGATTCTTTTAACTTTATTTCTTCTTACACTTCTTCATCTTTAGTTTTTTCATTATAAAGTAATAAAATCAGTATCACTCATATACTGATATGTTATTATAATTATGAAACAAACCTATTTCACAATTTATCCATCCTACGGAAAACGAAATCACCGCGCGTGCGTACGTACGGAATACCGTCTCCACGCCGTGGTGTAATCTATTTTCCACCACCACCTTACATGGATGGGTATAATGGTGTAAATAATGTATATATATGATTATTTTAAAGTGATATTGATTCTTAAATATTATACATACACTTTAATACAATTCCACGATCATGAGAATGATATCATCGCTCGTGCGTACGTACGGACTACCGTCTCCACGACGCGATGAGATTCATTCTCAATGATTAACCATTCATGAATGATTATAAAGTATATATAATAAGTAATCATGAAATATATGAAATAATAATTATACTGGATTTATGTATATATATATGTATGTCATCTACTTAATTCCATTCAATTCAATAAGGAAACGAAAACCGCGTTCATGCGTACGTACGGCCTACCGTCTCCATGAACGATGTATTTCTTTCCATTTATTGATATATTATATATATGTATATTCTGAATATATATTATATATAAATAATGTTTTACATTCTAGATATAAGTAATCATGATCCAAGTAATCATATGAATAATTACAAGTTAAAATACGAACAACAAATGAGACGATTTTACCCAAAACGCTACTTTAACATGAATTTACAAATGAACGGGTAATATAAAGTCATAAGTGAACCATATATGATATAATAACAATGAATATGATTCTGTAATAAGTCAATAACATTATTTAAATCATTATACAGGGGGTTCAGATACGTACGAAGCATATCAGACCTAAGGTAAGGGATAATTTTGCAAATATCATTTTTATCCGAGATTGCTTATTCGTAAGTATTTACTGGGGTTATTTCAATAATTCATGTCAATGTTTTATAAAGGTGTTTTCATGTATGTTTAAAGTCCTTTTTACCCATTCTTTACTTTTACTACATGGTATGTAAGGAATATTTCTTTTGTTTACATTACGAGGTACTTTTTTGACTTTTCCGACAAAAGTATGATAAGAATGTTTTTTAACGTATACGGCATGAAAGGATTTTTATGGTTTTATAAAGCCTTATTTTCATGAAGCTTACTTCAAAATATTTCATGACTATTTTCAACAAAAACCTTTTCTTCTAAAATTGCATGACATTTTGTGAAAAGAAAATGATTTTGAAGAAAAAGGATATTTTCCTCAAGAATTCATTTAAAGTGTTTTATCAAAACCATTTTCATCTAAGATGACATTATTTCACATGTGTATGTTTCAAGTATAATGTCTCTATGATTTACATGGTTTCACTTCTCTTATTATGAAATGATATCCATTTCTTTTATATGGATTATGTAATGATGGGATGATGTTTATGGAACCCATTTTATTTATTGGGTCATTATGAATGATGTATGTCTATTTTGTGGCACAAGTAATAATGATTTAATTATGAGATGGGTGAGACCTATATCTCCCTCCAATGCATTGGGTAAAGATTTTATATCTCATGAGATATACATGGCTGGAATGGTAGGTTAAACCGGTTCAGTGTTACAGGACTGAAACGAGGAGTGAACTCGATTCAGAAAGGGACTTTGTCCACTAAGATGGCCTTGGCAGCAATGCCTTGGCTAATATGGAAATCATATCATGTGCTTAATAGTTGCCACAATTACATGTTTTATTGCCATGCTATTTTATCATTCTTAATGGTTCGTTATGATCTATGCCTTACGTACTTCCATGTTTTATGTCATTGCTCAAGATTTTGATGTTTAAACATTATGTTCATGTTTTTAAGTTCAAATGTATATAGTATGTTTTATTTTATCCATGCTTACCCTTACTGATCATTTGAGCTCACCCTTTTTATGTTTTCTTTTCCCCAGGATATAAAGAATGGTTTTAGGTAAGAAAAAAAGGGGAAGATCTTTATGGGAGATGTTGAAGATCTTTCACCACGATTAGAAGATTTTATTCCGAGTTTCCAAAGACACTAAACTATTACTGTCCTTGTGTGTCTATTTTTGTTATGTATTAAGTATTCCGCAAAAGTAATGTAATTTCCATGTACGTCAAGCTTTGGGTCTCTACAATTCCTTTGACTCATAAACCACGTGTTCTTGGTTTTGATCTAGATTTAATGGCCTTTAAATCAGTTTCCCCTATAGATTTAGGATCTGGCTTATCTAAATTCAAAATTATCTCTTCCTTTTAACCCTTCCATTTCCTCTTGTTGTGCCGAGAACCTTTCTTCTATAAGGAGTCATGTGCTTGTGCTATAGAAGTCTGTTCAATTTTCCCCTGAAGTCTTTATTTTTACTTGTACTACCACTTATTTTTAACACAAATAAGAATTATTGATCACCAGTTGTTCCATGTAGGTATCCCTTCATCTCTCTATTATTTTTCTATCACACAGGATGGGTGTACTGATATCTTCTTGTGGTTATGGTTGAAACCAATTTAGTAAAGATAATAAGAAGTAATAAATAAGGGACTGGTATTATGATGGTGATGATAACTTTGTTTTACATGTTATTATTGAATCTATGTTGGGAATCGTATGGGTTGTATTATTCTTAAAATTAGGGCTGTTGGTAGTCTCTTTATGGACACTTGTATGGCTTGTGAATACTTGTTGTTTATACTCCATGAATTACCATATGATTATGAAATTGGTTAATCGTATATATTTGGTTAAATAAATGGATTCCCTAGGATCAAAATTGTTTTATAATAACCCCTATTTTATCAAGTAGAATTAAAGAAATAGTGTTTTCTAAATCTGAATAAACCTTTTCTTATTGGTGTGGCTGTGTGTTGTGTGTGGTTCTGTTTGGCCTTGTGTTTATACTGGTAGTGTGGTACTATGGATGGGAGTGTGGTTGTGTGTATGGGTAAGTACATGCAGTGCGATGGAATATCAGGTTGAGAGATTGATTGATTATGTAATGGATGAACTTATCATGTAGTGGGACTGCATCTGGGAAGTGGTTGGGCAGCAGGGCTACAGGACTGGGTTGTGTCATGTTCATGTTTATGGATGTTCTGGGTATGGTTTTTTTGTATAGCGGGTCTACCAAGTGTGGTAGTAATGATGTGTGTTAGGGGTTTTACTTTTTTAGAAGAAGGATAAGGTGGCATGACTTTGAAGAATGATGGTGTTAGTGGTTGAATGAGTGTTCAAGAGAGGAGAGTGTACAATGGTACTATAAGCAGGGTGAGTTTTATTTTACTGAATTTGGTATTTCTTGTGTAGTGGGACTATTGAGGATGGTTTAGGAGGGATTATTTTGAATAAGGATGGTGTTACCTTGAGTGTACCTTTCACCCAGAGTTCCCAGAGGCCATTTTTTGTAAATGGGTGTTAGAATGGATTCTTTTTTCTTGGAACTTCTTTCTTTGTTTAGCTTTGGAATTGGTTGGTAAGGTTACTTCTCCCTATATCATTTGCAGTGTTTGGTAGTTTCTTAGGTAGGTATGGAATAAATAAATGAATTAATTGATACACCAGAATGACAATTTGTTAAATTAACTGGTTGGGGGTTTGTTTCGAGTTGTGGGTTGTAGTGAAGAGGCATTCATTTATCGACTTATGAATGTGATCATCGTTCAAGGTGGTATGTGAATTTAGAGTTGGTAGTAGGGGAAGTTTGTTTGGGATAGTTGTTGTTTTGAAAACCCAAAGTTTGGGATGAGTGTTTGGTACCTATATATATACACACACACACACATGTAGTTCATTATGATTTCTATACGCACCTCACCTGTGTTGAGAACTACGTTTAAAACACCCCCATTGTTATGGGGGAGGGTTTCCTTTCACAACATCCTGATGGGACTATGAATGGTTGGTTATTGTCTCTTCTATGCTCCCTATTCTAGGAATTGATAGCCTTAGACTCTTCGGGTATGTTTTGGTGTGGTTGTGAGGTCCGGGTTTCTACGGGCGAGGTGTTCTTCCTAGGTGTCTTCGGGATGAGTTCTATGGTGATTCCCAGGTGCCTTCAGGTTGGGGTTGTGGCTTGGGGATTGGGTGATTTTGGGAAAGATGTGATGTTGTATGTGGCCCAGGTGTGTGCAGGAAGGTTGTGATAGTGGGTCTTATCGAAGAGCGTGGTAGCATTAGGATGTTCGCCGTTAGGGATGAGCAGTTAACCAGTGAGAAGTGGTGCAAGGTACCCAAATATCGATTTACTTACTAATTTAATTTACTTACCTTTCATTATTTGGTTATTTTGACTTGGTGTGGTTGGGGTGGATAATATACCTTGTTAGGTATTTTTGAGTTTCTGCTATTTTCTCAGAGGGGCATTAGTATGCTTCTCCCACTTATGTATGGGTGATTTGGTTTTTCCCTACTGAATATACTTGTATTCTCACCCTAAGTATATAAAACCGTTTTTAGGTTTACATGGAGATTATGTGGACCATGATGGACCTTACTTTCTCAGACATTGGGTATGATTGATGTGAAACTGCTTAGTTTTATTTTGGTACTTTGGAGTTTTCCTTGTATTTATAGTAGTTTAATTTTAAACATGCATGTGGTATAGATTTTGGTTTCTTTATATATATGTATCGTGGAGTTTTTTGAGTTTGATACATATTATCTCCAGATATTGGTTACTATAAAAGGGTAATACCTCCCATTTTTGTGAAATTTCTAAACGCTTGGTGCTAGTCGCCACCCCGGGGCCTATTAGAGGCGGGACTCATGGGTTGTTATCTCTAATTCATCTTGAGAAAGGAAGGTCTCAGAATATTTTTTTCCCTTACCTCATCTTGAAGAAGGTGGATCGTGACAGAATGGTATCATAGGCTGATGGTTGAGAGATATGATGAAGTTTGGAGTTAGGCAGAATGAGGATTGCATGTGTTGGTAGGGAAACAATGTTAGGTGATCATGGTATGTGACATAGGCCAGAAAAGACTGTCTAGGACACAAGATTTTAGGGCCTCCTTTGATCCGATGCAAGGACTCTAATCTTACCTAATGACTAAGTGAGGATACACTGATTTTGGGTTAGAGACCCTAGGGAAGGTACATGCATCATGCTGACTTGTGTTCTTATTTGTTTTTGGAGTTTTCAGGAAATTAAAATAAACAATTAGTTAAAATGAATCCTAAATAAATTCTATACTACTATGGATTAGGAATCCCTTATTTACCTTTTAGCTATGGAACCCGGTCATCTTCCATGAGTGGGTTAGGCAGTGGAGGCTCAGTAGGAAAATCTAGCTGATCAGCGGAGGGTTGATCTAGAGGAGGAGAACAATTAGTGGAAGAAGACCCTTCATGCTTTCCAACAGTAGTCTCTGGGAAAGTACAAGGGCAGTGTCTCGTACACAGAGATAGAGGGTTGGATTGAGGAGCTGGTGATCACTTTCATCTTGATCTAGCCTCTAATAGAGTACTGGGTTCCCCTAGTAGTGATCCAAATGAGGGGAACAACACATCAGTGGTGGATTCTTTACCTCAAGGATAGGAAATAGACCGATGTTTTGTGGGATGAATTTGAGAAGGAGCTCCGGGAATAATTCCTTTCTTCTACGATGAAGTTTGAGAAGAAATAAGAACTAATCTCCCTCCAGTAGAGGAGTATGTCAGTGAGGGAGTTGGGGATCAAGTTCAAGGAACTCTTTTTCTTTGCTCTGGATCTCTTTTCGGATGAGGAGTCTCAGGTGAGACACTTAGAGGAGGCACTCTATCCTTCCCTCCAGTATGCGGTTACTCCCTTCACCCTATCGACATACTTAGAGGTTCAGAAGAAGGATAAGGTAGTGTAAAGGATGAACTCACGAGGAGGTATACCATTAGAGTGGAACTAGTAGGGTTATGAGAAGGGGAAATATATTAGCGGAAGGTCTCTATCATCAGGACCTTCTAGGTTTCGGCCGACGGGGTGCCGACCCTACCAGTTTCAGTTATGACCTTCAGGTCCTTTTCCTTTTCCCATAGGCTTGGGACTAAGGTGTTTCACTTGTGGTGGTTGAAGGCACCTTCAGAGTAAGTTCCCAGCTTGAGCTTAGTATGGTGGAGGTGGACTTGTCCAACACCCACCTTATCATTAGTTTCCAGCCATACCGTTTTAGAAATAGGGATAATAGGCTCCTACTCCACCAAGGGGAGATAGAGCAAGCAAAGGCTGACGTAAGGGAATTCCATAGGGACCTTGAACCAAGAATGGTTGGAAAGGTAGCTGACAATAGAGGGGTAGAGGAGTTGGGTGTGATTATTTTCACACCTCATAAGCAGTAGTTTTAGCTGGGCCGGAGATCGTTCAAGGTATGATAAGTTTGTTTAATACTCTTGTTGTTGCCTTTTTTGATTTAGGAGCTTTGAACTCCTCTATTTCACCTAGTCTAGCCTATGCTATGGGGATTGACATTGAGAGACTTTTTGGGCCCCTGGTGTTGATTACACCAGTCCGAGGTCATACCGACTTGTTTGATGTTTTCCAGGGATGTAGACTGATGTTGGAGCCACATCATTCCAGGGGGGATCTCTTTCTAATATAGATGCATCTATACGATGTTATCATTGGCATTGAATGGTTATACTCTATGAATGATATTATTGATTGATTCCTAAGAAGAGTTTTGTTTTCAAACGCGGGTGGCCAACATGTGGATTTCTTTGGCGAGAAGAGTTGTCTAATGGGAAGTCAGCATGTGGGGAATTTTCTTTCCCTGTTGGCCGAGATGCCAGTGGAATCAGTGGATGATGAGACGGTGGAGGTCTCAAGATTTTTCAGGGAGTTCTTTAATATTTTCCCCCAGGAGGTTGTGACTCTACCCTCTCTATGTGATGTTGAGTTCAAGATAGACTTACAACCTGGTGTTAGTCTGATTTCGATGGATCCTTATTGGATAGTGCCTTATGATCTATGAGATTTGTGGATCCAAATTGATGATCTGATGAAGAATGGATTTATCTAGCCTAGCGTGTCACTGTGGGGTTCTTTGGTCTTTTTTAGGAAGAAGGAAGATGGTGGTCTGAGGCTGTGTATAGACTACCAGAGGTTGAATTAGGTAATAGTCAAGAACTATTACCCTCTCCCAAGGATAAATGATATTTTCAACCAGCTGAGGGGATACAGTTGGTTTTCTAAGATAGATCTATGGTTTGGGTATCACCAGTTGAGGGTGAAGGATGGTGACATTCTGAAGACTGCTTTCAGGTGCAGGTATGGGAACTTTGAGTTTGTGGTTATTCAATTCAGTGTTATGAATGCACCAACCATGTTCATGGGGTTTATGAACTTCGTCTTTCGTGAGTTCCTAGACCAGTTTGTCATCATATTCATCGATGACATCTTGATTTACTCAAAGTCATAGGAGGAGCATACTAAGAATCTCATGACTATCCTAGAGGCCCTTGGACACCACCATATATATATAAAGCTGTCCAAGTGAAAGTTTTGGAAATGGGAGGTCCACTTACTTGGACATTTGGTGTCTTGGAAGGGTGTATCAGTGGACCCGTTGAAGGTCTAGGAAGTTGTTTCTTGGGAAACACCTAAGAATGTGGAATAGGTTTGTAGTTTTCATGGTCTAGAAGGATATTAATGAATATTTATACATGATTTCTCCTGATTAGTAGCTTTGTTGATGGATCTTACTAGAAAAGGGAATGCTTTTGTGTGGAGTGAGCAGTGCTAGACAATGTTCGGCTATCTGAAGGGGGAGTTGGTCAGTGCCCTAGTGCACAGGTTTCCAGAGGAGGGTGTGGTGTTTGATGTGTTTTTTGATTCTTCCCATTTAGTCTTGAGATGTGTGATGATGCAACAATGAAGAGTGATATCTTATGGGTCCATTTAGTTACATCCCCATGAACTTAACTATGCCACCCATGACCTAGAGTTAGTAGTGATTATGTTCATTCTAAAGTTGTGGAGGCATTACCTCATTGGGGAGCACATTGTGGTGTTCAAATATCATAAGATCTTGAGGTAAATATTTTATTAGTGATATCTAAACTTGATACAGTGGAGGTGGATAGAGTTTCTCTAGGATTACAATTTTGAGATCTCCTACACCTCAGGAAATGGGAATGTTGTGGACAATTATTTGAGTAGGAAGTTGCAGAGGGAAGTGGTTCAGGAATCTGCAGATGCTTGGAAGGAAATGGAGGAGTTGGATGCCTTGCACTTAGATGCAGGAATGGATGGTGGTAGAGACTGTCTGTTTCAAATGATGGTGAAGTCATCTCTAAGGCAGCAGGTGGAGGAGTCTCAGTGGGTAGACTCATAGGTAGAGGTAATTCATGACCTTATTGACTAAGGTGATTCCCCAGAGGGAAGATAAGAGGATTTTCATAATCGGATATTGTTCTGTTAGAATCTATTTGTTCTAGTGGTGACGAATGAGAGAGTTCTCCATGAGTTTCATAGCTCACCCCTATTGATACACCCGTGAGTTTCCAAGATGTACTATGGATTGAGGGAATAGTTCTGGTGGCTCGGGATGAAGTGGTCAGTGGAGGAGTTTGTGGTAAGGTTCCTAGTATGTCAACAGGTGAAGGGTGAGCACTTCTTTCCCAATGGTTTTTTTTAGACATTAGATGTCACCAAGTGGAAGTGGGATGACATCTTGATGGATTTCTTCATATGACTACCTAGGGATCAGGGTGGCTGTGATGCAATTTGGGTAGTGGTGGATTAGTGGATGAAATCAGCTCACTTCTTAGCAATCAAGGAGTCAAGCATAGTGGATGACTTAGCATATAGGTATATGTATGAGGTGGTGTGGATTCATAGAGTTTTCATATCCATCATCTCAAATCGGGATATTCATTTTACCTCGCGAGTCTAGAGGGGATTATAACATGCTTTTGTCACTCAGTTACGCCTCAAAACTACTTTCAAACCTCAATTAAATGGGTAGACAGAGAGGACCATATAGACATTGGAGGACATGTTATGGGCATATGTTTTGGACTTTAGTGTGACTTGGGTGAGACATTTTTTTTGGTAGAGTTTTATTAGAATAATAGCTATCTCTCTTACATTTGTATGACTTCGTTTGAGGCTTTATATGGAAGTTCCTGTCATTCACCTTTATGCTGGACATAAGTTGGGGAGGTAGATATTCTTGGTCCAGACGTGGTGCAGACTACAACTGAGAAGGTGCAGCTTGTCCATGAGAGGATGAAGGCAGCACATGACCAACATAAGTTGTATACCAATTGAAAGAGAAGGCCCTTGGAGTTCAAGGTTGGAGACCAAGTGTTTTTGAATATTTCCCCTAGACGTGGGAAACAGAGGTTCGATAGAGGGAGTAAGATTTCTCCTAGGTTCATTAAACCCGTCGAGGTGTTGGGACGAGTTGGTAAGGTGGCACACCAGTTGGCATTTCCACCATAGTTGAGAATGATCCATGACATCTTTCATGTCTCCCAGCTTTGTCGGTATCTTCATGATGACTCCCATGTCATTGACTGGGGAGAGTTGGATATCAAGGGCGACACAACATTCATGGAGTGACCAGGGGATATTTAGGATCATTAGGAGAAGGTGCTTCATGGATGGACCATTCCCTTGGTTCATGTGTTGTGGAGTCATGGTTTCCTAGAGGAGAGTACTTGGGAAAGGGAGACGCAGATGTGTGCCCAGTACTCGAAGTTGTTTTGAATTTTGCTTATTTTTTTTCTTTGTGATGTATTGCTTGAACCTTTTTTACTATGAGATGAGTTGTTTCCTTATTCTGTAATGTGTGATAAAGTCATTATCATGGGGAGGGGAGGACCCAATCCTAGTCAAGACACATTAATTGAGATGTGATTAAACCCATGTGGGTGATTTAGTGTCGCCCATAGCAGATAATATGTTGACATGGAGGAAGGAATTCCCTAATTCATGTGTCTGGACAATTGGTGCTTGTGTGGGGTATCTTGTGGATGGTTGGGTTAGTAGATGTGGTAGGAGGTGTTCTTGAATGTTGAGGTTTCACTCCATCCTTTGAACAACATTAGGTGGTTTATCCTTAAGAGGTATCTTACGGGGTGGTTGTTCGGACTCCTATTTCTTATGGGTTTGGTTTTGAATTAT
Organism: Viscum album; assembly: GCA_963277665.1. Taxonomy (NCBI): domain Eukaryota; kingdom Viridiplantae; phylum Streptophyta; class Magnoliopsida; order Santalales; family Viscaceae; genus Viscum; species Viscum album. Next base: position 1,221,357,109 of record OY728148.1, on the reverse strand, counting down.
TAAGGGGAGAATAGTTTAAGAGGTATCTAATGTAATAGCCCATACCTATTTGGTTCATTACTATGTCAAAATACAGTGTTTGGGGTGTTCTAGGAGGCAATAGTAGCTTATTTTAAGAGTTTTTCAAATTTTAATAGTTTTTACTTCAATGAGTTGGGTGTCAGTGAGTCGCATCGGTAGATCAGTGTCGGTAGGTTGGTGTTAGTATCTCATGTTGGTAGCTCAACGTTAGTAACTCAGGGCGTTGGTGAATCAGGGTATCGGTAGGTTGAGGCATTGGTAGGATGAGGTGTTGGTAGGATGGGCGTCAGTGAGTGGCATCAGTGACTCATGTCAGTGACTCGCATTGGTGAGTCAAGCATTGGTGACTCACTATCAGTGACTCACCCAACGGTGAGTCATTCCCAGTTTCTCCTAGTTTTTCTAGTTTTTCCCCTTTGACATATCCTTTGACATTAAATGAGTTAAATGTCTTATTTGATGAGTTTTTGGGCTATTTAAAATGGTATTTTTATCTAAAAAATATTAATTTTTCTTTGACTACTAAACTACGTGGTCTTAGTCATGATACTTTAAAGAAATTTAAAACAATTTACCCTGTAGATTTAGGATTTGGCCTTTCTAAAGCCCAAATCCTCTCTTCCTTCGAACCCTTCCATTTTATCTTGGTGCTCTGAGAACCTTTCATCCACAAGGAGTCATGCACCTGTGATATAGCAGTCTATTTAGTTTTCCCTTAGAATATTTCTAGCTACTCGTGCAACCCCTTGTTTTTGACTCAAGGAAGAATTGTTGATCATTGGTTGTTCCAAGTAGGGATCCCTTCATCTCTCTTTTATTTATGTATCATGTGGGGTGGGTGTACTGATATATTCTTATGGTTATGGTTGAAACCAATTTAACAAAGATAATAAAAAGTAATAAATAAGGGGTTGGGAGTATGATGGTGATGATCACTTTGTTTTATATGTTATTCTTGAATCCATGTTGTGAATCTTATAGGTTGTATTATTATGAAAATCATGGCTATTGGTGGTCTTTGTTTTCACACTTGTATGGCTTGTGAATACTTATTTTTGATACTTTGTGAATGACCGTATGATTGTGAAATTGATTAACCACATATGTTTGGTTAAATAGATGGATACCCCAGGATTTAACTTCTTCTATGATAACCCCTATTTTATCTGGTGGAATTAAAGAATGAGTGTTTTCTAAATCTGAATAAACATTGCCTTGTTGGCGTGGCTGTGTGCTGTGTGTGGTTCTATTCGGCCTTATGTCTATGCTGGTAGTGTGATGCTATGGTTGAGAGTGTGATTGTGTGTATGGGGAAGTACGGGTGGTGTGATGGAATCTCATATTGAGATATTGATTGATTGTGGAATGGATTAACTGGTTATGTAGTGGGACTGTATCTGGGAAGTGGTTGGGCAGCAAGGCTTCATGACTGGGTTGTGTCATGTTCATGTTTATGGGTGTGATTGGTGTGGTGTTGTTGTACAGTGGGGACACAAAGTGTGGTAGTAATGAGGTGTGTTGAGGGTTTTAATTGTTGAGAGGAAGGATAGGGTGACATGACTTTGAAGAATAATGGTGGCAGTGGTTGAACATGTGTTTAATAGAGGGGAATGTGCAGTGGGACTACAAGCAGGGTGAGTTTTTTTTTGCTGTATGTGGTGATTATCATGTAGAAAGGATACTGAGAATGGTTTAGGAGGGATTATTTTGAAGAAGGATGGTATTAACTTGAGTGTACCATTTTCCCAGAGTTTCTAGAGGCTGTTTTTTTATGAATGGGTGTTAGAAAGGATTCTTTTACCTTGGATCTTCTTTCCTTGTTTGGATTTGGTAATGGTTGGTATGGTTGCTGCATCCATTAATGTTTTCAGTGTTTGGTAGTTTCTCAGGGAGGGATAGAATAAATAAATTAATTAATTGATACTACAGAATGACAACTGGTTAAATGAACTGGCTGGGGGTATGTTTTGAGTTGTGGCTTGTAGTGAAGCTGCGTTCATTTATTGACTTGTGGAAGTGATTGACGTTCATGGTGGTATGCACATTTAGAGGTGGCAGCAAGGGAAGTTTGTTGTTTTAAAAACCCATAGGTTGGGATGAGTGTTTGGTACCTATATATATACATGTAGTTTGTTGTGATTTCTATACGCACCCCACCCATGTTGATCACTATGTGTCGAACAACCCCATTGTTATGGGGGAGGGTTTTCTTTCCCAACATCCTGGTGGGAGGATGGATGACTGGTTATTTTCTATTCTATTCTCCCTCTTCTGGGAATTGGTATCCCTTGAATCATCGAATAGGTTGTGATGTGGTTGTGAGGCCTAGATGTCTGCGGGTGAGGTGTGATTCCCATGGTGTCTTTAGGACAAGTTGTGTGGTGATTCCCAGGTGTCTTTGGGATGGGGTTGTGGTTTGTAGACTAGGTGTTTATGGGAGAGATGCGATGTGGTATGTGGACCAAGTTTTTGCGAGCAGGTTGTGACAATGGGTCTTGTGGAAGAGTATGGTAGTGTCAGGACATTCACTGATAGAGATGAGAAGTTAACCATTGGGAAGTTGTGTGGGGTACCCAAATATCGATTTGATTGCTACTTTACTTTACTTGACTTGCGTTATTTGGTGAGCATGACTTGGTGTGGTTGGGGTGGATAGTATACCTTGTTAGTTTCTTTTGAGTCTCTGCTATATTCTCACAGGGGAATTAATATGCTTCTCCCACTTGTACACGAGTGAATTTGGTTTTTCCTTACTGAGCATACTTGTATTCTTAGCCTACATATATAGAACTATTTTCAGGTTTCTAGGGATATTATGTAGACCGTGATGGACCTTACTATCTCGGATGTTGGGGATAGTTGTTGTGTCGCTGCTTAGTTTTATTTTGGAACTTACTTTGTAGTTTTCCTTGTATTTCTAGTAGTTTTATTTTTAACATGCATGTGGGATGGATTTTGGTTTCTTTATATATATGTGTCTTGAAGTTGTTTTAGGTTGATATATCTTATCTCCTAATCTTGGTTACTATAAAAAGGGTAATTCCTCTAATTTTTGTGATATTTCTAAACCCTTGGTGCTGGTCGCCATCCCAGGGCCTATTGGAGGTGGGACTCGAGGGTCATTATCTCTCATTCTTCTTAAGAAAGGAAGGTCTCAGAATATTTCTGTCCCATCCCTCATCTTAAATAATTCAGATCATGACATATATAACCCAACAATAATAATAAAAAAACTTGAACATAATACAATAAACAAAGGGAATAATAAACTCCATCATCAGGGCTCCACGATCACTAAATCATCCAACTAATCATCAAAGATGCAACTCCCCTTACTATGTTGAATATCCTTGAAGTATTACCATCACCACAATCACAATCAAAACTATCAACATACTTCAATATCCTCAAGAAAAGAATATATTCATGTCATCTCCAACTTGTCAACTCAGTGGTTCTCCCACTCATACTGATATTGAGCTAGTAGGATCAACTCCTCGATAATAACATAGATGAGAGTATTAATCTACACCAAGAACATATCATCAACCATCATTCCATACATCTACAACCACACCAACACATCTCCACATATCCACATACGAATCATCACACATACACAACCATATCACTACAATCACCACAATTCCACCACTTCCCAACCATTTATTGATAGGGCAACATAAACAAAGAGTACATGAACCTCATACCATTCTCTTTCTATGTAAAAACCCCCAAAAAACTATCCTATTATCTATAGTAAGGTATCTTGAACATATAGAGAATAATCCTCATTACCTTCCCCTTCTATGAATGACCCCAACCATGTATCTTTGTTATTTCCATTCAAAAAAATCTTATGAGTTTTTCCCACATATAACCTCAAGAAATTACATCATGTGTGCATATTCTAACATCAATCCATTATAGCCCATATGAATTCCACCGAATTATCTACCCTTCAATATATATCTTCCCCATAACCATGTCTACAATAATATAGAAATAAAATAGTATTTTCACATCAAAAACATATTCCAAAAAATCATAACATCTTAAAATAGGACAAACATGCCTCATTAAGTTCTACAATCCAATAAAATATTCATTCCACACTTTAATCATAACATATACCATTTCAAGACATGAAAACCTCCTTAATAACATTAATTAACCATATTAAAACTTCTAATCATTATTTTTTTTAATAGCCCACCATTATTCATTTTCAACCTTTCCCATTTTAATCAATAACATATTCTATTTCCAATTCCATACCATATAATTTATTTTCTCAACCCTGATACCATTCTATCATAAACCCATAAAATAGTTCATCAAAAACTTAGGAAGAAAATAATAAAACAACACCCCAGAAACATAAAAATTTTAATTAATAATTCCATATTTCAACTCTCAATTTATGAAAAATGAGCATAATAACAATCACAATATTTAACATTAACAAATTCATCAATATAGATTCTAAGTTTTGATTTCCAGAATTTTTTTCCACATTACCTTATTTAATTAATTAATCAATTATAAGGGTTTCATAGTTTCTAATGAAAACAAAAACAAGAATCCATAAAAATAAACATCCATTATAGAGATCAATACATTACAATAATATGAAAATCACAAGGCACACCCAACTCCCACTACACAGTTCATCATATCTGCTAAATCCAAATCTTCTTAGAGGTTAAGTTTTCCATATGTTCTCCCACTTCCCATAAATAAAAAAACCCAATGAAATCACAATAGAATACTTGGTATAAAATGAAATAAGCATATTCAAGAATATTAATTTCAAAACATATAAGATAAGTCTTGAGAGAACTTCAAAAACTGCTATTCAAAGATAATGAGGAGATAAGATTCCTAAAAATATAGAGCCACACCAAATAGGGATGAAAAACCTAGGAAAAACCACCCATCTTCAACCTATAGTAATAAATCACCCAAACTAGTCATTCCCACAACTAAAACTCTCTCCGGATGAAGAGTGATAGGGGAACCAGGAAGAAAACTAAGGAGGGAAGTGAGGGAACACACATATGATCACAAAAAATAAAGATATTTAAACCAAGTATAAAATCTATTGAAAGGGGTTTTAAAGACCCATTTAAGACACAAATTTTCAATTCAAGAGTCAGGGAAAAAATGGAAGAAATATTGGGTTCAAAGGGTATGAGAATTTATAGGTAGGATTAGAATTAAAAGACCACGATGCAACACCCTATATCACATAGTGATTGCCTAACATAGAGAAAAACCACAGTGAAATGAAAGATACCATGATGTATTAAACTTGGTCAAGGCCATGTCAGAGATCAATGACGTTGTTAACAATGAGATCCTTTAAACATAGAAAATATGCCACAATATAAGGGAACCACCTGCTGCATGGATCTACTCCTAAATAAAGACCACACCATAACCCAATATACATGATGAAAAAACCTTCAAATCGATAGAACCAATAAAAATCACCTTCTTATGAATCCATACTATACCCTACCCCCCACTACAATGATATCCATTCAGAAAGAACCACCAAATCCTCTCCTCTCGAGCCTTCATGATGCAACTATTCATGCATGTTGTAGTCTCATCCCCTAATTAAAATCCATAGTGAAACACACACCTACATTCTGTAATACTACCCTATATAGAACAAAATAACCCTCTATACTAAAACACTGCTCTATAGATAAAATTTAAGCTTAATTCCCCTCCCTCCTTGGAACATTATCATGATACCTCCAACACCTAAAACACACAATGTTATAGGCTCAAAAGGTCTTGAACATTACATCACAATACATAAATAAAACATATTAAAATGTAATGTAACACTAAGAACGTGTTTGTTTGGTTTTGAGTATGTGATGTGCATTTTGAACTACAATTTCACTTTTAAACTAAGAAAATACACTTTTAGTCATACTAGTCATACTGCATAACAAAATTACATTTGGTTAATTCTTATACATCAAAAATAAATTATCAACGATTTTCCTAATGTATCATGTTTTCTTAGTTTTGAGTATATTACATATGTTTTGAACTAAAATAACATTTTTAAATTAGAAACATTTACTTTTAGTCATACCAGCCACACCACATGTTAGATTGATTTGTAGTTAATTACTACATATCAAAAATTAATCATCAATAATTTTACTAGAATTCCATGATGATTTGAGCGTGCTTTCTTTGTATTGACAATATAACACATGTTTTGAACTAAAATATCAATTTTAAATTTAAAACACACAATTTTAATCATAATGGTCATAATATTTTTCATATTTATGTGAATTTAATTCCAAAAATTTAAAATTAAAAAAAAAATCATTTTCATATTATATCATGGAAATCTAAGTACGATTGATCAATTTTGTCTATGTGACACCAATTTTGAACTAAAATTTCACTTTTAAATTAATATAACACACTTTCAATCATATTAGATACATCACATGTAATATTGACATGTGTTTAATTTAAATATATTCAAAATGAACCATTTATCATTTTTCTAAATTATAATGGCAATCAAAGCATGTTTTCTCAGCTTTGACTACGTGAAAAACATTTTGAACTAAAATTTCACTTTTAAATTAAAAACACACACTTTCAATTTTACTGGACTCACCATGTATTATATTGAAATTTAGTTAATTAATACATTCCATAAATAAATAAAAAATTATTTTAATAATGTATCATGACAATTAGAGCATGTTTGATCATTTTTGATTTTATGAGGCATGTTTTGAACTAAAATATCATTTTAAATTGAAAACATGCAATTTTAGTCATACCAACCACTGATAGAAACAATATTAACACGATTTTAATATGTATTTAAATGATTTAAACCCCCAAAATTTAAAAATTTGATATGAATTTCATTTTTTTGGATTTTAGGGATGTTTTGATGTTAAAATTAAAAAAATACTCAATTATAGAATTTTAACTCTTTTTAATCATTTCTGTATTTTAATAATAAAGTCTTAAATAGTGATCTAAATTGAATAATCATTTTTTTAGGATTCCTATGGTCATGGGATATAAATTTTTCAACTCATCCAAGTGTTTATTTGAAATTATTGAGGCCCAAATAAATCAGTCAAAGTGAAATTTTTTTTGGCCGACATAATTGACCCCACCTTATTAAATGATCCATAACTACAACCACATGCATCCAAATGAGTTCATTCAAGTTGGGGAGAATATAGGAATCAAGTATTATATTCATGTTAATTTTAATGGGAAAATTATCTCATTAATATAGTCCATGAATGAGTTAATGTGAAGGAATATGAAGGGTCACTAAGGCCAAAAAAGTTATCTTCTGTAATTAATTAATATATTTTCACCAAATGACCAAAATAATTAAAATTTGGAGGGTAAATAGAGAATTAATTTTCAAATAACTATCAATAAGTCACTAAGTTGATATTCATCCTAGATTAAGGATAAAATTGAGCATACTTAGGGCGGAAAGAAACCAAACAGAAGATTTCTAGCCCTCCTTGTATTTATGTTTTCATCTCCTTATATTTTCAAGGGGTTGACTTGAGAGAGAAATGGGAAGTATGAGATAAAAATTGATGATAATTATATAAATTCATGATATAAAGGAGAATATGTGGGATACTCAAATGTTGTGAGGCCAAGCACTAAATGGTCATGGACAGCAACAACCGACATACACTCTCTTCTGAGTTTTGATCTTAATATGTAATATCTTTTGAGTCTATATTGAACTTATATTTTTTAATGAAAGCGTTTTTTTCTTGATTGAATAAATTTTTAAAAGGTTTTTTAGATTATTTTTCAATGTATGAAGTAAAATCATTTATTTAACTATTTAAATTTATTTGGTGAGGTATTTCTGTTGAGCATAGTGATTGCAATTAGGTTTCATTTATTAGAGGTTTTCAAGTAATTTAATCACCTCTATAGAGGTAAAAAATCATATTGGGGTCTTGATATGATATATATGTAAACTAGGGTGTTAAACTAGAGGTCTTTGGTAGGGTATTGAAAAATTAAATTGGGAAATATTTTTAAACAAGGAAGAGGGGAGTGTTCGAGAGGTTTATGCTTGTCCACAACTACTATTTTAATTATCATTTAAAACCCCTTTAATTTCCTATCAATTTTATATCTTTACCTTTAATTTTATTTAATTTTAGTTTATATTTATTTTTTTATTATATATTTTAATCAAATCCCCAAATATTTCTTCTTTTAAAAACAAACAAAACAAAAGTGATATTTTTTCAACTCAAATTATAACCTCCTCGAGATAAAATCATGGTATTGCTATATTGATTTTATCTAGGGGATAAATTTATTGATTGAGGTTTTCACAATAAAAAAACCTCTATATCAACTGGGTTTGTTTCCATGGTGGTTTCTTGAGTTTTATTTTTAAAATTGTTTTTGTATGACTTGAAATTATGACCCGAACCTATTACCAATTAATTATAAAATTGATAGAATATATCACTATAGGGATAGAGATATTATAAATAACACTATCCCAAGTTTTTAATCTTCAATGGACACAATTATAAGGGATTTAGTTGAACCTAAAATTCAAATGTCTAACAATAGAACCCGATAAATTAGCTTCATCCAATGATGAAAATCAATAAAATCGTATGGAATATCCCAATGCACCTTCTACATTTGAAATTAAATCAAGATTAATTTATGAATTATGAAAATTCAATGGGTTTCTAGGTTAATATCTATATAAATGCATTCAATAATTCAATTGACTTTGTGTTAGTATGAAACATCAAGGTGTTGATGCAAATCAAATGAAATTGAGGTCATTTCCATTTTCTTTAGGATGAGTTTCCAAAGAATTATTTTTCTATTAATATTCAAATTTGATTAGAGATTGGAATTAATTTTAAAAACTCAAGGTGAAACATTTCTTGAGTAAATGTAATGGTTTAAAAGTCTATGTTTTAGTTTTTCCCACCATCAAATTAGTAACCAACTATTGATTTATTAATTTTATGAAGGATTGTGTCTCATAGATAGAAGCATGATTTATGTTTCCATAGTATGGTATTTAGTTGAAAAAAACCCAGATGCTACACGTAATTTAATTGAAATCATGTCCCAAAAAAATCAAATATTTTGAAGAAGAGGACTTCTTATTGTGAAATCTACCCTATAATTACCCACTTCTAGTTATAGAAATAACATGACTGTGAGTGAAATTTATAATATTACCACCATGGTGAGGTTGATTATGTCGTCCAACAACCCACCAACCCCACCCAAACCTGAATAAACTCTTCAAATACAAGTCCATTGTGGAATTTTTTCGTCTATTGAACATTTTAGTGATCAATTCCCACAAATGGAAGAGCCTTTTGAGAATTTAAATGTTGTTTTTTCTAAAAATCCCATTCAATCAAACCAATAGAGACCTTTTGAAACCAAACAAAATTTTAATCAGGGCTATAATAACCACTCCAATTATATATTTCAATAGCATGAACAACCAAAAAATTTCTTCCAAGGTCAATCAAGTAATTCTCAACCTTTATATTTTAATGAGGAAGCCAAAGATCATTCTAGAAAAACCATTCAACCTACTCCTCCCACTCAAAATCCAAAGAGTAACCATGAGGAAGTAATGAATCTGCAACAAGAATCCATGAGACTAAAAAATGAAGAATCAAAAAATACAATAGAACATGATGAGTACCTCTATGAATCAAATTGGTCAACTCGCCTCTAATCTTAGTTGCATGAAATAGGAAAATCGTGGAGGTTTACCCTCACAAGCCCAAATTAATATGAGAGACAAAGGGAAAGAAAATGTGAGTGCTATTGAACTTAGGAGTGGAACAATATTTAATAACCCTCAAATTGAGAAAATAAAACCTACTATTGAAATTATTATTGAGAACCCCACTACTGATGAAAATACTAGAAATTATAAATATTCGTTTAATGTGAGAAAAAAGTCAAGAGAATAAATTTTGTTTGAAAGAATAAACAAGGATTGTAAGAGGATGTCTTGACCTTATGTTTCTCAAATTAGTGCTCAAAATAGTCTAGAAAAATTCAAACCACAACTTCTTTATCCTAGGATTGAACCACCAATGAAGTCAAGTACTGAACAAGAGTTTGATAAGGAGGTTCTGGAAACTTTTAAGAAAGTTCAAGAAAACATACCTTTAATTGATATTTTCAAAAAAATTACCAGGTATGCTAAGTTTCTAAAAGAGATGTTTACCCATAAGAGAAAATTCATGGGTGGTGAAAAGTCAACTTAGGGAGGAAAGTTTCATCAATGATTCACCATTATTTTCATATCAAATATAAATAACCAAGAACCTTTATCACTCCCTAAACCATTGTTCAATGAGAATTCAAGGACTTCATGCTTGATTTTGGAGATTCCATCAATGTTATGACACATTCTATTTACTTATATATTCATATTTGAGAACTAAAAACCCATGGAATTATCATTCAACTTTCCAACCGAAGTACCACTAAGCCTACTAGGGTTATAGAGGATGTTCTTGTTCAGCTGAGAGACATGATTTTTCTTGTGTATTTCTAGGTCTTGGATATAGAAGATGATCAGTTTAGTACCCATGAACCTCTCATTATAAATAGTTCCTTCTTCAAAACTAATAAACAATTCATTAATGTTCACAAAGGAACCATTTCACTTGAATTTGGAGGAGATGTTGTTTACTTTAATATTTTTTGTCTATAAAACTCCCAATTGAGGAACATTTATCCCCTTAGGTGAACATGGTTGATTGGTACTCTACTGGAATTTATGAGTGTGGAATATCTAGTTTTGGAAATGATGTGACCAATTTAAAAATAGTTGTTGATATTCTCGAAGTTTATCTAAAAAAAATTATTTCTAACATACTGAATAAAGAAATTTTTTTATGAAACAGATATTGAGAACCTAGAGAGTGATTGTAGAGACTCGAAGCCTGATGTACATTGACATTACATTACATTTGCGGAATACTTAGTACATAACAAAAACACACACACAAGGATCGTAATAGTTTAGTGTCTTTGGAAACTCAGAATATAATCTTCTAATCCTGGTGAAAGATCTTTAACATCTCCCATAAAGATCTTCCTTTTTTTTATACCTAAAACCTTTATTTATATCCTGGGGAAAATAAAACATAAAAGGGTGAGCTCAAATGCTCAGTAAGGGTAAACAAAAGAAATATCAATCACATCATATACATAAGCACATAACTTTTGGAAATCTTAACCTGTAAAAGAGATCATAATTTCATAACCTAGGATAACTCATGGAAGTGAAATGTAATCACAATAACCATAACATAAAACATGAAACTTTGTGGAATACACACATAATCATAGAGAATCATTTCTTGTTAGTCAAGACTCATTGCCAAGACTATCTTAGTGGACAAATTCCCTTTCTGAACCGAGTCACCCTCGTTTCAGTCCTGTTTCACTGAACCGGTATAACCTACCGTTCCAGCCATGTCTATCTCATGAGATATAAAATATTTACCCAATTCATTGGAGGGAGATATAGGTCCCACCCATCTCATAATGATACCATTCTTATGTGTTCCACAAAATCATAAATCATACATCATTTCATAACCCATGTAATAAAAATGGGAATTTTAAACATCGTGACATCATAAAACAATTCATATAAGATAAAAGAATTCAAAAATATAATTCCATAACAACATAATCAAATCAATGTAATAATAGGGATAGAAACAAAACCCTTTATTATCTTAGATGGAAAATAATTTTGATAAAACACTTGAACTCCATTCTTGAGGAAAATATCCTTTCTGCTTCAAAAACACTTTTCCTTTCTTAACAAGTCATACAATTCTAAACTAAAATAAGTTGATTAAAAATAAACTTGAAAACTTGTAAAGGAAGCTTCTTGTAAATAATGTTTTAAAAATCCATTCATGCCGTATAAGTTAAAAAAACATTTTTCTCGTACTTTTGTCGGAAAAGTCAAAAAGTACCTCGTACGAAAAACGACAAAAGATTCCTTTCATATCTTTTACTAAAAACTCACCGAAGGGTAAAATTGGATTTAAAAAATTGTACGTGTATGGAAATAATATTACATATTTAGGAAACATGGATTTGGATGATAAAATACACCCGAGTAAATACCAAAGTATAAACAATCTCGGATAAAAATGAGATTGTGATATTTCCCTTACCTTAGGTCCGATTTGCTTCGTAAGTGTCCGAACCTCTTGTATAATGATTTAAATAATGTCATTTACTTATTACATAATCATATTCATTGTTATTATATCATATATGGTTCACTTATGACTTTATATTACCCGTTATTTTGTAAATTCATGTTAAAGTAGCGTTTTGGGTAAAATCGTCTCATTTGTCGTTTGTGTTTTAACTTGTAATTATTCATATGATTACTTAGATTATTATTACTTAATTATAGAATATAAAACATTATTTATATATAATATATATTCAGAATATACATATATATAATGGATCGATAAATGGAAAGAAATACACCGTTCATGGAGACGGTAGGCCGTACGTACGCATGAACGCTGTTTTCTTTTCATTATTGAATTGAGTGGAATTAAATAGATGACATACATATATATACACATAAATACAGTTGATTTATAATGTCATATATTTCATTATTATTTCTTATATATACTTTATAATCATTCTTAAATGGTTAACATGGAGAATGAATCTCATCGCGTCGTGGAGACGGTAGTCCGTACGTACACACGAGCGATGATATCATTTCCATAATTATTGAATTGAATTGGAGTGGATGATACAATATATCAGAATCAATATTATGTTCTAATAACTATGTATAGTTATTCTTTACACCATTATACCCATCCATGTAAGGTGGTGGTGGAAAATAGATTACACCACGACGTGGAGACGGTATTCCGTACGTACGCACGCGCGGTGATTTCTTTTTCCGTAGGATGGATAGATGGTGAAATAGGGTTGTTTCATACTTATAATAAAATATCAGTATATGAGTGATACTGATGTTATTACTTCATAATGAAACAACCTAATAAGAAGAAGTGGAAGAAGAAATAAATATGAAAGAATCGGTAACAGACATTACCTCTTCTTTGAAGTGCTTCTTTGAGACCTCCTTTTAGGGCACTAAAATTGGTCTTTGAGGAAGACCAGAACCTCTAGGATGTTTCTAGGGAAGTGGAGATGAGAATTTTGCAGGGTTTGGCCTATCTTGAAGGCTCAAAGTTGTGTGAGGAAGAGAGGGAGGAGGTGCCCTTTTATAAGGGAGGAGAGGGGCACCTTTGGAATAACTAAAAATATTATTTTATTATAAAGTCAAGTTCGGTTTTAAATAGATCAAAATTGATTTATTTCGTGGATAAGGTGGGGATGGGTCGAAACCCTATCATCCAATAGAATTTAGACAAGTTTAGGTTCCTATTTTAACCTTATCATTTAGATTTAACATTAAGTTAAATAATTTTACTTTTACCGTGTCTTCTTGTGTTCTTACACTATAAGGTTAATAAACTTACTATAAGAAGAAAAAATAATCCCAAGTTGTTTATTATTAATATATATAACCTTATCTAACTCATTTTTCCAAACCTTAGATTTTTAGGAATAAAATAACAATTAATAATATAATATTTGTTTTAAAAACTATTTTATGTCAATTTTGACACTATTTAGTAATTGATTTTTTTGAAAATCATAACAGAATGATAAGTTCGAAAAACGTTAATTAAATCAATACTAACATGTCATATTAACCTATAAAATTAGTGTAATTCATAAAAAGTCTCAAATTATATTTATTTGGGTATTTATAACATCAATTATGTCAATATTTCATTAATAAGATAATTACTGCATCATTGTTGTGTCATAAATAAATTAAATTATTTAATGTCTAAAAATTACAAATAAAATACCATTATGTAGGAAATCTTTTTATCTTTCTAATGAATATTTATAGTCAAATTTATCTTATGTATAAACCTATATTAAAAATGTTTTATTAAATAAACTTTGATTTTAACTCTTTTAACCCTTCTTTAAATAAATTAATAATAAATGTCCTAATCTAATCCAAGTGTGTCTAAATGGTCATATTTTATTCCTAAGTTTGTTTTTGGTCGAATTACACTTGTCCAATAGAATTAGGACATGTGTTAGGGTAATAATAATATCATTTCTTCCCTTAATTACCCTATTTACTTTTAACCGTGGTAAAAAAAAGTAAAAAGTTACTATTCACCAAAAAATTATTTTCATCTCATTGAACCACATTTTACTTACTGACATCAACTGTGTCTCTCGGATTTTTTAAATTCCACTCACAGAAGCGGTAAAATTAAGTTTTATGAACAATTCAGTTTTTTTTAACTACCACTTAGTGGTTTCACTATTCATCAAAAATTGAAAGTTTTCAGAAAAATACCAAAAATTAGGCCTAAGATATATTTGATATTATGAACTCAAAAATGATTTCTATTTTACCAAATTCAAAACATATCAGTTGCATTAATTAATTTAAAAATTAATTCCCATCTTCAAAACAAATAGCGTGTTCTTAAGAGATAATAACTATCAAAAGATTGACACTTGTTTATGTCTGATTTAAATGTGAAATTACATCCAATGACCAACATTGTATTAAATTGTAAAAATATATTCTAAATATACTTTAAAACCACTCAAATTAATAATTTATCACTATTAATTATTTAGATTGAAAAAGTTGTTTTTAATTAAAATTTAGTAATTTTCACTATTCATCAAAATATGAAAATTATCTGAAAATCACCAAAATTTCACCCTAAGCTAATTTCGATATTACGAATCCAAAAATGAATTCCATTTTGAAAAATAAAATTTACAAAATTTCAAAAAGTGGTTATTACTATTCATAACGGCTAGTTTTAATAATATTTTAATAGCATATTGTTGTTTAGTGAAACTCGTTATTGCGTACTACACACGCTATCGAGGAAGGTCGTGATTGCGTGTAATGAAAGGCAAGTCAAGGATACGTGTTGTGCAATCTCCTTTTGGTGTAGCGTTTAACACAAGACACTAATGAAATTAAAAATAATATTTTTCATAAAATCTCGGGGTGTTACATTCTACCCCCCTTAAAATGAATTTCGCCCTCGAAATTCGTCGGGGTTATAAATGGTTTACTACTCAAAAGTTTCTTTTATAGAAACCCACATCGTAAAAAGGAATACCAAAACCAGTCTTTAAAAACAAAAGTATGAAATGTAACGGTTACCCAAATAAACTAATCACTGGGTTTCCACATAGGTGAAAATATGGATATGAAAGAAAAATCTAACCATCATGTTCTGATGGAGAGTGGTAGAGAACATGGCTATGGAAAAGCCAACAATCAAAAATCCATAAATTTGTGACGATCTAAGGTACCATCTGATTAATCAGATATAAGAGCACTAGGACAACATTTTTGGTTTTCAAGATCGTTTCCCTAAAGTTGAAGAATTTGAATTAGAATAAATACTTACTTTATTTTGGTACAATCTCACTGTTGTTCGTGACTTGAACAATTTCCACTTCATCTCTTAAATAAATGAAGTTGAATTTGTTATTCGTGAAGTGTTAGCAGATCATGTGATAGAATGACGGGTCATTCCATATGTCTCAAACAAAAGGTTAACAAAAGTTATTAAATATACATAAGTCATTATATAGTGAGATTAATCATATATGGTTCCTAAAATGGACTTATACTTCATATATCATACTGCTTAATATAATAAAACTAGTTTATACTAAACAGGGACTTCCTGTAGGCCAGTGGTAGGCGATAAAGGCCAGTCGCACTTCGGTTGTGGGTTCGATTCCCACAGCCTTGTCCGATGCGATGGGCTGTCGCCCGTCCTGTAGGTTGTCCTTTTTCTAAAGCTATATTACTATAACATCCCATCAATAATATCAAAAAACGTTTTATCCTAACTTATGTCTAACATAATCCATTCTAATCTTTAGTCTTATCTAAAATACTTCGGTCCAAGCTCATAGTATAAAGAAAATGATTACTTGAAATGTCACAGAATAATCACGTGAATGCCATCATTTATCCCCCATATATCATAAGATATATCTTGTTGGTAAAATTACAAACATGTGAATACCTTAATCATGTATTCTCTTGAAGAATGAATACCCATTGAACCTTAGTGAAAACATGAATGTAGTTAAAAGTTAACACTTTCCACATACCAAAATCCTCAAAATTCTATATACTCAAACCATGATATCACTTAGTCCTTATATCAATCATGAGCTCATGAATACAATCAAACATCTCATTATCTTCTTATCCCTTCATTATGCTCATATCATCTGTTTACCAAAAATGTCTCAATCACTTTTCATGGTTACCAGTACCATAAAATTATTGAAAACCACAATAGACCAAAACATAAATATTCCAAAATTCCATGATACTATATACAACATTATTTTGGAATCCCATTACATAAACACTTAATCATTCCACCACATTGTTGTCATATTCAACATTGCCAATAGTGATCGCATGTGACTTCCCTTTGTCCTTTTCCTTAAGTGGTTGCTCATGTTGATCATCACCAACCCTTGGATTAGGGCATTTATTAGCATAATGCCCCATTTCCTTGCACTTGAAGCATTGAAGTGTTGGTGGTGCGTTCTCTGCAGTGTTTTCTTTATTCACATCATTAGAAACCCTTTTTCTATTACCTTGACACTCAGCTGCTCGATGACCTTCTTTTCCACACTTAAAACATTTTCTAGTCCCTTTAAGACAATCTCCACCATGCTTCTTTCCAAACTTTGAGCATAAGGAAACATTCATCTTCTTTTCACCATTATTATGAGATTTCTCCTTGAACTCCATCTTTCGTTTCTTGTCAAAACCATGAGATGGATATGTAACACCAACTTCCATTTCTACCTTGATAGCACAACGCACAATTTCTTCATAGCTACTGAAGTCTCTTATAGCTAATGCCCTTCGAAGACTTGGTTTTAAGCCACTGAAAAATCGATCAACTTTACTTTCAGGTTGGATGATAATGCCAGATGCATACCTTGCAAGTCTTGTAAAATTCACTTCGTATATACCAAATGATTCATCATCCTTTTGGTTTAGTTCAAGAAACTCTTTCTCCATCTTTGTTCGAAGAATACGAGGGAAGTACTTATTGAAAAATAATTTCTTGAACTCGTCCCATTCCATGGACTCAATTTCATCCCTTTGCCTCATATTCTTAATAAGATTCCACCATTGATCAGCATCACCTTCCAAACGATACACTGCTAAGATGACTTTATCATGTTCAGAACATTGAAGAACTGAAAATATCTTTTCAGTGGTACTGATCCATTGTTCAGCAACAAGTGGATCAGAAGACCCACTAAAAGAAGGTGGACGTTGCCTCATGAAGGACTCAATAGAATATTGTTCCCTTCTCTGCTCATTTGGAAGTCCAGAATGATTCATAGCTTGTGTAAGTATAGCAATAAGATTTTGCACTCCATCTCCCATAAAATTTGTTTGTTCAGGAGGACAATCATTGCATTGTCCATTGCATTGATCAACACGGTTCCTTCGGGTTCCAGCCATCATCTAAAACCCAAAAAGAATAGTGTGAGAGGCAAAAATCATGCTAGGGAAAACACCATAATAAAGGGGGAGTACCTTCAATATCTAACATCTTAGGTTTAATTCTATGATCGTTAGCGTAATTCTAGTACTATAACTATACGTATACTTAACCTTAGGGACATCCCTAGACATACCTTAGAAATATATCTAGGGATCTCACTAACGTTTTCGCATCCTAGTTTCCAAAGGTTGACTAAACCTTTCCTCTGATACCAACTGTAGAGACCCGAAGCCTGACGTACATTGATATTACATTACATTTTCGGAATACTTAGTACATAACAAAAACACACACACAAGGATCGTAATAGTTTAGTGTCTTTGGAAACTCGGAATATAATCTTCTAATCCTGGTGAAAGATCTTCAACATCTCCCATAAAGATCTTCCTTTTTTTTATACCTAAAACCTTTCTTTATATCCTGGGGAAAAGAAAACATAAAAGGGTGAGCTCAAATGCTCAGTAAGGGTAAACAAAAGAAATATCAATCACATCATATACATAAGAACATAACTTTTTTAAATCTTAACCTCTAAAAGAGATCATAATTTCATAACCTAGGATAACTCATGGCAGTGAAATGTAATCACAATAATCATAACATAAAACATGAAACTTTGTGGCATACACACATAATCATAGAGAATCATTTCTTGTTAGTCAAGACTTATTGCCAAGACTATCTTAGTGGACAAATTCCCTTTCTGAACCGAGTTACCCTCGTTTCAGTCCTGTTTCACTGAACCGGTATAACCTACCGTTCCAGCCATGTCTATCTCATGAGATATAAAATCTTTACCCAATGCATTGGAGGGAGATATAGGTCCCACCTATCTCATAATGATACCATTCTTATGTGTGCCACAAAATCATAAATCATACATCATTTCATAACCCATGTAATAAAAATGGGAATTTTAAACATCGTGACATCATAAAACAATTCATATAAGATAAAGGAATTCATAAATATAATTCCATAACAACATAATCAAATAAATGTAATAATAGGGATAGAAACAAAACCCTTTATTATCTTAGATGGAAAATAATTTTGATAAAACACTTGAACTCCATTCTTGAGAAAAATATCCTTTCTGCTTCAAAAAAACTTTTCCTTTCTTAACATGTCATACAATTCTAAACTAAAAGAAGTTGATTAAAAATAAACTTGAAAACTTGTAAAGGAAGCTTCTTGTAAATAATGTTTTGAAAATCCATTCATGCCGTATAAGTTAAAAAAACATTCTTCTCGTACTTTTGTCGGAAAAGTCAAAAAGTACCTCGTACGAAAAACAACAAAAGATTCCTTTCATATCTTTTACTAAAAACTCACCGAATGGTAAAATTGGATTTAAACAATTGTACGTGGATGGAAATAATATTACATATTGAGGAAACATGGATGTTGATGATAAAATATACCCCAGTAAATACCAAAGTATAAACAATCTCGGATAAAAATGAGATTGTGATATTTCCCTTACCTTAGGTCCGATTTTCTTTGTAAGTGTCCGAAACTCCTGTATAATGATTTAAATAATGTCATTGACTTATTAAAGAATCATATTCATTGTTATTATATCATATATGGTTCACTTATGACTTTATATTACCCGTTCTTTTGTAAATTCATGTTAAAGTAGCGTTTTGGGTAAAATCGTCTCATTTGTCGTTCGTGTTTTAACTTGTAATTATTCATATGATTACTTAGATCATTATTACTTAATTATAGAATATAAAACATGATTTATATATAATATATATTCAGAATATACATATATATAATGGATCGATAAATGGAAAGAAATACACCGTTCATGGAGACGGTAGGCCGTACGTACGCATGAACGCTGTTTTCTTTTCGTTATTGAATTGAGTGGAATTAAGTAGATGACATACATATATATACACATAAATACAGTAGCTTTATAATGTCATATATTTCATTATTATTTCTTATATATACTTTATAATCATTCTTAAATGGTTAACATGGAGAATGAATCTCATCACGTCGTGGAGACGGTAGTCCGTACGTACGCACGAGCGATGATATCATTTCCATAATTATTGAATTGAATTGGAGTGGATGATAAAATATATCTGAATCAATATGATGTTCTAATAACTATGTATAGTTATTCTTTACACCATTATACCCATCCATGTAAGGTGGTGGTGGAAAATAGATTACACCACGACGTGGAGATGGTATTCCGTACGTACGCATGCGCGATGATTTCTTTTTCCGTAGGATGGATAGATGGTGAAATAGGGTTGTTTCATAATTATAATAACATATAAGTATATTAGTGATACTGATGTTATTACTTCATAATGAAACAACCTAAGAAGAAGAAGTGGAAGAAGAAATAAAGATGAAAGAATCGGTAACGGACATTACCACTTCTTTGAAGTGATTCTTTGAGACCTCCTTTTAGGGAACTAAAATTGGTCTTTGAGGAAGACCAGAACCTCTAGGATGTTTCTAGGTAAGTGGAGAGGAGAATTTTTCAGGGTTTTTCCGAGCTTGAAGGCTCAAAGTTGTGTGAGGAAGAGAGGGAGGATGTGTCCTTTTATAAGGGAGGAGAGGGGCACCTTTGGAATAACTAAAAATATTATTTTATTATAAAGTCAAGTTAGGTTTTAAATAGCTCCAAATTGATTTATTTAGTGGCTAAGGTGGGTATGGGTCGAAACCCTCTCATCCAATAGAATTTAGATAAGTTTAGGTTCCTATTTTAACCTTATCATTTAGATTTAACATTAAGTTAAATAATTTTACTTTTACCGTGTCTTCTTGTGTTCTTACACTATAAGGTTAATAAACTTACTATAAGAAGCCAAAAGAACCCCAAGTTGTTTATTATTAATATATATAACCTTATCTAAGTCATTTTGCTGAACCTTAGATTTTTAGGAATAAAATAACAATTAATAATATAATATTTGTTTTAAAAACTATTTTATGTCAATTTTGACACTATTTAGTAATTGATTTTTGTGAAAATCATAACAGAATGATAAGTTCGAAAAAAGTTAATTAAATAAATACTAACATGTCATATTAACCTATAAAATTAGTTTAATTCATAAAAATTCTCAAAATATATTTATTTGGGTATTTATAACATCAATTATGTCAATATTTAATTAATAAGATAATTACTGCATCATCGTTGTGTCATAAATAAATTAAATTATTTAATGTCTAAAAATTACAAATAAAATACCATTATGTAGGAAATCTTTTTATATTTCTAATTAATATTTATAGTCGAATTTATCTTATGTATAACCCTATATTAAAAATGTTTTATTAAATAAACGTTGATTTTAACTCCTTTAACCCTTCTTTAAATAAATTAATAATAAATGTCCTAATCTAATCCAAGTGGGCCTAAATGGTCATATTTTATTCCTAAGTTTGTTTTTTGTCGAATTACACTTGTCCAATAGAATTAGGACATGTGTTAGGGTAATAATAATATCATTTCTACCCTTAATTACCCTATTTACTTTTAACCGTGGTAAAAAAAAGTAAAAAGTTACTATTCACCAAAAAATTATTTTCATCTAATTGAACCACATTTTACTTACTGACATCAACCGTGTTTCTCGGATTTTTGAAATTCCACTCACAGAAGCGGTAAAATTAAGTTTTATGAACAATTCAGTTTTTTTTAACTACCACTTAGTGGTTTCACTATTCATCAAAAATTGAAAGTTTTCAGAAAAATACCAAAAATTAGGCCTAAGCTATATTTGATATTATGAACTCAAAAATGATTTCTATTTTACCAAATTCAAAACATATCAGTTGCATTAATTAATTTAAAAATTAATTCCCGTCGTCAAAACAAATAGCGTGTTCTTAAGAGATAATAACTATCAAAAGATTGACACTTGTTTATGTCTGGTTTAAATGTGAAATTACGTCCAATGACCAACATTGTATTAAATTGTAAAAATATATTCTAAATATACTTTAAAACCACTCAAATTAATAATTTATCACTATTAATTATTTCGATTGAAAAAGTTGTTTTTAATTAAAATTTAGTAATTTTCACTATTCATCAAAATATGAAAGTTATCCGAAAATCACCAAAATTTCACCCTAAGATAATTTCGATATTACGAATCCAAAAATGAATTCCATTTTGAAAAATAAAATTTACAAAATTTCAAAAAGTGTTTATTACTATTCATAATGGCTAGTTTTAATAATATTTTAATAGCATATTGTTGTTTAGTGAAACTCGTTATTGCGTACTACACACGCTATCGAGGAAGGTCGCGATTGCGTGTAATGAAAGGCAAGTCAAGGATACGTGTTGTGAAAGCTCCTTTTGGTGTAGCGTATAACACAAGACATTAATGAAATTAAAAAGAATATTTTTCATAAAATCTCGGGGTGTTACCGTGATCGTCTTGATTTAGGACATGAATGTTCTTCCTAATTCATAATTTACTTAAACAACCACACTTTGGAGTAGTATAGTGAAAAAATTGATTATCCTCACCCTGATATGAAATATAATTTTTTGGTTAATGAACTGGGAGATGAATTTTTTTATTGAGGCACATGAAACTCCTTTTATCAAAGAAAATACCCCACTCGAGTTATAGTTGTAAAAAATTTCTGAGAAACTTAAATATGATTTTTTTGGTGATAATGGAAAATTTACTATGATAATTTCAAAAAATATATCAAGGGATAAAGAGAACCAAATTTTAGGAGTCCTAAAAACCCACAAGAAATATATAGGATGGACTCTATCTTATTTAGAAAGAATTAGTCCCTTAGTGTGCATGTATAGAATTTTATTGGAGGAAAATGCTAAACCAATTAGACATTTTCAAAGGAGATTGAACCCAATAAATTTAGAGATTTTTAAGAAGGAATTCACCACATTTTTGGCTATTGTAATTATTTACCCATATCCGATAGTCAATGGATGAGTCCTATCCAAGTTATTCCCAAAAAAAGGTGGCTTTAAAATATCAAGGAATTAATTTGGTGATATTTTATTTGTTAGGTTTCCAAATAAATGGAGAATGTGCATTGATTACAAGAAAATTAATCTTGTGAGAAAAAAATACCAATTACCATTGCCATTTATCGATTAATTCCTTGAAGGAATAGCTGAAAAAATCCACTATTATTTTTTTATGGATTCTCTAGTTATTTCCAAATTCATATTGTACTGGAGGATCAATAGAAAACCACTTTCACATACCCCTTTGGAACCTTTTCTTATAGGATTATGACATTAGGTTTGTGAAATTATCCTAGAACTTTTCAAAGGTTTATAATGATAATTTTTTATGATGTCTAGAAACTTGTGTGGATGTTTTAGGGAAAACCTCACTGTTTATGGATCATTACTTGAAAGTTATTTGAAAAGTTTTTCTCATGTTCTTGAAACATGAATTGATAAGAATCTTTTTCTCAATTATCAAAAATAAAATTTCATAGTAGATAAGGGTATTGTGCTTAGTTGTGTTGTGTTTATTGATGAAATTCAAGTTGATCAATACAAAGTTGAGGTCATTTATTTGTTTACATACCCAAAAACCATGAGAGATATGAGATCATTCCTTGGTCATGATGGTTCTTATAAGAGATTTATAAAGGATTTTAACATGGTTTCACTTCCATTGTCGATATTTCTCTAAGAATAAACCCCATTTTTCATAGATGAGAGTTGTAAATAGGCCTTTAGGTAGCTGAAACAAAAAATGATAACCCCTCCCATTGTTCAAACACCCAAATGGGACGTTCCCTTTGAAATCACGAATGTTGTATCTGACTTTTCTCTTGGGGAAATTTTGAGTCAAAGGATGGAAAATAAATATCATGTGATTACTTATACCTATAGAAATTTATATCAAGACTGATAAAAATACAAAAAACTAATAAAGAACTACTGGATGTTGTCTTTACTTTAGAAAAATTTATGTGTTATTTGTTAGGTTCCATGGTGATTGTTTTCACAGACCATTCTGTAATTAGATTTATGATGAAGAAACATGATGAAAAAACTAGACTTTTGAGATGTATCTTTATGTTACAAGGGTATTATATTGAAATAAATGATAAGAAAGGAATTTATAACCTTATTTCTGATCATTTGATTAGAATAAAATCTATTTTGAATGTAAAACTTTAGATCTTTCCACCAATTAAAAAAAAATTTCCAGATGAGGAGTCGTATGCTTATAAGAGTGAAAGACCATGGTTGGTTGATCTTGTGAATTATTTGGATACTGATAAAGTTACACACTTTTTTTCTAGGAAATAAATTTCTAAACTTATGATTGATTCAAAGAATTACATTTGGGACAATTCTTACCTATGGTATATATGATGGTAATGATCAAATGATTAGGTGATGTATTCCAAATTCTTAATTTCAATCTATCCTATATTTTTGTCACACTTTTAGTTATTGAAGAAAATTTAGGGCACAAATAGCTGAAATAAAATTTATTGATTCTGGTTTGTATTGGCCCACCTTTTTTAGAGATGATTTTGAATTTTTTAGTACCTGTAAAAATTTCCAATTTCAAGTTAACATTTCCAAAAGGAATGAGATTCCAGAATGAACTATTTTATTTTGTGATGTCATTGATGTGTAGAGTATGGATTTAATGGGAAATTTTAAAAATTCATTTAGATATCTTTACATATTTATTTCCACTAATTATGTGTCTAATTGGGTAGAGTCTATACCCATGAGAGCTAATGATGCCAAAATTGTGTATAAGTTTGTAAAAGGAAACCTAATTTTATTCATTTGGATTTCCAAAGTTTCTAATTACTGATTAGGGTACCCACTTTTTTAATATGAAATTGGAATCTATTTTGAAGAAATATTGATTTCATCATAGGGTCTCTACTGCCTATCACCCTCAAACAAATGGAATGGTTGAGTTGTCAAATAGAGAAATCAAACAAATTCTAGAAAAAACTATAAACCTAAATATAAAGTATTGGAGATTGAGACTAGATGATGCACTTTGGGCCTATAGGACCATATTCAATTTTTTTTGGAATTTCACCATTTATATTAGTCTATGTAAAGGCTTGTCACCTATTGGTTGAGTTAGAACACAAATCTTTTTGGGCTATTAAAACATGTAACATGAATCTATTTTTCTTGGAAAAGAAATATCTTTTTGCAGGAGATAGAGGAGATCAAAAAATATGCATGTGAAATCTTCAGGTTGTATAAGGAAAGAACTACATAATTTCATGATGGGATGATCCTCAAAAAAAAAATTAAAATAAGGAGACAAAGTGTTACTGTTTGATTCCATATTGAAGCTACTACTAGGTAAATTTTGTTCCAAATGGTATGGAAGTTTCATTGTTACTCATGTTTTTAATTTTAGTGAAAAACAGGTAAAATAACTAGGAAAAGAGACACCATTCACTATCAATGGGAATAGGTTTAATCTATTTATAAGGAATTTCTGAGAGCCTCCAAGGGAGGAGATCCATCTTTATGAAGTTGAATACCATTGAAGTGAGTTTGTGTCTTTCCTTCTCACTTATTTTTGTTATGTCTTTAATTTATAGAATTTAATTTTATCATATAAATCTATCACACAATGAGGATATTAAAAAAATAAGTGTGATTTATTTTTTGAAAACTATGAATTTAGTATTCGATACAAAATATTTGAACTGGAACTTTAGATAGGCCTTCCTAAGTGGATTTTTCTCACACTTATCATGTCACTAAATTGTGAGGTTGTATGGGGTCAGATCTTCCTTAGTCTTCCCCAACCTTTAATGTATATGGGTCGGTATGAGATGGATCCTAGATCCCATGCCCACCATACACCTTTGGACATCAATTCCATTTATCTTGTTTGATATGTGTAGAGGGTATATGTGGTTCTATATGATAGTTCCCTCATCTTCCATAGAAAAGGATATGATTTCTTGGTAGTCCTTATACTTACCTTCCTCTTCATGGTAGGATTTAGTAGTGGATAATTTGGTTTTAAACTCAAGAGGGATATTTAGGGACTTAATGAGGGCCTCATGAAGCACTATTGACAAAAAAATATTGTCAAGGCTTGAGAGATAGAATAGGATATTGGTGAGGTGCTTGATCACATTTAACATCTGTACTAGAGGAATGTTTTCCCCATAGGGGTATCTTTTTGACTAGAAGCATGGTGGGACTAGTTGGTTGTGATAAGGGAACATGACTGGTACTTGCTGAATTCTACTATTGGTTGAATAGCTATAGACGATCCTAGTGATTAACCAATCAAATAGGATACAAATCTACACTAGAGGATTCTATTGTGGATGGAATTTATACTAAGCTTAAATTAATACATGTCTTATTATCCAAACAACCTAGATAGTATTTTCTAGGATAGCACCTATAGTGTCATTCTTACTGAAGGGACATTTTCCTTTGGACTTGGAGCATCAGTGAGGGGTTGAAGAAGATGACATGTGTGATTCACCTATGGGATAAAAAAATGATCCAAAAAACTAATTATGTTGACATAGGAACACTGATTCTCCTTATCCGAAGGATCCTCTAGAGTTAGATGGGTTATGAGACCTCATCCCAATGTATACAAACTAGCTTTAAAACTGGTGAATGATCTTGATTTTCCTTTAAATTATGATGATATTTACTTCAATATTTAGAGGGTTTTGAATCTGATGACTTCATTAGAATGGATGAAATTTCTTTGGAGGATGAAAACCATTTTATCCATGCACATATGATCCCATTGGATCGAATTATCATCTTTCAAGATAACCAATCATCAAACATCTATACTCCTCACTCATATAATTAATTCCATTTTAAAAAATATTGATCATTGTACATAGGATTGTCTAGTTCAACTTTTATGTTCTACTATACCTTGGATTCTGTACCCAATGGAAAAACACTATTTGATAGTGTGTCTGATGAATGTGTGTTAGGGGAAGTAGTTTGGATAGTTATTCAACTCATCCAATTATGTATTCTTTATCTTAGGTATCTTAAAAAATTTAACCACTATTTAATATATGATTAATATAGGTAAACAATCATTCTTAAAGGAGAAAAACTATGTTATCCCAATCTATGAAGGATCTATCTGGTTGTCCCTTATGGGGTCTCGGAGAAACATTTTTAGCATGAGTTTATGGTTGACGAGGCTTGTTCAGTGGGGCCTCCTAAAGCTGGATTAATTGAGGGGATGGGGGATACATCATAGTAGATGTTTCCTCTGTTCTAGGTTTTTTAATGGGTGTGGGAATAATTGGATGTTATCTTTTCTTGGACTATTTCATGGCTTCCTCTAGGCATTGAGCTCTCTCAAAAAAGTCTCAAAATATTCCTCAGAACTTTAAAGAGATAAGGGTTGGGGAAAAATAATCCTAGGTATTATTCACACACATCCTAAATTACTATTTCTAGTGAATTTATTGGTTTAGGGGTATATAAATCCATTACATTGAGAAATAAAGTCATCAACACATTTTTCCTCCAGTTTCATGAACTTGGAGAGGTCAATGAAACTCATACGACATCAGGTGGAGCTGAATTGTTAGTAGTATTATTGGAGGAGATCATCACCACTATTTATGGACCCTAGGTTTATATTTATATACCAGATAAAGGTGGGTCATTCCATTGTTTGGAAGAAGAAATAGAGTTTGGATGCCTCCTCTTACTCTGAGGTTTCCAACATTATGCCACATCAAGAGGAAAAATGGGAAAGGTTCTACTTTGGGTCACCTATAGTGTTGAAATTGGCGAATCTTGGGTTGATACAATTTGGTGATAGAGGATCATGGTCTAGGTACAACTTTCCTTTTGGATTTATTGAAGATTCATTTATCTACATGACTTCTAGGTGAGTAGTGAGAGGATTGATTAGTTCATCCTGGGGGGATTCACCATGTGTCTAACCTTGGTTGGTTAGTTTACTCATGAAGTAGAGTGGATATGATTCATTGGTGGGAAGTAACACTAATCCACTAGAGAGGGATCCACATGGAATACCAAACTATGTGTTAGATAGAAAGAGACTCTATCTTCCATCATGGTTGATTGAGCAAGGACTATCAATTGTTAGTGTTCTATAGGGAGTGATACATAGTTTTTTTTGAACATCCTCTTGACCAGGATGGTTTCATTGAAGGAGATTAGTAGTGAGATGTCATTTGTCCTTAAACTCCTAGATAAGAGTAGTACTTTAGGAATATATTTTATTTAACTTAACAAATTTCAGTATACCAAAATATTTGACCACACCTTTACCTTTATTGAGGCTTCTATGGGTGTTGGGTAGTGGTATCTCATGAGGACTTCCATGGACCATGTATTGTATTCATCGATGGGTGTGGATACCTCCAATATGATTCACCTATTATCATTGATCCTATTAAGGAAAACCACCTCATATTTATCTTAACCGTATTTTCACCCTTTACGATTTAAGGGATTTATGGTGAATACATTCACTATAGAAGTGGTCAGTAGTAGAGGGTTTCTAGCATCATCAGTAGACAAGCTTGAATAATCTATCATCACTACAAGAGAATACTAAACTATAAATAAATATACTACCTTAAAACTCTTATTTTCAATTTAGGGAGATCCTATTCAATAATATGGTGTAATATCACAATACTTTCATTAAAAACTTTCCAAAAGATCTGGGTATATCCACAAAAGTCAGGATCAAGATCCATTGAAAGCATTGTGAAATTGACCATTCAACATTGTTGATCAGGGACATGAAAGTTTTTAGAGATTCTTATATAGTAAAATTTATGGAATTTAAGGTGGTTGAACTTCATACATATAATTTTTCAAAGATATTATATGTGATTTTAAATAAGAAACTCGAACATGGATAAATTCAGGGTTATATACAGCCAAAACTCAACTAGAAGCTGATTAGTGACTAGGGCCTCCCACATGATATTTTATTTTTATTCACCTTTATTGAAGGGGAAATCCTAATATAGAGGGATGAGTTGATGTGAATTCATAGGATAGAATGATGATTAATTCCTCTATTGTGGATTCTTGGGTGGGGGTGATAGAAACTGAGACACTCTTTCCCCACCTAAAGAGCTATTATGATGAGGTGGTTCAAACATCAATAACATTACCATATTAGAGGGGAGTCTACATTCTCTTAGAAAGGTATACCATTTGGTTCCTATTAATCGATCATATGTTACTCCTCATCTAATAGTGCTGGGATAGATCCTAACATCTCTCCTACTATAAATTTAATAGTGGGTAGAAGAGATGTTGATAGTTCTATGGGCAGTTGTGTGACTAACCCTTATAAGGAATCCAATACATCATAAAAATATAAGTATTTATAAGGGAAATTCAAGATCCAATGTACTTCAGCCTTAGGAATTTGAATCCTTATCCAAATAGTCCCTTCCCCTTGAAGTTGTGATGGAGGGGGTGAAAATATCTATCTTGAATCATCATTAGTCTCAAATTATAAAAGATCAAGGGTGACCTTGTGTTGGTTCCCTCTATTATACCTTCAATGTCAATTCATGTGTTCCATGATCATGAGCTTCTTCTAGTCATGAGGATACTTCCTACGAGAACTGCTATTGGTGTCATGGGGAGGACCTCTATGGTGACTTATGGACCCTTTTGCTTATAAAGGGCCGTCAGGGTGGTGGACTAGTTCAAAATAGGGAGGATCTCCATGTTAATAGCTAGTATAGTGGGGAGAACCTTTTTGGTACATTTATTTATCATGGGGAGGGACTCTGTATTGATTGGTGTTGTTTCAGTGGAAAGGGGAGTCCACCCAAGATATTGGGTAGGCAGATAGGGTCTCTATCCAAGGATGGAAAAGATGTTCCCCTATGAAATGATCAATATTATTGGGGATGTGATAAAAACTATAAGAGTATATTATCATGGAGAAGGGGTTGCTTCATGTCCCTTGTATGGGTGACTTGTAGTCTGGATTAGAGAAATGTGTGTAGGGGTAGGATTGAACTGCTCATATACTAGTTGGGAATCCCTAAACTATTGATAAATTCTGCTAGTGGAATCCATCCTTGGTAAATCCCTCATGGAAGTTGTGACTGGAACATTGTGGATGCCCATATCTCCTCAGTATAAGAGATTCCATTGGTGTATTTTGGATAAAGTCTCTCAAAATTGTTTACATTGGTAATGGGGGGAGGGGGGAGGGATTTCCTTTTCCAATACCATTTTTTTGGAGGCCCCATAATGGATTAATGGCTTCCATATCCTCTCAAGACATATGTTGGTCCATTATGACACCTTATTCCTTATATTAGTTGACAAGGTCATTGGTGAATTTTGTATATATGATTTTAAATGGGGGAAGGAGATGGGGGCACCCAATATTTTCAAGATATGTAGGTATCACTGGTTGGTCATAGGTGTGAGAGATATCTGTATGTGAGTGTCTGAATAATTCATAAGAATCTAAAAGTGTTTCTCCCACCCCAATACATATTTTATGTATTAGGATTACTCCACCTAGAATATTCAGTGCATGGAAATCTATATGAAATTTGAATACAACCATAAGAAAATTTCATATAGGGATGATTACCAACATACATCAGTGATGCATAATGGTGGTGAAATCCAATGTTACTCATATTATCATTATTGAAGGAGATTCAATCCACATACAACTCTCCATTTTGTTTTTTTATGCTTTCCACTATGACTATTATGCCCAACTACAATATAGAAATTACTGATCTTGGTCCTTCATTCTTTCTTTTCAAAGATGAGCATCCTGTCACCACCATGGTGATGGCATCATCACATTGATCAAAATGGGATGATGGGATGTTAACATATTTCTAATAATATATTCTCCTATTATAGGTATTCCTCATAGATTTAAGATATGATCATGAATACCTTAACAAGTCTAACACCTTTAGTTGGAGATAATGAATTTTACAAGAATTTTGTTAAGAATGTTGTGAATCTATTTTATCATTCTTAGGATATTTCGTGAGGGAGTACTATGTTTCTTATAGTGGGTATCTTATTATCTTCACTGAGGAATCATGTTCTTATCATATAAGGAAACTTGTGATTGTTACATGAGGCATATAATTCTCTTCACACCTAGAAAATTACACTTGTCACATATAAAATACTACACTTGTCACCTAAGGCATCTCATGATCATCTCACAAGAAAACTTATAATCACCATATAAGGCATCCTAGGGTGGTCACGTAAGGCTATGATTTAATGTCTGTAAGGATTATCATTATTTAAAGTCAGTGGGGGACACTCATAGTTTAGTGTCCTGTGGGGATACTCATAGTTTAGAATTAGAAAGGGATAATCTCAGTTTATAGTCATGTGGGTAAAATCATAGTTTAGTGTCCTTTTGGGACACTATAAATTTTGAGACATGTAGAGACATTAAAAATTTAGAGCCCTATGAGAATATTCACTATTTAGATTTTGGTGGGGACACTAATAGTTTAGAGTCCTATGGGGACATTCATGGATTAGAGTCTTTTGGGGATGCTCATGGTTTAGAGTCATGTGGGGACACTCATGGTCTAGATTCCTACAGGGTTAAATCAACTTACTCTCATCATTTATGGGTGGGAATAGTTTTATCATCCTATGGGTAAAATTGGGAGGTTTGGTATACTCCAAGAATTTGATCATATTCTAGAGGTACCATTTCCTAGTGGGTATGGAATGGTAATGATACTAGGATTGAACCTCAAATATTTTTCCTAAGTATCATACTATAACAAGAATCAAAACCTATATAGTTTGAGTTTAACAGTTTAAGGTCATGTGATAGGACCAATCCATGCTATTTAATGTCATTAAAGAAAGATTATTGTGCTATAAAAGTGATAAAACAAGGGATAAATAGGGGCTTATGAAAAAGTGATTCTCTATTCAACTAGGATAGTGGAACATGTGAATGATAGGTTATGGGGATCAAACCTATTAGGATGGACATTTCCTACTAAGGGATCCAGAAGGATATGTGTGGGGATTATATAGGTTCATGTGATACCCTACCAATTCTTGGGAGAAACCTGTATGGATATTTTTCAACCCATGATTGGTGAAAATGGTATATGGATGATAGTCAATGATACCAGTCATGTATATGTATTTTTTAGGAAATAATCATGATTTTATGGTTTCATGTCTCACATTTGGTAGACTATTATGAAAGTTTGTTCTATGAAAGGTGGGAATTGAGTGAATTTACATGGAATGAGTTTTTCACAAGTTTAGTGTTGTGTGAATATATTACTTGAAAAAATACTTTTTAGGATGTTTGTTATTCATTTGAGTGATTTTTTCAAGAACTTATTAAGAACATGATAATACTTTTAAGGACTTTTGAGAGAAAATTCATGTAAAATTATTAACTGTAAGAGTCCATGGAGGTTGTTAGGCTATGGGAGTTGAAACAAATTCAATTTTGTACTAGTAAATAGATTTGGATTTCTTATGATCAAAGGCCCAGACTTCCAAGCCTTGAAATGGTGTGTTTAGGGGTATTTATAGTCCTATGCCTCATAAAATTGGTTATCACATGATATATATAATGTTATCATATAATTATTCTTTATTTTGACACCTATGGATAAATTTAATTAAAATATCTCATATGTGTGAAACTTAGGGGTCATACGACACCTTTGGTTATGGACTTGTGTAAATATAAGTTGTGTGAACTTCTATACCTTTATTTAGAACTTATTATGTCATCTTTATTTCCTTATGGAACCTTTTGGGCTTGTTTTTTTATCTGAAAAATTAATTTTAGTACCATATCCTAAAATTATATTAGGATATATGGTGAAAAACACTATAAAATTTAGACTAGTATAATCTTTTTCTTGTTAACTTTTAACTTCTATGAGTTCAAAAATACTCCCATTAACCTATTATATAATATATTATTCTCAGAATATCATTATATGATAAAAAACTCCTTTGTTCTAGAAAATAACTCTTATTTACATTTATTATGAATATTAACAAATAAACAACCAAATATATATATCATATATGGTGTTATATGTGCTTGGATAATTTTCCTTAAAATGGAATAATTTATTAAAATATTCCATGGATGGGTGGTGGTAATATCTTTACACATTTTTATCATGGTATCCTTTTAAAAACCATGTTATTAAATATAATGAATCATAAACCATGATTATACAATTAATCATAAAATTTTGTTTATAAAAACCCTTTGTTAATTAAAAACCTCTCTATCATATATGAGAAATGATATAAAGATACAAATATTTTGTTAAGATCCATATAAGATTAATTTATATTCAAATCATTAATGAAAAAAATATTTAATTCATTATTTGAATAAAAACTCTAAGATCTTATCAGTACTACTAGAAAAAATGGATAAAACCATTATTAAGATGGATAGTGGCTATAAGACACCTATATATTTGGTAAAATGTGATGGTGGCTATATATTAGTCCATAAAAAACTATAAATGAATTATTTTCATGGGAAGGGTGTAGAATAAACTTATAGCCATGGGCTGGCCAGCTCGTGGCTATAGTGTCTCTAGACCTCACACTGAAATAGAACTTACTTAATTAAATATTAAAAAAATATATTTAGAAATTATATATATATATATATATATATGTATATATACATGAAAAAAATATATTTAATATTTTTTAGTGAAATTGTTGAGGAATTACTCTATAGGTGTGAGATCCGAGTTCAAAACCTAGTGGGATGTTTTTTTCTTACCTTTTAACCATGAGTGATTTACCATGGATATAGCCTTGACATATTTTACTAAGAAAATATCCTCCATGGGTTGCCATACCATGTCTATAACCTATAACCACTATCATAAAAGATATATCCATGGTAATTTCCCATGGATATAACAATTTTTTTCCAATAGTGAAATTATTCCCTTTATTTTAAACAATTTTATATTTAAAACACCTATAAAATATAAAGTGAGTATCATATAACCTTTAAAAAAAATATTTAAATTCTATAACATTGATTCATAACATTTACAATCCATGAATTTTCCAAAAATAATTTAGGTATCATGAATAATTCCATCTTATGGAATCATTACCCCCCTTCTTGATTTTACCTTTAGGTTTTAATGACCATAATTGAGTACTTATATGTTTTTTTGGACTTTAAAACTTAGTTTTATTTTTATAATTTGATATTTTACCAAATTTTACTATCTACACACCCTTAGAAGCTAGAAATTACATTACTACTTCATCTATTCTCAACTATTGAGAATATCAGGTAACCTTTTCTTGAATTCATTCACATTGTCAAAACATTTCCATTAATAAAAATAATATTAATTTCTTAACTAGAATAATCTTGGTAGGAAATATTCAGTCTCTCCAAATTTTTTGAACCAGCCTAATATGACTTGACACATCTTTTTGCATGGACCTCCACTTGGCCCAAAGGGAATTCTTGATCCCCATGAGTTGGAAATTAGTGCTGAGTATCAACATATACTCCATTGGGAATAATTTTTATTGATTAAAATAATAATTAAAGTTGTAATTCCTCTTAGAAATCTAATATAACCTATACATATATCTTTAAGCAACCTAATTCAATAAAATAGTTTCCAAAATGAAACACAACCAAACATGGAATAAGGAAAATAAATATCTCACAAAAAGTATAAAAATAATAATAAACTAAACCAATAAATAGAATAAGCTCAACCCAACATAAACTAAAACCTAATATAATATATATAGAGAAGAATGAATTGAATTATATGAGGATAGTGAAAAAATAAATACAAGTAACAAGGTTACAACTACCCATTATCACATGAAATCGAAACAAATTCACTTACCACCTCTATCAAACCTGAAATAAATATCTAAAAATTAACTATTTTATCTAAGTGAAATTCAAACTATACCTATAAAATGATTGTTTTGAGAATAATATACCCAATATGTAGCCTCCCCACACAATATGTATGAATTTTAACAATAAAACCATTTCATACTAGTTTAAAATACATATGGAAAATAATATTTACATTTTTATTAAATCAATTATTGGGTTTTGCGATTTAAAATAAATTATTTAAAATCCACGAGTTATCACTTTTTAAATTGAATGATTCATTTAAACCCTCGCAAGGGAAATGAAACTTTTAACATAGTGAAAAGACGTTAAAAATTCCTTTGAAAATTTACTCTTGAAAGATGAATAATGGAGAAAAATTTACTTTTTATATGAAAAGAAACCAAATAAAACCCAATATATAGTATCTTAAAATAATTGGAATAATTTTTTTTCAATAAATAAACATAGGTAAAACTCAATAAAAAGCACCATGTGAACCTAGGAGCCTTGTAAAAAAACTAGGATAGAGATAACATAACATCAATATAGAGACACCCACACAAGATACCAAATAATCAACACTTACAATCGGTATTACCCTTACTGGCCTGACTAAGGGGAACAATCCCATAAGAAGAGAAAAATAGATACACATGGCCACTAGCTAGAGTGTGATCATAAACTAGTGAAATATTTTATCTTTTATTTTCAACCTAACTACCCATGGTTTCTCATGAAATATAAATGGAGATGAGTCAAATAATTATTACATAAAAATATAATCATTACAATAAAAAATTAAATCTCATCCTCATATAGGACTGCCCTTCATAGAAATATCCCATTTCACCAAGAATAATAGAATAATATATAACTTCTCCTTATGGGGTAATTATAAAAAATCATTAAAATATTTCCTATATCCAAAATTTTCCAAAAAACACAATGGTTGATGCTTTAATGGTCATTATTTTTAGAAAATCAATTTGAGAAAGTGACAACTAGGCCTTTTAACATGCTTTAATAAAATAGTTTATTCAAATATCTTTGAAATAAAATCATTTGACATCATCAAACAACTCATATAATTGAAAAATATATAAAAAAAATTAAAAATATCAAGCACACCCTTTATTTTTGAAATATAAACACTCAGAATAAATATATGAATTATAAAAACACCAATGATTTATGAAATCTATTTTAAAAATCCATTTAGGACATTAATCATACAATCAATGTGCATGAAGTTTGAAAACTGATTAATCATTTTGATTTAAAGAGGACCCCCCTATATTTAATATAATCGATGGGGGAAACAAACTTATTTTAATATAAAGTCAAATTTTCTTCATATCATGAAATTTAAAACCTAAAAATCATTATATAAGGAATAAAAATTAATCATAGCTATATATTTAAGGGTTTAATCATGGAGAAAATTACCTAAAATCCATCTATTTAACAATAAAAAATGTTACTCTACCTTAAACAGGCTAATAAAGTCCTAAAATATCAAAATTAACCACAAAAAATTATAACCCTCTATTAGAAATTGAGTCAAATGAAACCGCTAATAACCTAAAACACATTAGAGTGTGAATAAGGAGGAAGGTATAAGTAAGTAAGTGAAGAGGTTTAAAAAGATATTACCTTGAATAATCAACCAAAAAACACAAAGAAAACCATGAAATCCCCAAAGTGGAAGAAAGATATGAAATGGTTCACACCTAGGGGTTGATAATTGAATGATAAGAGAAAGAGACCTTCATTTTTTGGTCAAATTCTAACATGGGTAGATTCAGAAATTCAAAAAATTAAAAGCTGGGTAGGACCTATTCACAGAGAAGACTCAAACACTATAAAATAGTTCCCCCTATATACCACCATGAAAGAGCCGCAAGTGTTATGGTACGATACACCTAAAACGATCAGAACTCAACCCTCTATAGTACTAGGCCTCCATAGTATGGCCCTCAACTTCAATGGTGTAAGGAACCTACCCTACTATTATCCATGTCATATCCTTATCCTTGCATCTTTGAAATCAAATTGGAAAATATAGGTTTTAACTTTAAAGGGACCTATAAAGCATATATTATGAGATGTTGTGTGGTCCTCCCCTCACCAACACCACCACAACACAACAAAAACTGATGTAACATGGCCTATTGCAGATTGAAACATAAAATTGTGATGTTCTCCAAAACACCCAAATATTCCCAAAAAAATCCTCGAAACAAAGAAAAAAAAATAATAAAACCAATAAATAAAAAAATTGACTTTTGAAAGTGAGGTTGGGGTATATAAATTCTTCCAACCATAATTATTTTTACCCTATAAACCTGTAATATAATTTTTAGATCAAAGGATGTATGAAGTTTAATCTCTTTATCCACAACCTAACTTAAAAACCAAGGAACACCAGGATCACAAGCACCCAACCTCTTAAATAAAATATAAACCATTGAAGGATCTATATGTGATTACCAAATTAAACTAGTTAAGTGGGATCAAGTTTAAGAGACTATAATTAATATAAAGGGTAGTGTCTAGTCCATAAACAAACAAAAAACTCAACTGGTAGTTATGAACCACTACCCTCACACAAGATCATGAAAATAAATATCATCTATGGTTATTTCCCCACTATTTTTTAATTCCAATTATATACTAACTCTATAAAATAACGAATACTTCAAATTAATGGTAGAAGAAAAAAATTCATTAACACCCACACAATCCACAAATACGATCACAAAAGGCTGAACAATATCTCCAAACTACTCCAAATAAATCATAAATATTTCATAAGAATCCATTTTTGAAATAGACACTACGTTAAACAAGGATAACCAAGATCTATTGGATATGAAAAGGACAAATATAGAAGAAAATACATCAAGCCTAAACACACCTCAACAAGAATAAGATGGATCTATATTTTAGTCAAAGGTATAAATGAGTAATAAGGGATCTCATTCTAGGAAAAATTTCTCCCATTGACCCCAATAGATCAATCATGAAACTATCCTTAGCGCAATATAAGCTGAGGGAATCAATCGTTCTACTTACCCATTCACATAACCAAGACATCCCTTGAATAATCCTTTAAAAAGTAAAACCTCGCCACATGGTCATCATCCCATAAAACAAATAGAAACAAATAACATCAAGGAATAAACATAACCCAAAAAATCAAAATTATATAATGAATAATCAAAATTTTACCCAAAATAATTCATCAATCAATAATTTTATCAAAACCTCTAAATAATCTAAACTCGATAATCATAAATCCCAAAAAAGACAGTCATAATCATATCCAAAACTGAGTTACTCATAAGGAATGAGGGAAAACACCATTTTGATCATTCTTAGAGATATAATATCCACCCATCATAAATAATTTTCTATGAATAAAATAAATCATAAACCCAATCTGTTCATGTTTTCAAATTTAAATGGAATAGTCCCAATATAGACCATAGGACAAATTACAATGCATAAATCTACTAAAATGAATACATTGAAAAAAATATTCTGAATATATAATGATTTCAGGAAGATCCTACCAAATCATTTTATAGAATAAATTCACTTTGTGAAAAAATCATCTAATTTGTAAAACTAAATAAATTCATTTCAAAATTATTCCATGATTTAAAATTTCAATATTATTATGAAGAATTCAAAAATGTTCTCTTAAAACACATTTTAATTCCAAAACATTTTATTATAAATTTCATAATGAAATCAATCACATTTGAAATTGTTCTAATAAGTTTAAAATCCTATAAAAATTATCCATCATATCCAGTTTTAAAAACCAAAAAACTTCATGAAATTTCTTTTCAAAATAAACCACTACAACCGGTTCCAATTGAAAGCATTTCATGAAACATTATTTTTCAAATAAAAAACCCCTAAAATTTTTTATCCCTAAATACATCTAATATTAATTCATAAAATTCAAAAATTTAGAAAATCTTAAAATATTACTTTACTAAATACCCTTAGTAACCTCTTTAAAAAAAATTATGTCATATGGAAAAACTAAATTTGATTTCAAAAAAAATTCAAAATCACTTCTTAAGAACATTTATAAATCAAAACCTTCAAATGAACATAAAAGTGTCTTCAAAACCCTAAAAAATAATCCTGTAAAACGTTTTATAAATCCCCTTTTTATCAAAATAAATTCTTAATGATCCCACAACTAATTTTAAATTTTGAAAATTTGAAATCAATTTTTGAGGAAATTTATAAATCATAAAATTTATAAAAGCTTAATAAATTTTATAAATCCATTCATTTTTGTTCTTAAAACGTTTTATAGACCCTATTTAAGGACAACCCACTTATATGACTCAAATATGTTTATTGGAACCCATGTAAATCATAATATACACCCATTTTTTCTCAGAAACAACATTAATAACCTATGAAAAACACTCTAATATATCTTAATTTAGTAATGTTATAGAATATAAACAAATTAAAATCTCAAGAAACCAAAACTAAAAACTATGGGAAATCAAATACAATTAACGATTGGGATATATGCTCTAGAAAACCATGTGAATCCCACCAGAATCCTCACAAGACGAGATTCATGATTTTTTCAGGGATTTTCAAACAACATATGTTAATATTGGCCCCATGGATTCTTAAAAATTTAGTCTAATTCCAAAATTTTCCTAAAAAACCCCATAAATATCTTATAAAAAACTTAAGTACCCTAAAAAATATAAAAAAGTTCTAGAATATTGGTTGAATTCATGACTTACACTA
This sequence comes from Viscum album, assembly GCA_963277665.1. Taxonomy (NCBI): domain Eukaryota; kingdom Viridiplantae; phylum Streptophyta; class Magnoliopsida; order Santalales; family Viscaceae; genus Viscum; species Viscum album. Next base: position 1,221,317,625 of record OY728148.1, on the reverse strand, counting down.
CCCAAAAATACTTAGTAACTCAAGTTTCATACATAAAGGTGGTGATTAAGAACCCAAACATGACCTACCATTTGAATTAAAAAAAACCTATCTCTATATTATATGATTCCCCAAATAATAACAAGTCTATGATATCATTTGTAACAAACTAACCAGAGTTTACCTAACATGTCACTTGGCCTGAGCCACCACTAGGCCCAATGGGTGTTCTTAATCCCCATTGTATAGAAACTGGTGTTGAATATTAAAATATACTTCATTGAAATTATTTTTCCTTGTAAAAAAATAATTAAACTAATACTTCCACCTAGAAATATTCCATGAACTATCCATATATCGGAGAGAAAAAAATTAAATTAAACATATTTTAAAGTGAAACACAACCAAACATGCCATAAGGAAGGTACACATATCACAAAAAACCCTAAAAAATAACAAACCAAATAAATAAATGAAACAATCTCAAATTGATGGAAACTAAAACAAGATCCAACAAATACAAGGAAGGTCGAAGTGGTTTATTTGAGGGAAGTGATGAAATATGTAAAATAAATGATGCTAAAGCTAACCATTACCATGCCCAAGCATAACATCTTCACTTGAATCCTCTATGAAACTTGATCCAAATATCTAAAAATAAACTAAATAATCCAAGAATATTTCGTAGTAGACCTATAAGATTATATTAATGAACAAAATATTCACAGTAGGAATCCTTCTTACACCCAATGAAGATTCTATAAAAATGAAATCGTTTAATATTAATTTGAAATACATATAGAAAATAAGAATTATTTTTTATTAAATAAAGTATTAGTTTTTTCACTTAAATATTTATTATTTAAATTCTATTATTTAATAATTTTTAATATAGAGGATCCATTTAATCCCTCTTAAGGGAAATGAAAATTTTAATAAAGTGAAAAGAAGTTTAAAATTCCTTGCAAAATGTACTCATGAAAGTTGAATAATGGAATACACTTTTCAATTTATAAAAATAGAATCCAAATAAAACCCAAGATTTTAAATCTCAAAATAATAGGCATAAATATAAAAAAATCAATAAACATAGGTACTAAACAATCATAAGAAATATGTGAACCTTTAAGCCTTGGAAAAAATCTAGGACAGATTTAACATAACATCAATATAGAGATACTGATGTTGGATACCAAATAATCTCCCCTAACATTTAGTTCTACCATACATAGGCTAACTAAGAGGAATAATCTCATAAAAAAGTGCACAGTCGATACTTAGGGCTACTAGCTAGAGCATGATCATAAACTAGTGAAACATGTTCCTAGATTCCCACCCAACAACCCAAGGTCTCAAATGAAATTTAAATGGTGGTGAGTCAAACATTTATTATATAACAATATAATCATAACAATGAATAATTTAATATCATCCTCATCTCTGATCACCCTTCATAGAAACATCCCCTTTCATCAAGAACGATAAAAATATATATAACATCCCATTTTGGGGTAATAACAAATCATTATAAAAACATTTACAATATCTATAAATTTTGATAAAAAACAAAGGGTCATGTTTTAAGGGTCATTATCTTTAGAAAATCACTGAGAAAAGTGACATTTGGGATATTGTATATCCTTTAAGAAATCAGGTCATTCAAATATATTTTTGAAAACTCATTTAACAACATCAAATAACTCATATAATTTGAGAATATATAAAGATCATTAAAATATCAAGCACACATTTTATTTTTGAAATCTAAACCCTCAAAATTAGTTCTTGAATTATGAAATCACCCATCACTTTTGAAATCTACTTTTAAAAGTTATTCAAACATTGAATCAAACAATTGGTGTGAATGGAGTTTGAAAAAAATTATCCCTTTATATTTAAATGGGAAACTCTTCCACATTTAATAGATTCCAAAGTGAAACTAACTTCTTTTGAAAAAAAATTAATATGTATAAATATCTAAAAATTTAAATCATTAAAATCATAGTAGAGGAAAGATTGAGGAATAATGGTTACATGTTTAGAGGTTTATGCACAATGAAACTTACCTGAAATCTATCTATTTAACAAGAGAAAATTTTATCTTACCTTAACAAGGCTAAGAAAGTAATAAAATATTAAAAGGATCCCTAAATAATAAAAAAAAAATTAAAAACTGATTCACATGAAACCCTAGATCAAAGAGACTATATTAGGGTGATAACAAGGAGGAAGGATGAAATAATAAAGGGAGGAGGTATACTAAGATATTACCTTCAATAATCAAACTCATAAATTAAAGAAAACATTGTAATCATTAAGTAGGAAGAGTGCTATGAAAGAGAACTCACCTGGGAGTAAGATAAGTTGAATGAGAAGAGAAATAGATCCCCTTCTATGGTTAAATCCTAACAGGAGTAGATTTGGATATTCAAAAAATAAAAATCAGGAAGGACCTCTACATGGTGTGTCCTTAAGTGCTACATCATGTTACATACTGACAAGACACCACTATGGAGAAAACTCAATGTTATGACATGATGAATTAAGTGCGGGTGATTGTCACCTATCGACCATTCAAGATTCCAGTGCTCTGCTAATGTGTATAGAATCACTCGGGTTGAATCCTTGGTGATGATACTTTTAAATAGTCGATTGTTTTTAGTTGGTTGTATTTTGATTTGGGGGGGGGGGTTATTTGTAGAGATTAAATGAAGTGATTAATTTTTGTTGTTTTATTTAAAAATTTTATAAAGATTGGGGTGAGTTCATTATTAGGTAGTTAATCATGTGATATCCTTGAGCTTTGCTTTATATTGCATTAAATTAACACCCACTTCACAAGATGACGTTGATTAGAATTACTAAGTGTTAAGGCTTTAATACAAGCCTTAACTTAACTTAGGATTCTAATCTTAATTATTACATGTTGATGGTAGTGTATTTATGGTTTCAATAATCCATGGAAACCACACGTTAAGCAAAACAAGTCATTAATCCATTACATGTTAAGGCCAACATACACAATGTTAATTTGATGAATATTCATTGATAAAATACTCTCAATCACTTAAAAACCATAATTATTACTCAACCCAATGTAATATTTACTAATAAATTAATATTATTAGTAATATAATTTATTATTTTTATGATTATTAATTAATAATAGAAGAAAAGGAAAGGGATAAGAAAAGAGTTTTGCGTCAAACACACTCACAAACGGTAAAGAGAATTAAATACGGAATTTTGATTGAATGATAAAGAAAAAGAAGGTAAGGGGTTTCAACTTTATTTCAAATATTTTAAGATTATTAATTTTTAAGAACATAGGGTGGATTATTAAAAGATAATATAAAGAAGAAACTTGCATTAAAATTCAAACGAAATTGAAAACAACTTACGCAATTACAAATGAAAGGAAAACAAAAGTAAATAAAAAAACATAAGAGGAAGCGTATATCAAGTGAAAAAATAAGTTTGGAAGGTCCTACTAGGCCTTTCTAAAGGCTTTGTTCATGCCAATGAATGCTCCAATCTTCTAAAATGCCACCCCCTTTCAAGGAGAAGAGAAGGATGTATTTATAACCCAATGGTGGTGGACTGTTTTCATTCCAAATCTACCTCTCCACTTGACTCAAATATTGGACCACGAATACAACATAATATTGAAATATATTCTTCTTATAAGTTGTATATATACATGTGTGATGTCTAATATGAACATTTGGAGGACATTGGACTTAAGAAGCCAATGTTTTGGAGTTTTTATTAAACAATTTTAATTTTTTCATTTTAATCCATAATTTTTCAAGGAAAAAATGTGAATGGGTTTTTAAATATGAATATTCCCTCAAATTTGAAAACTTTATTCAATAAAGTAGGCCAACTATATATCCTCTTTCACACTGAAAAATATCATCTCGAATGGATGTTTCTATTAGGAGAAATGTCAATATTGGGTGCTGATTTCATTTCCCAAAAAGAATGGTGGGCTAGATTTCATTGAATAATTTGGGCCCCTTTTTAGTGGATTTGGGACTTAAAATTTTTACCCAATATTAATTATATTGTCCCCATACTTTTGGTGGAGAATAATTTTTTTTATAATTCTAGATTAAGCCCAGTAATTCAATCTTCATGGATGATCCATTTTCTTCACAGATTCTGTGGGCCTTACCATGTGATCCATATGACCCTTCAAATGACAGAATTTGACAATGATTCCTTCAATTGATATGTTGGAAATTGAATATTTAATCCTAAAAAACAAAAACCATGCAATTTGGATAATAAGGGTGAGATTTATAATTAAAATAGTAAACTGACACAATTGGACTATTTCAAATAATTCTAAAATTTTTTATTTAGTATTAAAACATGAGTATCTCACACCAATTATGAAATTTTACATGAAATTTACTAAAGAGAGTATAAAAAAGTTATGAATAAATTAATAACATCAATGCACCCAAAATAGGTAGAACCCGACCTCTTGAACCTGAGGCCTCCTCAATGTGGCCCTCTTCTTCGATAACGCAAGGCACCTACCCAATTAATCTCTATAGTGAAGCCTTACCCCTATTCCATGATACCCCTAAAATGAGAAGAACCATTTTCTTCCTCTTGAGGTCCCTCCACAATATAACCTTTTAGGTACGACATTATCATCCCCTCACTATAACCCCATGATTAAACAACAACAACTATGGCATGACATGCTGCAGACTACAACCTGAAACTATAGTGTTCCTTGAAAGATGAAAAATTCCCCCAAACAATCCAAGAATATGATAACCAAATTAAAAAAATAAACAAACAAAATGACATGGGAAAGTGTGGATTTGGTGTTATACCAAGTCATTATTGTACTGAATCATATTGAGATTTATTGAAATACTGTAATAACCCTAACTCTAATAACCCAGAGTCAATATTAATTTTATTACATTATCACAATATACAAGAGATAATAACATGAAAAATTAATTAGTTTAGTAGTCTTGAGAGACTAGATACATACATTATTTTCACACTACATTAGGGAAATAAATCATAGATTGAAAATTTTTATTACATCTCTAAAGAGCATTCAAAGAAACCTTCTTCATATCTTGGGGAATAAAAAAAGGGTGAGTTTAGATGATTTTTATGGGAAAACATACAATGTAAAATTTCATGAGTAGATAAATCATTGAAAATATGGAAGAGTGGATAACAAATGTATAAGATATTTAATTTGAGTTTCAAAATGTATCATAAAAATTATAAGTATAATATTAATTGAAATATAAATGAATTAAATGTATAATTATTAATGTCATGATCTTAAAATAAAGGCATAATTAAAATAAATAATTAACCTTACCATTAAGTCCTTATGTTAAGATATTTCAATGAATGGGTTGGTATACGCTAAATACCCAACTAATTTTTCCAATGGTTTATATGATGAGACTTTTCAATGCATCAAGGGGAAATATATAAATAGGCACCACCCATCACTTACATGTGTCAAATCCATTACACATATAATTAATCTATATTATAATACATAATAAATTTTCCTTATCAATAAATAAATACCTATATTGAATCAAGAATAAAGAACATCAATATTTACCACTTAAATGAAATATCTTACTTAATAAACTTCCTTCATCTAACACTATATATTGAAATGGTATGTGTCTAAGACAATATCAAAGTATTGTAAATAATGTTTAATATATCCATGATACTAAAAGTATGCACATGAAGGAGAAAAATAATGTCCAATGAATATTTGAGAGTGATAGAGAGAATGATCCTAAGAAAGTTAATGATATCAATATAATTTATAATATTTAAATCATTAAAGTAGGATATAATACCATCCATTCATTTGAAATGAATTTTAAAAATATAGGAAATTCATTTTATAATTATAGAATAAAATGGAATTTAAACTTAAAAAAAATACTTTCCTTAAATATTTTGCAACCTTTTTGTAAAAACGAAGTTATAAATAATATCAACATTCTTTTCTTGAGGCTTTAAAGATACTTTTAAAATATTATTTGAAAAAATAATATAATCATCAAAATATAATATTATTATAAAATAATTTTTGAGGGAAAGATAAAATACATTTAAGTAATATGAAATCTCTTTTCAATCCTTTATGAAAATAATACCCCTTTATTTTAATATATAAACTAAAAAATCATTGAAAAATGAAAAATTGATTTTATTTGAAAAAAATATAAACTTTTAGATGAATATAAATATATAATAACGATCATGGAGATAAGAAAATCCATATTCACTATATTTTTTAAAAAGAACATTCTTTTCCCACTTTTATAAAAAGTATAAAAATGACTTGTTTGGAAAAAATTTAAAATATTTATTTTAAACCATTGTAAATAAAGTGAAATTTATTATAATAATAACTTTACTAGTCATTTAAAATTATATAAAAAATTTCATAAAACAATTTTAATAATATGGATATGGAAGAGAAATATTCCTGACTAAAAATGAGAAATAAAGTTGTTCTTTTAGAAAAATCAATCGATCTTTGAGTGCTAAAGAGAGGAAAAGTTATAATAAAAACATATAAAATCCATAAATAACTAGAATAGAAGAAAATATATGGGTTATAATAAGTTAAATATTGTATAATTCTTCCAATTAAAATCTAAACATAAACAATCTGAATAAGTGTTAGATTATAAAATAAACCTTGATGACTTTAATAAATTTCGAATGAAAACCACATAAAAGAGAAAAACATAATTGAATATTTAAATACCATGAATAAATATTAATTAATTTTTTAATATGTTAAAGGGTTATAGTAGACACCATATAAATAAAATTAGGTGCATAACATAAAATATGTCTTAATGGAGTGAAATTGAGATGAAAGACTCTTAACTTGGATTCATGCTTGGATAGACATGTTATATCCTCATGAATAATAAATTTAAATTTATTAAATACTTGATTAAGAACCATTTTTATATATATTTTATTTTTGGTCCTTTTATAATAATTTTACATCCATTCATTGAATAGATTTTTCTTACGTTGGCCACTTAAGGTTGTTCGATCAATTTGTCCAAAACTTATTCAATATATTGATCATGGTTAAAGGTTTTATAAAATAGTTATTTTTTATAAAAAATGTTAATAATTTTAAGAATATAATTATTATTCTATTTACCCAATTTTAGAATCATCCACGTAAGATGGTAATAGAAAAAGGAATCACATCTCTTTATAGAGCTAGTAGTCCATACATACGCATGAGCGACAATTTCATTTTCTAATAGATGGTAAGGTAGGAAATAAGATGATATATTATATTAAAAAAACCATAATTATGACATAAAAATCATATATATTCATTAAATTCAACTTTATAACTATAAATTCAAGGTGATGATGAAGAATGAATTACACCTCTATATGAAGATGATAATCCACACATACACACGAGTGATATTTTTATTTTCTATAAGATATAAAGGAGATATAAAATGGATGTTCCAATAACATAATAAAATATATGTATGGTAAATATAAGTATGTAATTATTTTATTATGGTTATTAAATATTAAAATGAGGTTTAAGAATAAAAGAACTTAGAAAATATGGGTAATAACATATACATTTTCCTTTTTTAATCTTCATTGGCTTACACATTAAGACTTCTTGAAGTGGTATTTTGGAGAGAATAAGATATATAGGTTGAGAAAAAAAGTTAGTTAGGTATTTAATTTGGTACTGGTTAAGCTAAGTGTCTCAACAAGTGTGGAGAAGTGAGGATAAGATGTTCCCTTTTTTATGTGAGGTGGATGAAAAATTTGTAAATACTTCAAACTTTATTATATAATATGTGTATAACTCAAGTAGTGTTGCTCCAAATTATCATAATTTAAAATATGATAATTTTATGTTCTAAATATAACTAAAAAATTATATTTAATAATTTTTTTGTTATCTTGAAGACTTATCACTTTATTTTAACCCTTTTAATTCATTTCATGCTTGATCGAGGTGATAAATATTTACCGTGGTTACTATTCATTATGACAAAAAATTAAGTAGAAATAATTATCTTATATTAATTATGATGATTAATAATATGGAATCTTTTTTTCAAGATTCAATTTTAAAATTTTTTAAAAATTAATTTTAATATAAGTTCATAAAATTAAACGAAAAACATTTTTAGAAAAATAAATGTTTTAAGAAATAAAAATGATATTATAGAAAAATAATATATAATATTGATTTAAATGAAATTAATTTGATTATTTAAAATAAAATGAGTCTTATTTTTCTTTCAAACCAAAGTAAAACCAATAGGAACCTTGCGAATACCTAATTAAAATATAAAAACCAAAAATAATTTTTATTTGAATGAAAATAATAATTAGATTTCCAAAATTTTAAACATAGATTTATAAGTTTAAAATTATTTTCTTAAATGAATTATATTACTTGTTAAATATAAATTAGTTCTATAAAAAGGTTTAATAAATTTTCTATTTATTTCTATATAATAATAATTTAAAAAAAGTGAAAGTATTTGTAAAATCGATATTTTTTACTATTCACACAAAAATCATTTATTTCTAAAAAATATCAAAAATTCACCATAAGATAATTTTGACCTGATGAATTAAAAAATGAAATAAATTTCACCAAATTAAAATTATAAAATTTAGGAATTTAGGTTTTTATAAGATTCTTGAATAAAGTTATGTGAATTAGGTTATAGTTTCTTTAGAATAAAAAGCGTACTTATTATAATTGGGGATCAAGTGTTAAACATACCAAATAATATTGAGCATAAGAGACTAAAATTTATTGAGTAATTTTCTAGATAATGTATTTTAAAACATAATTTAATCATTTTATGATTCTCATAAGAATCTAGATTCACCTTTTAAATAATTTTAACACTTTTTTATTCAGGATGGTACAACTTTGACACATATAATTTATTTTAATTAAGAAATTTTATTTACATTACTAGTATTATAAGTTTATATCATTAAGATATTGATTCATAAGGATTAATCTAAAAGTTAATTTTTATGATAATTATGTTATTTATCTATAATTTTTTATTATACGAGTATCAAGTATTATTACCATTTAATAAGGAATTTTATTAAATAAGATCCCACTAAAATGATGATCCCTTTCTAAACTCATTATATCGATTAGTGGTACAATATCTATATTTCATCATGACATACCATGGGTATCAAGTAAATAATCCATGACTTTATCTAGTAGAAAACTATTTTCAATCATATCATATACAACTCTTGGATAGTTGAGTTGATTAAATCTTTATCTGAATCCATCATGTGGATTCACTCAACAAGATTCCTATGGTATTATAACAGTTAAGGTTTCTCAACTAAGTGTGACCTAAAGAAAACACCAATAATAAGGAACTTAATGATCATGGTCACCTCATTTCTTTCTTTCTTGGAACAAGATAATTCATGATTGTCTAACAGTTAGGGTCACCCATACAGAATGATCTGGGTCTTCATAAGGCCTCTTTATAAGGAATATAACACCTAGTATATAAGAGTTTTAATCTCACTATATTATCTCATGTTATTCCATTTATGTATGAATTCATCTAATGATTTAATTTTGGAATCCTATTCTATCCATAGTATTAATATTTTCAAACCATATTAATGTGCAACTATTTACACAACCCACAAGTTTTTGTTACTCACCCAAAAATAGAATCCAAACATATGTACACATATCCAAATGCATGTCACACATAAGGTATATGAACTCTTTATGAAAATTATTAGAATTATATGTTATTGAAAATCTCTATATGAGTTATCCTAGTGCCATAGATTTCCAACCCCCACCTTTCTTAAACAAGGAATAAACCTCCAGGATAGTGGAAAGTTTGACCCAAATTCCTTATACATAAGGATTTTTTAATCAAGATAGAAACCAATTCATACAACTCCAAAACCTAATATGTGTAAACTATATTCAAAAACTAAATTCAAACTAATAACTTTAACTATAAACTGAGATCAAGGTTGATGAAAAATAATTTTTTTATTAATGTACCTAGCATGTAATGTAGGGCTTGGAAATTTATATGAAGTGAATCAAAAAATTTAAACTAAAGCATAAACATATTCAAAATATAAAAAAATTATTACTATAAGTAAAGCAGGGAATAACCTTTAAATTATTGGCCATTTCAAAATTTTAAGCATGAGATAATCAATTCTGAAAAAATCATAAAAAAATATCTAATTATAAATAATTTATAATTATAGCTATTATATAAATTCCATAATTTTTTCTAATTATTCATTATATGGATTTTTTTAAAATATATGATCTTTTTATGAATTATAAATATTTTATAATTAAATATCTATCATGTAAACTTTTTACATAATCTAAATATCACATATTAATATTATTTAAGCCTTTAATCATTTTAATTTATCAAAACTCTTTTGATAAGGTTCAAATAATTTCTAAATAAGGCTATTTTAATTTGAACATTTCAAATTAATCATTATAAACATTTCATACTTTCTTAAATTTAAACACTTTATATTATACCTTATTTTTTAATTTAAAAACTCTTTTTAAATTACCCTTATGATTAAATTTTAAAAAAACTTTATCTAATTAACTAGTAATTCCCTATAATATGATTATAGGTATTTTGATATTATCATTTAAGATTTAATAAATATTTAATAATAAATGTTTCATAAACATTTATTAAATAATTTAAAAATATTTATAATCAATCAATTTATAAACTCTTTATAAAGTAATAAATATTTCCAAAATACCATTTTATCATTATTTATAATTTTCTTTTAAATAATAAATTCAATTTAAATTTTGAATATAAAGAAAAATAAAAAATTTCCTTCTTTAATCATATTTCATGAAATTGTATTATTTATAAATTATGATTCACAAACATATTTTACAATCCAAGTTAAACCATAAGGTATGACTAATATAATGAAGAAACATGCTATCAGTCACATTTTGTGATTGATAGGCTAATTGCCTCGTATAATATCTAATATTGTATTTAATGATTGAAATTTTGATAATCATTCATGAATTTTCCTATCATATTTCATGATTAAAATTGATATCTCCTTAGTGATTCAATTCTCTATTTTTTAAAACTCGATGTGGGAAATATCATTGGTTATGATATCACTTTTCATATGCTATTACCAGTAAAACTCCTTGATTTTAAGCTACATCACTATTCACAATTTCTTATATTGTATTCCATGATATAGAATTCGCATAACAAATATCCAGTCATATTTTGAAACTACCTATATGATATATAATGTAATACACAAATACTTCATTACTTTAATGTTTTCAAGAATATAAGAACATGGATTTCTATAATACCACTTATAGGGAATAACTTAAGATAAATGAGATGATATGGGTTGTTATGAAATTTACATTATTTAAACCTAAGTATATATTTCAAATGACATAATTTTCTATTTTGAGATATGTAAAACCAACAAAGATATAATATATAATTCTTTTAATACCTTGAGATAATCCACCTCTCATATCTCTCACTACTGGAAATATGACCTTTCCCAACACTTCTATACCCCATTTCCCAACGGTTTGGCCAAACCGTTGGGAAAGGTCCACTTTGTGGCCACTTTTCCCAACGGTTTGGCCAAACCGTTGGGAAAGGGTAGGCTTTCCCAACAGTTTTCCCAAACCATTGGGAAAGGTCCCTAATATATCATTCCAGAATCCAGGGACCTATACCAATGGTTGTCAAAACCATTGGTATAGGTCCTTTGATTTTTTATCGGATCTTCTTAACAAGAACATTCTATAAATCAAAATTTAAAATAATTATGATAATACATATATATATATATATTTATGAAATTATGTTCAAAAAAGTCATGTTAGGTTAGTGGTTGGGTCCTTCAATGATAAACTGGAGGTCCTGGGATCAAATCTCAGTGAATGTTTTTTTGGAAATATATATACCAACGGTTTTATGGAACCATTGGTATAGATTTTCATATTACTTATGCCAAAGGTTTTCAAAAAACCATTGGTATATACCTATCCCCATGACTTACTTTCCAATGGTCCTCCAAACCGTTGGTATAGGTTATTTTTCCAGTAGTGTCTCTTAATAATATAGAGAGAGAACAAGAGAACATTATTTTGATTGATGGAGAATGATGTGAGGCACTTGATGTAGGAACCTAGGACACCCTAAGAGGGGAGGGGTGAATTAGGGTGTCAAATTTTTCTCTTAATGTGATGGATCTTGTCCCCATGTTGGTAGGAAATTGTAAATCCTGTATGATGGATATGATCAACTATCGAACATTTTCATGCAATGAGTTGACACAACACTTTTAATTGGTTCACCACTAAGGGCTACGTCCAAGGAGCATATGCCGACAGGTTTCCGGTCATACCTAATTCCACTATTCTTCACTAGTTGTGGATTATGATGGTTCGGGCATAGTCACACTGTCCCAGGCTCACTGCCTTTACAAAAGTTCAGGGATAGCTCACTGCGTCCCTCGGGTCACTCCCGTTGACTCCCCCTGACTCACTGCCTTTGGTGAAGTCCCACTCAGTTTATAGACATGAAAGTATCTTCAATAGATTCACATTAAAGTCTTTTCCTCTATTTAGGATGAGACTCTGCTTGCATCAGAGTCCGGAGTTGATGCTCTTTTGTAATCAATATTCTACTTTAGTGTAATAACTAAATGCACTAAATCTCCTTCTTCTCTTCCTTAAATTCCCAATATCGACACCTGTGTGTATCATTATATTTCCCTCTCTCTGTGTAGATCTGATTTTAGTTTCATGAATCATTCTTCTTCTCTTCACAAAGCACAATGAGGGTGTTAAACACCATTCATGTGTGTGCGGTACAAATTCCCTTCGTAAAACCAAATGGTTCACTGTTCTTCCATCTTCGAAAAACATATTTGAGAGTGCTAAGCACCTGTAAAAGGCCTATGGGACCCCCAAATTTTTCATGCACCCTTCCTGGTGTCTTGTGTGTAAAATTCAAACCTTGCGCATAAAAATACCTTTAGGTGCGAAAAAGGATTTTTGCGCAACTCTTCTTTTTCGCGGAGAACTTCCCTTTTTCACACAACACCTTCTTTTTTGTGCAACACTTCTTATTTTCATGCACCACTATATACCTTAATTTTTCCGTGCTTCTGAGCTAGGGATTTTTCTAAGTTTCGAGCCACACCTAATGAGAGGGGTTTACCTCATATTTATAGGCATTTTTGACCCTCCGCGTAAAACCCCTTCATGTGCGTAAAACTGTCTCTTAGTTCTTTATATTATGCGCACCATCCTTTTATTCTCACGCACCACCTAGGTTTTTCCCACACCTCATGAATTTTATATTTTTCATCATTCTGAACCTAAAGCCTCCTTTGCGCGTAAAACATCAAACCACATTTTTCACACAACCAAATTTTCGCGCACAAGTTTGATTTTCCGTGCACATGGCACGAACATCTCTGATTTTTCTTACGCCTCTTGCCTTTGCCATTTTACGACATTTTGATTCCAAAAGACCTCTTACGCGAAAAACCTCACTCTGCTATTTCACACACCACACTGTTTTTCACGCACAACTCAAATATTTCGCGCACAACCAACATTTTTCGTGCACCAATTCCTCTTTGCGCGCACCTCCTTTTACCAACAACCCATGTCTTTATTTTCTGATTTTCCAGCCTAAAAATTTGGTAAACACTGGGAAACGACGCTACCTTCAATATATGCTTCGGACATAACCTTCATGCTTCTTTTATATGACTTTCCTTCTTCAACAACTCTTCTTCTTCAACCGTCATTCTCTACTTAATGTAAATCATATGATTCAATTCTTCAAGTAGGATATTGCATGGTTCTCATGCAATCATGAAGAATTTCATGGTATTCATCAAATCCACATTCTTCTTCAATCATCCTCAGATGGATTATACCTCACAATTCTTCACTGTTGTAAACAATGTGTCACCTTTGATTGACACAAGTTCTTTGAATTTATTATCAGTATAACAATCATCTGAATTTACATTCCTCCATTTAATTAGAGTACTTCTTGATCTACTTCATTTTTATCTTCATTTAAAAATATTGACAACAAATACAACCTTATACAGAAAGTGGTTCCAACACTTGATCCTTATATACTAGCACCCAGAATATTAATAATTCCATTTTGTGATTCATGGAGAACATGAAAATAATTCTAGAAGAATATTTTATTAAATCTCTATTATAATGGGAATAAAAAAAGTGAGGAAACAAAATTGTGATCATGGAATATTACCATAGAAAAGGTAATTATAAATTTAAATAAATTATAAATTAAATTTTTATTATCCATATATGAGATTTTGCAGAAAATTATTCTAGTTCTTTAGATTTATCCAATGTTTCTAATGACAAAAAAATAAAACCAAAACAATACTTTCACTAATCCCCAGAACCTTCAAGTGGTATTAGAGAAGTCAAATTATAATTTATAATTTATTTGATCAATTTTATGTTCTTGTTTTTTATATTTTATTCAGATTTTTTGAGTTTAATGGTCAATATGACACATTAATATAGTATCTTATACAATTAATGAAATAAAAATTCTCATAGAATACTCAAATAACCCACCCAGAGAATCCATGTTCATTGGTTAAATGTCATAGTTGCATAATGTGTAATCAAAATGTACACGCAAAGTAATCATTTTTCCTCACACATGGTACACATTGCATAAATCATGGCCTGTTAGGTGGTTCAATATGTGATATCATTATACATAGTGTATTTACTTCCAAAACCATACATGGGTTGATAGGGATTACATAGTTTTTAGTTGGTTAGGACATGCCTTGCAACCTAACACAATATACACACCATATAAATCACGGTGTGTTGTGTTGGTCAATACGCAACATCATGATAGGATACATATTTACTGCTAGGTTGGAACATGGAATGACATATACTACATGATGTGCATCTAACATAAACATCATCTGGTATGTGTTACACTACACCAGGTACACAAAAAGCAATTTTCAACATGTTGTGTGGGTTAACATGTGGTGTAATTACATGCCACTTATTGAATTCCAGAACAGAAAATGGTACTATCAGTTAAACACTATATAATATAATAAAATTATAGTGATATATGTTGCATACACCAAATGGTATGCCATGTGGCCATACATATTATTGAAACTACATGATTTGACTCTATTAAACTATACACTATATGGATTTACATACCTTATAGTACACAATAAGTGAATTTTACATCATGTGATATATTAAATTTCAAAAAACTATATTTAATAATATATAGGTTGTGCATTCCATGTGGCCTTTAAAGTACACATTCATTACTTAATTATTTTAAATTTAATAATTAAATTATTTAATTTATTTAACAATAATTGATGACAAGGACCATAAATTGAGAAGAATTTAAGATAAAGAATTTATTAGTTAATTAAATAATTAAATTATTAATTTCAGTCAATTTTTATTAATTTAAATGATTAAAAATAAATTCTTGTAATACTAAATATGGTTGTTGTTTTATATTGTAAATGATTATGGGATTTAACTGACTTGTACCTCTATTGGATTTATTTATTTAATTTAATAATTTATATAACAATCTATTAAGTGATAATTATTATTAAATTAAATATGATGATTTGTGAATCATAAATAACATATTTATTATGTATTCCACCATGTTCAGAAGGATTATTTTTTGTGACCTTAATCCATTGGTACCTGTCACCTATATGTGAGTATAAATGTGTGAAGGATGGAGTTCCCAATCAGAGGAGATGATTCGGTTTTTGAGTTGAGATGGATCCAAATAACCCGATACATTAGATAATGTTGAAATAATATAACCCGATCCAAGATAAGGCTTAAGGATTTATTTTAGCAAGGGTTAAGGTTGGTTTATCACTTCTCGATAAAACCATATGTATATAAATCTCATGATCATTTAAAATTTTATATTATTTTTATTAGTGCATGGTTGTATATTTATTTATGTTTTTTATGATTTATTTTTATGATTAAACATGATCACATATTATAAATTAATTAACAAGCATGATAAATAAAATAAAATAAATTTTATAAGTTTATTTTATCAGGTTTAATTGAATTCTAATTTAAGCTCTACATAAATCAACTAAAAAAGAATAAAATAAGATAAATTACATGAGTAAAATCAATATACATAAATTATTTATAAAAAAATATTAAATTATATAAAATTATCACGTAAAATAAAAATCATGTGAATAATTAATTAAATTACATTTATGTATAATTTAAAATACTTACTCAACTTAATATATTAAGAGATCAAAAAAACCTTCCATCAATTTTGTTAAAATAAAACCATATACCAAAGAAATGGTATAGACCTCATTAGGGTACTTAAAATTATCAAAGAGATTAAAAAAATCCGTAGGTTTACAAAATCAAATTTGCATCAAGAGTATTTCCCTTAAAAATACGTTTTGTAACTTAGAATTAAGTGTTAAGTAAATTTGAGTATAGGATTTTAGGATTGAAGAGTTCAATCTATAGATCAAGAAACTATTAGTTATTGTATTTATAAAGAAACTAATACTTAAATACCCTAAAATAATTTGATATTTCCTTGGCTTGTTTCATGATAAAGAAAATATAGTTCTTTTCTACTAGAATATTCAAGTGACTAGATATTTCAAATCCAATGATGTTGTCTTTTGGGTTTTGATAAAAAATTAAGAGACTAAATTAAATTATTAATTTCATTATAACCAATAATCAAAATAAAGTACTAAATCTATAATTTTATTTCTTTAGAAAAATTGTGATTATAACCATTAAATAATTGTGAACATTTTTGGATAGAGATAATTCTCTCACCAGTACAAATTTAAAAGAGCGGTATAGGTTCTTTCACATTATACTAGTATATGAAAATATATTTTATCTACTAGATTCATATATACCTTATCATCCACCTCTTAGAGTGAGTGAGGGTGATAAGGACTTCATAAGGATAAAGAGAGGAAAATGATAAATAATATTATTACAAAAATGTTCACATTTAATATGAAATATGAATAATTATATAGTAATCATGTAATCAAGATGATTAAGTATATCGATCAATTAACAAAGTTTAGGTACCACATAGATAAAAAAATTACCCATAAATCTATTTTTTTTCATCCAGACAACCCAGATTCTATATTTTAATTTAGAATTACAAAATAAATAGTGTGGAGAATATATTTCAAAATATTTTCACTATAGTCCTCCAAGTTGACAGGGATATGTGGGAATTTTTTCTTTAGTCCTTATAGTGAACGACTCAAAAGAAAAGTTTGCAAAACCAATGAAATTATCAATATTAATGGTGCCTTTATAATATCCATAAAATAAGGAAAATATTAAACATGAGAGAAATTAATATGAGGATATTTTATTTATATATAGAAATAAAGGTTAATGGAAGAGTAATTATATTGAATTAAGTAAGGATTAAAAAAAATATTTCACATTAGGAATATTCATAATTGTAAGTAATATTTCCATTTGAATTATTCAGAATTAAATTAAATATGTGACTCAAATATTTGAATAAAAATATGGGAACTAAGTAAGAAAATAAATGTTATAAAAGATGTAAATATTTATGTTTCTAATGGATATTTAATCCTAACTGGGCTAGAAAATATAATAGCTTCACATTCATGGGATCACAACTACTATCTGATAAACCCACCAGATAATATAAACTAGAACTTATGAAGATGGAAAATGTATTGGAAGTAATCCCATGGTACAATGTTTGAAACTTGAAAGAAACACTGCACCAAAATAATTGCACCACAACATATAAACTCCGATCAATGACTAAATAAGACTATTAAAAGTCAACAAAATAATAAAAGAAATTAAAAAGAACACCATATGTTTTACATGGTTCAAAATTACATCCTAATCCATATGGGGAACACTAAAACTCATTTAATAAGTTAAATAGAAGTTTATTACAATTTTTACTATGTACATCGATCACAAGTGATCCACCCTACTATTATTTGTAGGATCTAGTGGTGTGTCCAGTAGTCATCACCTCTTTATCTTTGAGGGAAAAAGTATACCTTGTTCAATATCATAAGATGATCCCTCCACTCAATCAATGAAAATAATAGATGATTATTTCCTATTGACCATTAAATTTTCATTTCTATTCTATAATTTATATAGTGGCACTCAGGTTGAATCCTTGACGATGGTACTATAATTTTGGAACCAATTGAGCATGTTTGTAAATGGGGGGGGGGGTTAGGGTGATTTGTTTTGTAGAAACATAAGAATACTTATGAAATTTACTTTTAATGAAAATATTTATGAAAATTAAAGTCATAAACTTAGGATAGGTGGTTAGTGGATTGACTCCATAAATAATTGAAAAAGATTATGTCAAATTAATATTCACAATAGAATATGTAAAGGATTATGTTTCTATAAAGTTTAAGCTATAATCCATACCTCAAATCAAGATATGATCCATGAATAGATATTGTTGATTAATGGTTCAATAATCCATTAATTGTTATATTCTAAGAGATCTAATAATCCATAAAACTATAAAATCCATCAAACATGTCAATAATCCTTGACATATTTGACAGAGGCACCCAATGCCATTTTTTCGATCATGAAATGTATTTTATCTCAATAAATACAACATAACTAGCCAAGGAATCATCTATATGGGATATTTTTTCAACCATAAAATGGGTATTAATGTGTCTAGGTATTTAGATGGTGAAAAAATAAAAGAAAAGGGAATGGGAAAATGTAATATCTAAACTAACTCAACTCACATGTATGAATAGAATGGAAAAAAATATGGTTTTAATAGAATTTAAATGAGATTTAGGGAATGTATTTCAAAATAATTTAAAACAGATTAGGAACATAAAAATAAATCTATAGAAGGTGATTGATTTTGAGATATGATGAATAATATTTCATTAACATTAAACTTATAATTACAAAAACACTTAAAAGGTTACAAAAAAGAAAATAAGTAAATCATAAAGAAAAATTAGAGGAGGATAGGTCTATTAGGATGAAAAAAAGATTTTGTAATTCCATACTCACTATAAATCAATGATTTTTTAATCTAATACCTCATTTGATGTTGAAGTTCTTGACTTTGTGAATGGAAGGGGAGGAACCAATTTATAGGCAAGAGGGGTTCCCAATTTCCCAAAAAATATTTCCTTCAAAATTTTACCCCTATTTGACATTTAAGATATAATATATCAATATAGTATCTTATAAAATATTTTAGGCTCCCTCTTAATGTTTTTACTTAATAATTTCAAGCTAATTAGATAGGTGTTGTCAAAGCTAAGTCTGAAATAGAAAAGATGAATTTTCTTGTCAAACAGAAATACTAAATTTGACTATTCAAGATTATTAGGCCTTTATAGACTTGAATATAAAGGAATATTTAAAAATATTAGTTATTTGAATTAATATGAATATTATTATATATTTTATCACAAAATTTTATCTCATTTTGACCAATATTTGGAGATATATGATTCCACCATTATTAGTGTTCAAAACTGTTGATAAATTTAATGTCTAGAATTGTGATGAATTTTTGACCATGCTCCCACACTAACCAGCTATTTCTTTTGTTAAAAAAATTCTTGTAATAGAGTAATCAAATATGAAAATTCTATGACTGAAATATTATAGTGGGGTTCATTATAATGATTCTAGTTCAACATTGTCCTCATGAACAAATTCCTCCCTTCCAACTATGTATCCAGCTCACATGATCTAACTGATAAATATAGAAAAAGTAATTTCAAATTATATTACAAAATTTTAATTCAAAATTCATTATAAAATAATTTTGGATAAAAATATTAGAGTGGAATTAAATGTGTAAAAACAAAATTTTAATGAAATTAACAAATTAAAGCTAAAGTAAAAAATTTCTTTCAAAACTTCAAGTAACAATACATGCAGGGAAATTATGTGCATTATTATAAAAAAACTATTCAATACAAATATTGGATATAAAGTGCCCTACACTACTCTAGTGAACATCCTCGGGCACAATAAAACACAAAGACATAACAAGGTCATTTTTACGAACCAAAAAAAGAATAAAAATTTGTTTTCTCTGATCAAGGAGGGTATGGAATAGTTTTATCATCCATTATGGATTACAACCCAAATTTTTATAGCAATCATGTGTCTAAAATAATTCATTTTCATGCTCAAAACTAGAATTGGAAAATGTGGTCACATAAAACTACCATTTCTCAAAGTGATGTAATTTAATTAATGAGGTTCACCTATTCACCAACCAAAAGAGAAAATCATATATATTGTAACTTCTCTTATATTCCATTCCAATCCTAATGTGTAGAAAAATCAAAATTTATTTTTAGGGGGTTTTCGATGGCTATGGTTTGGTAGGAAAATAATTAAATAAGTGGGGAAAAGAGGGGTAAAACATCAACATGGAAGAATAAATACACTATTTATGAAATGAGACAAGGAATGTCATGGAAAAATATATTTATAAGTGAATAGTTGTGTGAATAATAAAATAATTGACGTAACCATATAAAACATTGAGTAAGATTAGTCTTTGGCCTTCCTAAAACACAACCTGTTTTCTTTTCATTATTTATTTATTTTCTTGAATACTTTTAAACACAATTTTTTACCAATGGAAATAAATATAAATCCATTTTCAAACCTTAATAAATAAGTTAGATCCCTATAGAGGATAACACCCATACATGGGGGAGGGGGGTGAATTAGGGTATTAAAGTTAAAAAAAATTATTCCTTGAATTAGGACCTTGTTCCCTCATATTGAGGAACACATCAACTTCACTCTCCCTTTCCCATTAATAAGTTATGAAAGTATTAAAAAATATAAGGGATTTTACATGGTTCACCCTCATTGATATTTTCCAAGGATCATTCACTATAATAGATCTATGCATCAAATTCACTAAAAACTCATTATTTTAAGTTTAATTTTGAGTGTTCTCACTAACCCTCTTGGTTCACTGCCATGGAAAATGGGATAACTCACTACTCTCACAAAACAAGGAACTCACTATACTATTTTTTGAAACTTTATTTCTTCAAATGATGATTATGAATACACCAAATATGGTGTTTCTCTTTAGAACATACAATGTAAACTTCTAGTGAGAATATGTATCCTAGAATAATACCTTCTTTACTCAACAACCATCTATATGAGATATTGTAAAATATATTGGGATACTCTCTATTTATCTCTCTCTCTCTATTTTTTATTCTTCCAAGAGACATCTCATGTGATGCATATATTTTATTCTTATGAGGTTATTATCACATGTGATGTAACTTCCATTTTAATCATTATATATGACTCCTAAATTCTCTATGAGTCTTGAGCTATTTTCCATGAACATAACCACATGGTTTATTTTTCATATATTCAAAATATAACTACCCGAGATTACATTCATCTAAAAAATATATATTTCTATAAATTATAGAAATTAAAAGTGCATCCACAATGATCATGTTCTTCAATTTTACCCTCCACTTAATTATCACCACACACATTCACTGTGTTTATTGATAGTTAGGGATCTCATAATTTCCTCCTAAAATCATTCATGGTCTACTAAAGAATATCCATCAGTTCCATAGTGAAAGATATCAATTGAAAATGTTTATATGCCATTATCAAGAACTCTTGGAGCACAGATACCATACAACATTTAATGATATAGTGTAGCCTTTACATCTATGGACAATGTTCTTCAAATATTCAAAACCACATAACCAAAAACATTTCTACATAATAGATTCCTTCCTACGACATGGACTCCTATCAAATGGTAGTATATAGAAAATAATCTATACTCAGTTTAATGGAACGAACATAAGCTCCATGGTGAAATTCCCTCTATAAACACACTTACAAAAATATTCCATGGTGAAAGCTGCATCTCTACAATGTGATATCCCACACTATGGTATAACGAGAATGTATTAGTCCAAACACCCTTATGTAATTCATGGAGATATTCTTACACATGTAGCCTATACCCTTACACAAGTCTTTATAACCTTATGTGAGCCTCTTCCTATACCCTTACACAATCTAAGTAACATGCGGGTTACCCTTACCCATGTACCATTACATGAGTGGCTACCCTTACACGATCCTCTAAATAACCCTTACACATGTATCTTTACCCTTATGTGGTCCTTTCTAGCACATTTTCATAGCCTGTTACCCTTATGTAGGTGTCTCTGGTACCCCTACACAGCTTGGTATCCTACCTTATTTACCCTTATATATTATGGGTTACCCTTATAAAAAGATCATATTTTTCAGTTAACTTTACACATTGGGCGTACTAACCTTATATAGTTTGATTACCTTTACACCATTGAAGAATAACTTTATGTGAGATTCTGTACCTATAAATATCCTAAAGAAATACCTTTATGAAACTACATTTCTTTCATTATATATCCTTACACAATTCAATAATTCCACAAAAATAAAATCATATTTTTAATAAATCCACTTCAAACTTTATTTGTGGTTCAAAAATCCCCTCGCATTTTTGACAATATCCAATATCCACTTAACAAAATCACCTTGAAACCAAGTGAACATCTATTTTCACTTATCCACAATGTTTTCAATTAAATACTAGGGGGTATTCTATGTTCTTCTACTCCCCATGGACTTCTGAATTGCATAGTAAAATCTTCATTATTGTAAGAAGGTTCTCTTTCATAGGAAAGCCAGAGAGAAAAATCATCACATAACACATGAGATATCAACCAATTATTAAATCCTAGTAATCCTGAGATTAGTGTAGGAAATAAGTGCCTTATATAACACCTATAAGGCTATCCATATAACTCATCGGGTCTAATAAATTCATGAAACTTTGATGTTCATCACAGATCCCCTTGAGTCTTTATCTCTTGACACCATTTGTTAACACCAATTATTAGAGTAAATATTGGGTGTAACACATGTTGGAAGAAATCCCAATTAAGTTTATTTTTTATATCTAAAAATAATCATATGATATAAAACAACAAACCACTTTTTAGAAAAAAATATGGATATAAAATTCAATTTTGTGGTTGCTACTATTTTCTATTCAATCCTCTTTAATAAGATTGAAACCACTTGGTTTGTGGCCTAATAAAATATGTTTTTCAGCTTCTATCACATGTGATATTCAATACAAATAAGCCCCAATGATTATATATACCCCTTAATTACTCAAATCTTCACAAACTATTATAAACATGAATTAATATGTGGAGAGGGGTTTCTATCCCGAAATCAATTAGGTGGATGGATACAACTGGACTCCTAGAGCCAACCTATGTTTTTCAAACACCAATTTGGGTAATTAATTTTTTAAGATATCTAAAACTTGTTCTTGAGTTGAAACATGTTCCAAAACCACATATTCTTGCTCCACCTTATCCTTCATGAAGTGAAATTAATCTCAATGTTCTTATCCTGGAAATGTTGGATAGTAATTTTTTTGAGACTGATCACACTTGAGTTTTCACACATAATAGGAATAAGAGAAATCAATTCAAAACCCACATCATAAAGTTATTTTTTCATCCATATTAATTGGGTACATACTTTATTGGAATCAATGTACTTGGAATATGCAATTCTAAAATATTTACAATCATATTTTTTTGATTTTCCATGATATACATGAACTCCCAATATATAAATCACCACATGAGGTTGTTTTTTGTTCATCTACAGAACCATCCCAATCTGCATTAGTAAATCCCAAAAAATGAATATGTGAATCATTATGATATAACAACCCATAGTATATCATATTATGGATATATTCAAGTAATATATTCATATATTTAATGTTGATTTCCATAGGATCACTCTAAAAACAAGTAGATTGAAAAGTTGAAAATAAAATATACAATCAAGTGACATTCTAATAAAATAAAATCCCATTGATTTTTTAATACATGGAACATTGACGTTGTTATAATACTCATCTATTGATAATTTTAGTCTTTTCTCTATCAGATCTTATATGGGCCTCAAATCCTCCATCTAAAATATTCTTAAAATTTCCTTGTAATATTTAGTTTGTGAGATAGATATCCCATACTCTCTTTGAATAACCAACACTAAAAAATGAAATTTCACTAGTTAGGGACATCTCAAATTCACACCTCATTAGTTAGAAAGTGCATATATTAGTTTTCATCCAAGACTCTGAAAATTATTTCATCAATATAGACAAGAACCATTAATAACTACTCATTATAATTTTTAATATAGAGTTTTTGATAAAATCATCCTCTATAAAAACTAATCTTCTTTAGAAATTGATCTAACCTAAAATAAAATTCCCTTGGTGTTTTCTTGAGTCCATACAAATCCTTATTTAGTTGATATACTTTTCCTTCATCTTTATTAATGAGAAACCCATCTAGATGCTCAAAGTAAACATATTCTCCAAGGAATCTATTCAATAAAGTAGATTTTACATAAGTTTGATATACATGGAAACCCTTTTAAATCACCACATATAGGTATAATTCGATAGTTTCAAGTAATTCTATAGGAACATACATCTCATCAACGTCAATTCCTTTAATTTGAGAATACCCCTTTCACACGAGATGTGATTTATTCTAAATTACTTTTCTTTATTTATTATGTTCATTTTGGAATTCCTAATTGGTTATAATGATATTATTATCACTTGTATTAAGAACAAATTCCCATGAATAATTTTTCTCTATCTGGTGAAGCAATTAATTTATAAATCTCATCATTTTCAGCTTCTTTAAAAGATTTTTGTTCGAAAACTAATAATAAATATATCCATTTCTGAGCCTTCATTCACATGGATTGAACTAGGGTTTTCCAGTCTCCAACAATATTTATTTTTTTGATCCCATACCGACTCATTTAAATTCTTGATATGGAGATAATTTATACACTATCTTCACAATATGAGTCTTCATTAGAGTTCTCCTTATTCATTTCAACTCCCAGTGAACGCTACAATTCTTCATCAGTTTCAAGTTCAGAAATTGGTTGGTTGTCATGTGAGATCTGGTCATGTGCAACTATCATTTACCCACTTTCAACCACCAAAATTTCATTTCTATTGACCATTTTTTCATATTATTATAACACCTATAATATTTAGTCTTTTATTAGTATCCAATAAATATGACATCATCTCCCCAATTTTTAAATTTTCTACTCTTCTCCTTATTAAGAATAAATAATTTTCTTCTAAAATTTTGGAAGAAATTGAGTGTAGGTTAATTTCCATACTAAATTTCATATGGAGTTCTCTGTTCATTTTCACATAGTAATTCTCTATTGGAGATGTAAAATGTTGCAAGAAAAACTTGTTTTTAGTATCCCACTAGAATAGGATTTTCAATAAATATTGTTCATAATGTGTTTTTGATTATCTTTATTATTCTTTCCACTACCCCATTTTGTTGGGGTGTTCTAACAACCAAATCCAGATGATGAATTCCATTCTTCTCTAGATATTCTTAAACTTGATTATTTATACATTTGATCCCATTTTCAGTTCATAAATTCCAAATCTTCACACCAAGCACCTTTTTTACCTCTCCTATGATATATACACATATAAAATTCAATTTTGTTTGGGACAGGAATCATACATTCCATTTTTCTAAAGTCATAAAAAAACAACACATAATACCTATTTCTACCCATTTATTTTGGTGAAATTGGCCCACATACATCCATGTGTGAAATCCCAAACAACCTCGATGCCTTAATATTCTTTGGACTATAAGAATTTCAAATAATATTCCCATTTTGACATGAATCACATATATGAGTGTGATTATATGTGAGATGGGGAATATAAAGTGATTTATTTATCTTTACAAACCTATCTAAATATGTTTGTCTCAAATAACCAAGACACCAATGCCATAACCTGTTCTCATCCTATTTGGATAACATATATAATTCTTCGATGATAAGGTATATATTTCCCCGATTTTCTCTTCCGTATATAATAAGTGAACCATATTTTTCATTGATATTACATGCCTTTTCTTTAAACTCCAATTCATGTCCATGTTCACACAATTGGATAACACTAAGAAGATTATGACTTAACCAATCATAAAAAATAATGACAATTCCCCTGAGTTCTTTTCCTATAATTTTGGATTTTCTAGAACTAGTAATCTTAAGGCCCTCATAATTTCCAAAATGAATGAAAATATCTTTATTATTATTTTAATTCATAATGATTACTTTATTTCCATTCATATGTGATGTGTATCTTCTATCCAATATACATGATCTTGAATTTTCTATTGCATTTAATGTAATTTCAACAATATTATCCATCTTTGAACCACCTTTCATAACCCATGTTGGTGATGAATGTGCCTCCTTAATAATTTGATACATGAACTATTCTTCTTCTTATTTCATAATAGAAAATATTTTTTAGTCTCTATGTTATTATATTAAGGTTCCAAATTTTTATATCTTCCACTTTGAGGCATTATTGATGAAATTTGTTGCAATATTGATTCATAATTGATGGAATTATTATTGAATCCTTAAATTTTTTTATCCATTATAAGAAAATGAGTGATTATAAATTCTACTTGCCTATTTGGATTGGTGTTGCTATTAGAAGTAACTCTTAGTAATAGATCAGACATAGTGAGTGTGTCCCAACTTTCCAAAAAAAACATTTAACTCTAGAAGAATTAAAAATTTACTTATCCACATTTTTAATTGAGTTTTTTGTGTTATAATGATTTATAATATTCTGGGGAGTCATATATTGAGGTTTTTAAACAACCATAGATTTGAATTTATCATTGAACCATTGGATTTTAGGAATATGTATGTTTTCTTCCTTATAAATTCCTTTAAATAGACATGATGATTATAATTTTTTGTTTTCAATCTTCAATCTAGGTTCCAAAAATCATTCTTGATCTTCACACTTTTTAACATAGTTTATAACATTTTCTTTTATCTCATAATTCTTTTCACTATGTCATGGATAGTTTTATCCAAATCATTAATGATTCATGTTTTTATTCAATTTGGAGTTTTAGTCCTACTTTTTTCCTTGTGTTTTCTAAATTTTTAGATTTGATATTTCCAATCTCTTAATTTATCTATAATTATTCTTCTTCATATTTTTTTTTATGAAGTGATTAAAATCATGAACCACTACATTTTCCTTCTTAGTATTTTCCATCCAAACATAATGTTATTCAAGATATGACTAAAGTTCTACTTGAAGATCAACCCTTAAAACAATAAAATTATTCTCATTATCACTATCATAAATTATTAAATTATTTTCAATAGAATTAAACACACCTTCATCCTTACAATTTTCAACATATTGTATGTCACTTTATCCAGAACTATCTTCTTCTTTAAAAATAAAAATTTTCCTTTTGAAGTGACTCCAATGATAATTCTTTATACCTTATTTTTTCATCTTGTTGGGTTGTTTTTATTTATAAATATCATCTTGATAGTTTTAGGACATTTAGCTACAATAATTCCCATATTTCCAAATTTAGATAAATAAAGGGGAAGCCTAACCTAAACCTTCTTTTTCATGTACTAATATTAGAGGAAATAAATGAAATAACCTCATCAACTTCATCAAATTCTAGATTCTACTTAATTTAGAGATTCTTCATGGAATTAAATTCCACCTCCTGGGTACTTTACTTCATTATTTACACATGGAATTTATTTCCTATCTCCTAAGACATAGGAGTATTATGAAAAAATCAATTGAAATCTCTTTTTGATCTTTGTATTTTAGAATTGATGCTATTATATTTAAATGAGAAGGGGGTATTATTATGAAAATATTCATGATATTCACATATTTTAGATCTTCATCGAGGCCTCATACATCTTCAATAAGAATATTTAGATGACAAAAAAGGCATCAACCATCTCATTTGAATTCATTTTCAAATATTCATATTTGTTACAAAGAACTTATAATTTTTCATCTTGAAACTTTGAATATCATTTATAAAAATTCAATATATTTTCCTACATATCATGAGATGTTTTATATGACATTACCTTTATAAAAATTAGAGTAGAAATACAACTTCTTAGGGAATTTATGGGGTTTTCATTTGCATCCAGTTCTTGATGATCATTCTCAATTAAATATCCTATTTAGATATTAGGATTGATTACATAAATAGATATTTTGTAAACATCCATGCCCAAGGATATGAAATTATTTTGCATCAGGATTTTCCACAATCAGAAATTACCACCTTCACAGATGTGGATACCTTTATGGTTGAAAAAAATTTCCATGATTCCAAGAGAGAAACAAAATAAAAAACCTTTCGATACCACTTTTTGGATCCCTATAGAGGATAACACATTGATGGTGGGGGGGGGGGGGATGAATCAGGGTATTAAAGTTAAAAGTAATTATTTTTTGAATGAGGATCTTATTCTCTCACTATGAGGAATATGCCTATTTCTCTCTCCCTTTCCCCAAAACAAGTGATGAAAGAAGTAGAAAACATAAGGTATTTTACTTAGTTCACCCTTAATAGGATACATCCAAGTAGATTTCCTGAAAATTCACCTATGCACTAAATTACCTAAAATATCATTGATTTACGTACAATTTGGATCAGTCTCACTGACCCTCCTGGTTCACTACCATGACCAATTGGAGAACTCACTACTCTTCTTCAACAAGTAACTCATTGGTTTTTTTGAAACACTCCTTATTCACATGAATATGATGTATACACCAACAAGGTTGTTTATATTCATCACATAAAATTTCAACTTCTAATGAGAATAATACTCTTGGAATAAAAACTTCTTCAATATTCAAACATCTAGATGAGATTTTGAAAAACCTCAGGGAACGTTAACTTTGTCTCCCTATCTCAATAATTATTCTTAAAAGATATATCTAATGTGATGTAGATATTATGATCTTATGTGGGTATTATGAAATGTGTTTCAACTTCTTTTTTATGTTTCATAAGTGACACTTAAATTATCCACGAGTCTCATGCCTTTTTCCACGAACATAACTGCATAGGATATTTTCATATTTGAAAAATGTTACTACTTGAGAATATCTATATTTACAAAAAATTAATTTCCATAAAATATGTAAAACTAAAAGTGAACCCACCATGATCATGGTCTTCAGTTGGACCATCCATTTAAGGATAACCACACATGTCCACTGCATTTTCTGATAGTTAGGGATCTCAAAATTCCCCCTACAATCATACATGGTATACTATGTAATAGAGATCAATTCCATGATGCAATCTCCTATTAGAAAATTCACTTCTTCTATGACAAATAACCCTTGAAACATGCATTCCATGAAGCATTTAGTGCTATGGCGTAGCCTTTATATCCATGATGTAGAGTGTTGGGAAAACATACCTCAAGGTAACTTTACATTATTTTTTGGATGATTGTGTTTGTTGAAAAATAAGGTGGAAAACATCAGTTGTGGAGTCCCAACATGGTAATTGACTTGTTATGTTGACAAAGATTCATGAAAAAGGAATGGATGCTTTATAAGTGGTACATGAAATTGTATATACAAGGTGGTTCCATTTCCCAGTGTTTTCCAAATTTTTGGGGTCCTATATTTGGTGGATGACTCAAGATTCATGAAAGTTGGATTTCTGTGAATGACTTATAAAAATATGAAAAATTAATGAGTTTCAAGAAGTTTTGGTGTTTCTTAAAGGTCCGGTGCTTTACAAAATTTCAGTGTTTCATGAAGTTTTTGAGCTTCATGAAGGATGGGTGAGTTTAAAATGAAAGATGATAAGTTCCATTATTTTGAGAAGATTCGCGAATGAATTTTTTTCCCTAATTCTTCATAAATAAAGGGAGTTTCACAAAAAATAATAGAGAGATTTGTGGAAAGGTAGTGGTGATATTGAAAGATTTTTGAAGGGAAGTAAGCATCTATAAATCTCCCTCTACCCCCCTCAGTTGAACAAGAATGCCTTAATGAAAATAAAAAGGCTCTGAATTCATGAAGGTGGTTCATGAAGGATTTTTATTACAGAATGGTTTTAATAAGATCATATATTTCATAGATAAAGGGGTTCATTACGTATATATAATCTTTTTTAAAGTTGTGATCTTCATGAAGGTAGTTATCATCATGACGTCTATCTAAGATTCATGAAAGTAGTGAGCTTTGTGAAATTAGAGAGCATTGTGAAAGTGTTGAGCCTCAAAAAAGTTGTGAGAATCATGAAAGTAGTATATTATTATTATTATTTATTGGGTAGTTTTGTGAAGGATAGAAAAAGGATTTTTGAAAAAGTAAATTTCATGAAAACTAGAAATGATTTCTCAGTGAATCTGTGGTAAATTAGATTTCACTAAGTGGATAAAAGTAGAACTTAATGATGCACTAAATAATGTTTAAAACACATTAATTCAAGTGATTAGTAGATTATTATTCTAAAGGATCAGTGAGTATACTTCAGTTGAGAGACTAATGAGATTTCAAATTGTGATTGGTTTTAAACCATGAGGGACAATGTTTCCTCTCTAAACTTTGTAACAATAGAGTGATTTAATGGATTTGGTACATAGTAAAATTACATTTGTATTATGATTATATGTTTCTTAGTGTGAGTGAACCAAGTAAAATTAATTTATCTCATGAATTATTTAATTTCTATCCATACATTACTGCAAGAAAGGGAGAGAAGAGTGTTTTTTAATGACGAAACACGATCTGAATGGGAAATAGTTTTAATTCACCATACTCTGATTCACCCCATCTCTTAGGGAATTTAACCTATTTGGGATAACATAAAGTCCTTTAAACCTTTATAACCATAGAACCAAAAAAATTTCAATAGCATAACTTCCTTCCTATAGTGTGGGCTCATAATTCAAGTATAATAAAAATAATCCATACTCACATTTATGAAGTAGACATAATCTCTATGGTGAAATGACCTCAATAAACACATTTACAAAAATCTTATACAATGAAAGACATGTATCTACGGAATTATTTCCAACACTATCATGTATTGAGCATAAATTAATATAAATAACATTATTAAATTCATATATATATCCTTATATAAGTATATTTTACCCTTACACGAGCCTATGTACCCTTACACAAGCCTAGGTATTTACTCTTAGCAAGCCATGGAACTTCCGGGTTACCCTTATATAGGTACCCTTAAATGAATTTATGCCGTTACATAAGCCTCTAGATAGACCTTAAGTAGATATATATACACTTATATGGACCTCACTGGTAACATTATATAGCCTAGTACCGTTATATAGGTTCCACTAGTACCCATACGCAATCGGGCAGCCTGGCCTATTTACCCTCACATGGAATGATTTACCCTTACGCAAGGATCATATTTTCTAATTAGATTTACACATTGGTCATGATTCCCTTACGTATCCTAATTAACTTTAAACTGCTGAATACTACCCTTACATGAGCCTCTGTACCTATACACATCATAAAGATATAACTTTATGTAACTCCATATCCTCCAGTATATACCCCTATATGATTCTATAATTCCACCAAATGAAACTCATATTTTCAACAAATCCACTCCAAAATTTATTTGGGTTTCAATAGAAGATGACAACCTCTACCCCACACATGAAGGATTATTACCCTCAAGAATATGATGACAAGTTTAAAATCAAATAAATTATAGCAAAATGAAATCCCTTCCCCCACACTTAAATTTAACTAAATAAGGAAATGAAAATTAATGTAGATGTTGAGTGGGAGAAGGTTTTTGGATTTTAATGTGGCTATAAAAAATGGATTTTTATAGGCTCAAAGGGGAATTTAAATGGAGGATTGATATATGGTTAATTGGATTCTATTTGAATATATTGATTCTCATGTGGTTTATAAAGTTTCCTCTATAATATTAATGTACTCTAAAGTAATAAATCCTTCTCGAAGGTCTAAAATATCAAGAATAATAATTGATGGTGAAAACACACAAGATTAAAATATGGTCATTGGTGACCTTAGACTAAAATTTTAAGTGGAATCTAATGGGTAAGGAAAAATCATTTTCCAATATAAAAGTAAGCACTAAAAGTTCATTAATATTAAAAAAAATTTACCCAAGTTTGTGATGAAAAAGAAAACCGTTGATATAAAAAGAATCTTGAATCTCAAAAAATGATAGAACAAAATGTCAAAATTTTATGGTGATTAATTATGAAGCTCTTTTTATTATTGAAAAAATACTAAGAAACAAAAGAAAAAATTGAAATGATGGATAAAGAATGAGGTAAGTAGACTAAAAATGAAATATAAAGTAAAGTGTAGAGATGAGAAAGAAAGAGAGAGTAATAGAGGATGAGTTTGAGATAGGGAGAGAGGTGGGGAAGAAATATAGAGGTAGTGTAAAAGGTAAAGTGGTGTTTTATGGTTTTAATTAGGGTAATATTATCCATCTAGTGGATAAAAAAGAATAATTTACCCATCTTGATAGATTTCCTCTTACCTACAAGATATAAAAAATTCATTTTCTATTCAAATGAAAATAATAATTAATTACATATTGAGAAAATTCAATGAAAACTTGGTTTTCACCCAATAAGATTTGAATTTATTATTGATATAGCTATAATATTATAGTGTACTATCACAGTATGAAGGTGGATGTGATTTTTTGAAAGAAACCACAATGTTTTCTTTACTCCATTTTTTATCCAAAAAATTTTATTCTTATGGGAGTCACATTATTTATTAAAAAAAATATCCCATATTTTTTTTATGTACTTGTAATTCAATGGGGGATGGAAAGAGAATTTTTGAATCCTCCATTTGGTCTTCAATCTAAGAAATGATGCATTCCACTAAGTATTGGTTTTTTAATTATAATTTTGAGATGATATTTTAGTTTTAGTGGTGAATTAATTTATGTTTCATAAAACATGTGATTATAATATGATATTATACTTATTTTAAAATAATTTATTCTTCACTTTTCCACTATGGAGTTATGGAGATTAAATCTGACATGCAACTCAATATATTTTTAAAGATACTTTATATTAATAATTCTTTCCAAATAGCTGTCAATTTCAACCTTATCGGTGATCAAATTGTTTATGAGGGAACATACCTCACAAACGTCACTCTCATTAGCCTAATACAATCACATTGGTTTAGGTTTCACCTCACTCCATAGAGAATTTTTAGAAGCATGGATAGTAAATAGTGAGTGTGGTACAATCTATATGGATTTTGTAAATGAATGTTGAAATTCAATATTTATAATTTATTTTTCATAATTTTTAGGATTAATGTATTCTTATTTTTATGAAAATAATTCCTCTTTCCCATTTACATAAAACTCTGGAAAATAGTTATAAAATTCACTGATCCTCTTAGCTAAATTTGATGGGTATTGAAAATCAAGATCTTCTTTAATGTATCTAATGATCTCCTTAAATATATCATTCTCACAATGATACCTATGAAAAGTTTCATCTTTCCATTATAAAAATTTAATTTATTTATATGTAGTGGTTGATGGGTCATTAACATAAAATTCCATTTTTTAATTTTTTATTTATTAATATTTTTGATTTTTTTTCAAAACAAACCAGTATTATTAATTTATTCTAGAAGCATACCTAAAAGAAACTCCAATTTTAAGAAAACTTATTTTATCATGTTGACCATAAAACGTTCAATTCTCTCCTATAATGTATATAGTGAAAATCAGGTTGAATCCTAAGTGATTGCACTATAATTTTCAATCCAATTGAAGTTTCTTGTCTATATATGGGAGGGGTTCATTTTATAGAGACCTAAGAGTAATGATGTGATTTAATTTTAATGAAAATATTTATTAAAATTTTAGGTAAGAACCAAGGATAGGTGTTTGGTGAATTGAATTCATCAAGAATTGAAAAATATCATGTACAATTTACATTCATGATGTAGGATGTGAAGGATTAGGTTTATATGTAGCTTAAGATATAATATAAGACTTAACTTGAGATCCAATAAATGCACATGTGTTGTGGAGAAATGGTTCAATATTCCATGAAATTTTATATTCTAGGAAATCTAATAATCCATAGAACTCTAAAATCCTTCAAACATGTCAATAATCAATGACACATTTGATGAAGGCACATAATGCTAATTTTATTATCATGAAATGTTTTTTCTCCCTATAAATACATCAAACCTAGATAAGTCCTCACCCCAATAATTTTTAAACAATAATAAAATTAGATATTCATGTTACTAGGAACAAATATGATGAAAAAATGAAAATAAAATAGAAATGGATAATAAAATATCTAAATTAACCATACCCACACACATGAATAGAATGAAAACAACATACATTTGTGATATATTTGAAAGGTGATTTAAGAGATGTGTTTCAAAATAATTTTGAATAATTTAAGAATATATAAAAAATTATATAACGTGATTTTAGTTGAGATATTATGAATGAGCTTTCATTAACATTAAACTTTAAATTATTAAAAAAACTTATAGGAATACAACAAAGAAAATATGTAAATTGTGAAGAAAGAAGTTAGGAGGAGAGGTATGTATATTGAAATAAGAATTTTTAATGTCATCCCCACCCTAAATCAAGGTTATTTTGATAAAATTTCACATTTGTTCATGGTTAAGATCTCAACATGGTGAATAGAATGGGAGGTGCCAATTTTTCAGCAAGAGGAGTTCTCAATTTCCCTAAAAATCTATCCATCAAAATTTTACCCCTGTTTTACATATAATATGGAAAAATATGAGAATATAATATTCTAAAATATTTTCCTTATACCTATTAATGATCATAGATAAAAAATTCAACCTAATTGGATTGGTTTACCCAAAGTAAAGTACGATCTAGTAATATTGACTTTTCTAGTAAAATAATCATCAAATTTGACTATTTTATGTTTCCATTCATTTTTGTACTTTAAGAAAAAGGAATATATAACCCTAATAGTTAATGTAACTAGTTTACATAATATTATTTATCTTCTCAAAATTTTAGATCATTTTGACCAATATTTAGAGAGATATGGTCCAATAATTATGAATGGTCAAAAAATTTAATAGATTTGATGTTTGGAATTTTGACATGTTTTTGAACAAGCTCCCATGAAAGCTAGATATTTATCCAGTTAAATAAAATAAATGGGATAGATTCTTCTAACAGGTGTCAAAATTTATGACCAATGAAGTTAATG
Source organism: Viscum album (assembly GCA_963277665.1). Classification (NCBI taxonomy): domain Eukaryota; kingdom Viridiplantae; phylum Streptophyta; class Magnoliopsida; order Santalales; family Viscaceae; genus Viscum; species Viscum album. The sequence goes on along the minus strand of OY728148.1, from coordinate 1,221,282,116 downwards.
ATGAAACTTTTATGATAAAAATATTATTGTGTGGTCTGTTATTCAATTCTAGCTCAATATTGAATTCATACCCATATTACTCCTATAAAACATTAGATAAAGTTCAAATGATATAAATAAAAATGTAAAAAATAATATTTTTCAATTATTCCACAAAATTTAATTTCAAAATTAATCACATAAAATATTATATGATAAAAAATTAGAGGGTAATTAAAAGTGTAAAAACATAATTTTCATGGAATTCAAAAATTCAAGATCAAGTTATAAATTTATATTAAAACATAAAATAAAGATCCGTGTGGGGAAATTATTTTAATTATTATCAACAAAATATTAAACAAAAAATATGAGTTATCTTAATTAATTCACCATCTTAACTTCTTCATTAAGTCCACTTTGCATATTTTGAAGATATCATAAGATTACCCTTGCATGAATTTACTTTTCCCACACTACCTCCAAGATGAGTGATCAAGGGCAGCTACCAACTACCCCTTCTATTGGTACTATTTGTTTTAATATTTTTTGATTACACCATATAACTACACTTTAGTCAGGACCACCTATTACACATATGTTTTGGATTCCCAATGTCTGTTCATACTAGAACCTAGTTTCTTTCACTCTATTATTACCACCCATTGATCATTCATTATCCTTGTTAAGTTCCTTTTTCCATTGGTTCTAATAACTTAGATGGAAAATGGATTTCACATGGCCAAGACTAACAATATAAAATTAGAGAATATTTTTATGAGGATTCAAAAATAAGTCTTATATTAGATTCAAAAAAACATCCCTCTACTCTTAAATCGTGTGTTTTAGTTTGTATGGTTCTCCCAACATTCGATCTAGTAATCCTAGACCATATAAGGTGCAAAACCACCTCAAAAAATCTCCAAAATAACTTTTTTTAGCATTCCCACTAGATTTAGAGTCCCTTATTTCTTCCATATATCCAAAACTCCATCCACTAACTAATTTATGATGAAATAAAACTTTAGAAAAATTCAATTCATCCTTGAATGAAATGCTATTTTTTGGGCTAAGTAAATCACACTTTTTTAATCATAAGAAAGCATCCCATAATCTGTCATCCATATGAGATATATCAATATATCCTAAACTGGATTAGCTCCATCCCAACTTATATTGATGTGATTTACTTTATTTTCATTTTTGAGAGTGAAACTATCTGTTGAAACTTTAATAACCATATAACCTAAGTTCCTCCAAAAGTAAACATATATTGAATTTTTCTTTTCCATGTGTTTGCATCTCTACTAAAGTATAAGTATATAAACCCTTAAAATGTATCAATTCAAAAAAAAGATCCATTATTTTGAAACCATTTTAATAAATAATAATTAACTTAATAGTTTCCCAATATTATATTCTAGGATTCAATATCAATCTACTGACAACACCCATTACTTGCACAATGTCTAAACAAGTACAAAAATGGTGTACAATAATCTTCTGAAAGTTGATGCATATAGAATATTTTCCATATACCTAAACGAAGCTTCTATTATTGAATAATTATCATTAATTATATTTAAATATATATCCATGGGTGTGGTTATAGGTTTCACCTCACCAATGATGAATTGCTCCACCATCTTCTAGATGTAATATGAATGGCTCAAGTATGGAGTACTGAAGCATAAATCTCTCATTCTATGCATCCCTAGAATCTTATTTATTGGACCACAATCCTTTATCTTGAAACTCCCAAAAAATTCACCATCTAGTTCATTTATTGTTTACTTTATTATAATTTTAATCATAATTTCATCAATATAGATTAGTAATATGATGAAACTCCCATCATAAAACAACTTTTGATAACATAAAATGGATAATATTACATCAGAATAAATTTTATTCATACATAAAGTCACTGGAATTTCAATTCCATTGCCTTGTACCTTGATTTAAACCATAAAGGCTGCAGTTGAGTTTTTATATAAGATCATGGTTCCACTGATCCATGAAATCAGTAGGATGCTAGATATAAATTTCTTTATTTAATCCCCATGAAGTAATTTTATTTACACATATAATATAACATCCCAATATTTTCATATATAAATATTTTACCATTTTAGATAAATATTCAATACATTTCACAAATTCAAACTTGAGGTCTATAAAGGTTTTGTGTTCTTGGAGAATAGATACACAATATTCTTATTTCATGAAAGATCTTCAACATCACCCATAAATATCTTCCAACATATTACTCTTTATAGGCATACATTCCTTGAAACATTTATTCATTAATTGGGGAAATGAATCTTAAGAAAGGGTGAGATTATATGTTTAGTAAGGGTAAAAATGGGAGATATCAATCGATGATCATATGAATGCATAAGATAATAAAAAGGGTATGAGATCGTGAACATAATGTAAAAATTTCATACATAATATATCACAGATCATAAACATGATTCATGGAATAAAACTTTATTAGTTAAAAAGACATGAATAATAAGAGTGAAAAATAATCATAAATCAATCATGAACCGTAATTTCATGCCATAAAAATATGGAACCATCATTGGTATAGAAACAATTTCATATGTCAAGGTTAACTACCAAGACCATAAAATATTAGAAGATCAGGAATCCTTAACTATTTCACATAGTGGATTAGGAATATTTACCTGTTTCCCATAGTGAATTAACCACATCAACTTTTTCCTATAGTGGATCAAGAACATCAAATTATTTCCCATATTTATCTCATGATATATAAAACTTTACCCAATTCATTAGAGGTATATATAATTTTTGTCCCACCCATCACATAATGAAAACCATACATATGTTTTCCATGAGATCATAAATTAGTCTTCATATCATCACATCATAACCCATGCAATGAAAATGGGTTTCATAAACATTTCATAATTTAATCATAGTATAACCCCATGAAAAATAAATGGGTTTCATAAAAATCTAATTATCATAATAAAAATATATCTAGAGAAAGGATAAGGATGGTATCATTTTATTATATATCCATTAACACATAATTAATTTTAAAGGATTTTATCAAAGATTAAAAATTCCATTAAAATAATCACTAGAATATTTCTTGAGGAAAACACCCTTTTCATTTTGAAATCACTTATTTAAAATCTAAAATTTTCTAAAAATATTATGGATGATATTTTTTTAAAATAAAAATGGAAAATTTTAAATGAATATTCAAATAATTTAGTGGTCATAATGGTGTGAAACTCCATTAATTTTGTATAATTTAAAATAAAACATTACTACCACACTTTTGTAAAGAATAAAAAAAAGTACCACATTCATAAAACGATAGGAATAATTATTTGAAACCTTTTTATATAAATTAAAACATGGGTAAAAATGAATCTAAATAATAATAGGATCATATTAAAACATTTCTGAAAAATATTTAGAGGAAACATGGTCATGGGAGAAAAAGTATCTTCAATCAAATAATAAAACATTGTTGGTTTTCCTTAAGTATTTTTCTATATCTTATGTACTTAAAGAAAATAAAATTAAATTAAAAAATTTATTCTCTAGAAATAACTAGAGAATAAAAAAATTAAATGGATTTATCAGATAAGTATTATATAATTTCCTTAATATAAATTCAGGAATAATCAATCCCGATTAAAATAACGTTAAAACAGAAACCCTCACCTCAAGTCTAATCTTTCTAAAAATGAATTAGAAAAACCTATATAATAAATATATATTTATTTTAAATTTATTACATAAGAATAATCATATCTATCACACCATTTATTATTTAATTATGGCATCTTATATCCCATTTATTAATAATTGTTTATTAAAACCATTGTTTTGGTTGATAACTGCTTCATTTTTCTTGCAAATTTCGTTTTGGAAGTCCCTATAATTTTAATTTGATCATGGTTACATCATCTAATGAATTTTAATCATGATATAAATATCGTATATATTCATTACATATATTTATATATATATTCATCCATAAAATGTAGATAAATAAAAATGAATTACATCATTCATGGAGATTATAGGTCGTACGTACACATGAATGCTATTTTTATTTTTAACGGATAGAATAAAAGAAAGTTAAAAAAATAATTTACCTTTATATAATAAATATTATATAATATATATCATATATATTCATTAAATCTATCATTATTACTATCCATGTAAAAACAATGTAGAAAATGAATCACATCGCTTCTTGGAGGTGGTAGTCCACAAACACACATTAACGGGGTTATCATTATACAATGGATGAAAAGGTAAGAAGGTAGATAAGACATTATAAGTTTATAAGTATAATAATGTAATAAAAATCATATATATATATATATATATTATATACATTATTATAACCATCCATGAATGATGGTGATGAAAAAATAATTACATCGCTATGTGGAGACTATAAGCCATACATATACAAGAGAGACATTTTCATTTTATGTAGGATGGAAAAGAGGTATAAAAATGTTTTAAAATTATAATAATAACATCTCAGTATATTTAGGATACTATTTATATTATTTTACAATATATACCATGGAATAATAAATAAAATTGAAAACTCCCGGTTAAGAGTTATACCTCTTCGTTGAGAAACCACTTTAACTTAAACATTAAGCCTGGAAGTGATGGTCTTTTTGAAGGACCAGAATCTCTAGGATGTATTGAAGGAATATATGATTATATTATATTAATAATTTTATGAGATATATGTATCAACATGGTGTAAAGGAAAGAGGTAAGGTGTGTACTTTTATAAGGGAGGGAAATGATACACTTGGAATCACTAAAAATATTAAAATAAAATTAAGTCATGATCAATAAAAATGACTCCAAATGTTTAGAGATAAAAATAAAAATATTATAAGGTAAAAATATAATTATAAAATTAAATTTTTATAGGATTTGGTTTCATTTTTAACCTTATATTTTGGTTTAACCCCTTGGTTATCCAATTTTAATCTTAACCGTGGTAATAACTCTTTTATTATTAAAGAGTTATAATTTTACTTACAAGGTAAAAATTGACTCATAAATTTCCAAGGGATGAAAATTTAAACCATTTCCATCCTAATTTTACTATTTCAATATTTTTATGATTTTTAAATAATTTAATATAATATTTTTATCATAAAATACTATTATTGTCATTTTAAGAACTATTCACATAATTCGACTTTGAAAACAACATGAAAATAATATAATTTGAATATAAATTTTTAAAAAATATAAAATGTTATATTAATATATAAAATTCATAAAACACTATTATTAAACCAAATTATATTACTTTTTTATATTTTTAAAATAATTTATTTTCATTTCTCTATTAATTGAATAAATACTACATCAGAATTTCATAAGAATCTAAGGTAATTATTAAATCACTAAAAATTAAAAATAAATAATTATTATAAAAATATTAAATTAAATTTAAAATGAATATTTATAATTGAAATCATCCTATTTTTTTCATTTTATAAAAAATTTAGAGATATTAAAGGCAAGAGAGTGACATTTTTTATTTATTCTTTTCTTAAAATAATATAAAGGTTATAATAAAATAAAAATGGAACCAAGTTTCCATATATTAAATAATTTCATGTAAATGAAAAAAAATAATTTATAAAATATGATAAATTAAAGTTTATAGAAATTTCAATGTCTTATCTCAATGTTTTAACCCTATTTTACCCGTTTTACCCTTACCAAGGTGGAAAAAATCTACTATGGTTACTATTAATATCGACCAACAATAAAAGGGTTTTATTTACCAAATTTTATCCCATTATTTATAAATATGTATTTTTTTTCAAGATTCAATTTCTATAATAGGTATAAATTCATTTTAAAATAACTGCACAAAACATGATGAAAATCATTTTTTAGAAAAATGCATTTTAAGCATAAAACTGGGTATATATTTTCATCTCATGCCTAGAAAAAATATTAGATGAATGTTAAAACATTTTATTGAACATATAATATATAAATTTCATTTAAATCATTCAAAAATAGTGATATATTTAATTTATTGAGCTAAAAACACATTACATGCAAAGAACAATTTTTAAGAATAACATATCTTTTATTTTCAAATGATTTTAATTTTCATTTATAATAAATTAATAACCAATGAGTTCATTTTACACATGTGTAAAACATAAATTTTTCATAATTTAGTTATTCATATTCATAATTTTCAATTTAATTTCTTTGTGATAACCGTGTACTTCATTATAGTTCATTTAGACTCAGGGTCACATGTATCACAAGCTATCGAAGAAATTAAATTTTTTTAAAGAGAAATATATCCTAAAATATTAGTCTTTTACATTATATGCCCCTTAAAATTAATTTCACCCTATAATTTACATCACTCTTATATAACCATCTAAGGATAATTATTCCTCATCACATCCTCAAGTTCACACATAGCTTCCTTTAGTTTATGGTTTTTCACAAAACTTTAGCCAGGTGAGTGGTTTTGTTTCGTAGCACTTTCTCTCTATAATTAAAAATTTCCACTATTTTTTCCTTATAATATAGACCTAACTCTATTGTTACAACCTCATATTTTAATAAATGTGATGAATTATGTATATACTTCCTTAGGATATATACATAGAACACATCATAAACTTGAGAGAGATTTGATGGAAGTATCAAACAATAAGATACTATCTCAATACATATAAGAATTTAAAATGGTCCAATATACCTATGGAAAAAAGTTCCATTATTTCTTAATCTCATAACCTTATTCCACGGATAAATTCAAATCAATACATTTTCACCAACTTTGAACTCTAGATATCACCAATTTTAGTATAACTTTTCTATCAATTCCAAGCCGCTCTTATGTGATGTCGAATGGTTATAAATTTATATACCATTTCCTTATCTATCTCAGGTCCCAATAGATTTATTTCTCCAACATCATCAAAACATATAGGATTTATTCACTTCTTACCATAATGTTCTTCATAAGGATCCATCTGAATACTCAAGTGAAAGCTATTATTGTAATAAAATGATACTAGATGATAGAGTTGTCCCTAACCACCTTTGAATTATAGAGAACAAGATATATACATACCCACCAGGGATTGAATGGTTCTCTCATTTTTACCATCAATCTAAGGATGATAAGTAGTTTTGAAACATAACTCTATATCCATAGACTACTGAAGACTTTTCTAGGACTTCAAGGTAAACCTCAGATCTCAATTAGCTATAATAGAATATGGTACTCTAAAAAATATCACCACTTATTTAATGTATAATCTAGAAATATGATCAAGATATAAACATTATATATTGGAAATAAAGTGTGATGAATTTTTAAGGTAATAAACTACAAACCAAATAACATTGTTCCCTTAGATGTTTTAGGGATTTAGAAAATAAAACCCATGGTAATGTTTTCTAATTTTAATTTAGGTATGGGTAATAGTTGTAAGATCCCCTTGGAATTTTGTCACCCAGACTTAACTTTATGGAATAATAGTAATCGAGATACATTCTTTGTAATATCCATTTTCATGTTGTCCCAAAAAAATATTCTCTTAGATCTTTATACATCTTTTTACTTTCACGATTCATTGAGAATAACAAACTAAGTTCTTTATATAACAGTTCCTTATTAAATTATTGTATTTGTGGGACACATAATCTATTACTAAATATTATCATTCCATAAATATCAAGGTTGAAATCAAGAATGCTCCCAACTTTATTTTTTTAGTTCCACATCTTCCCTTTATTCCTATTTAATCCTCACATGGATTTATGTTTGAACATTCAGATGAGAATGATATGATCTATCCCCTTTACTTAGGATTTCAAGTTCCATATTCTATAAATCCATAAGTATTGTACCTATTTAAATCCCCATTATAGATAAACTTTCATGATCCTTTCGACTCAGATCATCTTCCACCTTGTTTACTTTCCCAGGGTGGTAATGCATTAAACAATCATAATCGTTAATCAACTCTGACCAACTTCTTTAGCTCATATTCTCATCTTTATGTGTGAAGTTATATTTAAAACTTTTTTTTGATCCATATATATTTAAAACCATTAAAAATTAAGATAAAACCTTCATATATTAAATGTGAAAATTACCATTTCAAAATATAAATCATCAGTTAGATAAGTTTTCTCATGTATTTTAAATTAGTCTAAGTCATATTATATCACCATATCATTATAAATGAGAACACATTATAGTCCCTACTTTGATTCATCACTATAGATCAAAAATCCTTCTCTACCACAAAGTAATGTGTGAACAGGTTCACTGACCAACCTATTATTTATTTCCTTGAAATTATATTCACATTCATATATTCACAAGAATCAAACCCCATTTTGAGTCAACTTGGTGAGTGGATTAGATAGTCATGATAAATATCTCAAAAAGAATTGGTAATATCTAACCGAATTAATAAAACTATATATTTTGATTACCTTGGTTGGTTTATGTTATTGATCCATAAATTTCATATTTAAAGGATCCACTAAAATACCCTCACATGAGATTATATAACCCAAGAATGAAACTTTATGAAGGCAAAATTCACACTTGCTAAGTTTTTCATACAACTTCTTACTTCTCAGGGACTTCAAAACAATTCTCAAAAGATATTCATGATCTTAGAATATATAATAATATCATTTATAAAGACTAAAAAAAACTGAACAAGGTAATCTCTAACGACTCTATTCCTTAAGTCTATAAATATAACATGGAGATTAGTATGTCTAAATGACATCACTATAAATTTATATATTTCCATAACTCACATGGAAGGATATATTGGGTTTATCCTTATTCTTAACCTTCAATTGATGATATAAAAAATGATGTTTAATCTTATAAAAGTATTTATCTTCTCATAATTGATAAAAAGAATCATCATATGGGGTAGAGGATACTTATTATTGATATATATCTTGTTATGTTCTTGATAATAAATACAAAGATTCATTTACCCATCTTTCTTTGTAATAAAAACAATAGGTACACCCCATGTTGATGAACTATATAATATAAATATATTATTAAGATTATACTAGGGTTGATTCTTTAATTACTACTACTCAATTGAGATCATTTTATAAGGAGTCTTTGAAATAGTTATAGCACCAAGTATGAGTTCGATTTAATACTCAACTACATGATTTTGAGGAAGACTAGGAAACACTTCAAGAAATACTTAATAAATATCCCATACAATAGGAAAATATTAAATTTTAAGTTTTTCCCCAACTATATGAGATAAATATTCTTCAATTATTGTAATTAAGACCCACAATATAGAATTAATTTCCATTGGACCTTCGTATTCATCCTCACACTGATAAATGATCATAAGTTCATTTGGAATAAGAAATGTGTTTTACCTTCCTTATAAATTGATACTAACTCCATATAAAGAAATCTAATCCATACCTAGAGTCCCATAAAATTCAACTAAAGGGAAAATCACAAGATTTACAGGAAGAACTTTCCCACAAACATCAATCAGAGAGGAACTATAGACTTAAGATGTGGACATAATACTATTAAGATTTTTCACTACCAACTCAACATATACTCATTGAAGATATTAATTAACATTCCTTTATAATTTTTATTATATACAAGAATTCATATAACTATGATAAAATAGGGAACTTGAATATTTGAGAATTCCTAATACCACCTCAACTTCATAATACTATCTCCAATCCCATACTAAAACCAAAATGGTTTGTATAAATATAAAACATTTCTAATATGAGTGATAAATCATATAATAATGAAAAATCATTCATAAGATGTCTAAATCATGATACCTTAGTCTCAATTTATGGAACCTTAGGTTTTATCGAGGTTATCACTAGCCATTACAAAAATTTTGGGATGTTATCCGATACATAGACTTATTCCCAGGGTTTTCACCAAAGTTTTCTAATCCCAATCTCCAAAGATTAACTAAACCTATCCTCTGATAAAAACTATAGTGACCAAATATATTCATACATAAATATTGTATTTTTTAGTTGATTACTTAATAAATTTAAAAAATACATGCCTAATTATAGTAAAGGTCTTGTGTATTCTGAGAATATATATACAATATCTTTATTTTATGAAAGATATTAAATATATATGTAAGAACCTGGTTCTTATTTTAGGTATATATATTTTAATTTTCATTAATTCTTAGTATAAATGTTTAAATATGACCTATTATGAATTAAATTTGAGGTTATTGAGGTATTGGGTGTTTCTAAGGCTGGTTCGGATCCCATAACCCAGGTTTTAGGTTAAAATAAGCCTACAACATGATTAGTTCAAACTATGTAGGGAAAGACACATAGTTTGAAAAAACCATACAAGATTGGAAAACGGGAGGCTACAGATCGCATAATTAGTCTAATATGTGAAAATTAGGGAACACGTCCATGCAGCCATGTCCAAAATTTTGATAGTGGGTTTTTGCACGATTTGTGCATGGTAAGTCAAACCATGTGGGTAAACCATGTGATGTGCCCCTTTTTTCAAGAAGACCATGAATAGTTGGCACACAATTTTTAAATACCACAACCAAACCCTGAGGTTCCCAATTTTGGGTGATTTTACCATTTTATACCTAATTAATCTATTAAATGAACCATAATTTCTATTATTCTCTAATAGACAACAAGATCACCTTGAGAGCTCCTTTTGACCCCTAAAGTAGGATTGGCTGCTGACTCTCCATCTGAGCTCCGATTCAAGAACCATTGGTCTTGTTGGATCCATCCTGGTATGATCTCAATTCATTTTTTTTCAATTTTTCATTATTCTAGATACCACTTGTCCTATTTTGGTGTAATCTAGTATTCCCTATTATTAGGATTATCAACTGTTCTTTGATTTTATCCTTATCTGAGTCAAATTAGTAGTTAATACTAGATGATCTATCAACTACGAACCTACAATAGGTGGTCTTGTGCCTTTATTTTAAATTTGAAGTATTTATATATGCCATTGTTCCACACAACCAATATTCAGAGCATCACCCTTGAAATGAATTTTGATCCTTGATATAAATTGTTAGTCATAAAATATGTAATTAAAGAGGCCCTTATTTTTTGTTTATAGGTTTAGAAACTTGAATTAAACCATCCCATTGGGTGTATTGATTATCAAATGGACTACCATGGGTGGAATGTGAAATGGAAACCTTTGAGGTGTGTCCTTTACCCTTGTCATGGGATGTTAATATTCAGCTATTAAATGTGAATTAAATTTTTAAATTACATGTGAGTTGAATGGTGATATCAATTATAGTTGAATTGGTTAATGGGAAGGGGTGGATGACCATGAACCTTGGCCCATGGCATGTAATTTCTTGATTAATCATGAATTTATCTTTATTTTTATATGCCCTTGTGAGTTAAAAAGAGGCTATTCCATGTGACAGTTTGTTTAAGAACCAATTGATTGATGTGATGAATTTCACAAATGTGTTAATTAAAGGAAAACCTTCTAATATTGGGCATCGCCTTGAGTCACCTTATGAGGTTAGATTTAAATGAAATGTTATTGGTATTTAACTTGATATATTTATATGAAATTGATTAATTTTTTTTTCAATTGGATTGAACCTTGATTATTCTTGAGTGATACTTGAACTCCCTAGTGGACTACTAAGGATAGACTATGAGTCTTGACTTATATGCTGAGTGATACATGGATTCATACGAGAATTCCATGTTTGAACTCAAATGGAATTGATCATTATGCCATAGGTGATACTTGGGATCCCTTAGTGGACCTCTAAGGATAAACTCTAATGGTCATGACGTTATAACACACCTAGAGAAATACTCAGGTTCTTTTGAGATTACCATGAATGGGATTTTAGGGTGTTAGTTTATATTATACCTGGAGTGATACCTAGATTCCAAATTAGGAATTCCATGGATGGGCTCAAGTTCATAAATGACTAAATAATAAAATAGTTTATATGATGTGTCTTCCAAGCCAATGTACAATCTTGGACTTGGTCACTATTTATGCATTATGGATGGCCTATTTAGGCGTCCTTTGATCATGTTATCATAGAGGATGACGATCTATGAACTGGGTCTCGAGAAATAATATTTAAATGAGAATGAATGGTTAATTGAACATGATTATAAATAATAAAGGAATGAATGTTAATTTAGAGAATAATTTCTTAAATGAAATTTATTAAATGAACTTGATATAAAATGAAGACCTGGAATTTATGAGATGATTTCTTTCAAAACTTTCTTTTTATAATATATTGCTTCCTGCACATTGTTTATATATATATATATATATGTATATATATATATATATATATATATATATTCATTTCTTGATTGGAACTCGACATTGGGTGGTTTCCAACTGGGATTATATATCACACCCTATTTAGGCCATAATTGGGTACCCAATTAGACTATATGATTACAGGTATTGATAAGCGTAGGCACCCTACTAAATGTTCTTTATTGCTTCTTAGAAGCAGGGGAGCATGGGACTAAGCAAAGGCTCGTGATGCTAGTTAGATTATTTTTGGACCTTTTGTAAATTTGTTCCATATATTCTATTAATGAATTTTATACATGTTTTGGATGTTTTTAGGGACATATGACATGTATCATTATAACTGTATATGAGATTAATTTTTATATTGAAATCTATTTCTACTGGTTATCTATTTTTTGATTATTATTACTACTTATGCTACTTGTATGTTATTGTATTTCTATTGTGCTACACTCTGGTGACGAGGGAATAGTATACCCCAGACACACCTATTCCATTTCTTCTATTCAGTAGAATATGTAATTTGGGGATATTCCCATGAGTCCATGTGGCTAACCGAGCTCGGGGCACTATTGAGTGGCATCTAGGTCCGAGAAATTACAAAGTGGTATCAGAGGGGATTCTTTTCTAGTTTACATTATTATTTGGATATAATAAAAATGGGATAAGAAGGAAATGAAATTTGGTAATGAGTTATGCCCAAGCATAGCTAACTCGTGTATAGTAAAAAGTCAAATTACCTCAAATTAAATTATTATCTTCTAGATTTTGGAAATTAAATTTGATTTGATTCCACTGTTGGTTGATTAACTTGATTTATGCTATTATTATTGATATGATTATGGGTTGTATTTTGTTGCAACTCTATGAGATTATGGTATTCCATCTCTTTCATCATATAGGAACTTGTTATAAATCACATGACATGCATTATTCCATTCCATTTAGGATGTATTACTTCTTTTATACTATTGTGATAGGTGTCGTGATAGATATACCTGCTATTGTGATAGGTATTATTGAATGTGTTATGGTATGAATTAGGTGGTAGCCACACTTTAGTTTCTTAGGAGTATGGGCCCTCAGGGATCAAAATTTGGTGACCATTTGTTTAAATTTTAAAGTAAATGTAATATAAAAATTAAAATGAATATATGAATCTAAGTGGAAATGAAATGAAAACTAAAACAATTATAGTAGAGAACTTAAACCAGACCCAACTTTAGTAGTGGTAAGTAGGTAATATCTATTTCTTTTATATATGATCTATATGACACCCAGACCTACATAATGGAGTGGTAATAAGTGTGTGTTCTTATAGAGGAAGGATTGTACCTGTCCTGCTTTAATATATGTGCTTTTGAGTTGTGAACATTGATAATAACCTTGATATGAGGTGTGCGCTTGGAATTTGTAGAGGTATGCCACCACGATTTCCTCCAGTCATACGCCAAGAGGGTGGAGATGAACACACCCCATAGGTGGTGGGACATGGGATACCAGTGGATCATATAGTAGTTCCAGATGAGGCACAATTTTTTGTACCAGACATAGGTGCTGAGGCATAGTTATAGGAAGGATTTATACGTTTCTTACAGACCATTCAGGGTGTACTATGACCTGATGTGACTATGGAAGGGTTGACATGTGAGTTCCAGTAGTAGTATATACCCACAGTTTCATGGGATGGTGGGCCACAAATTGTGGAATCATGGCTAGAGGCCATGCTATCTATCATCAACCATCTAGAGACACCCCCGAGAGGAGGGTAAATATCACCATGTATATGCTGTGTGATTCTTCCAAGAGATGGTGGGATGTCATTACTCAGACGGATCGTCATTGAGAGATGTATTGGAGGGATTTTTATATGGCCTTCTATGACTATTACTATCCCGAGACATTGTGGGATGACAGAGCCCATGAGTTTTTGCGTCTGGATCAAGATACATTATCAGTCATTGATTATTCAGACCATTTTACTAATCTCTAGGTCTTCACACCTATTCTTATGGGTGATGAGTTATGTAAAGATTTATGATTTGAGGATGGTATTAGGTATGATATATAATCATAGGTAAATGTATTTAAACTGACTACCGTTTCTGGAATAGTGAATCAGGTGCTTATTAAAGAGAGTAACCTAAGGGAGGCTGGAGGTGAGATCCATGGTGGTTTGACATATCGATCTAGTAATTTATTGACCAGTATTAGAAAGCATCATCTGGAGATTCCATGTAGTGACATTTAAATCTAGATCACATACTTAGGTGGTAAGGTGAGGTGCTATCAGTGTGGTAGACATGGACATATGAGGCCATAGTGTTCGTGGGACCCAGTCAAGTTCCAATCCTATGGAAAGATGGGTCATCTACAATGATTCTCCAAATAATTTCCTCTTGAAGCTAGTGAGGGAGGATCTTCACCGACTTCACACTTAGGATCAGGGATAATAGCTTCTCATATGGAAGGGAGCTAGAATAAAGCTGACTGATCAGGCCAAGGTGGTGTTTGTGGTTGTAGTAGTCAGATCACAGTATCACAATGATAGTAGAGGAGATATTCTCTGGGTATCTAAGAAGTATCATAGGGACGCAATATAGGACAAATATACATATTGCAATAGAACCTTGAGGAGGAGGATCCCACACCTTCTACCATCATAGGTATTATTCTAGTAGCCTCTACTTTGGATTTTTCACTTTTTTTGATACAGGGGATTCTCATAGCTTTATATCTGTGCCCGCTGTGGTGATCCTTGGGCTTAGTGTTCACACTTTTTATGGTTTATGATGATTTACACTCCGTTGGGGATTATAATAGAGGGTGTCTGTTGGTGCAGGGAGTGACCCTGGAGATCGGTAGGTTTCACTTCATATGAGACCTCCTTATCCCCGAGATGATGGGTTTTTATATCATTATTGGGATTTATTGGTTGGTTTCCTTTCATGTTTTCATTGATTACTATCACCAAAGGTCAACCTTCACATCACCATCGGGAAATGGGTTTATTCACAAGGGTGAATGTGATATCTAGGAGAGTCGAACTGGAATTGAGCATCATGGGATAGGTAGGATGATAACCCATATTGCGAGTTTATATCTGGATGATCAGAGAACTTGTTAAGTAGAATTCCCCCCAGTAGTTTATTTTTTCAAGGAAGTTTTCCCAGAATACATTACAGGATAACCTTCAGTGATAGAGGTATATTTCTCTATAGAGCTAGTTTCAAGAGTTTCATTGGTATCCATTACTCTTTATAGAATGGATACTACTAAGATGCAATATCACAATAGGTAGCTAGAGAATTTAGTGGAAAAGGGTTTCTTCAAACCCAAGAATTCTCCATGGGGTTCTCCAGTCAAAGGTTGATGGAACTCTCCATCTATGTGTGGATTACCATAAATTGAACCAGATGACAGTTAAGAACCAATATCCTATACCGTGTATAGATGATCTCTTTGACCGACTCTAAGGATCTCGGGTTTTCCTAAATATTTATTTTATATCTGGTTATCATCAGGTTCATGTTAGACCATCATACATACCTATCACAACCTTTCTTAGAAGGTATGGTCTATATGAGTATTTAGTGATACTATTTAATCTTAAAAAATGCCATCAGTCTTCATGGAACTAATGAAATGAGTCTTCCAACCTTATCTAGATTCATTTTTGGTGGTTTCCATAGATGATATGTCAGTGTATTCTCACAATAAACATGACCATGTGAAACATATTGAGATCGTATTGGATACATTGAGATATCATAATTTATATTCTAATCTCACAAAGTTCCACTTTTGGATGGATCTGATTCACTTCTTGGGTCACATCATCTAAGAGATAGGAGTATCGGTTGATCCAAAGATGATGAGAGATATAGTTTTCTGGGAGTTTCCCAAGAACACCTTTGTGGTAAAATGTTTCTTGTGGCTAGTCAGTTACTGTAGAAATTTCATATAGAACTTCTCATTCCTAGAAGCACTACTTATGGGCTTGAATAAGAAGGGTGTAAAGTTTGTATAGCCTGATTCTTATGAGAAGGCCTTTTGGGAGTCAAAAGGGATATTGAATTTAGTGTCAACACTAATTTTTTCATAGCTAGGTAGGATTTACACTGTGTACTACGATGCATCAGGTACCAGACTAGAAGAAGTTTTTATGGAGGGAGATAGAGTCATGGAATATGAGTCTTGGCAGTTGAGACCACATGAGAGGAATTACTCGAAACATGATCTTGAGTCAGATATAGATGTTCACACATTTAATTGTTGGAGACATTACTTACTTAGAGAGAATAATGTGGCGTACACAGCCCAAAAATCCTCAAGTAAAAATTTACAAATAATGATATGAATCAAAGGTGGTAAAGGTGGGTTGAATACCTATAATATTTCATTTTCGAGATTGTCTACACTTATGGTAAAGTAAGTGTTGTAGTTGATGCACTGAGCAGAAGAAATCAGAGTGCAGTTTAGTAGGCCATTAGCGAGTGGCAACTTAGGGATTTTTTCTCTGAGATAAACATGGAGGAGTAGGACAGCCAGGGGAAGACTATCCTATCATCCTTATCTATTAACTCAAACATTTTTTATATATTTAAAATGAGTCAGATATCATAATTCAAAGTCTTGGTCCCATGTGAGAGTGTGGTAGGTGTGGAACCTTCTCCTCGTTGGACCATAGGCAAGGATGAAATTCTCCATGTACATGGTCTCATATGGATCTCTCTAGACATGCATGAGGAGATGATACAGGATTTTCATGTTTTAGATTTAGAAGTTCACCAAGACGTCACCAAAATTATTGGAATTTACATCCCCAATACTGGTGGCTAGGTATGAAAAGAGATGTAGCTTATATTGTATTGATATGTTCCACTTATTAGCAGGTGAAGGCAGGACACCAATGAACAACCATACTTTTACAATAGTTAACCATCCTTGAGTATAAAATAAATGACGTTGTGATGGATTTTGTGACATATTTACTAAGTTCATGTTGATGTAATGATGATGTATGGTTTGTTTCTGATTAGCTCATGATGGTTTCACATTTCTTTCTGATCAAAGAAACCTTCAGTGTGGATGAGTTTGGGAGGTTATATATCCATGAAATAGCATGACTTCATGGGGTCCCACATACTATTGTTTTATATTGGGATTTTCAGTTTACTTAATGTTTCTAGAAATAGATACAGAGGGAATTGGGTACATAGGTGATTTTTAGCACAACATACCACCCCCAGACAGATAGCCAGTCAAAGAGCATGATTTAGGTGCTTGAGGACATGCTATGATCATGCATCCAAGATTTTAGGGGATCTTTGGAGCTCCATATACCCCTGGTTTAATTCACATACAATAATATCTTTAAAGAAACTATATATATTGAAATTTATGAGACTTTGTATGGTAGTCAATTCCAATCACCCAGTGTTGGTTAGAGGTAGGAGAGGAAGCTATTATTGGACCTCATATTGTTCAAGAGACTATAGAGTAGGTGCAGTTGATTTGGAAGCAGATGGTTATTGCGCAGTATCATCAAAAATTATACACCAATTTATAAAGACAACCTCTAGAGTTTGAGGTTAGGGATTATGTTTTCTTAGGTGTTTCATTGAGGTTGGGACAAAGGAGAATCAGGATATAAGGTGATCTTTCACCACAGTATATCGGGCTATTTGAGATTCTGGAAAGAGTCTGGATATAATCCTATCGGTTGCAGTTACCTCAAAGGTACCGAGCTATGCATGACGTCTTCCATGTTTATCAGCTACGACATCACTATTCAGACATGTCTCATGACTTTCATCACGAGGAGGTCAAGTTGTAGGTAGATTCTTTCTTTAAGGAGCATCCTATATATATTGTGGATCATAACATGAAGGATATTTGAGTCTGGTCCATTCATCTAGTACATTTTCTATGGCTACACGACCAAGTACAAGATAGGAAATAGGATGTGAGGTCTATGTATTATTGTAGTGTCCAAATTTATTCTCTGATCAGGCTTCACCACCCTTGGAACGGAAATTCAGTGACGAATTGATTTAAGGGGGAAGTTTGTAAGAACCCGATTCTTATTTGAGGCAAGAATCCTTTAATTTCCATAAATATTTATCTTAAATGTTTAAGTATGGCATAATATTAATTACCTTTTAGGGTATGGAGGTATTGGGGGTGTCTGAGACTGGTTCGAATCCCAAAACCAAAGTTTTGTGTTAAAAGAAGTCTGATGCACGGTTAGTTTAAACCGTGTGGGGTAGGCCATGTGGTTTGATAAAACTATGCGAGGCTAGAAAGTGGGAGGCTACAGGCTGTACGGTTAGTATAAACCATGTAAAATGGGTCAAACGGTCATGTAGCCATGTCTTCAATTTTGAAAGTGGGTTTTTTACGGTTTGGCTATGACTAGTCAAATCGTGTTGGTAAACCATGCGACGTGCCCCTTTATTCCAAAATACCATGCATGATTGGTGCACATTTTTTAAATCATGAAGACAAATTGTGAAGTGCCAAATTTTGGGTTATTTTACCATGTTATACCTAATCAATCTATTAAATGAACCATAATTTCTATTCTTCTTCAACGTATAAAAAGCTATCTTGAGAACTCCTTTTGACACCTAAAGTAGGATTTGTTGCCGAATCTCTGTCCAAGCTCCGATTATAGAATTTTTGGTCTCATTGAATCCATCTCGGTAAGATATAAATTCATTTTTATACGTTATTAATCCTTCTGGATATCAATCTCAGTACTTTGGTGCAAGATAATATGTTTTATTATTAGGTTCTCCATTCGTTCTTCGATTTTCTCCCAATCTAAGTCGAATCTAGAGCTGATATTTGATGATCTATCAACTAAGAACCTATGGTAGGTGGTCTCATGCCTTTCCTTTATATTTTAAGTTTTTATATATGTTGTTTTTCCACACAACCAATATTCAGAGAATCTACCTTGAAATGGATTTTGATCCTTGATATAAATTTTTAGGCATAACATATGTAATTAAAGATTCCCTTTAAAGTTTTGTTATAGGATAAGACCCTTAAATGAAACCACCCCATTGGGTGTGTTGATTATTAAATGGAACATCATAAGTGGAATGTGAATTGGACACCTTTGAGGTGTGACCTTTACCCTTATCATGGGATGTTAATATTCAATTGTTCAATGTGAAGTAAATTGTGAAAAGACATGTGAGTTGAATCATGATATCAATTGTAGTTGAATTAGTTAATGATAAGGGATGGATGACCATGAAACTTGTAGAATGACATGAAATTTCTTGATTAATCATGATTGATATTTATTTTGATATTCCCTTGTGAGTAAAAGAGAAGTTATTCCATGTGATAGCTTATTTAAGCATTAAGTTCTTGTTGTGATTAATTGCCCATATGAGTTAATTAATGGAAATACTTCTAAGATTTGAAAATTCCTTGAGTCTCCTTATGAGGTGAGATTGAAATGAAATTTTATTGGTACTAATTTGGAAATGTTTACATGAAATTCATTAAATGGTTTTCAATTGGATGAAACCTTGCTTATACCTGAGTGATAATTGTACTCCCAAGTGGACTGCCAAGGACATACTCCAAGGCTTCATTTATATTCCTAGATAAACATGGATTCATATGAGAATTTTATAGACTAACTCAAAGTTCATTGATAATTATTCCATGGTTGATACTTTAGCTCCCTTAGTGGACCAAAAAAGACGAACTTGAATGGACGTGACGTTATACCGCACCTAGAGCGATACCTGGGTTCTTGTGAGATCTTCATGGATGGTCTTATAGGGTGTTAGTTTATATTATAACTAGAGCGATAAATATATTAAAAATTAATAATTCCATGGATGGGATCAGATTTATAAATAAATAAATAATGAAATGGTTTATATGATTCATCTACTAAGACAAAGCATAAGCTTGGATCCAGTCTTTGTTTATACTTTATGGATGGATTTTTTAGGCATCCTTTGATCATGTTATCATGAGGGACGTCGGGCTATGCACCGGGTCTCAATAATTAATATTTAAATGAGAATGTATGGTTAATTGAACATGCTTATAAATTCAAGAGGCCTGACTGTTAATTAAATGACTTATTTCTTAAATGAAATTGATTAAATGAACTTTATATAAAATGAGTACCTTCCTATCCATCATGTTTTTTTTGGGTTATAATTCTAAAATTCATGGTCAAATCTATTTGATCTTAAACATTAGCATTATTAGTCCATTATGAAAGACTTTAAACTACCCCTGAAAGGAGACATGATAATCATTGTATTGAAAACTTGTAAAGGAAATTCTGGATAAAAGTCCAGTCTCATCTTTCTTGATCTATACTCTATGTGGTCTAGGAAATATAGAGAAATTAAAAGATAAACGGAACAAACATTGTTAGGTTGAAAACCTAAAAAATACAACTTAAGTAAAATCTAAATTTTACCTACTTTTTTTCTCCATATGAAGCTTAAGAAAAAAATTATAGTAACGACACAAAAGATACGATGGTTGTAGAGTTGTCTTTATGACCCTAGTAAAAGTCAAACTATTCTCACTAGGCCCATTGGATTAGGTAAAAGTTAAAGAAATTTCATCCCTGGTAGGGTAATTATGATTATCTGACATAATGATTCCATGTTATGAAAATCATCTTTGATATTTCAATTACAGAAAGAAAGTAGGGATGAAGATGTATATATGACTGGAGAAAAAATACTTTTCATTTATATGAAAAAATTGTATGAACATACACAAAATGGAGTCTCTCTATCGCATATTACAAAAATATTTTAGCTTGAATCTTTACTTATTGAATAACCTATTGAGCTGTATCAACTACTTCCTAAAGCTCGGTCAGTTGAGAAAATTCCATCTCCTCGGACTAACAAAGTGCATATTTTGAAGTTGAAATGGTATTTTCCCCTTATAATTAGGCTTCTACCAATGATTGTTAAAGTTTCTCAAGCTTATTTTGAACAACATCCATTTTTTGCTGAAGATGCAGCATTTTCTTCATTGTCTCCTAAATTTACTGATCGAATTCCATCAATTTTTTTCTATAATTAGCTTACACCTCAGATACTAGAGCTCAAAATCCCTCAAAGTTGGTGAGAAGTTTGTCCTTTACAATATCTTTCCATAGTTTGTGTTATTTCTCCTGCCGGTGTATGATCTATTTCACCACATTTGAAAATGGGTGATAATCAAATCCACAAAATCCTAGTATGATAAACAGTGCTGGAAGTCAGCCAAAATATGAAGGAAACTCATCCAAAGGATTTTCATAGATTATATCCCAAATGGTTTGCCATGTTTTCCATGTTCCAAATAGTATATGTTTCATCTTCCATTATTGGTTGATCTAATGCATGGGATTCATATTAGGACCTAATAATTATAGCCGATAACCCTAAATGGTAATTTAAAATGATTATTAGATCTATGTGTGTTGTAACAACCAAATCATGATCAAGATAGTAAATGAAAGTTACCTAATAATAAGTCAGTTTCTTGAGTAGATTCATCCCTATTATTCTCAGCTTCAGTAGTTTGAGTAAGTACTTCTTGGGGAGGGGAATTATCTTGAGCTTTTCCAGCCACAATAACCATAGGCTCTAGAGAATCTCCCAAAGTTGGATTTTTAGTTGGTATCTCTTTAATGTCAGTGGAAGCAGGATAGAGTGGGATAACCCATTCTTGAAGGGTTTTCACAATTCTATATAGAAAAAACTGTATAAATTGGGTTTTGAGATGAAATGTCAGACAAAAGAAAAATTATGTATGGAAAATTCAAGAATGAGAACTTATGTCCCTTTAGTTTCTCATTGAAATACCGAAACTCCTTGATGGAACCTAAAATATCAATTTCTGTATTAAGATAATCCATAATTTCAGTGTATACGACTTTGTATTTTACAGCATCCTCACCATTTAAGGTATCCAATAAATTTTGATTGATGCCCAAATTGGATCCGCTGAAATTTTCTTCCATTATCTATTTAACCGGTGTAATTTCATCAGGCCTTGATATAATGACCCAAAATTTACATACATTATTATTGATTAAAAATTGAATCACACTTATTACAACATATAACAAAACCATGAAAGGACCGTATAAGTATAGTGTCTTTTGAAACTGGGAAAAATAAACAACTGGTTCATAAAGCATTTACATTGTCTCCCATTTATTTCATCATATCTAGATTCCCTTTGGCAATATCCTAATAGTAACCTTCTTCTTGACTTGGGGAAAGAAAACATACAAAAGGGTGAGCTCAAATTATCAGTAAGGGTAAACAAAAGAAATATCAATCACATCATATTCATAAGAACATAACATTTTGGAAATCTTAACCTGCAAAAGAAATCATAATTTCATAACATGGGATAAATCATAGTAGTGAAATGTAATCCCAATAATCATAACTTAAAACATGAAACCTTTTGGCATACACACATAATCATAGAGAATCATTTCATAGTAGTCAAGACTCATTGCCAAGACTATCTTAGCAGACAAAGTCCATTTCTGAACCGAGTTCACTCCTCGTTTTAGTCCTGTTTCACTGAACCGGATTAACCTTCCATTCCATCCATGTATATCTCATGAGTTATAAATCTTTACCCAATTAATTGGAGGTAGATATAAGTCCCACCCATCTCATAATGATACCATTCTTATCTGTGCCACAAGATCATAAATCATACATCATAGCATAACCCATGTAATAAAAATGGGATTCTTAAACATCATAACAAAATCCATATAAGATAAAAGGACATCATAAAAATAATTCCATCATAACATAATCAAATCAATGTAAAAATAGGGATAGAAACAGAACCCTATATTATCTTAGATGGAAAATAATTTTGATAAAACACTTGAACTTCATTATTGAGGAAAATATCCTTTCAACTTTAAAAGAATTTTCCTTTCTTAAAATTTCATATAATTTTAAACTAAAAGAAGTTGATTAAAAATAAACTTGAAAACTTGTAAAGTAAGATTCATGGAAATAATGTTCTAAAAATCCATTCATTCCGTATAAGTTAAAGAAAAACATTCTTCTCGTACTTTGGCCGGAAAAGTCAAAAAAGTACCTCGTACTAAAAACGAAATAATATTCCTTTCATATCTTTTACTAAAAACATAACAATGGGTAAAATTGGATTTAAACAATTTTAGGAGGATAGAAATAATATTACATATTGATGAAACATGGATGTGGATTATAAATATGCCCCAGTAATTACCGAAGTATAAACAATCTCGGATAAAAATTGAGATTGCGAGATTTTCCCTTTCCTTAGGTCCGATTTGCTTCATATGTGTCCGAACCTCCTGTATAATGATTTAAATAATTTTATTCACTTATTCCAGAATCTTACTCATTGTTATGATTTCATATGTGTTCATATTTTTAGCTTCTTATTAGTAATATTTCATTGTTACTTTTTATTCAGGTGTTTATTGCTTTTTGTTCTTATGCGTGTTTTGTCGAATAAATTCTTATTATTATTTTAGGTTATAGATAACTCATTTAAAAAAATGGTATTAGTGTAATATATATCATATTTATTCATTCAATTCATTTATATAATCATTATGAAATAAAGATCATGTAGAACGAGTCGCATCACATCGTGGAGACGGTAGGTCGTACGTACGCATGAGCGATGATATCATTCCCATGATCATGGAATTGTATTGAAGTGTATGTATAATATTTCAGAATCAATATCAATTTACAATAATCATATATAGTTATTATTTACACCATCATACCCATCCAAGTAAGGTGGTGGTGGAAAATAGATTACACCACGGCGTGGAGACGGTATTCCGTACGTACACACGCACGGTGATTTTGTTTTCCGTAGGATGGATAGATGGTGAAATAGGGTTGTTTCATACTTATAATAACATATCAGTATATGAGTGATACTTATGTTATTACTTCATAATATAAAAACTAAATAAGAAGAAGTAGAAGAAGAAATAAAGTTGAAATAATCGGTAACAGACATTACCTCTTCTTTGAAGCGCCTCTTCTTAACCTCCTCTTAGGGAACTAAAGATGGTATTTAAAGAAGACCAGGACATACAGAATATTTCTAGGGAAGTGGAGAAGAGAAATTGGCAGGGTTTGGCCGAGCTTGAAGGCTCAAAGTGGTGTGAGGAATAGAGGGAGGAGGTTCCCTTTTATAAGGGAGGAGAGGGGTACCTTAGGAAAACTTAAAATATTATTTTATTATAAAGTCATATTCAGTTTTTAATAGCTCAAAATTAATTTATTTCGAATCTAAGGTGGGGATGGGTCGAAATACTCTCAAACAATAGATTTTAGACAAGTTTAGGTTAGTATTTTAACCTTATCATTTAGATTTAACTCTAAGTTAAATAATTTAACTTTTACCGTGTCTTCTTGTTTACTTACACTATATGGTTAATAAACTTACTATAACAAGACAAAAGAACCCCAAGTTGTTTATTATTAATATATATAACCTTATATAAGTCATTTGGCGGAACCTTATATTTTTACGAATAAAATAACAATTAATAATATAATATTTGTTTTAAAAAATATTTTATGTCAATTTTGACACTATTTGGTAATTGATCTTTGTGAGAATCATAATGCATGATTAGTTCTAAAAAAGTTAATTAAATCCATAATAACATGTCATATTAACCTAAAAATTAGTGGAATTCATAAAAAGTCTCAAATTACATTTATTTGGGTATTTATAACATCAATTTTTTCAATATTTCAATAATAAGATAATTACTGCATCATCATTGTGTCATAAATAAATTAAATTATTTAATGTCTAAAAATTATAAATAAAATACCATTATGTAGGAAATATTTTTATATTTCTAATGAATATTTATAGTCGAATTTATCTTATGTATAAGCCTATATTAAAAATTATTTAGTTATTAAACTTTGATTTTAACTATTTTAACCCTTCTTTAAATAAATTAATAATAAATGTCCTAATCTAATCCAAGTGGGCCTAAATGGTCATATTTTATTCGTAAGGTTGTTTCGGGTCGAATTAAACTTATCCAATAGAATTAGGACATGTGTTAGGGTAAAAATAATATCATTTTTACCCTTAATTACCCTATTTACTTTTAACCGTGGCAAAAAAAGTAAAAAGTTACTATTCACCAATTTTTTTTTCATCTCATTGAACCACATTTTAGTCCTTGATATTAACCGTGTCTCTCAGATTTTCGAAATTCCACTCACAGAAGTGGTAAAATTAAGTTTTATGTGAATTTGCAAATTCTCCTACGAGGTGGGTAAAAGACGGTGAAAAGTTCAATAAAATTTTTATATATCTAAAATTATTATAAAATGACTCCAATAAATTACTTTGAACTTATATAGGTATTATGTATCAATTTTGAACTAAAATAAATTTAAATAAAATAAATAATTATTTAAATAAAAAGTCGGGTTTTAAATAGTAACCCAGTGTTTTCACTATTCATCAAAAATTGAAAGTTTTCAGAAAAATACCAAAATTTCACCCTAGGATAATTTAGATATTCCAAATCCAAAAATGAAGTCCATTTTGAAAGATAAAATTTACAAAATTTCAAAAAGTGAGTATTACTATTCATAATGGCTAGTTTTAATAATATTTTAATAGCATATCGTTGTTTAGTGAAACTCGGTATTGCGTACGACACAAGCTATCGAGGAAGGCCACAGTTGCATGTAAAGCAATCCAAGCTAGTGTTGTGTGTAGTAAAAGATTCCTTTGATGATTTATATAACATAAAAACAAAATATTTCTCATAAAAATCTCAGGTGTTACATTCTACCCCCCTTAAAATGAAATTTCGCCCTCAAAATTCGTCACTTTGTAACAAACAGATGAGGATACCTCTCCCTCATCATATCCTCAAGCTCCCATGTAGCTTCTTCTAATTAGTGGTTCCTCCAAAAAACTTTCACCAAGCGAGTGGTCTTGTTCTGTAGGACTTTTTCACTATGATCCAGAATCTCTATCGGCTGTTCTTCATAAGAAAGATCTTGCTCTAGCGGTACAACTTCTGAGCTTAGTACATGTGAAGGATCGGGTATGTACTTTCATAGGAGCGATACATGGAACACATCATGAACTTGAGAGAGATTAGGTGGAATATCAAATCTGTAAGCTACCTTCCCAACACGATCCGGTATTTCGAAAGGACCAATATACCTAGGGCTCAGCTTTCCATTCTTTCCAAATCTCATTACTCTCTTCCAATGAGATATTCGTAAGAACACTTTATCACCCACTCCAAACTCTAGGTATTTTATTCGGTTGTCGGCATAACTTTTTTGTCGACTCTGAGCTGCTCTAATGTGTTGTTGAATAGATCTGACCTTTTCTGCCATCTCATCAACAAGATCAAGTCCTAATAGCTTTCTTTCCCCAACTTCATCCCAGCAAGTTGGAGTCCTGAATTTATTTCTATAGAAAGATTCGTAAGGAGAAATATGAATACTTGAGTGAAAGCTATTATTATAAGAAAATTCCACCAAAGGTAGGTGTTGATCCCAACCACCTTTGAAATCCATAGAGCAAGCTCTTAACATATCTTCTAGAGTTTGAATTTTTCTCTCAGACTGACCGTCTGTCTGAGGATGATAAGCAGTGATGAAACTCTACTCTGTATCCAGAGTATGCTGAAGACTTCTCCAGAACTTTGAGGTAAACCTCAAATCCCGATCAGATATAATGGAAAGTGGTACTCCATGCAATCTTACCACTTCCTTTACATATATCCTGACAAGCTGATCCAGAGAGAAATCCTCTCTAATAGTAATGAAGTGTTAAGACTTTGTAAGATGATCAACTATGACCCGGATAGCATTATTTCCTTTGGATGTTTTAGGAAGTCCAGTGACAAAGTCCATAGTGATTTTTCCCATTTCCATTCAGGTATGGGTAATGGTTGTAACATCCCCTTAGACTTTTGTCTCACAACTTTAACTTGCTGACAAACCAAGCATCAAGAGAAATATTCAGCAACATATCTTTTCATGCCATCCCACCAGAAGTACGCTTTTAGGTCCCTATACATATTTGTGCTTCCAAGATGAATAGAGAATGAAAAACTATGAGCCTCATCCAGCAACTCCTTCTTTAATTCTGGGATGGGAGGAGCACAAACCTGATTCCTGAACCTTATTATCCCATCACAATCAAGGTTGAATTCAGGAACATTTCTCACCTTCTTTTGTAACTCTACATCTTCTTTCTATGCCTCTTTAATCTTTACATGTATATATGGTTGAACATTCATTTTAGAAAGATAATATTTTCCCCCTTCCATTATAATTCCAAGATCCATCATTTGTAAATCCATAAATATTTTATCTTTTGTGATCCTCATCATGGATAAGCTGGCATGGTCTTATCGACTTAATGCGTCTTCCACCTTGTTTTCTTTCCCTGGGTGGTAATGAATTGAGCATTTGTAATCCTTAATCAACTCTAACCATATTCTTTGGTGCATATTCAGATCCTTTTGTGTGAAAATATACTTTAATCTTTTATGATCAGTATAATTATCACACCTTTCACCATAAAGATAATGCCTCTAAATCTTTAATGCAATGATTACCGCAGCTAACTCCAAATCATGAGTTGAGTAATTTTTCTCATGGATTTTCAAATGTCGCGAGGCATAAGCTATCACCATATCATTTTGCATAAGAACACACCCCATACCCTTCTTGGATGAATCATTGTAGATCACAAACCTTTCTCCACTACAAGTAAGTGTGAGTACAGGTGCACTAGATAACCTTATTTTCAACTCCTTGAAATTCTCTTCACATTCCTCCGTCCACACGAACTTAACTCCTTTTCGAGTCAACCTGGTGAGTGGATTAGATAATCATGAAAAATATTCCACAAAACGTTGATAATATCCAGCCAAAGCAAGAAAACTTTGGATCTCAGTTACTGTTGTTGGTCTCGTCCATCTTTCGATAACCTCTGTCTTTGCTGGATCCATAGATATCCCCTCTTTTGAGATTATGTGACCAAAAAATGCAACTTTTTGAAGACAAAATTCACACTTGGTAAATTTGGAATAAATCTTATCCTTTCTCAGGGTCTTCAATATAATTATCAAGTGATCTTCATGTTATTCCTTGCTCTTTGAATAGACAAGAATATCGTCTATAAAGACTACCACAAACTGATCATGATAGTCTCTAAAGACTCTATTCATCAGATCCATGAAGATAGCAGGGGTATTAGTAAGACCAAATGGCATCACTATAAATTCATAGTGTCCATACCTTGTAAGGAAAGCCGTCTTTGGTATATCCTCCCTTTTGACCCTTAATTGATGATACCCTGAACTAAGATCAATCTTGGAAAAGTATTGAGCTTCGTGTAGTTGGTCAAAATAAGTCATCAATGCATTGGAGAGGATATTTGTTCTTGATAGTGATCCTGTTAATTTCTCGATAATCAATGCAGAGTCTCATTGATCCATCTTTCTTCTTAACAAACAGAACAAGTGCTCCCCAAGGTGACGCACTAGGGAGTATTAATCTCTTATCAAGATTCTCTTGGAGTTTCTTCTTCAATTCCTACAACTCAATTGGGTCCATTCTATAAGGTGTATTTGAAATAGGTAAAGCACCCGGTACGAGTTCTATTGAAAACTCAACTTCACAATTTGGTGGAAGACCAGGAAATTCTTCTGGAAACACATCATTAAACTCCCATACAATGGGAATATTCTTAATCGTGAGTTTCTCACCAACCATTTGAGATAAATAACCTTCATTTAGTGGAATCAAGATCCATAAGATGGAAGAAATTTCCACTGGAAGGTTATGTTCATCCTTGCATAAATAGATGATAGTAGATTGATTAAGAATATTAAATGTGATTTCCCTTCTTTGGAAATTGATATGAGCTCTGTATAAAGAAATCCAATCCATGCCAAGAATCACATCAAATTCCACTATCGAAAGGATCACAAGATTTGCAGGAAGCACTTTCCCACAAAATTCAATCGGAGAATAATTATAAACTTTTGATGCAACTGTTGTGCCATTAGGGGTTGTCACAGCTAACTCAATATATAATTGTTGAGGTAATATGGCGACACCCTTAGAAAATTCTTCATAAATAAAAGAGTGGGTGGATCCAGAATCAAATAAAACATTTTCTACTTTAGAGTGGATGGTAAGTGTACCTTTCACCACTTTGTTATCATACTCCACATCACTGATAGAAATTGCATGTGACTTTCCTTTGTCTTTATCCTTAAGAGTTTGTTGAAGTTGATCATCATCATCAACCCTTGGATTAGGGAATTGATTGGCATAATTCCCCATTTCCTTGCACTTGTAACATTGAAGTGTAGGAGGTGCACTTTTCATAGTATTTTCTTTGTTCACATCACTAGACATATTCTTCCCATCATTACAACATTCAAATGCCTGATGACCTTCCTTTCCACATTTGAAACATTTAATTGTCCCTTTAAGACAACTCCCTCCATGTTTCTTTCCACACTTTGAGCATAATGAAAAACTCATCTTCTTTTCAGTGTGCTATTTATATTTTCCTTTGAATTCCATTTTACTCTTCTTATCAAACCCATATGACTAATGGGTTACTATAATCTCCATCTCAACTTTGAGAGCACATCGAACGATTTCCTCGTAGCTATTGAAGTCCCTTATGGCTAACGCCCTTCTAAGACTTGGTTTTAAGCCACTAAAGAATCGATTGATCTTACTCTCAGGTTGGATAATAATCTAAGAAGCGTACCTTGAAAGTCTTGTAAAATTTTCTTCTTAGGTACCAATAGATTCATCATCCTTTTGCTTCAGTTCAAGAAACTCCTTCTCCATCTTTGTTCGAAGAATACGAGGGAAGTACTTGTTGAAAAATAAGTTATTGAACTCGTCCCATTCCATGGACTCAATTTCATCTCTTGGCCTCATATTCTTGATAAGATTCCACCATTGATCAGCTTCACCTTCTAAATGATATACTGCTAAGATGACTTTATCATGTTCATAACATTGAAGAACTGAAAATATCTTTTCAATTGTACTGATCCATTGTTCAGCAACTAATGGATCAGTAGACCCGCTGAATAAAGGTGGATGCTTCCTCATGAAGGATTCAACAGAATGTTTCTCCTTCCTTTGCTCGTTTGGAAGTCCTGCATGATTCATAGCTTGAGAAAGTTATGTGAGCATGGCTACAAGATTTTTCATTCCATCTCCCATAACGTTTGGTTGCTTAGGGAGACAATCATTTCATTTCCCGTCGCATTCCACGTTAACACGGTTCCTTCGAGTTCCAGCCATTGACTAAAACCAAGAAGAATGGTGTGAGAAACACTAATTATAATAGGAAAAACACTTAATCAAGAATAAAATTTCACACTTAAGGTCTTATCATAGGTTGTTCATGGCCATTTTTAAAACACTAAGATTGTGTTATATACTTAGATATATCCTTAGGGTTCTTACTAAGGCTTTCACATCCTAGTTTCCAAAGGTTGACTATAACTTTCCTCTGATACCAACTATAACAACACAAACTTTACATACATTGTTATTGCTTCAAAATTTAAGCACACTTATTAAAACATATAACAAAACCATGAAAGGAACATATAGGTATAGTGTCTTTAGAAACTGGGAAACATAAACAACTGGTTCATAAAGCATCTACATCGTCTCCCATTTATTTCATCATATCTAGAGTAACTTTTGGCATATCCTACTTAATAACCTTATTCCTGACCTGGGGAAAGAAAACATACAAAAGGGTGAGCTCAAATGCTCAGTAAGGGTAAACAAAAGAAATATCAATCACATCATATTCATAAGAACATAACATTTTGGAAATCTTAACCTGCAAAAGAAATCATAATTTCATAACATTGGATAAATCATAGTAGTGAAATGTAATCCCAATAATCATAACTTAAAACATGAAACTTTGTTTCATACACACATAATCATAGAGAATCATATCTTAGTAGTCAATACTCATTGCGAAGACTATCTTAGCGTACAAAGTCTATTTCTGAACCAAGTTCACTCCTCGTTTCAGTCCTGTTTCACTGAACTGGATTAACCTTCTGTTACAGCCATGTCTATCTCATGAGATATAAATCTTTAACCAATGCATTGGAGGGAGATATAGGTCCCACCCATCTCATAATGATACCATTCTTATGTGTGCCACAAGATCATAAATCATACATCATAGCATAACCCATGTAATAAAAATGGGATTCTTAAACATAATAATATAATACATATAAGATAAAAGGACAACATAAAAATAATTCCATAATAACATAATCAAATCAATTTAAAAATAGGGATAGAAACAGAACCCTATATTATCTTAGATGGAAAATAATTTTGATAAAACACTTGAACTTCATTCTTGAGGAAAATATCCTTTCAACTTTAAAAGCATTTTTCCTTTCTTAAAATGTCATATAATTTTAAACTAAAATAAGTTGATTAAAAATAAACTTGAAAACTTGTAAAGTAATATTCATGGAAATAATGTTCTAAAAATCCATTCATGCCATATAAGTTAAAGAAAAACATTCTTCTCATACTTTGGCTGGAAAAGTAAAAAAAGTACCTCGTACTAAAAACGAAATAATATTCCTTTCATATCTTTTACTAAAAACATAACAATGGGTAAAATTGGATTTAAACAATTTTAGGAGGATATAAATAATATTACATATTTATGAAACATGGATGTGGATTATAAATATGCCCCAGTAATTACCGAAGTATAAACAATCTCGGATAAAAATTGAGATTGTTAGATTTTCCCTTACCTTAGATCCGATTTGCTTCATACATGTCCGAACCTCCTGTATAATGATTTAAATAATGTTATTGAATTATTCCAGAATCGTAATAATTGTTATTATTTAATATGTGTTCATATTCTTAGCTTATTATTAGTAATATTTCATTGTTACTTGTTATTTGGGTGTTTATTGCTTTTTTGTTCTTATGCGTGTTTTGTCGAATAAATTCTTATTATTATTTTAGGTTATAGATAACTCATTTACCGAATGGTATTAGTGTAATATATATAATATTTATTCATTCAATTCATTTATATAATCATTATGCAATGAAGATCATGTATAACGAGTCGCATCACATTGTGGAGACGGTAGGCCGTACGTACGCACGAGCGATGATATCGTTCCCATGATCGTGGAATTGTATTGAAGTGTATGTATACTATTTCAGAATCAATATCACTTTACAATAATCATATATATTTATTCTTTACACCATTATACCCATCCAAGTAAGGTGGTGATGGAAAATAGATTACACCACGGTGTGGAGACGATATTCCGTACGTACGCATGCACAGTGATTTTGTTTTCCGTAGGATGGATAAATAGTGAAATAGGATTGTTTCATAATTATAATAACATATCAGTATATGAGTGATACTGATGTTATTACTTCATAATGAAACAACTAAATAAGAATAAGTATAAGAAGAAATAAAGTTGAAAGAATCGGTAACAGACATTACCTCTTCTTTGAAGCGCCTATTCTTAACCTCATCTTAGAGCACTACAGATGGTATTTGAATAAGACCAGGACCTCTAGGATGTTTATAGGAAAGTGGAGAAGAGAAATGGGAAGGGGTTGGCCGAGATTGAAGGCTCAAAGTGGTTTGAGGAAGAGAGGGAGGAGGTGCCCTTTTATAAGGGAGGAGAGGGGCACATTAGGAAAACTTGAAATATTATTTTATTATAAAGTCATATTCGGTTTTTAATAGCTCCAAATTGATTTATTTAGAATCTAAGGTGGGTATGAGTCGAAATCCTCTCATCCAATATATTTTAGACAAGTTTAGTTTAGTATTTTAACCTTATGATTTATATTTAACTCTAAGTTAAATAATTTAACTTTTACCGTGTCTTCTTGTTTACTTACAGTATATGGTTAATAAACTTACTATAAAAAGACAAAAGAACCCCAAGTTGTTTATTATTAATATATATAACCTTATATAAGTCATTTTTCCAAACTTTAGATTTTTAAGAATAAAATAACAATTAATAATATAATATTTGTTTTAAAAACTATTTTATGTCAATTTTGACACTATTTGGTAATTGATTTTTGAAAAACTCATAATAGCATGATTAGTTCTAAAAAAGTTAATTAAATCAATATTAACATGTCATATTAACCTATAAAATTAGTGGAATTCATAAAAAGTCTCAAATTACAATTATTTGGGTATTTATAACATCAATTATGTCAATATTTCATTAATAAGATAATTACTGCATCATCATTGTGTCATAAATAAATTAAATTATATAATGTCTAAAAATTATAAATAAAATACCATTATGTAGGAAATATTTTTATCTTTCTAATTAATATTTATAGTCGAATTTATCTTATGTATAACCATATATTAAAAATTATTTAGTTATTAAACTTTGATTTTAACTATTTTAACCCTTCTTTAAATAAATTAATAATAAATGTCCTAATCTAATCCAAGTGGGACTAAATGGTCATATGTTATTCCTAAGGTTTTTTTGGTCGAATTACACTTATCCAATAGAATTAGGACATGTGTTAGGGTAATAATAATATCATTTTTACCCTTAATTACCATATTTACTTTTAACCGTGGTAAAAAAGTAAAAAGTTACTATTCACAAAAAAATATTTTCATCTCATTGAACCAAATTTTAGTACTTGATATTAACCGTGTCTCTTGGATTTTCGAAATTCCACTCACATAAGCGGTAAAATTAAGTTTTATGTGAATTTGCAAATTCTCCTAGGAGGTGGGTAAAAGATGGTGAAAAGTTCAATAAAATTTTTATATATCTAAAATTATTATAAAATGACTCAAATGAATTAATTTGAACTTATATAGGTATTATGTATCAATTTTGGCCAAAAATAAATTTAAATAAAAAGTCGGTTTTTGAATAGTAACCCAGTGTTTTCACTATTCATCAAAAATTGAAAGTTTTCAGAAAAATACCAAAATTTCACCCTAGGCTAATTTCGATATCCCGAATCCAAAAATGAAGTCCATTTTGAAAGATAAAATTTAAAAAATTTCAAAAAGTGGGTATTACTATTCATAACGGCTAGTTTTAATAATATTTTAATAGCATATCGTTGTTTAGTGAAACTTGGTATTGCCTACGAAACAAGCTATCGAGGAAGGTCGTGGTTGCATGTAAAGAAAGCCAAGATAGTGTTGTGTGTAGTAAAATATTCCTTTGATGATTTATATAACATAAAAACAAAATATTTCTCATAAAAATCTTGGGTGTTACACTTGATGAATCAGGATTTTCACCAGCACCTACCTCAGATTTCCCATGATGCTCACTCCTTCATTCTGGAGCAACAATAATATCAATGTTGATTATCGTATAATCCTTCAGCATAGGCAACAAATCTGAAATACTATAGAGAAACGAATGTTATAAAAGACATGTGATACCCATAAGAAATGAATTTTATATTTTTGTAACCCTTTTATCTATCTGTATAAATAGGAGCAGATGTAGCCACATCCCTTAACATTTCATCTATTAAGGTAACAGATTTATCAATAAGAATTTGTACTTCTCTTGGAGTTTCCTTCTCATTCCATGAAGGACCAATTTTTAATCCCTTAAGAGGAGAAAGGGATGCATATCCTATGAAAAAATGAATATGATCACCAAGGTGTATCCAGAAATTGATAATACTATAGGAAAACACAAATAATCAATTTTTTTGGTGTACGCTTTAGATCAGTCTCAATGCTTTCTTTCATTTTTTTTCATAAGATAGTGGAGAGATTTCACTACTCCTCTTGGCAGTAGAGACCTGAGGTAAAAGTTAAGGATTTTCTGTTTCCATTAACTCCATTATGATTCTCCCTCCTAGAAAAAGTCATGGATACCCAGGGGTTTATCCAATGTGTCAATAGGAGTTCCTGTAGGTCCATATTTTTGTGAATTGAGAACCTTTCTTAATGTTCCTTCTATAATTTCAAGATGCAAAATGGAATAACATAGTGATTAATGATGGTGGATGACAGAGCAGAATTAAAAAAAATAAGAGGGAAATACATTCTCTATATTAACATAAATGTCCTATTCCTCTTCAGGGTGAATAATTACCCCTTCACATATCCCTCGATCCATCATATCAAATTCTCATTTTAAGGCTATTACTTGGTCATAAGTTGCATATATGAAGGTCTCTAGCTCCAAAATATGCTCCTTTACTTCAACCAGATTATTTTTTGGATGATAATAAGAAGGTTCTCTAATATCACCCACATCTGGTTTTCGAACGCTAGATTTGAGAATTCCCATTCATCCCCGAGTTTACATGTCATGGTTTCCAAAAACCAGATTGTAAAATCCCACACATAATTTAGCTTTGATAAGATTGGATGTGTAGAAAACTCAACACCCTCTGATTAGAAGGCATATTCAGGCCTCCCTTCTTCTTTAGAAGAATTAATATATGAGATGGTAACCTCTTTTTGATGATGGAGACTAGATCACCTTGGTGCTGGAGGCATTTTTTCTCTAGCCTTGGTATTTATAGTGGATTTTTTGAAAGTATTTTCTTATGGTTTTGAACCCTCTGAAGCCTCTTCATCATCTTTGGATTTAGACATTTTACCATGATTTCTATGAAAAACAGTTGTCATGGCCATTAATTGATGTATTCCTTTTGTTAAATCCCCCTGAGGGTATAAAGAAACCCAAGATTTAGCATATCCAAACTCTAATACAATTAATGAATATGTTGGAGGTAGTTTAATCAAAATTTTGGATGCCTCTAAACCCATAAAAATCCATAATTACTAGGATACCATTGGGCACTTCTCATGCCTAACGTATGTAGGAGGAAAAGTGCTCGATTGTTGAAGACATTTGAACTGGAGAGCAAACCTATAAAGGACATATGACTCATATATGATTTCTCTATCAATCCTAGTTGATAGCATGCTGTCCCTGAATTCCATAATAGAAGCTCTCAACTCATAATTTTCTTCCTTACCATCATCAAAAAATGTTACAGTTGGTGGGTTACCAAAAGGAAGGAATCTGAATTCTCCCAATGCATTTAGTGCCCTCAACACTTCATCAGGCATCAGGTTCAAAGGCTGAATCCTAGAAAATTTCTACAAAAATGGATTAAATCGACCATTGGATACTCTAACTGAATTCAACACCAAATATTATTAAAAATGTACTGCAATCTAGGCCCACAATATTTGAAATGGTCATAAAAGTATAAATGAAGACTTCCCATTTTATAAATTCAACAACAAGTTGTAGATTATTGATAATAGAGGGGTATCCAACCCAATATATTTCCCTTCTACCATCTTGGATGAAATAACAAAAGTCTCTAGTCTTACACCACCACCGGAATCACGAACTGGAAGAAAATAAATGCATAGCCACATGGAAAGGAAGCTGACTAAGTATACCTCTGCATCAATCTTAGACTTAACCTTGTAACCCCAATTCTTGTAATCACCATTCTCCAATGTGGGCCAATACGTGCCTAAAGCACCCCGATTATCCGCATTTGGGAAAATGGTAGGACATTAGAAAGTAAAAAACTTCTCTTTCATTTGTTCTAAAAATGATTCCATACACACACTTTCATGAATATCAACTATAGTGCGAAGATCTTTCTTTTCTTTCGAAAATTTATTTTATATTTTGAATAGTTCATGATCCAATGGTGGAATCCTCTTATAATCACCCCATGTTGTTATTGGTGGAATGAATTCACCATACATCTCTATGATAATGGGAGCTCCAGATATTTGGTAGATATCTATAAACTGATGTGAACTTCACCGTGATTCAAGTGGAAAAAATTTGTTTCTAGATTCCATTAGCTCAGTAATTCAGGAATGAAGTCATTTTTGTAAACATATTTTTGTCCAATATAGATAGCTTCATAAATGTGAACATACATCAAATATTTCATAAACTTTGGAAAAGTCCTGCGTACCCAAAATGCCCACATCCATTCAGGATTGACTCCTCCTCCTCCAGAACGAAGGTCCCAGTATTCCTTTCGGTCATTAGATTGATCTATTTTTGAAGCATGAAAGGTTGAATCATATAAATGTGGCCTAGGCTCTACAACACGATTCTTCATATTAGGATTAAAACCACTATGATGTAGGATGCATCCAATAGGGACTATTCCCTCATGAACAGGCATACCCTTCCCAGTAATATTTATACAATGACATTTGAGGTGTTGAACAAACCAAGTCTTTGAGAAATATTTAATATAAGCCAAATTGTGGTCATCTTAAAAAATCCCATGCTCGTATAGAGGTATATAGTGGCTTTAGGGATATTCATTTAGGTATGTAATCAAGCCTTTCACCAACTCAGGAAGGGTACTATCAACAATGTCGTAATAGTCCGGTCCAATGATTTTCATCATTTCGGTTTGGTGAACTCTAACTTCCTCAGTTGAAGTTATCAAACGATCCATTTCTTGTAAGGTAATTACCAAATTTTCCTCATTAAATTGGATTATTGAATTAAGAAATTTCAAATTTTAACCTAAATTAATTCAAGAATTTGGAAAAGGAAAGTTCCGTGAAACTCCTTTAAAGAGGTCACCTACACAGGTCCTTAAACAAGGTACCTAGCATAGGTCCTTCAACAAAGTCCTTCTATGTAGATCCTTTGATAAATTAACTGCTCATAGATCCATCGCTCAAATGGATATACCTCAAGAAATTTTCAAGGGACCTACACTAGAGCACAACATGAGAGAGTTGAATGAATGATCTATGCAATGAGAACAGAAATCCTAGAATGCAGGTGCATAAAATGAGAAAGGAACGAGGGTATTTATAGGCACCGATGGCCTATGCCTCACTCCTATGCTGGCGGCCTACATGATATAGCTACACAACAGACCTACGTGGTCTAGAATTAATTATCTATAACATTTTCCACATAATATTTCCTCAAGAATCGACCGTCTTTCCAGTCTGATCCAATCCTGAGGGGGGGATTATTTTAACACTCCCTTTTTTAATAAAGGAAGGAAAAACAATTATCAAGAAGCAATTTGGATATATTAAAGTATCAAAGAAATTGAAAGGAAGTAAATAAATATAGTTCAAGGGATCTACAAAGCATACCTATTCATGAGAAGGAAAGTGCATCTCTTTTCCTTTTAGCATAAAGGCATATGGACCTACGCGGCACATCTACGCATCAAGCTACCAGCGCAGGTCCTGCCCGTGTAGCCCAATGCGCAATGCCCTATGACGAGAACCAGTTCTTAGGACCTACACTGCAGACCTATATAGAAATATAATTTTTCCACCCCTACATAGAAGAGATACACTATAGAGTGACACCAAATACCTACGTGGAAAAACTCCATTCAAATAGGTCCCCTCCTTCCCTATAAATAAGACCCTTGGGCTCTCCATTTTGAAAATAAAAAAAGTTAGAAGAACTTCTAAAGATCCCATTGCATAGCTCCTTTACCTAGGTCCCCCAAATTTTATTAGGTAGATCTCTAAACCATGAGAGAAGAGATAATTAGATGGGATAAATAAGATCAAGGTCCTTCTAGTGTTTTTGATAAAAAACATCTCATTAAGGAACCTCATTTAATATAGAAAATCCATCTATGTAAGGCCCTTTCCTTAAACAAAGACCTTTGCAGGATGCTTCCAAGGACATGAGGGGCACCCATGGTGCTTGAGTTAAAACGTCACCCAAGTGTTGTTGTCCTAAGTCCATTTCCCAAGGCATATAATTCTTTCATAGGATTATCCTTCCTATGTTAAGCATTTTTCAGTTCCTCCTAGGACCTTCACGGTACACCTACACAACATACCTATGTGGTACACCTACGTGGCATACCTATGCGGAACACCT
Source organism: Viscum album (assembly GCA_963277665.1). Lineage (NCBI taxonomy): Eukaryota > Viridiplantae > Streptophyta > Magnoliopsida > Santalales > Viscaceae > Viscum > Viscum album. Next base: position 1,221,242,718 of record OY728148.1, on the reverse strand, counting down.
ACATAAGACACCCCTTAAGGCCTATTCAGATCCACTCATGGTTGAGACTCTCCTTCATTTGCTCCCTTACCTGAAATGGATTCTGTGGAAACCTCCACCAAGGCCCTGTAATCTATCAGACCTTTGGGAAAGGAAAATAAGCATGTGTTCTATTTCGATTTGGATATCTATGGTCAGAGGTTTTCCACACTTGTTCTTAAAGAGGGTAAGGATATTCAGGGTGTCTGTGGATTTGTATATATATGGTCACATAAACCCTTACCCTAGAGACTATGTTGAGGAGTTCGCGGTCTTATATATCGGGGATAAGACTATGTCCGCCCTTCTAATCTTTAAGATCCGGATCCTCCAGTCCCCAGTAGGAAGAGTAAGGATCAAACTTTCTTTTAACTTCTACAGTGAATGATATCCTCCTTCTACTACAGTACCCATTCTAGGGAATCTATCATGGTGTAAGCCCCTAGTCTTTCAGATCGGACCTAATGACCTTCACCTTCAATTAACATTGAAAGGTTCATTGCTCTGCACCCTTTTCCACCATCACCCTGGCTTCTTTGGGCATAGGCACGACCTCTTCCATCAGTGGAGGAGAAAGTGTGTGGTTTATTGAATATTTCACATCCTCTTGTTTCTCACATAGAGAATGACTCATGGAAGCCTCATATTGTTTAAATTTGGGAACTCTGATTCCCACCATAATTGGGATATGTAGGAAGCATTCACCTAGGGCCCGAGCTCAATGGAAATACTGCCCCAGAGTCCAACCTTAATTACCTTAATTATGGAATCCTATTTAGGAATATGACCCTAATTAATTCTGCCTTGAATCACCAAGAGTTAAGACATCTCTCATGGACCCTCTTACAAGGTCATCCTCTTTAGTATTAATCCCCAACCTACTTCTCTCAAAGTTATATACTCCAATGCAATACTTACCAAACTAAGTGGGCTTTGATTCCCATCCAAATAGGATACGTAGGAATCCTCCATAAGGTTCAAACCCAACACTACAAATAAACCTTGTTCTTTCTGGGCCACATTCCCTATAGGGTCTAATCCAACTTAGAAAATAATATCCTTTCCATGTTCCTTGGGCTGCTCATGTATAATCCCCACACCAAGCTTTGACTAGGCACCTTCCACCTAGATGTCCTTACCACATGACATTAAAATGTACGGCTGGGTCCTTATCACATGACCATAAAAGGTATGTTGTGTCTCATTAAGTGGAACTAAACTATAAGGGTTCTGATTCCTTTCAAGAGGATATGTAGGTATCCCATTTATGGGTATGATCCTAATATCAAAATAAACTTCTGTTTCCCTTGGTGATGATAAATTCCAGAGTTCCCCACTAAGTGGCTTTAAAACCAACATCTTCATAAAAACGACTATAGAATATCTATGTAGTATATGAGAGTATACCATTGATGGAGAACCTAGAATACATATAGAGATCTCCCTTGATGAAGAACCTCATATACATACATATGATTCTAATTTCCATCAATGCTAAAAATTGATTGCAAATGTCCATGGAAACCTATATAACTCGTGGTAAATTAATAAGGATTCATGAAAATATATTAAATCTATAAGAGAGTCTCAGAGTAGGAAATAATTCCCCTCAAAATGGTGTTATGAGACCAACCTCTCATCCACTTGACCAATGTGAGTTCTTAAGTATCGTAGGTCAATACACCTAACAAACACCTGCCTTTAGAAAGTAGGTCACTTTAGATACAGAATCGTTGGGTGTTTCCGGTTCCATAAATAAATCTGATAGAAACCATCTGGAAGTAGTAATTCCTATTTAGAACACACGTTTCAGGGGAAATAGATACATACTTGAAATTTCTTAGAGTATTAAATTAATGTAAATTAAATTTCTTCTTCAAATGGATCAAAATTAATATAATTGTAATATAGGATGAGGATGATTTGAAATAATCCCATACAATAAAATTTGGAAAGTTTAGATTATTTTTTCACCCTTATCTATTTTTTTTAACCCCCCATTAACCATTTTGACAATTACAACAATATCAATGATTTTTAATATTTAGGAGTAAATAAATTATTTATAAAAGTTAAAATGACCAATAAATGGATAATAGTTGATATTCTAAACCATATCTAATTAACTTTGCCTAATATAGGATTTTTTGAATTTTTAATCACTTAATAAAATACTATTTATTATAAAATATTATTAATTTCATTTTTGGAACTATTCATTAGGTTTTACTTTAATAACCATATTACTCTTAGATTTTTCAAAATCGTTTACTTGATTTTTCTACTACTTTCACAAGAACTACATCTTTGTTGCATAAGCATTTATTATGATTATTTCATCATTAAAAATTAAAAACTAATTAAAATCATAAAAATAATTTTATTATGATTAAAATAAAATTAATTATTTGTTCATAAATCATTTTTATCCCAATTTGAGAATATAATATGAATTTAAAAATAAGTGAGTGACATTTTGTATTTTTATTTAATTATAATATTATAAAGCTACAAATCAAAGCTAAATGAAAAAAATTGTCATATTTTAGAATATTTTATAATTAAGAAAAAATATACTCAAAAAATTATGTAAATAATTTTTTGAATTAAATTTTTTCCTTATCACATTATTTTTAACTATAATTAACCAATTTTACCTTTATCATTGTAACAAAAATTTACTATGTTCACTATTCATAATAGTAAAATATAAAATGAATCTATTTACTAAATTTTAAACTCTTAATTATAAATATGAAATCGATTTTTAAATTTTAAATTTATAGAAGTTTTAGAATTTAATTTAAAATTAAACTCACAAAAAGTGATGAAAAACAATTTTTCAGAAACATGCATTTTTAAGTATAATTTTTTTGTACCAAATTCAAGTTTGAAATTCATTAAAAATAAAATAATATGATTTTTTAATAAAAATAATCTAATTAAATATAAAAATTTTTCCAAAAAATAATTTTACGTTTTAAATACGTAAAAAGAAAGTAATGTTTCCAATAAAAATTATTATTTTTCACTTTTCATTAAAAATCAAACTTTTTAGAAAATTATGAAGCATTCTTCCCAAGATAATATTTACATGATGAATTGAAAGAATAATTTAATTTTTTAAAATTAAAATTATATAATATTGAAATAAATATTTTAAATAATACAATATAATGCATGAAAACCCAGTTTTGTTTGAAATATAGATTTTTTTCCTTTGTATAAAAAATTACCTAATATTATTATAATAAATATAGCTCTATAAAATATAATTAATTAATTTTAATAAGACATGAAAATGATTTATCATAAAATTTCCTAGGTTGTTATATTCTTCCCCATTTTTGAAATTACATCCTCATAATTTTATTTAGTATTTAAAGAAGTGTGGATGTCTTTCCCTCATAACATTTTCATATTCTCATGTTGCTTCTTCAGTCATATGTTTTTTACAAAATACCTTAACTTAGTGAATCGACTTATTCTATAACACTTACTCTCAATGATCATGAATTTGGATAGGATTTTCCTCATATGACAGGTTTTCTTCAAACTAAACTACTTTAGGGATCGAAACATGCGATGCATCTGGTATATATTTTCTTAACAATGAAACAAGAAATATGTCATGTAACTAAGATAAAATTAGAGTAAACCCACTTAATAAGAAACTTATCCAACTATCTTTAGGATTTCATATGATCCAATGAATCATATAATTAGCTTCCCTTTTTACCAAAATGCATAACACTTTTCCATAGAGAAACTTTAAAAAAACATGATCAAATATATCAAAATAATGATCTTTCCTCTAGTTATCAACATTAGTTTTCTACCTAATTTGAGCCATCCTCATATTTTATTGAATCATATAAAACTTATCAGCCATTTTTTACCAATTCTAGTCCTAATAACTTTCTTTTACCAACTTTATCCTAAAAGGTGGAGTCTAGCACCACTTTCCATATAATATCTCAAAAGGTTCCATATGCATATTGGAATGTAACTTATTATTATAAGAAATTTAAACTAATGAAAGATAATACTACCAATATCTCTGGTAATTAATAGAACAATATTGTAGATTTTTTCCAAGGTATAAATTACTTTCTCGCGCCGTCCATTATATTGAGGATGAAAAGCTGTATTGAAATTTAATTTAGTATTTAACAATTTTTGAAGGTATTTCCAGAGATTACAAGTAAATATAGAATTAGGATTAGATAAAATGAAGATATTAATTCCATGTAACATGACTATTGTAACACCCCAAGATTTCATAGTAAGTTATTTTCATTAAAGTAATTCAATAGATTGCGCTATACGCAACACTGAGTTCGAGCGCACCAAGACTTACCAAACTAGCCGTTCAAAAAGCCGTTATGAATAGTATTAACTGAATTTTGAATTTAATATAATCCATATAATTTTAAAATCCATATTATGTGTTTCTTATACATAATATAATAACAAATTCATTTTTTCAGATAAAAGAAGTATTTTTCAAAAAATGCAATTTTACCACCTTTTAATGGAAAACCCTTTTTAAAACCAATATTTGACACTTTTATATATTAAATTTAATGAAATTAAATTCTTTTTTATAATAGGGTCATAAAAATATATTTTGGATAAAGTTTTGGTACTTTTCTGATAACTTTCATATTTTGATGAATACTGAAAAATACTAAATTTTAATTTAAAACAACTTTTTTAATCAAAATAATTTATAGTGTTAAATTATGAATTTGAATGGTATTGAAGTATAATTAGATTAAATTTTTATCATTTAATAAAATTTAGGTCATTATAAGTAATTTCACATTTAAATTTGACATAAACACATGTCAATCTTTTGATAGTTTTTACATTTTAAAAACCCGCTTTTCAGTTTTAAAAATGGGAATTAACCTTAAATGAATTAATGAACCTTATTTATTTTAAATTTGGTAAAATAGAATTTATTTTTTAATTTAGAATTTTAAAATTATCTTATGGTAAATTTTTCGTATTTTTTTGAAAACATTCAATATTTGATAAATAGTGAAAAACACTGTGTTATTGCTTAAAACTGACTTTTTATATAAATAATTATTTATTTTATTTGAATTTATTTTAAGTAAAAATAGATACATAATACCTATATAAGTTCAATTTAATTCATTGGAGTCAATTTTATAATAAAATTAGATGTATAAAATTTTATTGAACTTTTACCGTCTTTTACCCATCTTCTAGGAGCATTTGAAAATTTACATAAAACTTAATTTTACTACTTTTGTGAATTGAATTTTAAAATTCCAAGAGACATGGTAAGTAAAATTTGTTTCAATAATATGAAAATAATTTTTGGTGAATAATAAATTTTGACTTTTATTTACCACGATTAAAAGTAAATAGGGTAATTAAAGGTAAAAGTGATATTATAATTTTTCTAAAACATGTCCTAATCATATTGAATAAGTGTAGTTCGACCAAAAACAACCTTAGGAATAAAATATGATCCTTTAATTACACTTAGATTAGATTAGGACATTTATTATTATTTTATTTAAAGAAGAGTTAAAAGTGTTAAATTCAAAGTTTATTAACTAAACTATTTTTAATATAGGGTTATACATAAGATAAATTTGACTATAAATATTCATTATAAAGATAAAAATATTTCCTACATAATGGTATTTTATTTATAATTTTTAGATATCAAATAATTAAATTTATTTATGACACAATGATGATACAGTAATTACATTTTAATGAAATATTAAAATATTGTATATTAAAAATATTAAAATAAATATAATTTAAAAGTGTTGATGACATAAAAGAATTTTTTAGGTTAATATTACATGTTAGAGTTGATTAGATATTTTTTTTTGAAGTGATAAGGTTGTTATGACTTTTAAAATAACAAAATACCAAATAGTATCAAAATTGACATAAATTAGTTTTTTAAACAAATACTATATTATTGGTTGATATAATATTACTATTAATCTAAGGTTTGGCCAAAGGTATTAAATAATATTATATATGTCATTAATTAACCACATGAGGTTCTCTTGGAAGTTTATAGTAAGTTTATTAACCATATAGTGTAAGACTACAAGAAGACACATTAAAAGTTAAACTATCTAACTAAGAGTTAAACCTAAAAGATAATGTTAAAATGGTAACCTAAACTTGTATAACTCATATTGGTTGAGAGTATTTCGACCCATCCCCACCTTATATTATAAATAAATCATTTTTATCCATTAGAAACCTAAATTTATTTTATTATAAAATAATATTTCAAGATTTTCCTAAAGTGACCATCACCTCTCTTATAAAAGGGTACTTCCCATTCTCTTAATTTCACACCTACAAAGCCATTTGGCTCGGCAAAAACCTTCCCAAATATCTTTCCAACTTCCCTAAATTTAACCTAGAGGCATTAATTTGATCATAAAGCCAACCTAAGGATCCCTTTTGATCAACTCAAAAGGAAACACCCAAAGAAGAGGTAATAATTTCACCACCCTCTTTCAGGTTTTTTTCGTCTTCCACTTCCTCTTTATTTTTTGTTTCCATAAAAAAATAATAAACCAATTACCTTATACATACTATAATTTTATTATAAATATGGTACAATCATATTTTTTATTCTATCCATCTTATAAATGACAAGGTCACCATACGTGCGTACGTACGGCTTACCGTCTCTACGTCGTGGTGTAGTTTGTTATTCAAACACTTCATTATTTGGATGGGTATAATAATGAGTATAACTGATGTAAATAATAAATATAACATGTTAATGATTCTGTATATATGATATACCATCCAATTACATATGATTTCACTATCAATATAATGATATTTTCGCTCGTTCGTATGTACGGCAAACCGTCTCCCCGAACGCGATGAGATTCATTCCACATCATAATCATTCAAGAATAATTTTCATTTTATGATTAAAAATAATTTATAAGAACTTAATATCATTATGTATATGAATAAAATCTAGACTATACATGACAAACATGACTTACATAACAAAACATATAAACGAAAATGAATCAGTTAACAACCAAAACAATGATACTACTGAAATATCATTAACAAAGCAATATTAAAAGATTATATATGATATCATATTTATGTATTTGGTTATTTTATAATTTAATAAAAATTATTTAACCATTATACATAATGTTAACCTACCCTATACTAAGGAAAAGTACAAGGTAAGGGGTTTTCATCTCACTTTTAATCCTGTGAGATTCATGCTATATTTTCCACTATTACCTTTTGTGTGGTGTATGTACTAACCATGACTGTATTTTTTGTGTAATATACTTTAATTTATGGGTATTTAAATCATCATTGGATGATACTTATTTCCTGGGGTGTATGTTTCGTATGTTACCAAATCAGTAAGGGAATTTCAAATTTCAATTTCCACTCATTCGGTTTTACGCAAACTTCATTGATTACTTAACTCCGAGATTAATGTGTGAAATCACTATTTATTTACTTATGTAGTAATTTAAACTCCCCTTTGTGTGGATATACTTTTGATACACATAATCACTACATTGATAAATTCTCAAGTCATCGATATAAGCTTGATAAGAGTAATTTTAACTCAATTTCTATTCATTGAGTTAAACATCAATGTCATTGGTGTTGTTTTTACAAGAATATCTGTTAATGTCCTCTGATTGATTTACACTGAATATCCAATAATATTGAGTGTATTTATATTTTTCACACATAATTATATCATTGATTTATCTTTAACCTAAGGATACCGTCTTTATAAAGGAATTCATCTCAACTTTCATTCCATTGATACTTCTTTGTTGTTATGCACCAATTCACTTTTATATGGTGTGTATACAATACTTTGACATAGTATATCATGAATACCTTTATTCTCATGATATTATTAATTTTTATTACCTAAATTATTTGTATTCAAGTGTCTCTTATTTGGTTAGGAACTCTATCTAAAATATCATTTTAAATGTTTTAAAAATTTATTCTTTTAAATATTTCTCATTAATGTCCATGTTTTAAAAATGGTTTTAAGGTTTTATTTATATGGACATTAATGTTTTAAAATTGAAATTCCTTTTAAAAGTTTCAAAGTGGTATGGGACACTTTGATTCAAAAATCTATTTTAAATATATTCTTGATAAATAGTGAGAATTTTAAATGTTTTCATAAAAAGAGGGATATTTCTCTCAAATATTTTTACTAATCATTTTCAACTATGTCAACATCCTTTACGGGATATTATTCTTGATCGAGGTTGATTTATTATGATAAAAATATTCCATATTATATTGAAGGTTTTGTGATATGTTTGACTTTGTATGTGTTATTTTTATACCATTCAAGGTTTATGGATAAAGTATTGACATTTCTTATGCTAGTTTTAATAGGAATGTTTATGTTATGTTTAAAAATTTTCATATGAGGAATGCATTGGACTTAGTAAGTGACGGGTGGAACCTGCTATAACTCCTCAATGCATGGGTAGGTCTCATGAAACAAACTACTGTCTTGGCATAAGACCTTGAAAAAAATCTTATTTTTAGTCTTGGAACAAGACCTTGAATATGTGGTTATGAAGTCTGGAATTATGAATTTAATCATTATGAAATTGAATATTGATATTACATGTGATTATTCGACAAGTAGAATATCTATGTGAAGAATTAAATGCAATTATCTGATTTATATTTGCCATATTATGCTGATGTTTAAGTTTAAATGGCCTGTGTTCTAGTCTTATACATTTCCTTAAATGTTTATTCTTATTTATGACAGTTTCTGCTATATTGTTATCCTTACTGAGCATCTGAGATCACTCCTTTCTTATGTTTTATTTTTTCCAAGATGCAAAGAAGTATATTATGATTAACCTATAGGAATAGGCTAAGTGATATAAGAGTGTTCAAAGGGGACACGATGTTGTTTTTTTATTTGATGATGTAATGTAAAACTTATGTATGTATCTAGTACACACAAGGCTACTAAATTGATCATTCTTTCGAGACATGATTACTTGTATCATTCCAATGTTTTGTAATAATTCACGAATTCGGGTTAACTGGGGTCGGGGCCTTACAACTATCCCCTTAAGGTTCATTCAAGAAAGACGATATAATGATATATTTCTTGATTGGAAAGTAAATATTTATATTTAGTTAGTAAATAAATAAAAACCCAATCAAATTTTTTCCTCAAGATATTTTTGGAAACCCAATATTGAAATCCATGGATATATTTATATTTTAAAACTTGTGAGGGATGAATAATCCTCTTTGATAACTATAATTCTACTTTAACCCGTTGATAAGAAAAACATTTCATGGAAAATTCAACAATATTTATTTTCATTCAATAAAATTAGTAATTCTCTTGAAGGTTTATATACATATTAGTACTTCCAAGATGATCATAATATAGGTAACTATGAGATTAACTCAATAAATATCTCTTAAAATGGGAATCAAAATGCACACATAATCTTTTTTCGAATATGATAACACCTTCTCCATCAATATTAACCTCTTGAAACATAACTTTACTAAAAAATTATACTTTTTCCTGTAAAACATGATTCTCCTTATGAGCTTGATTAATATTTATGATAGATATTATTATATTGACACCCAAAACAAAACAAATGAAGTTCATTTATACATAATTTCTAGGAAAAAACTAACCAAATCATTAAACATAGGGTTTTGATATAAACATAACATTTTTAATATAGAATTATATTTCCAAATCAAATCACCAAATTATTTGTTTTATTTTACAATATGGTAATTAATCCTATAATTATAATCTTAAATTAGTTCTAGCCATCTTCTTTTCCTCATATTAAACTCTTTCTGAGTGAATGTACACTTTAAATATTTTTGATTGGTATATATTTCAAACTTTACTCCTTATAAATGATGCCACCAAATTTTTAAATTTAAAACAACTAAAGATAATTATAGACCATGTGTATGATAATTAAACTCATGAGGTTTCAATTAAAATGAAGCATAAAAAATTACCTGATCATTCTACATAAAAAAACCAAGTCCCTTAAATGAAGCATCATTATAGATGAAAAATTCACTATTTCTATAGTGTTGGACCAAAAATAGAGCATTCACCAATAATCTTTTATCTAGTGGTCTTGATAACTGAGAAACATTTTCAATAATCCACTAGTAGTAACCTGCCAATCTAATAAAACTATTAATCTATGTAAAAGTTTTATGTCTTTGAAATTATTTAAAAAAATTAGTTTTAGTAGGGTTAGTATTAATTCAATATTTATAAAAAATATTCCTAAGGATATAAATCATTTGTAAAAAAATTTCACATTTAGTAATTATTTCATATAACATATTTTCTTACAAGGGTTAATTTTTTTTGGGTGTCTTTAATAATCCTTATTACTTTTAGAATATACCAATATATCATCAATAAAAATAATTAAAAATTTATCCAAATAGTTGTGGAAAAATCTGATCATGAATAACACCAAGAAACTAATTATGAAATACATTTAGATATTCATTCTCTATAGGGATATAACTAATATGCCCAGTCTCTCTATTCTCAATAATATATGCAAGATTTATTGTATTTACATATTGTATCAATTTCTTAGATTCTTTATTTCTTATCAAAGATATGAATTCATCCTTATATAGAAATTGAAACTCTTTCAGAAAATAAACTTATGTATCTCTATAATCTATCTCAGTATGGTAAAAAGAAATATAATTCGTACTCAGAATAACTTCCAACTCTACAAGGGTAAAGTTAATAAGTTTGTCTAGTAAATAATTTACACATACAAAAATGACAATATTCTTATAATTTATTTTTTCTTTAATACTTCCCCCAGGTGTTTTTACCAAAAGTTCTAGATTCATTTTCTAAGTTTAAATTTACAATTTATCATAAAATTTATCATAAAATAAAGTATGTGTATACACAAAATCAAATAAGACATTGGAATAATTTGAATAACAAAATAATATACCTAAAACCATATCATTGGATGGTCCAACATCTACTAAAGTAGCTGAAAAGTATTAGGAACACCTTTATGTTAATGATCTTGATGATATCCATACTTCATTCATATATTTGGATAAGTAATTGCATAATGACCCATATTATTACAATTAAAGACTATTACCATAATCATTTCATTATTTTTTGATCATTTTCCATGTAGTCACATGCCACATGTACAAACTTTCCACATCAAAAACCTTCCCCATGTTATATAATAAATTCTATAGGGTTCTTTTTATAACACTTATCATAATATAGATACTTGATTTTAAAAAACTTCATGTTTTTTATGGATTATTACCCACTACCTACCACCTGAACCATTTATTCTATTTATTTTCTTTTAATATAGGATCATTGACAACCTTTTTAGAACATAAAGAAAGTTTCTCATTTTTTTTGAATTCATGGTAATCCAATGCCTTTCAATATTTGGATTTGATTGTGAGTAAAACTGATTAATATTTCTATCAAGATCTTGGATAAAATTTGGTGCATACCTTTTAAATCAAATGAATTTTTCTTCATACATGTACACTAAATATTTCTCATTTTCCCTTAATTATAATAATTATTTTCTCTATTAATTCAAACATCCTTAGGAAAATATTTCTCATGGAAAATATTCTTAACCATTGACCACCACTGGTCGAATTCATCTTCAAAAGAGTATCTAGAAAGAGTTATTTTTTATCTGAAAATCCCTTGAATTCAAATATATTTAATAGGGATTTAACCTATACTTAAATTATGATAAGGTCAGATGATCCAAAAAATGTGGGAGGGTGTTTTTTTGTGAAATGATCCACAATAGAAATATTTCTCTATGGTGAACATGATTTTTATCTCACATGGATACCACCACCATTTTTATCTTGTGTTTACTAAGACATCATAATAGAAAAACTATTATGTTTCAATTCCAACCATTCCACAATGTTGATTTGGAATGATATTTTCTAGTTGGTTCCTTCCAACTTGAAATTTCTTCTTTCCTCTACGAAAATCCATTCTGAATAGATATAGTTTAAATGAAGAAATATGGTAATATTTAAATGTTAAATCATGAAAAACATAAATTATACTCTCTTAAGAGTATTTAATTCCATTATCCTAGCCTCTAAAATTATCTAAACCTTTAGTTTGGTACCAACTATAAGTACCTGACCCATATTCACTCAATAATTTAATTTTTAACAAGAATTGATTTTTTACATTCTTAAATATCTTTTCATGTTTAGATTTTTAGATAATTAGGTCATAAAAATCCCATAAATTATAAGTTATACACATCCTCTTAGTATCCACTTTATTATAATACAATACTTTTAAAATAAAACATGTTTTCTTTTCATGGAAAATCTAAATGATTTTTAACTTGAGTTCTTATTTATTACCACACATCCTTAAAAGATGTGATTTCTTTTGAAAACTAGGGATGATCAAAAAAATATTAGTAAAGGACATAAAAGAAGAATAAATAAACTTGTTAGTACATTTTAAAACCATAAAATCATAAAATAGAGTTTTCCTTTAACATAATAAACGTTATGATCAATAATATTTTTTTACACTTAAAATCAGTTTTACATCCCAAAGTTCTTCATAAAACACTTCATTAGAAAATATAAAAGAAAACTTAAAATCACTAGTGTTTTTAAAAAACTTGAGAATCCATGAAGAACATTTTCTAAAAACATACCTTTTTACCCTAAAGCGGTATAATCCTTCATTTAAAACAAAATATCATTTGCTTACATTTTAAAATCAAATGATTTATATAAAAAATAATTATCAATCATAGAAAATTCATATAGGTTCCTTGTAACATCATATTTATATATCCCTTAAAATAACCCTTACAGTTGGAATAACCATTATAATAGAATTCTAATATAATTATCTGGAGAACATAATCATTACCCATTGAATTTTAGAGCTATATATGGGTCACCAATATTTATAAACTATATCAATCTCAAATTTCATAATAAAAAAATGCATAAGGACATTAAAATTCCTTAGACACATAATATATTTCATTTCCATCATCAAACATGTAAAAATATACTTTTTAACCCATAAGAAAAACATTTTTGGATATCGATATATACCTTTCTTTTAAAAACCAATTTTAAATACTAAAATTCAAAGGTAAAAATATAAGGAGGTTTTTTATTTGAATAAAGGATAAAAACTATAATGTAATCTAAATATCAAATAGGGTTTGTGATGGTCGGAAAACCTGTTGACACATTATGCGTTAAAATAGCACATTCCTTTTTCTTTTTGAAAAGAAAATCAATATATTTAGTATAACATACATAAAATGATTACTTTTGAAAATAATTTAAATGAAGTAAAAATAAACAAAAAATTTTATTTTATATGTATATTAATACATTGATAAAATAATTTTAAGAATATGGATATGGGAAACAATATTTAGAAAATATATCATCAAAACATTTAAAAAAGAGGTTTTAAGTAAAATTGTCCATTACATTGAGTCTTACTATTCATGTAAATCCCTTTATAGTTATGAATAATAAATTTATGATAATTATTTACTTTATTAAGAAAATTTATCAAGTTTTTTGTTCATTTTATTTTATTTATTACTATGTTATAGCAAATCAATTAAGATCACATCAAACATTTTGACAATATTTAACAAATAAGTTCAAAATAAATTTAGTAGGTTGAATATAGTAAAATTGGTAATTATTCCGTCATATAAATAATAATATTTTATATATATAAATTTTACTTTTATATATATTCATTAAATATGGTTATGAAAAATGAACTATGTTATAATCTGTGAGACGGTAAGACATACATACGCATGGGTATGATTTTAATTTTTCAAAGGGATTGAGGAAAAGAAGGTAAGTATCATTTTATATTTAAATAATAATTATTATATGATAAATATGATATTATATATTTAAATACACTTATATATACTATCCATGTTATGCGGTGATAAAAAACTAATCACACCGCTTCTTAGAGGTGGTAATTCACACGTACACAAGAACAAAATTATAATTTTTCAATAGATTTAAAGGAAAGAAAATGTATTATAAATTATGATTACAAATTGATAAATATTTATTTAATATAATATATATTAATTAAATCTATAATTATAACCAGCTATGAGATGTAGTGATGGAAAACAAATTACATCAGTTTGAGAGGCGGTAGTCCTACGTACACACGAATGACAGTTACATTTCAAATTTTATGGAAAATGAGATGGATATATATTATTATATTAATAAAACAACATATAATAATATTTAATATACTATTGTAATTATATCATCATGGTCTAATAATACTTGAATGAGGTATAGGTAAAAATAAAACTAAAACATTCGGTTAAAACCTATACCTCTTCTTCATACTACCACTTTAAGTTAAAACCTTAATCCATTTAAGGATGATATTATTCCCAAAATAATAACTATATAATTTTCAAGGGATTTTAATAAGAGATTTGGGTAGGTATTTATCTAGATAGAGTTCTCAAATGGTGTGAGGAATAGAGGAGATGATGTTTCCTTTTATAAGTGAGGGAGGGGTATTCTTGGAATTTCTTAAAATATTAAATTAATATAAATTAATTTTAAATTTAAAATGGATCCAAATTGATATAATTATAATATAATATTATTAATAGTTGAAATCATCTCATCCAATAAAATTTAAAAAAGTTTAGATTATGTTTTTACCCTTATCTCTTTGTTTTACCCCACATGTTAACCATTTTTGACAAATACAAGAAAATAAATAGTTTTTTTCTTTAGGGGTAAATAAATTGACTATAAAAGGAAAATTGGATCATAAATGGACCATGTTTGATATTTTAAACCATATACGATTCACTTTTCTATATATTATATTTTTATTAATTTTAAATCACTTAATAAAATATTGTTTATTATAAAATATCATTAATGTCAATTTTGAAACTATTCATTAAATTTGAATTTAATGACATCAATATACTAATGTAATTTGAATATAAACATTTAAAACATCTATAATATGTTATATTTACTTGAAAAAATTCATGTGATACTTTAAATAACATAAAAAATGTTAATTTTTGATCTTTTAAAATCATTTACTTGATATTTTTTACTGCATGCACAAGCATTGTATCGGTGTTGCATAAACATTTAAAGAAATTATTTCATCACTAAAAATTATAAATAAATCAAAAACACAAAAAAAATTCATTAATATTAACATAAAATTTAATATTTGTTCATAAACTATTTTCATCCCTATGTAAACAATAAATATAAAAGTAAGAGAGTGATAATTGTATTTTTCTTAACTAAAAATATTATAAAGGTAAAAATCAAATCTAAATACAAAAAGGTTATATTTTAGAAGTTTGAATTATTATGGAAGAAAAATACTCATAATATTATTTAAAATAAAGTTTTTAATGAATTTTATGCCTTATCATAATAGTTTTAACCACAATTAACATATTTTACCTTTATAATGATATCAAATATTTACAAGAGTTACTATTCAAAATGATCCAAAAATATAAGTGCCATATTTAATTTTTTTTAATTCATGATTCCAAATATTTAATAAAATTTTCAAAATTAATTTTTTATAATTGTTATAATTTACTTTGAAATTAATCCCACAAAATGTGATGAAAAATAGTTTGTCATAAAAATTCTTTTTTAAGTTTAAAAATGTTTCCATACCAAATTCTAGTTTAAAAATTTTCTTGAGGAAATAATTCAATTTTTTAATAAAATGGTACTAATTAAATTTAAATACTAAAACAAAAAAATTTAATTTTTAAATACTTGAAATAAAATACATTTTCCAACAAAAATCAATATTTTTTTACTATTCATTTTAAAATCCATATTTTCAAAAAATTACCAAAATTCATCCAAATATAATTTTGATATACTGTTAATTTTTTAAAATTTAAATCATATAATTTGTAAATATATATTTTAAATAAAAACATATAATTATTTAAAGCCCATTTTTTTAGAATTAGATCTTTTTTCTTTTTGACTAAAAAATTACTTAATATTATTATAATGAATATATATTAGTTAAATCTAATAAATTAATGTTAATAATACATGAAAGTTATTTATATTACAATTAAATAAGTTTCTAAAATTATTCAATGTTAATAATGAATACTTATCCTAAAAGGAAGTAATAAATGGGAATAAGTAAAATTGGAATCCTTATATAAACCGAGAAATGGATTCCATATATTAAAATCCATCTTTTTTATTTTAGTGATTTCTCCAGTTGATGTAAATATTATTACATTTAAATTGTTATTTGAGAAGAAACTATACATGGATGTTAAATTAAGTATATATAAGGGATTATAGGTTTCTAAAGGTTTTAATTAATTTTGGGGAATAGACTATGATAAAAACATTTCACCAGTCTCCATGCTAAAATCCATTATAATTATACATTCCATAGTAAAATTCGATGATTATTAAATTTAGAAGTTGTATATCATGAACAATTTATTTAATGCAAATCTTGTGAAATATGTCAATATGACACAACCAAAATGTACTATGATGCTAGAAGATTCCAATAAAATATGAAAGTTGTAGAGATCCATTTATGGATTAAATAAATTATAAAGATCATGAAATATTTTTTTAATGAATCCATAAGAAAGTTTGGTTTTATTAATAATTTAAGTGATCCTTATGTTTATAAGAGGTTAGTGGGAGTGCAACAATTTTTGAAGTCAAATATGTTGATATCATATAAAAAACAAATATTATTTTTATAAATAGTTTAAAATAAGTTGAAAATTATGGATTGAATAAAAAAATTAATGTAGTGACCCAAGTTCTAGGGAATGATGTAAAATGTTATTGATTTGTGGGGTTGTAAGGACAATTCCATTATTCTTATATTTATAGGTAATTTAATGATAAAATATGAAATAATTTAAGATAAAATTATTACCCATGTCACATGGAATAACTCTCTCCATGATGACGTATTAATACACAAAAGGAGAGTATAATATGATGAGTAGAAATCTATATACTTCTAGAATGATATATATCATTTATACAGTGATTTGTTTTTATATTTGATATTTCTTATTAAAAAATCATGGTGGGAAAATATTAAATAAAACAAAAAACAAATACATAATGAAATAATTAGAATTTTATAATAGTAATTGAGAATGTATATAGCCATAAGTTTCAGTTATATAAAGAAGTGATAATTCTAGTTACCATGGGGACATTAAAATCTTATACCTCTAGATTATTTGAGTGTAGTATCATAGTTATGATTATTAATTATTGAATAAAATTTAATCTATGTCAATGGTAGCCATATCTAATTTTTTTGAGCAAGTTGTAGATTATGATACCGCTAAAGCAGTATAAAATATACAATGTTTATTCCATATTATTGTAATTGTACTAAGAAATTAAAGTATTATCATAATATATATTATCATATTATTATGAGCATGGTACTAGAAAATATTTCATGTTATAATATAGGAAGAATTTTATTCTTTAGGACATCATCTATTGAAAGTTTTATCTTCAAAGAGATGCAGTCATAGTTATAATTGTACCCATAGGGGAAAATGTGGTAGACCCATTTACTAAATCCATATCTCATTAGAATCATGAAAATCATGTGACATTTAGAGGGTTAAGAGTTATTAGTAGTTATATCTTTAGCAAGTAGGATTCTGATGGAGTTGGCTCTCTAGAACTAACTGACTCTGTACTTTAAACTACTAGAATATATGTACATATTACTTATCACATAAAGATTTTTCATCTATGTAACATTAATGTGATAATTTTGTTAGGATTTTTTACATCAAACATTATAGGAATCCCCCCACTATAAGGATAACCCAAATAATATATGAAAATATTACTAAATTTATATTTTCAGTGGTCTAGATTGTATTAATTAAAACTCTACTATATTAAAGAAACATTTCATCAAAAAAATTATTGCAAAATGAAAATTCCATTATTTCATCATAGTAGCTCATGACATTATAATTCAATATAAAACTAGATTTTTTTATAATAAAATCATAAACCAATATAATAACATCATTCGGTAATAATTTAATTATTAATTAATAACATAAATAAATAAACAAATAATAATATAATTACACACATGCGTCTTAGAATAAAAAAGAGAAGAGTTTTTGAATTTTAGAAACCAAATATGAAATTTTGAAATGCACAGGTGTTTTAATTTAATAATTAAATTATATATATATATATATTGTAATTTAAATAAAATTAATTTAAATTTGGAATCAACAAATTAAAATTTTAAAATAGTTATTTTTTCATAATTTTGTGATGTAGTTGAATTTTTAGGTAAAATGTAAAATACTATATGAATATATGGTAAACATTATAAATTTTTAATCACTTAAAAATGATTTTATTCGTAATATAAATGATTTAATAACTAGAAATGGGTTTATTAAAAAAATAATGCATTCAAAGTTAGTACTTTTTTCCAAAACTATAAATAATCTTCCAAAACATAAAGTATACTTTAAGGATTTTAAAAACAATTATTTATGAATAAGAATATTTTACACATCCAAAATTATATATTTTAAATGGGTTTGGTTAATAAAAAATTGAAAGAAAAAAATATTCCCTACATGTCAAATACCATGTGCTTAAATCTTGGGAAGCCAAATTATTATTATTTTTTATCAACCTAGGATCCAAGTCCTATAATTTGAAATTAATAAAAAAATACATATCATTCACTAAAAACACTCATATATCCTCCCATTAATCTCCACTATAGAGTTAGTGATAATGGGTTTTCTCTCATTTTATATATTAAAAGTCTCTCTAAGGAGTTTCTATGATTCTAAGGATATATTCTCAAGATTTATGAATCTACCTTTCATGGAAAGCATTCCCAATCCTCCTCTTTTCCATTTCAATCAAAATCTTCTTATTGTGATATTATTTAAATTACTTTTAATTTATTACCAAGGTTTTAATTATATAGTATTATAATAATAATTTTATATTTTCAATTGTAAATGACATATTCCCTCTCATTATAGCCTTTCCCTAAGTCATTATTATTCTATTGAAAGGGTCCATAATCCCTTATTTTTCTTTATTCATGAAATCCACTTCGATTTACATTCATTTAAAATTCAAATGTTATTATGATTTATTTTTATTAATTATCTATCATATTATCAATAATATATCACCATTACCTCCCATTATACTACCATAATAACCCATTATAATGCTCAAACATTAGTGTAAACCCAAAGTTTAAATCTAGAACATCCTAAAATTTTAGTAAAACAAAGAGTGTGTGGTTTCCTAATAGTGAAATACCTATTTTGATACTAAAAGTTGATGTAATGATTAGATCATATTAACCTAGGGGTAATAAAACTAAAAAGGTTTATTGAGTATCAATACAATCTTCACTCGGTGC
Organism: Viscum album; assembly: GCA_963277665.1. Classification (NCBI taxonomy): domain Eukaryota; kingdom Viridiplantae; phylum Streptophyta; class Magnoliopsida; order Santalales; family Viscaceae; genus Viscum; species Viscum album. The sequence goes on along the minus strand of OY728148.1, from coordinate 1,221,223,085 downwards.
GCAACACATTAGCCTAACTATACAGATTGTTTGATACTTCTAGGGGATCTGCTTTGGATGATTGAAAAGATCTTTATAAACCATGATAATGTATTGGAATACATTATTTCAAACTAAGTTACACCAATATCCATGTACCATGAAAGTACACTACACTATTATTTTATTATTATTTCATTAATAATGGAACTTTCGATTACATTGTGAATTTCCTATAGTATTTATGTTTATTGTTGAATATTAACATAGATAACTATATTGGATGGAAAAATATTTACATTTCATATATCCTTACTTCTATATGGATACTTATTGATTACTTAACAATGATTAAGTGTAAGGATTGTTTGGGAGAATTATGATATATACTATTTAACCATTCTATTTATATGATGGATGTATTGGAATTGTTATGTCATGGGTGAGGCCTCGAATTATATAGCCCCTTAAGTCATTATCAGGTCTCATGGGAAAAACTAATTAGGTATTTTTTATAATCATTATCAATTTATATATTATTTCCTTTTATGTGGCCTTGGTGGTATTTTTATGATGTACATCATTATGCATTCCATCACCATGAGATCAATTATCATTACTATTCAAATATTTATTCCTTGTGTAATACATGGATAAATTATGCTCAAAACTCTACTTGTTATGGAATTTATTCATTCCTATCATATTATTGATTCCATGAATACATATGATATATTACACTATAAATTACCCCTTACTGAGCATCTGATATCATCTATGTATGTTTTTTCATATTTCCCAAGTAAATCATGAAGATTAATACATTTGAATTTTGGAATTTTCAATAAGAAATTATAGTTTTTCATGTATTCTCTTGATATACCATTAGTTTTTCAATGTAATATAATATTCATTTATATATCTATTTTTATAAGACTACTAAACTTATAGAACATATATATTATTATCTTTATATTATGTACCATTTTAATAAAATAACTACCAAATTTTGGTTACTGGATTCCTAGTGTTATAGTTGGTTTCAAATGAATTCTAGTAGAAACTTTAGGAACTAGATTTATAAAAACATAGTTAGAGAACATAAATCTATGAAAATAATTATGATATCCTGGAAATAATTATAGATTACATGTCATTAATTTTTAGTAAATACATAGAAACTATATATTGTGATTTATATTTCATAGTTTTATTCATGAACTAATTAAGTATATTAAACTATTTATAAAGGGAACATCATGGAAGGAATGAAGACCAAGTCAAAACCTATAATAAATGTAGGGATTTTAATCTAATGCAATTGAGTGAGGATAATATTAGAGTATAGAGTATTATAACTATATTAGGGTACTTGAATCATGTTATAACCCACATCCATGCCTGCATGGAATAACATGTTTCTCCCTAACATAGTATAATTTTTTAACCACTTCCTGAGGTAAAAAACTCTATCCTTCAATATAATAAAAAATAAATTAGTATAAAAAAATGGATGTCACGAACCAAGTCAGGATACCATCTGACCCGACACCCGACCCGGTATGTGCAATGACCCGAAGGGTGTTCCCGATACCCATGGGCTGGAAACTAGTGCTGGGACTCATATATAAAATAATAGGGAATGATTTGGCCTAATAATAAATTGGATCAAAATATACAACATTGAAAACACAGCAAATCTAACCACAACTAGATCTCAACAAATGAATAATATGGTCCAATACAAATACAATTGAATAAAACTAACACTGAAAGAACCAAAAGCTATAACAAAAAAACCCAGCTCCCAATACGATATCCACGTGACCTCCTCGTCACCTCTAACCACAATACCACTCTGATACAAGAGATAACTTGAACCAGAAAAACCTGATCAAAACCTGAACCTACAAAACAGATCGGGTATACCAACACCAAGTGGTATAGGTTGGGTGTAAGCTAGTAGCTCAGTTGGAAATACAATTATAAAAATAGATTTTTCACATTTTATTAAACAACCAAAACTTTACTGTTTTAAAGGCCAATATAATCCACCATCCATTTTCATGAAAACTACCATTTTATAACAAAAACCCAAACTAAAAAATGCTAGCAACAATTTTCAAAGGAAATAAATTTAAATAGAAAACAGTTTCAAAGAATACCACTTTAAAGAAAAACCACTTACTTTTAGAACAACCAACCCAACCTACCGTATACCGACGGGAGGTGCAATATAATAATTGAGCACTAGTCATGAGAACAAACCTAGGAATAAGTTAGCTGTGGGACCTAGGTGCCTCGTATCTCCGTGTAATAGTAACCATAAAAATATCAGTTCTCATGCATGAGCCACTAGTAGGGAACATACCCATAACCTAGTGGTCCCCATCATCATCATCATCATAGTTTAGTTAGTGTTGTCATCATTAAACTTGCTATGTGAGATAGGGGCCAAACCCCACATGATCACTAGCATACTAGTACAAGTCCACCCACCTAGATACCCGGGCTTCTCTTTTTGTGCTCAATCAAATTTTTACACATCACATGTTACCATAAACACCATTTATCAACCAAACTGAGAATCTAATTTCATAATCCATGACATGCACATAAAAAAACCCAAGAATTTTCTGAACAAGACTTTACACATTTTAGAAAAAACATGTAACTCTAAAAGCATGCCAAATGGGCCATCACATCACATAAGAATTCAAACCATCTTTTAAAACACCTTATGTTTCCAACCAGACAGTCACATTTTTTGAATCACATTCTTTTCAAAAATCAACACAAAACATCACCTTTAAAGGTACAATGCCAAATGGTCCATTAAGTTTTCACATGCAAATTAATTTACCAAAATATTTCCAAATCATTTCCAAAACCATCTTTAAGTGTGAGATGACAAACAACCCCTTAAGACAAACATTTTCCAAAACACAAAAGCACCAAAATCTAAATGGGAATACCCCCTATGGGGTTCCATTTTAAAACAAATTTAGGAAATCAATATTTCAAGGAACACCCAAAAACCATTTCCATAAAACCCACCATATGATTTAAAAACACATCCAACTATCCACATTATTTAAAGAACATAAAACAATCCCATTGTAACTATAAAACCCTTTTTACAAAATTTTATCACATTTAACAAGATAAATCATTACCAAACCATACACAACAAATCAAGAACACAAAAAATAAACAACCATCCCACCATAATCACGGCAAAACATTTTATAAAACCCCCCAATTTAACTTTAAATAACAATGGCATTTAAAAAAAAAACCCTTGGTGCAATAAACCTAGGTATTTCACACAAATCCCTTTGGAAGCCTATTTTTTGTAAATTCTAACAATAATAAATCATTAATAGAATCAAGAAATAGATATATTAGAGTTGAAAAAGACATTTAAAAATTAAATGAAAACACATAAGTGTTCGTGGAGTGTTTTGGAAAGGAAAAAGTTGGAAACGCCTACCTTAACCATGTGTGGGTCGATGAAAATTCAAGGGATGAGAGATATAATCCCCAAGGACCATTCACACACCCTAGATCCAAAGGAAAATAAAAAAAATATAAACCATAGACATTAAGGTTCATTCATGGAAGAAAAACCCCAAAGAAAACCCTAGAACAAAGAGGGAAAGATAATGAGGGAAGATTTGGGGAAGGAAACATGAAGAATCACCAACCTTTATTGAGATATCTCCCAAAACATTGCCCTAAATCGAAGCAGGAAGAAGGGATAGGATCCTATGGTCGATTACCAATAGATAGGTATTCATTTTGGAGGTGGAATCATCCAAATCATATCTCCACGTCAAAAGTTATAAATCCCACAATTGGATGCAGGGTTTTGTTGCACGGTTTGTAAAACCATGCGAAAACCGTGCGAGGGTTACTGGAAGACTTCTACATCTTCATATGGTTAGGTTTCACGGTTTTTACAGGCCGTTATCAAACTATGAGACCCCAAAAATTGGACAAAACCCCCCAAATTAAACCCCAAACACTAGGGAATACCCACCAAAAAATCCTTAAATGCTTTAAACAAAATATGGAGACACCGAGGGCATCACCAACTCCCCAACATGACACTTTATATTGATCCCAAAATGAATAACTTATAATTGGTATAAAAGGAAACCAAAAACCACAAAAACAAAAGGAATTCTGTTTGGAACTCAACCCTAACCTCAACCAAAAGATCCAACATCGAGAAAAGAATAAAATAACGAAGTATCTGTGGTTGGGGTGTGAAAATTATCCCCACCATAGACAATTTCTACCCCCATCAAGTCACCTTGCCAAAAGTTAACCAAAGGTCAAGTCCATGCCTGACAAAAACCAAGGGAAACCATGAACCTTGGGATAAATATTCACTCCACAAGTCACACCCGACTGATCAAGAAGAAACCACAACACATGAATGAGGATGAGGGGAAAACACGAGAGGGTTATCCACACCACAAGAACTAAACTAATACGAACAAAATTTAAACCCCAAACAACATCCACACTGCAACCAGGAATAGGGGATTTCAACATTAATTTTTTTTACAACTCACATGGTTTGGCCACACGGTTTACCAAACCGTGCGCCAATAATGATTTGACTACTGGAAGGAAGGGGCACCCCACACGGCCTGGTCATATGGTTTCAAAACTGTGCACCAACCATTCCTATTCCTGTGCCCAAAAAATACACAAAGATACATAGTTATGAGACCTACCGCACAGTCGTGTGATGTCCATGTAGTTGGTTCTGTCCACCTGGCTATGGCCGCATGGTTTCAAATAGCCTTATTGTAACCGTGATTCACCTGAAAAAAATCTCCCAAATATCCAAAAACCAAAAACCTTGACCAGGGTCAAAACTAAACTTCCATATAAAAGTTGGACACTACCACCACTGGAAGAGGGAACCTCCAAAAAAAACTAAACCCACAATAAACCAATTATAAAAAACAAAACCATCTCCAAATGAGCTGTAAATACCCGTAAAATTCAAGGAAAATGTTTTCTTAATTTTCTTTGGGATTTTACAAGAACGCAGTTTCTGACGGCACTTGATTCCGAGGCCCGGTGTGCCCGGAATTTCTATCCGAAGTTTAGCTCGGGTACGTTCAGTGAACGAACGAGCGGGAATTCCTATCTTTTGAAACAGTGCTCGGAATCGAATTCTGAGGGCACCGATAGAACCGAAGTGCCGGTAATTGCTTAGGAACACCTGTTCCGGAGTTGCGTTTTCACGAGAGAAGATAATAAAAATTGTGGAAGTTTAATTAATAATATAACTACAATTTTTATTTCCTCTTGATAGTTTTTAGCTTTGGGTGGAATTTGGGTAACTACCCAACTTCCCAAGGGAGGTTATGAGGGTGGTGGGGCCCATAAGAACCCCACCCCTTCACTTTCATTCACTCCCTCAACTCATGTTTTAAATTTGATAACTTAAGTATTAATAACTTATGTTATTAATGAAGTGAGTTTAATGTGTGTGTGGGTTTTAATTTCAAACTCATGTCTAGTAAATAAATTAAGTGAGGGCTTAATTTATTTTGGGGTTAGTTTCTTGTGGTGGAGTCTTAGAGAGAAAAAAGGCTAAGGATTGAGGAACTTCTTCATCTTCGACGAAGAACACGAAGAACACATCGGTCTCCGACGAAGAAAGCCAAGTTCTCAGAAACCGATTACATGACGCCGTGTACCGCGATGCCGGTGACGTTTTCTTCCACGATGTCTCCTTCTACAACATCTCCTTCCGTGATGTCTCTTACCGCGATGAATCCTCGTTCTACGAACCTCTGTTCAAGCTCGCTTGAGGTAGGGGTTTATTTATTTATTTTGGTCGTGATTACTACCTTGTCGTTCTTCGTGAAATTACGACGAATTGCTATCGATTAATGAGAGGGGGCCGGACCGCACAAACACGGCCGACCCTCCTCCCTTATCTATGTTGTGGTTTCTAATGTGTTGGAATGGTAATGGCGTGGTGCCATCGCACCGCGCGAGATCGTGCGACAAGTAATGTGCGGCACCGTCGCGCCGCACCGTGAAGTTGAACCAAGTCGCGGCGCCGTCGCGCCGTGTCGGAGAAAACCGAAAACACCGCGGCCGGAGCGGGGCCGCGACGGAGGGGCGCGGCGCCGTCGCGCCATTCTGGACGAACCAAAACCGTGGCCGGTTTCGGGCCGTGGCGGAGCAGGGTGACCGGCGGCCGATCCCGGGCCGCCGGTGTCAGAGCAGGGAGGGGACCGGCCGTCGCTGGTCCCGTGGTGGTAGAAACCGGCCGGCCGGGGCGGGCCAGACGGACAGGAGAAAAGATGGGGGTTCAAACCCCCGACCGACCAGCTAGCGGCCCCCATTAAGGGGGGCCGCGGTTACAAAACGCGGGGGGCAGCGCCCCCCCGCAAAAGACGAACGGCTCGGCCGTTCGGCCGAGCCAGCTGGCGCCGCGCGCCAGTGCACTGGGCCGGGCCGCCGGTCTGAGCTGCGCCCAGACTGGGCCAGGCCGCACCCAGCCGAGCCGACCCGAACCCGAGTCGGGTCGACCCGGTTCGGGCCGACCCCGGGGGTCTCGGGCCAGGTCGGTCCGGGCCCGAAACCCCCGTTTTCGGACCCTCTTCGGTCTTTTACCCATATCCTGGTCTACGGACCTCCAAACGATGCACCGTAAGTTGAGATGTGATCCTTGCATCGAGACGGTCGTTTCGGTATATCTCAATCAAGGTTTTGAAATACTTTGTGTTCGGCCGAGTTGGTTTGTACACAAAACCAACCAGGCCCTCGGAGCGGAAACACTCATAACTTGAGTTCCGGACGTCCGATTGACGTGCCATAGACTTTGTTGGATTCCTCTTAGTGAGAAAGATCTTTTGGATTACTCCGCACGAGGTTTTAACGTAGGTGGAGTACGGTCCGGTTGGTTTTGACTTAAAAACCAACCGGGCCCCTGGGACGAAAAAGCCAATAACTCTCAGACCGGGCGTCCGATTTACACGCCGTCTGCGACGTTGAGTTCCTGTTGATGATACAGAACTTTTGGATACTTCAACTCTGGACTTTGTGTCAGTTGATGTATCAGCCTCTCGGCTCATGGAGCAGACCCTTCTGAACGCGCTTGCTGTGTGTGGGAACCCTAGTGCTGGCTGCGTTTGCGACTGTGACGACGACGACTATGCAGAGATCCTCAGTGGATTCGACGGCGACGACTACAACACTCAGTGATCCTATGTGGATCAGTGCTACCGATCCCGTGTGATTCCGATCCTATGTGGGTCAGCGCTCAGCGGTTCTGTGTGAGCCAGCGCCTACAGATCCTGTGTGGGTCTGATCCTGTGTGGGTCATTGTGGGGGTTAGTTACCTATCGATCCTTTGTGGGTCAGATCCTATGTGGGTCATTGCGGGGGTTAGTACCTATCGATCCTTTGTGGGTCCGGCGACTTAGATGAATCAGTGGATATATCTGATCATCTCTATCGTCATATGAAGAAGTATACCTGTGTGAGCTGAATCCTATTTTGCTATCCTAAGTGGATTGTGTTGAGCTATCCTGTGTGGATTTATGTTTTGCTTTCCTGTGTGGAATGGGTTGTACTTATGCTCGGATGTTGGAGCCAAACAAGAGTTGATGACTTAGGTAAATGTATGGGCATATACCTAAGCGGTGTTGGATGTTACTTCGTGATTACATCTTTACTTTGTGGATTTTCCTTTGTGGATTTTGGGAGACCTTCGGGGTCTCGGGGTCCCTACTGAGTAGCTTATACTCACCCCTGCATGGGCTATTCCCGCACTACGTTGTGTTGGTTGCAGGCGACGGACAACGCTGATCGTGGTTGAAGCTTGCGGAGCAGGATGGTACCTGGAGGTGGACCACTAGACGGGACGTACTCGGAGTGGTCGGCTGGACCCGAGGAGCAGAGGAGGCTATCTGTACTCACCCTTCAGGTGGGATTTCCAGTGGATAGCTCGGCGTTGTGGCTTTACTTTACAGTTTCTGTTTTCCCTTTCCAGTTGTACTTTACTTTCAGTTTGGGTTTGTATACTAGCCCACTTACTTTCCGCACTTACTGTTGTACTCTGTTTTTACTTAGTGTTTACTTCTACTGCTTGCTTGCTCTGTGATGTTTGTTTACTTTACAAAGGCAATGTCTTCCCTTTTTACCAGGATTTACGCCTTGGTGCTAGTTTCCAGCCCCTGGCCTATGGAAGGTGGGCTTTGGGTAGTCACGGCACGGGCCCCGAGGACGGGTCGTGACAAATTGGTATCAAAGGGAGTTCGGTTGTACCACAGAACTTGGGACTCTGATCTTTTTCTATGTGAAGCAATAGTGTTTAGCATATTGGGTGTGGTTATCAGTCCAGGGAGTCCAGTGTTGGTGCGGCGGCCGACGTATTCGTACACCCGGACCCTGACTTCTGATTTCTAACTTAATGCACGAAAACATTGATTTCATGTGTGTTTCAAGTTTTCTTTGTGATTACTTTGTGTCAGCTCACCAGGTATACTGTTCTGACCATGGCGCACCTGTTTCCTTTTCAGGATGGCCCCACAATGGCAACCAGCTAGGGTTCTGAGAGTTGAGCATGACAAAATCCCACCGAGTGATGAGGCCTCGGTGAAGGGCCCTTTGTCAGCAGTGGCACCAGAGGTAGCTCTACCCACCGAGCCACCGATGCTTCCAGCCCCAGCCGCTGACGATGAAGGTCACCTTAGTGCACTGCATGAGTTCCAGCGCCAGCGACCGCCTAGGTTCCACGGGGAGATGGACCCCCAGGAAGTCGAGGACTGGCTGGAGGCAGTGGTGAGAGTTTTCAGGTTAGTGAGGACACCATCAGACCTCATGGTGATCCTCGTAGCGAGCCTACTGCACGCAGCAGCAGGCAGATGGTGGAGCTTGATGCTCCAGGTGCATGATGAGGCATCTCTTCTCTGGACGGACTTTGAGAGCCTCTTCTGCTCAGAGTTTGTCCTAGCCACCCTCCATGTGGTGCGCATCCAGGAGCTTCTTCAGCTGCGGCAGGGCAGCATGACGGTCACCCAGTACTCGGCGAGATTTACCGATCTCTCACGCTACTCAACAGACATGGTACGAGACCCATTCTTCTGGGCCCAGACCTTTGAGCAGGGATTGAGGCACAATATCAGGGCATCGCTGATCTCCCTTAGTATTCCGACTTAGGCAGGAGTACTGGAGCGAGCCCTTTTGATCGAGAGCTTTCTTTCTGAGCCTTCTTTAGCAGTGAGACCTACCGCGGGGTGGTAAGTAGCAGAGTCTTCTGCATCAGGTAGTCGACGAATGACTCATGGGTCCAAGCAAAGCAGACCCTCAGGCAAACGACCTCAGGTCACTGGCTCAACAGTGCGGGACACACAGCACGGAGCCAGTCTTTCGAGAGGCAGGTAGTGCTACTCATGCAGCGGGTAGGGACACATGGCTCGTGATTTCCCGACCAGTCGTGCTGAGGAGCAGCAGAAGGTTGAGGGACCACTGAGGCAGAGGCAGAGGGTCGACCGTGGTGGTCCGCAGGGAGCAGGAGAACGAGGCAGAGGAGCTGGCCGAGAATTAGGTGGCGGGCGACGCTTTGAGGCTCTACCACCACCACCACCACCAGGAGGTCCACCTCAACCATAGGGAGCTGGCGGGCAGAGATAGGCACAGCGCCAGGCAGTGGAGGCCTACGACCACAGCGCACCCGAGATGATTCGAGGTACTATCTGTGTCTATTCCACCCTTGCTGCAGTTCTTATAGACACAGGAGCGAGTCACTCTTTCATAGCCGCTGCCCTTGTTTGAAGCTCAGAGATTCCGACAGAGCCGTTGGCTCAATCCTTATGGCTAGAGACTCCTACGGGAGCAGACTCGACGATTACGCACTGGTGCCGGTAGTGTGAGCTTACTCTAGGAGGTGAGAGATTCGGATGAGATCTTCTTGTAGTGGCGTCGAGGCCTTACGACGTCATCTTGGGCATGGATTGGTTGTCTACAGTCCATGCACAAATTGACTATATTAGGCACAAGGTGCGATGTGTATGCACCGACGGGAGCAGGTTCACCTTCACCAGCGAGAAGGGAGCCTTTTCAGCACAAGATGGACTTCCGCAGAGGAGAGGAAAACCCATCACTCACCAGTTGGCTAGCCTCATCCTAGGATCAGTTGATGTGTGGAGTCCTGGTTTTCCTACAGTGGTGGATCAGTATGCGGACGTTTTTCCTGACGACGTTCCAGGGCTAACTCCTCGCAGATAGGTAGACTTTTATATTGACCTATACCCCGGGACAACCCCGATATCGAATCCAGCATATCGGATGGCCCCCGCCGAGCTTCGAGAGCTACAGGTACATTTGGAGGACTTGCAGGGCAAGAGTTTCATCCGACCCAGTGTTTCACCCTGGGCTTCCCCGATATTGTTCACCAAGAAGGAGGACGGGAGGTTGCGACTTTGTGTCGACTATCGTCGCCTGAACCAGGTGACAGTGAGGAACAAGTATCCACTACTTAGTATTGATGACCTCTTCGATCAGCTCAAGGGAGCACAGTGGTTCTCAAAGATAGACCTCAGGCCAGGCTATCATCAGCTCAGAGTTTGGGATGAGGACGTGCAGAAGACGACCTTCAGATGTCGGTATGACCACTATGAGTTCTTGGTTATTCCATTCGGCATAACCAATGCTCCAGTAGTGTTCATGGCCCTCATGAGGAGGATCTTTCAGCCATACCTCGATCTATTTGTCGTGGTCTTCATCGGCGACATTTTGATATACTCGACGACTAAGGAGGAGCACGCCTTCCACTTGTGGGCTGTACTAGACACACTCTGAGAGAACCATCTTTACGGTAAGCTCTCTAAGTGCCAGTTCTGGATACGTGAGGTCCACTTCTTGGGACACGTTATCTCGGAGGCGGGAGTTGAAATGGATCCTACTAAGATCGAGGCAGTGCTAGCTTGGGAGCCACCCAGGAGCGTGACGGAGGTGCGGAGTTTCTTGGGACTAGCTAGATACTACCAGAGATTTGTGCCAGACTTCTCCAGAGTTGTGGCACCACTCTTAGCTTTGACAAAGAAGGGGAAACCCTTGGTGTGTTTAGACAGATGTCAACAGAGCTTCCAAGATCTGAGATAGAGATTGACCAGCACACCTATCTTGAGGTTGCCTGAGGAAGGAGTTGGGTATGTAGTGTACTGCGATGCATCAGGGACCAGACTTGGATGTGTCCTGATGCAGGATCGGGCCGTGATCGCCTATGAATCACGTCAGTTGAGGCCACATGAGCAGAACTACGCTACCCATGACCTGGAGTTAGCAGCAGTGGTCTTCGCTCTGAAGACATGGCGAAACTACCTGATGGGCGAGTGCTTTACAGTCTTTTCTGACCATCAGAGTCTCAGATACATCTTCTATCAGAAGGACCTGAATCTGAGATAGCAGTGATGGCTCGAGTTCCTCCAGGACTATGACTTTGAGATAGTCTATACTCCTGGGAAGGGGAATGTGGTAGCCGATGATCTTAGCAGGAGTATGGGCATTCAGCTACTTGAGGAGGCGATGGAGTAGCTAGCCTCTTTGCAGATATCCTTCATGGATAGAGATGGAGCATCCTTCCTTCAGTCTCTCACAGTCACTCCTTCACTACTGCAGCGGGTCAGAGAGGCACAGCGTGGGGATGCTGACTGTGAGACGCAATGTGCACAGATATCCTCAGGACAGACACCTGATGGTTTCTCCTTTGGAGCAGAGCACCAGGTACCAGCAGGCTTGGTACAAACCTTGGAGGTCCCGGAGTGGAAGTGGGATGAGATATCTATAGACTTCGTGACTGGACTTCCACGCACTTCCAGAGGTCACGAATCCATTTGGGTGATTGTCGACTGACTCACCAAGTCGGCACACTTATTACCCATCAGAGAGCAGGGCTCAGTGGAGAGCTTGGGACGACTTTACGTTCAGGAGATTGTACGGCTTCACGGTGTGCCATCATCTATCGTCTTCGATCGAGATTCTCTCTTTACTTCCCGGCTTTGGAAGGGGTTGCAGGAGGTGTTCGAGACGTAGCTACGTCTGAGCACTGCCTTTCCCCCTCAGACAGATGGTCAGGAGGAGAGGACCATTCAGACTCTCAAGGAAATGCTCCGCGCATGTGTCCTCGACTTTGGTCACAGCTGGGAGGACCACCTACCCTTGGTGGAGTTTGCGTACAATAACAGTTACCACTCCACCATCGGGATGGCACCATACAAGGCGTTGTACAACCGACCATGTAGATCTCCTTTGTGCTGGACAGACCCTGGGGAGTCAGCACTTGTGAGACCGGAGATGGTCCAGGCCATGACAGAGAAGGTCCAGGTCATCCAGGAGTGGATGAGGACAGCTCAGAGCTGGCAGAAGTCTTATGCTGACAGGAGGCGGTGGCCACTAGAGTTCGAGGATGGAGACCACGCCTTCTTGCGTGTATCACCTCGACGTGGATTACGGAGATTTGGCCGAGGCGACAAGTTGTCTCCACGCTTCATCGGACCCTTCCAGGTCCTCAGCAGGATTGGCGAGGTGTCTTATTACCTGGCTCTACCACCTCAGTTGCATCGGGTGCACGACGTCTTCCACGTATCTCAACTGAGGAGATACATACATGACCCGACGCATATCATTGACCATGGGGAGCTTGACGTTGATGATAGGGAGACTTTTACGGAGGTTACAGTGGAGATCGAGGATCGATAGGAGAAATTCCTACGTGGACAATCGATTCCTCTAGTGCGCATCAGATGGCAGCACGAGAACCTCCGGGAGAGCACTTGGGAGCGGGAGGCTCAGATGCGTGCTCAGTACCCACATTTGTTTCCCTATCTTATGATGTATCTTTACGGGGAGGTAAAGCCCTGAGGTGGGAGTAATGTAAAGACCCATAAAATTCAAGGAAAATTTTATCTTAATTTTCTTTGGGATTTTACAAGAACGCAGTTTCTGACGGCACTTGATTCCGAGGCCCATTGTGCCCAGAATTTCTATCCGAAGTTTAGCTCGGGTACGTTCAGTGAACGAACGAGCGAGAATTCTTATCTTTTGAACCAGTGCTTGGAATCGAATACCGAGGGAACCAATGGAACCGCAACGCCGGTAATTTCTCAGGAACACCTGTTCCGGAGTTTTGTTTTCATGAGAGAAGATAATAAAAATTGTGGAAGTTTAATTAATAATTTAACTACAATTTTTATTTCCTCTTGATAGTTTTTAGCTTTGGGTGGAAGTTAGGTAACTACCCAACTTACCAAGAGAGGTTATGAGGGTGGTGGGGCCCACACGAACCCCACCCCTTCACTTTCCTTATCTCCCTCAACTCATGTTTTAAATTTGATAAATTAAGTATTAATAACTTATGTTATTAATGAAGTGAGTTTAATGTGTGTGTGGGTTTGAATTTCAAACTCATGTCTAGTTAATAAATTAAGTGAGGGCTTAATTTATTTTGGGGTTAGTTCCTTGTGGTGGAGTCTTGGGGAGAAAAAGGCTAAGGATTGAGGAACATCTTCATCTTCAACGAAGAATGCGAAGAACACAATGGTCTCTGACGAAGAACGCTGAGTTCTCGGAAACCGATTACGCGATGCTGTGTACCGCGACGATGGCGACGTTTTCTTCCGTGACGTCTCCTTCCGCAACATCTCCTTCTGCGATGTCTCTTCCCGTGACGAATCCTCGTTCGACGAACCTCTGTTCAAGCTCGCTCGAGGTAGGGGTTTATTTATTTATTTTGTTCGTGATTACTACCTTATCGTTCTTCGTGAAATTACGACCAATTGCTATCGATTAATGAGAGGGGGCCGGACCGCACAAACACGGCCAACCCTCCTCTCTTATCCATGTTATTGTTTCTAATGTGTTGGAACGGGAATGGCGCGGTGCCATCGCACCGCGTGGGATCATGCGGCAAGTAATGCGCGGCGCCATCGCGTCGCGCCGTGAAGATGAACCAAGTCGCGGCGCCGTCGCGCCGCGTCGGAGAAAACCGAAGACACCGCGGCCGGAGTGGGGCCACGGCGGAGGGGCGCGCCGCCGTCGCGCCGTGCCGGACGAACCAAAACCACGTCCAGTTCTGGGCCGCGGTGGAGTAGGGTGACCGGCGGCCGGTTCCGGGCCACCGGTGTCGGAGCAGGGAGGGGACCAGCCGTCGCCTGTCCCGTGGTGGCAGAAACCGGCCGGCCGGGGCGGGCCGACCGAACAGGAGAACAGCCGGGGGTTCAAACCCCTGGCCGGCCAGCTAGAGGCCCCCATTAAGGGGGGCCACGGTTACAAAATGCGGGGGGCAGCGCCCCCCCGCAAAAGCCGAATGGCTCGGTCGTTCGACCGAGCCAGCTGGCGCCGCGCGCTAGTGCGCCGGGCAGCCAGGCCAGGGGCCGAGCCGGGCCGGGCCGTGCCCCGCCATGCCAGGCCGCGCCCAGCCGGGGTGACCTGGATTCGGGTCGGGTCGACCCAGGGGGTCTCGGGCCAGGTCGGTCTCGGGCCCGAACCCCCCGTTTTCAGACCCTCTTTGTTCTTTTGCCCATATCATGGGCTACAGACCTCCAAACGATGCACCGTCAGTTGCGATGTGATCCTTGGATCGAGAAGGTCGTTTTGGTAAATTGCACTCAAGGTTTCGGAATAGTTTGGGTTCGGCTGAGTTGGTTCGTACACGAAACCAACCGGGCCCTCAGAGTGGAAACGCTCATAACTTGAGCTCCGGACGTCTGATTGACGTGCCGTCGACTTTGTTGGATTCCTCTTAGTGAGACGGATCTTTTGGCTTACTCCGCCCGAGGTTTGGACGCAGGTGGAGTACGGTCGGGTTGGTTTTGACTTAAAAACCAACCGGGCCCCTGGGACGAAAAAGCCAATAACTCTCAGACCAGGCATCCGATTTACGCGCCGTCTGCGACGTTGAGTTCCTGTTGACGATACAGAACTTTTGGATACTTCAACTCTAGAATTTGTGTCAGTTGATGTATCAGCCTCTCGGCTCGTGGAGCGGAGCCTCCTGAACGAGCTTGCTGTGTGCGGGAACCCTAGTGCTGGCTGCGTTTGCGACTGTGACGACGACGACTGTGCAGAGATCCTCAGTGGATTCGACGACGACGACTACAACACTCAACGATCCTATGTGGATCAGTGCTACCGATCCTGTGTGGGTCCGATCCTATGTGGGTCAGCGCTCAGCGGTTCTCTGTGAGCCAGCGCCTACAGATCCTGTGTGGGTCTGATCCTGTGTGGGTCATTGCGGGGGTTAGTTATCTATCGATCCTTTGGGGGTCAGATCCTATATGGGTCATTGCGGGGGTTAGTACCTATCGATCCTTTGTGGGTCTGACGACTTAGATGAATCAGTGGATATATCTGATCATCTCTATCGTCATATGAAGAAGTATACCTGTGTGAGTTGAATCCTGTTTTGCTTTCCTATGTGGATTGTGTTGAGCTATCCTGTGTGGATTTACGTTTTGCTTTCTTGTGTGGACTGGGTTGTACTTAGGCTTGGATGTTGGAGCTGAACGAGAATTGATGACTTATGTATATGTATGGGAATATACCTAAGCGGTGTCAGATGTTATTTTGTGATTACATCTTTCCTTTGTGGATTTTACTTTGTGGATTTTGGGAGACCTTTGGGGTCTCGGGGTCCCTACTGAGTAGCTTATACTCACCCCTACACGGGCTATGCCCGCACTACGTTGTGTTGGTCGCAGATGACGGACAACGATGATCGTGGTTGAAGCTTGCGGAGTAGGACGATACCTAGAGGTGGACCACTGGACGAGACGTACTCGGAGCGGTCGGCTGGACCCGAGGAGTAGAGGAGGCTATCTGTACTCACCCTTCAGGTGGGATTTCCAGTGGACAGCTCGGCATTGCGGCTTTACTTTACAGTTGCTGTTTTCCCTTTCTAGTTGTACTTTACTTTCAGTTTGGGTTTGTATACTGGCCCACTTACTTTCCGCACTTACTGTTGTACTCTGTTTTTACTTAGTGTTTACTTCTACTGCTTTCTTGCTCTGTGGTGTTTGTTTACATTACAAAGGCAATGCCTTCCCTTTTTACCGGGATTTACGCCTTGGTTCTAGTCGCCATCCCCTGGCCTATGGAAGGCGGGCTTGGGGTAGTCACGACACGGGCCCCGAGGACGGTTCGTGACATGAGCATTGCCGAAAGTTAAAACTGAAACTGGCCTATGAAAAGACAAGACACACTCAGAGGAGAATGAACAAATTTAAGGGCCACATTTAGATAGACTCAACTGTTTGGGTTAAAATAGATCTAGTTTATCTCACCATTACAACAAAAGGTTAACTTACAAAATCATGGCAACAAGAACAAGGAGATGTTAAACACTTCTATCCCAAAATAGAAAAAAACTAGGATGGGTTTCACACCCCCTGTCACACCTGACTGTGCACGAGCTTCACCTAAGACCTGTGGTTGGGGCTTTGATGGATGAAGCATCTCTTGCCTCACAGTCAGGAAACACATCCTCCGATAAAGACTTTATTTTCAGAAAACATTCCCTACATAACTTATTCAAATGACCCCAATGGACACAGCGACGAAAGGTCTTCTGAGGAATATGATAAGACGGATTTGAGTGACCAAACCGGCCACACTGGAAACATACAAGTGAACGATATGATGAACTGAAAGTCAGATCTGATAGAGAACATTATTCAGAAACCCGTTCCCCTAGAACACCATACTCTCTAGATGGGGAACCTTCATGAGAACCAACAACCACTGGCTGCACCCAAAAAACCAGCTCATCCATGAATGCTTCATCCACCAACCTCTCAAAACAGGTTTCATCAGATGATATCACTTTCTTCACAATTGCAGGAAGAAGATCCCAAACAAAGAGAGGGGACTTCATATGATCCTATGATGCTACTTCCAAAGAGAATGGATCCACCTCTCTGAAATTTTCAACATAAGACTATACTGATCGTTGGCTGTGCCAAACATCTTACAGCTCTGCCACCTTCCTCTTCTTCACCTCCTCAAGTATGAACTGTTGGATGAAAGTGGCCTTAAACACCTCCCATGAAATCTAACATTCTTTCAATGATGTGGAAACTAACCCTCACTAGTCTAAGGCTAGACCCTCAAACAACCTTTGAACTGCACAGACTCTAACAGCGTCGGTAGTTCCCAATAACTTAAAGGCACATTACACTTCCTCCAACCACTCCATAGCCTCAAAGGAACCATGATCACCACAGAAATTTGGAAAAAATTGTGAAAGAAAAGGAACCAGGCATTACTCATTAGGAACTTTGGGGACCTTTTTGGGCGTCATTTTCTAAACAACATGAAAAGCGCAGACCAAATCCAGCATCAAACCGAGGCATACACAAAGAGGAACACCTCAAACCAAAACCAGCTGGCTCAGAATCTAAGTAAAAACAAACACCACAATAATATCCCTTTTCAAAACCATTATTTTTCTTTTAAAAATCAAAACTTCCTTCTTCCAAGGAAAATTACCAAGTAATAATAACACATTTTTAAGAAAAAAAATTCCTGAATTCATTTTCTCATTCAAATCCACTTTAAGAATACCATGCTAAGCCTTTAATTCCAAAACCCAACCCATGGTATCCCATGAACCGTTACATGTGCGTCCATCCATTCCCATCCTCACATTCTAACACACACTTCTCACACATACCCACACACATGTCAACATCCATAAAAAACACTAAGGGCCACATTCTATTAACATTCTCAAACCCAAAAAACGCTCAATATTTAAAAGTCCACTTTACCAATTTAGAACCATTTCATGGAAAACACTTCCATTTTTAAATCCATTTTTGTTTCAAATATACTTTCATTTTAAACATACACTTACACCAACTGAAACCAAAATGAAACCCAACCAATAATAGACCACCAGAATGAGGGACTAGTGCCTATGCCTAGCCCGAAAACATTGTGGTAATCCATGCCCCAAGTAAGGCATAACACTAGAAGGTTTCTGAACCGGGCACATGGACTTCACATGGGTCACCACCCCACGTAAGGCCACAACATAACCTGGCTCGCATCCATTGTCTTCCCTCAATTCCAAAACAACACAAGACACAAGAATCAATCCCAGACTACCCTCGGTGACTCGAGGTTCAGAACGAGCAAGGGTTTATGATGCCCTTCCCGCACCTACCTCCTGAGTCCTGAAAAACCTAGTATCCATATACCAGACACCCAAAATATCAATAACTTGCTTTGATACCATTTTGTAATGAACCAAGCTAGGATTCCATCTGACCTGACACCCGACCCAGTCCGCACAATGATCCGAAGGGTGTTCCTGATCCTCACGGGCTAGAAACTCATGTAAGGCATCATATATAAAACAAGAGGGAATTATTTGGCCCAGTAATAAATATTATAAAATATATAACATTGAAAACATAGAAAATATAACAATAACTGGATATCAAAAAATGAACAACCTGGTCCAATACAAATACAATTGAATAAAACTAACACCGAAAGAAACAGAAGCTACAAAAAAAACAACCATCTACTAATACGATCACCATGTGACCTCCTCGTCACCTCTAACCATAAGACCACCATGCTCCAAGAGATAACTCGAACCATAAAAACCTGATAAAAAATTGGTCCTATAAAATAGATCGGGTCTACCGACACCGAGTGGTATAGGTAGGGTGTAAGCTAACAGCTCACTAGAAAATCACCACAGATTCCATGAGTTATCTTTCCCAAAATAGTCCATTAACCCTAGTTTGAAATACAATTATAAAAATAGATTTTTAACATTTTATTAAAGAACCAAATATTTTCTAATTTTAAAGGACAACACACACTACTATCCTTTTATCAAGAAAACTACCATTTTATAATAAAAACCCAAACTAAACAATGCTAGTAACAAATTTCAATGGAAAAATTTTTAAATAGAAAATCATTTCAAAGAATACTAATTTAAAGATAAATCAATTACTTATAGAACAACCAACCCAACCTATTATATGCTGACAAGAGGTGTAATATAATAATTGAGCAATAATCACGAGAACAACCCTATGAAATAGTTAGCTATGGGCCCCAGGTACCTCGTATCTCGGTGTAAGAGTAACCATAACAATATCCGTTATCATGCATGGTCCAATAGTAGAGAACATACCCATAACATAGTTTTCCCAATAATCATCATCATCATTATAGTTTAGTTAGTTATTTCATCGTCAAACTTTCTACATGAAACAGGGGCCAAACCCCACAAGATCACTAGAATACTAGTACAAGTCCACCCACCTAGATACCCGAGCTTCCCTTTTTGTCCTCAATCAAATTTTCACACATCATATGTTACCACATACACCATTTATCAACCAAACCGAGCATCTCATTTCATAATCCACCACAAGCACATAAAAAAACCAAGAATTTTCTAAATAATAATTTCCAAATTTTAGAAAAAACATGCAACTCTAAAAACATAACAAATGGGCCATCATATTATATAAGTATTCAAACCATCTTTTAAAACACCTTATCTTTCCAACCAGGCAGTCACATTTTATGAATCACTTTATTTTCTAAAATCAACAAAAAACGTCACCTTTAAAGGTACAAATCCAAATGGGCCTTTTAGTTTACACTTCCAAATTAATTTACCAAAATATTTCCAAATCATTTCCAAAACCATATTTACGTGTGAGATTCCAAACAACCCCTTAATCCAAATTTTTTTCAAAACACACACACACCAAAATCCAAACGGGCATACCCCCCATGGGATTACATTTTAAACCACATTTAGGAAACCAATATTTAAAGGAACACCCAAAAACCATTTCCGCAAAACCCACCATATGATTTAAAACCACATCCATCCATACACATTATTTAAAGAACATTAAAAAAATCCCATTGTAA
This sequence comes from Viscum album, assembly GCA_963277665.1. NCBI lineage: Eukaryota > Viridiplantae > Streptophyta > Magnoliopsida > Santalales > Viscaceae > Viscum > Viscum album. The sequence continues at coordinate 1,221,203,153 of OY728148.1, read as the reverse complement.
CCATAAAACATTTTTTACAATATTTTAACACATTTAACAAGATAAATCATTACCAAAACATACACAAAAAATCAAGAACACAAACAATAAACAACCATCCCACCATAATCAAGGGTAAAAATTTCATAAAACCCCCAAATTTAACTTTAAAGAACAACGACATTTAAAAAAAATAACCTTAGGTGCAATTCACCAAGGTATTTCAAAAAAATACCTTTGAAAACCTATTTATAGTAAATTATACCAAGAGGAAATAATCAATAACATCAATCCATAGATATATTAGAGGTGTAAAAGACATTTAAAAATTAAATGAAAACACGTAAGTGTTCGTGGAGTGTTCAGGAAAGGAAAAAGTTGGAAACGCCCACCTCAACCATGTGCGAATGCGATGAAACTTGAAGGGAGGAGAGATATAATCCCCAAGGACCATTAACACACCCTATTCCAAATAAAAACAAACCAAACATAAAACATAGACATTAGGGTTCGTCTATGGAAGAAAAACCACAAATAAAACCCTAGAACAAAGAGGGAAAGAGAAAGAGAGAAGATTTGGTAAAGGAAACATGAAGAATCACCAAACTTTCTTGATAAATCTCCCACAATCTCCCCAAATAGAAGTTGAATGTATGGGTAGGATCCTCTGGTTGATTCCCAATAGATATAGCTTCATTTTGGAGGTGGAATCACCCAAATCGAACCTCCACATCAAAAGTTATAAAGCCCACAAGTGGTTGCATGGTTTTTCTGCACGGTTTGTCAAACCATGCGAAAAATGTGCGAGGGATACTGGAGAGACTCCTAAAACTTAGAATGGATAGGTTGTACAGTTTTTTCAGGCCTTTCTCAAATTGTACGACCCCAAAAATTGGCCAAAAACCCCTAAATTACAACCCAAACACTAGGGAAGACCCACCTAAAGATCCTTAAATGTTTTAAACACAATATAGAGACACCAAGGGCATCACCAACTCCCCAACATTCCACTTTATATTAATACAAACAAGAATACATTATAATAGGTATAAAAGGAAACCCAAAACCATAAAAACACAAGGACTATTTTTTGGAACTCAACCCAAACCTCAACCAAAAGATCCAACATCGAGAAAATAATAAAATAACGGAGTATCTATGGTCGGGGTGTGACAATGGATCAATTCTCTAGATAAGTACTTCCTTACTCTGGAATACAATGAAATGGATAATGTTATTATGGATGTATATCATCTAAAAGTAAATTAAGATCAATTGTGGCCTTTGAATCAAAAAAATAAAGAGGAGATTTATAATATTGAATGTAAGTCGTTTAAGATGATATTATTTGAAAAGTACTTTACTCATGAGCAATGAGCATACATGGAAGGATAAATTTTTAATTTAATATAATAGGAATAGAAATATATTACTATTTATACGGATAACCTTAAAATATTTTAATGAATTTTTTGGACTATGTACGTAATCTAGAAAACTAGATTGAACACTTCTTTGATGGATTTAATCCAATCTTTTTAAGTGAATTAGTTTCTAAATAATTTTCCTCATATTCAGAGATAATGAAAAGTTTCATGAAGAATAAAAAGGAATTATCCAATTCTTTTACTTTCAAAGTAAATTAATATATGAAGAGGGTGGCTGAGTACCATGGTGAATGAAAATTGGGAAAGTAATAAAAAGGAAGTTTTGAATTCTCAATATGAAATAACCATGGGAAGGAACAACTAGATGATTATTTGAAGTAAATTAGAGTTTGATACAAGTGTGGAGATAAAGTTCCATAATATAATGAGTACATGGGAATGAAATAATAAATTAATTTTCAATGCTTCAGTTATAAGGAGATATGACACTATTTAAATAAATTACCCAAGCATCAATGGAATCTACCATAGAAGAGGCCTGAGAAGAAAATTCTGGTTTATACAATCAAAACAATAGATGTTGAGGTCCCAAATAATCTTACATTAGGTACATTGATTATAAACTCAAAGTTAGATACTACATTATTTGATTATGTACCTACTATCTATTATATATCATATAAGTTTTCTAAAAATACAAAATCACCCTTTGATACATTAAATAAGAATTTATTTGTTAATAATACTAGTGGAAACCATGTACTAAAAAAATTATATTGTCATTTCTCTACTAAAATTCATGCAGGTTATTTAGTTATAAAATTTCTGGAAATTTCTATGGTTGAATTTGATATAATAAGTGGGATGGATTTTATTTAAAATTATAATGGATGAATTTATTATTATGAGATGTATATTACAATATCCATGGATGGAATTTAATACCTTTTTTATAGGATAATTAATTTCCTAAGTATTGTTTGAAGTCACCTATAATGGATCATCTTATTGAAATTCTTAATGAGGATGAAATAATGAATGATAGATTTATCATAGGGATATAGGATGTATCTATTGTGAGGGTTTATATTGATGGATTTCCCAAATAAATACCAAGATATCTATATACATGTGAAGTTAAAATCTCTATTGACCTTATCCATCATGAAAAAACCATATATAAACCACCTTATAGAATGGATCCAATAGAATTGGAGTAATTAAATAACTATCTACAAGAGTTGTGTGATAAGGGATTCATACACCCTAGTGTTTCACCTTAGTTACAACCTATATTATTTTGGAAAAATAATGATGTTTTTATGAGGTTTTACATCAATTATATTGAAATAAGTTACATTATTATAAAAATAGGCATCATTTACCTCACATTATCTGTTTGATTAAACTCAACAATCTAAATTATTCTCAAATAAATATCTCCATTATTGTTTTAATTAATTAAAATTAAATAAGGTTGATTGACCACATATGAATTCTAGTACAAGATATGAGAATTATGAATTCACAGTAATTCTTTTTTGGGTTAACAAATATACCCTCAATGTTTATATATCTAATGAATAGTGTATTCAAGGAGTAAATTGTTAAATTTATTATGGGTTTTATTAACAATATATTGATATATTATAAGTGATATAAATACAATGTATTCATCATGTGAAATGAGTGACCAAGAAATATAATATGTAATAAATATTCCTGAGTAATAAAATATTTTATTTTAAAACTAGCATTCACAATATTATTATTTACCCTAGTCAACAAATAGAACAACATGATAATAATCCATCTATATAAATAATGTGGATAAAATCATTAAATAATATTCAATATTAATGATAAGAATCCTTAAAATACATTGACATAGATGAAAATAATTTTATAAACATATTACAATGATACTTTGAAAATAAGAAGAAATATCAATTTATTTGGAAAGATTTTTAAGAATAAAAATACTTGAACAATAGGAATCATATTTTCATTTAAAAACTATTAAAAATTTTATTGTAATATTAATAATTTTTATGATATTAGGAAAAGCATTCATGTGGTGAATGTTATTTTTTTCCTACTTTCATAAAAAGTAAAAAAAGACTTGTTCGGAAAATGTTAAAAATATTAATTTTAAAACATTGAATATATAGTAAAATTAAAAAAAATAACCATGATAAATCATTTAATTATAAAAAATAATGCAATTTAAGAAAAATGAATAATATGGATATGGAATAGAAATATTCTAAAATAAATAAGATAGAATGTTGACTTTTATTATAATATTTGTTTCATTTATTTTGATTTCCAAAAAGTGTAAAATTTAAAGAATAATTTAAAAACACATAAATAACCATAATAGAAGAAAATATAAATTTATTAGGAGAGAATCAATATGAAATTTCCCTGTAATGTAAATTTAAACATAAACAATACCAATAAAAAGTGAGATTATAACATAAACCCTTACCTTGGATTCCTACTTGGTCGGACGCATTGCAACCTCATGTTTATAAATTTATATTTATTATTAATGAATATAATATCTATATTGATATATATGTTATTGTATATCATTTATTCCAAAATTAGTTTTACCAATTAACTCATAATTAGTTTTTGAAATCAATTATTTAGGTGTAAATTTTCTGTTTTTTATGCATGTTTTGATTTAGGGGTTCCAATTCTTACACCATGGAGATGGTTTGATCAATAATATAATTTTAATAATTCCAAATATTTCATATTTATACAAAAAATATACTTTAATAACCATCCATGTAAGTAATTTATGAAAAAATTACTTCTCTTTATGGAGGTGGTAGTCCACATGTACACAAGCAGTGTAATATCATGTTTCATTCTTTTAGGTATTCCTAGAACCTTGTTTTAGTATAATTTAATATGGGTATTGTTAGGGGGTCATTCCTAGATAATTTAGTGAATTTTGGAATCTTAATGGGATGTGAATGGTTACCACACAGTTTGGGAAAACCATGGATTTTATAACAGAAAACTGTGCGCCCTAATGTGAGCCACTGGACGGGGACAGAGAGTTCGTCCAAAATGTGTGGCCAAAACCTCCAAACCATGAAAAGAAAAATAGTGATAATTTTTAAGGTTGGTTCATTGTTTGAAAAACTATGTTCCCTTATAGGAGAAACTGTATACCCTACTAGTAGGGGTATATAGTTGGGGAGCAGAGTTTGTCTAATTATGCGACCGTACCCAGCAAACTGTGTGTGCATGTTTTATTTCCTACATTGTTTTTTTAAATACCAAGCCACTGAATTAAGATACCTAATCACCCCATTCAACCCTAACATGAATTCATTGGTTTTTAAGACTCTCAATAGGTAATTTCATCACCTCAAATCCATTTTCTTTGTGGATTGAAGTATCATTGATCTCGTTCGATCTCCTTAGGTTAAGTGGATCTTCTCTCATGTGGTTTCTCCCAATCTCTATTTATATCATCATTATATTTTTACAGATTATACTGTAATTGATGGATCCATTTTTTTTTGGAATCTTGATTCTAGGTTGTGTTCCAATATATTTTTCACCTTTTTTCTTTATTAACATTCCCAATTTTTAGTATTGTGCATTGATGTCCCATGATTTAAGGTATGTGGTTCTATAATTATTTTACCTATTATTGAAACCTAAAATTGAACGATTAAATTTAAAATAGTTTTTAATTGATTTTAAAAAAATTATTTAAAAGGATTTAATTGGAGATTTAAAAATTCATGGTAATTTTTGAGAAACCACCAATTTAATGGAATTGAAATGTTTGGTGCATTTTTGGAAAAATTGGTGGAAGGATTTTGAAATTTATTTTATAAATTTATTTGGATGTTGAACGTTAAGTAAAATGGCTAAATGTGAATGTTGATTTGAAATAGTATTAATTGATTAAAACATTATTTAGGTTTTTAAATCATAAAGTCATTTTGGAAAATGAAAACTAGGCAATTATAATTCAAATTAAATTGAAATGTTTGATTTTACCATGTTTGATTGATTGATTGTTTGAAGCACATGTTATCATGGGTTGTTAGTGGTAACTGGGTCAAGCACTCTAGTACATGGATTCCCTAGTAATGGATTAATGATGAAAACTCTAACTATAAAATTACTTCATGAATTCCCATGACGGGTTCACTTATTGGGATATATTTGTGTTTACACACCTAACTATAGACAAGATCATTATGATATGTGTGAGGACCTTATTACTTGAAAAACTGACTTAACATAGGGATTTCTTACGTGGTGTTTTGCTATTATTTTTGAATTTATTATACATCTCATTAATTATTGAACTCTTTTATTCATTATAGATATTTTATATGAGTTTTTTATATAAAATTTTTATTTAATCCAATTTTTATATTTCTTTAATGTCATTTAAATGTGAAATAATGTTTTGGTTTAAAATATATGAATGAAATACCATGAATTGGTTATTTAAATTGGAATAATAATTGGTTTAATTGTTATGGAATTGATTTAGGAACAATTGATGAGACCCTATTGGTATTTATATATCCCAAACCACCTTTTACTTTGGGATTTTATAGAATTACTTATTTTAGGTTTGAACAAAAGGGAAAGAGCTACTTGTGGGTAGTCAATGTTCTTGATACTTGGGACTATAGAGTGATGATGGTGACTTGGGGAGTTATTTTCCACTTGTTACACATGAGTTTTCAATACTTTTGTCTGGTTGATAATGTAGTTTCCTTAATGATGTTTATTTATATGTTTGGGTACTATTTTAACTATTTGTTTCCGGTATTGTCTCCATTTGTGAGTTTCGAACATGCTGACATGCATATTATATCTTAAACTATTTTGTGAAAAATATATTCCATATTTTGTCTTGTATGATTCCATGTGCTAGTCCCCAACTTGTAGGGATCAAGAATTCCCTTCAGGATATTTCATGTTTGGCTCAGGTATCAGGGTACTAGTTATCTTGATTGGTTCATGAAGAAGTGGTATCAGAGGTATGGGTTAAGCATCTTTCCTTGATGTCAGTATGTAGTTTGGGATGTCTTGATGGGACTTAGGTGGTAGTAATGAGTGCGTTCCTAGCCATCTCCCACTATAATGATCCTTAAGTCACCAAAGGTGTTTGGAATGAGTATATTTGAGGAAATTTTTTATTTTATTCGAGTATTTTCCCTACCTTTTATCTGAGTTCGTTGAAATCCAAATATTAGATTTATACATGATGAAACTAATATTTCTATATCTCTTAGATGGGTTGCTGATCAGTGTATAATTTATAATATATTTAGTATTTTTTATTAATGTTTTATAGCATCATACCTCTGAGAATAAATTTGAATGGGACCCCATAGGAAGCTATTGGTGAACCACAACAAGAAAATATTCTGGTGGACGAGAACCTTGTCGAGATGGTGGTGTGGGCTATCCAATATCTAATAAAAGTACCTACACTCATTCCCATTTAGGATTTTATAGGGAAAATTTAAATTTATTAATATCATTATCATGATCAAGAGTTACTTCAACCAAATACACATGATTTACAGGGATCCAAATGATCCTCAAGAGGCTACGGACTAGTTGAGAAATTTAGAAATTGTTTTTAAGTTCTTAGAAATACCTGATTTGATTAAGGTGAGATATTATACCTTTAAGATGTATGGGCCTAGTAGGAGATAGTTAGATTTGACGGTGATGACAAAAAATCTTGGGGGTTTCAAATAGAGATACTTTCAAGTTATTTTCAATAATCAATTCTATTCAACATATATGGTCTTGGTGAGATCAAATAATTTTCTCAAACTCCAACAGGATGACATGACCATGACTTAGTATGCTTTCCATTTTTCTAATATTTCTTAGTTTACTCCTAATGTGGTAAGCAATGAAAATATAAAGGCATGGAGATTTGAGAAGGGTCTTCAACCTAACATCCAATCTCTAGTTTTCTTAATGTAGATAGCTTCTTATGCTGATGTACTAGATAGGATGTTGATGGTTGAACTTTAATTAGATGGTAATTCTGGGTTGATAAGAGTTCCTTTTCACTTAGTGGTAGTTTTATGAATTATTTCAAATGAAAGAGTAATTTTTATGAGTCTCAAGGTATTTATAGATAAAAGGTGTCCTCCATACCTCCTATAGTTCCTCGAAGAGGCCCATTGACTTGCTTCTAGTATAGGGAGGTTGGGAATTCAAGACATGTTTGTATTGAGGGTCTAAAGATCTGTAGTTCCTATGGTCACTTAGGAAACCTACAAAATTTCTTCCATTTATTTTCTTCATTTCATAGTTTCATGAGATCAACAGGTTGAAAGAGTACTATGGTGTAATCAGATGCTTTAAGATCTAAGGGGTACTAGACACATGCATCTAAAATAAATCCTCTTCAAATAGATGAAGAGTCTCCAAAGGAAACTGATATAGGTCCAATGACCGTGAGAGGTACCATAACTATCACATTATCTTTTATGACTTCTTTATTTGATACTAGTGAATCTAAATCATTTATATTGACTCATATTGTGAACCTACTAAATGTTCCTTTGAATCATTTGTCTAATGTGATGAATATTACCACACCCCCCAAAAAAGAAGTGAGATAAGGGTCTTTGTTTTCCTATTTATGTTTTGTCTTTATTAGAGATTGAGATTACCTAGATTTTTTTGGTTATCAATATGAAGCATCTTTCCAACATCCTTGGGATGGATTGGATAATTGATAATAAGGCATGAATTGGCTGTTCACTTTGATAGGTCTCCTTTAATTCATCTAATGGGGTGTGTTGTGTCTGTCAGGGAGAATGATACTTGAGTTTGAGTAGTGCCGAACTATCTTTTCTAGAGTTGTGTGGGGGTAATTTCGATGTTTGATCTTTTACTTGGAGTGAGAATCTTTGAGTGATGATCTCCCTCCAGTTATCTTCAATTTTCTATATGTGTTTCCGTATGAAATCTCTATTTTATGATTGGTAAGATAAATAAAGTTCTCTAGTGATTTATTTCCTAGTAATTAGCTAGAATCTATTCATTATTACCATATGGAACCAATAGAGTTGAAATACCTAAAGACTCAGTTGGAAGATTTTGAAGAGAAAGTATTTATATGTCTGAGTGTGTCACCATGGGAATCATCTATTCTCTTTATAAAGAGAGATAATGAAAAACTTTTCCTATGTGTTGACTATATAAAACTCAATCGAGTTACGGTAAATAACAGGTATCTATTACCATAGAATATTATAATATTTTCATTCCATTATGTCTAACCAATTCTCCAATAGTTTTTATGTATTTAATGATCATTATTTTCCATGAGTACCATGACTCATTCATGGTGGTTTTTTGGATGATATCATGGTTTACTCTAAGTATGAGGAGGATCATGTGTGTCATTTGAGAGCAGTCCTTGAAATCTTGAGTGGGAACAGACTTTACACAAAGCTATCAAAGAGTAATTTCTAGATTTGGGAAGTGAAGTTATTCAGACATTTGGTCTCATTACATGGAATCTCAGTCAATCCTAGGGTGGTGAAGCTAGTTATTATACAAGATAAACAAAATAAAGTATTTAATATTTAGAGCTTCATGTGAATGGTAGGGTATTACCACAGTTTGTTCAAATATTTATCAAATTTGGATTCTCTAATAACTATACTAACTCAAAAGGGAGTGTAAATTTTTTGGAATAAAATTTTTTAGAGTTATTTTGTTGAGTTGAAACCTCTTTTAAAATATGCTCCAATGTTGACTCCTACAAAGGTTAGGTAGTGCTATTTGGTATTCCGTGACACATCAGGTTTGGGTTGGGGTTGTGTTATTATATAGGGAGATTGTATGGTAACCTATGGCTCCATAAATCTTAGGATACATGAGAAGAATTATCTAACCCATGACCTATAACTCTTAGCTGTGATTCATTCCCTTAATCTTTGGAGAAATTAACTTTTTATAGAAAAGATTACCATTTATTTTGAACAAAAAATATTTATTTATATCTTATCTAAAAAATATTTGAACCTATATCAGAGGAGTTGGTTTGAGTACCTAAAATATTTTTATTTAGACATATCATACACCCTGAGAAAGGGAAATGTTGTTGTTGATGATTTGAGTAGAAAACCTCTAACCCATCTCCTGAAAGAATCACCGAAAGAGTGGATCTTTGTGGATATTTTATCATAGTTTCATTTACAAGTTAAAGATTAAGGGGATAAGGTTGTCTTGGAAAGTGTTTGGTTGACCTCTACCCTTCTCAAAATTATTTTTTAGGATCAATAGCTTGATGATGAATTTTATAGCATTTGTGGTTCCCGCTTTTGGTGGGGAGACCATTAGATAATGGAAATATTTTTTAAGAGAAACCTATGTTTTCAGAATTAGTTTCTTGTACCTTTATCTATAAGTAATTCCATAATGGGGGATTTCTATAATTCATAGTGGATGGTGCACCCTATAACCACAAAGATGTTTTATGATGTGAGATAATGATTCTTGTGGCATGGTATAAGATGATACATAAATGTATTTATTTCTCATTATTATACCCATCAGTAGGTCAAAGCCAAGAACCATAGACCTTAGAGTTTTCTTCAGCCACTTCCAGTGCTGACATAGAAGTTGGACAAGATTTATATGGACTTTGTTTTTGGTTTTCTACATACTCCTTGGAAAAATAATGCAATATGGGTTATGATTGATCAACTGATGAAATTGGATAATTTATTACCCATTAATGGAATAACCAATGTTAAGGAAAATTGATGTATCTATGTGCTTAATATTGTTATATTTCATGGATACCCTTATGTTTTTATATCTAATAGGCACCCCATGTTACTTCTTTCTTTTGGAGAGGCCTCAGAGAGGCACATGGATCTTAGGTATCTTTTAGAATGATATATCATCCACAAAATAATGGATCGATAAAACAACATATAAAGATTATTTAGGACATGTTACATGGATTTTTCCTCTATTTTGGTTGTGCATGGGACATCCATTTGGGAAAAGTTGAGTTTTCTTATAATAACAGTTGCCATTATGCAATTCAGATGGATTATTTTGAGGCCTTGTGTAGTTGGACTTGTTAATCTATCTTTTGTTGGTCAGAGATTGGTGAAGTTTATTTGTTTGGTCCAAGTTTGGTCCACGAGATGATAAAAAAGATTATTTCAATTCATCAAAGAATTTTTATGAAACAAAGCCGGTAAAAATTTTATGCTGACCATCTTAGGATACCTTTGGAGTTTTTAGTTGGTGACCATTTGTTTTTGAGAGTCTCACCTCATTTGGATCATCAAAATCATGGGAAATAGGGGAAGCTTACCCAAAGTTTATGGCACCTTCTGATATTTTTGAATATATGGGTAAAGTGGCTTATAATTTAAAAATTCTACCATAGTTGACATTGATAAACTATGTGTTCCATGTATTGTAGCTTCAAAATTATCATTATGACCCATCATGTGTCTTGATTTGGGAGGATCTTGATGTTGAGTCTGGTTTATCAACGATTGAGCATCCTGTCAGGATTTTTGATTCTGATACAAAGGTACTTCATGGGAGGATGATACCTTTGATCCATGTGCAAAAAAAATGGTTCTGATTTTCATGAGACTTTTGATCATGAGGCATTGATGAGAGATCAGTGGACTAAACTATTTAACATGAGATATTCATGATTGTATTTTTATAGACATAAAGTGTTTATGGTGGGGATGTTTTATCATAACGTAACATTATTTTAGGTATTCATGGACCCCAGTTTTGATATCCTTTAAGATGGGTCTTGTTTTTGGGCCATTCTAAGACAATTTGGATAATTTTAGAATCCCAAAAAGCTGTTTATAGCTGACACACTATTAGGGAAAACCATGCAGTTTTTCCCAACAAACTGTGCACCCAGATGTGTTCCACTAGAAGGGGTGACATAGTTTTTCCAAACCCTTCGAACTGTGAAACCTCAAATCACGAGGGTTTCTATTTTTGGTGCATGGTTTGAAAAATCATGCACTATCCTATGATAAACCCAGAACCCTATTAGAAGGGGAACAATATTTAGGCACATGGTTTGTCTAACACTACAACTCTACCCAGAAAATCATGTGTGTGAGTTTATTTCCTCTTTTTTTCTAAAAAGAATCCAAAATACATGTTCTAAGATTCATAATCACCCCATTCAACCCTAAATTTAATTATATAGTTGTGAAGGATCCTAAGAGGTGATTTTGGCTACTCAAATCCCTTTTCTTGGGGGGGGGGGGGGTTCAAGCATCATTGACGTCATTCGATCTCCACCGGGTAAGTGGATCTTCTATCATGTAGTTTCTCCCAATCACTATTTATCTCCTCCTTCTATTTTGATATATAATATTGAAATTTATGGTTCTAAACTCTATTTTGTTTGATCTTGATTTTAGGCTGTTTTCCAAGATCTTACATGCCTTCGTTATTCGTTGGTGTTCCCCATTATAAGTTTTGTGTGTTGTGGTTACTTGATTTAAAGGAAGGTGGTTCCATAATTATTTTCCCTATGATTGAAACATTAATTTTGTTTATTAAATTGAAATAAGTTTTTAATTGTTTTAAAAATATTTATTTAAAAGGATTGGAAAATAGATGGAATTATATTGAAATTTATTTGATAAATTGATTTTTTAATTGAACCAAGATTAAAATTAATTAATGTGAAATTAGATTTGAGATGGAATGAATTGATGAAAACCTTTTTAGGGTATTGAAATGAGAAACGAATATTGAAAACTAAAAACTAGGTAATTGTAATTTGAATTTATTTAAAATGTTTGATTTTCCCATGTTTGATTTATGGATTTTTTGAAGAACATGTTAGCTCGGGTAGTTAGTGGTAACTGGGACAAGCATACTAGGGCATTAATTCCTTAGAAATCGATTGAAAATGAAAAATATAACTAAATAACTGCGACATGACTAGCCGTGATGGATTCCCCTCTTAGGGTGTAGATTCCCCATGATGGGTTTTGCTATTGGTGTCAAAAACAGACCCAACAGGGCTCGAACTGCTACTGATACCCCAATCCCATCTCCATAGGATAGGGGTTGGTTACAGGTGCCGAAAGGCATAAATAGTATAGGAGGCCTTTACCTAATGTACCTATATGTACACGCCCAAACATCTCAATGAATAAGTGAAGTAGAATAAAAGGAAATGATGAAACTTCTGGAGTAATAATCCATGCATATAAAAATATATAGGTTGTTCAAGAGTATGACAATTTAAATTGAAAAGTAAAGGGGAAAATACATTCCCAACCAGAAATTTGTCCCAACCTGAAAAAACTGGAAAAGTAAAGCATTGAGAGAGTCCAACTCCAAATCTCCAAGTCCTTACCACTGTATGCTATCCAATGCACCAGGTTTCCCTATTATACTCTATAATCACCACTGAACTATCCATCATCTATATAATACATGACACATGGAGAGAAATACTATGAAGGGGTGAGTATATACATACCCAGGAGGATTCCCTAAAAGCTGAAGGTGAGAGCATTAAGAGAAACAATGGGAATATATAATAGACATCTCAAACCAAATTAAGAGAGTAAAAAAATACAGAAATGTTGATATAGATATATATATGACCAAATAAAATAATCCCAAAAAAGATAAAGGGGATCTTTATCTTATATCCCAGCTTATGAAAAGAGTGCCAACAGTTCCAAGAGTCCATCAATGATACCCACATTATCACACATCTATCTGAAGAGACATCCATGTCAATCCACACCCCAAGACTATGCCACATAGTTGAGGGGAACAATATCTAGGTAGAGGACCCATGTATCGGGTACAATAGGAGGGTTTCACTCATTAGATAGAAAGAGGACCTAGGGTACCACTCAAGTAATTGGTAGTCGACCCATGACCATCCTAGTTGGAGGGTGCCACTCTATTGGATGGAAGAGTAACCATGCCCATCCCAACTAGAGGATGCCACTCCAATAGTTGAGGACCCATTCTTTAATACTGTAAGGGGTACTTGGATAGAAGGTATATGACCCATTCCTTACCCAATATAAGGGTGTCACTCTAGTGGTTGAGGACCCATGACCTATCCTAGTATAAGGGTGCCACTCTAATAGTCCATAGAGGACCCATGCCTAGCCCATCTGGAGGGTTCCACTATAACTATCAATTGAGTACCCATGCCCTTCCCAACAAAAGGGTTCCACTCTAATATCTTAGATGATCCTACCCGATCCCTGCCATTGTTGAGTGTCTCTTAAATAAGATCCATGCCCAGAAAATCTCACATCATATCTCAAAATCCACTACAGATTCCACCATCAAGTTCTATATGAAAAAAATTTGTATAGGATACCCATGATCCAAAATACAAGTCCCAATGAAGGATATATTAGAGATATAAGTTTTCTCAAAATTGAAGAGGAGGTACATGACTTGTTAGAGGAACCACACAACATGTTTCCCTGCTTCACTGCTTGTCCATGTCACTCATGATACATGGATCACTGATCATGTCTCACTATATGGAATGTAGGTGTATTACAAGGTGTGCCTTAACCACCTAGGGTATTTCCCATGCTCCTAGCCATATTTGTGTATAATTTTCCCATGTCTGTGTACTTTGGTACATAGTGTGTTAAATCCAGACCGACGCTCGGTGTGTGCCACTTGCTCAATTCCATGGACTGTTCAAATTACATGGCATGCCTCCCACCATACACGGCATGTGGCACCACATGGAACCTAGGAATGTACCCTCTGTACACACTGATCCAGTCAACTAGGGTTACATGGTGTGTAGTCCCTCCACACGGCATGTCGTATTTAACTCCAAGAGAAACCCTAGCCACCACAAATACAAGACTATATGACATGTGTTCTTCAGACTACACAAAATGTAAAAAGGTTTTTCATAGAAACCTAGATCTATTCCATGAGTCTTTAATCCAGATCCTCCACCATGAAATCCATCCAATGGTTTCCTATTTCTAAAGGCATTCAGATCCATAAAGAGATTACAACCCTACAATAGTTGAAAATCAGTGTTTCAATCCTCCCACATAGAAATTGAACTCCCTAACACGTATCCCATGCCGCACCATCTTTGATTTGGATCGCATATCAAAAAATAAATCAACGTCAACCCAAAAATCATCCCAAATTCATCCTTGATCACCAATCCATTTTTTGCACAAGAAACTATTTCAAATATGGGGGTCCAATTGGTCTTGGACCTTCTTGGAAATGTCAAACCAAGGCCCCGTGGGATAATCAATGAATATTACAAATAATTGTTGGGATAAATACATATAATAAAATGTGAAATGATTATTTTCAAAGCGTTCTTCACCAAAAAACACAAATTAGGGTTTCTGGGGGTGAGAAAGCTAAAAAATCAGTTAAAAATGGTTCAGAAACACATAAAAAGAAATTTAAATGGCATAGATCAAAGGAATAATATGATCATGCTCAAAAAGTGTAATCAATTGAGGCATAATCTATGAATTGATGAGTCATATCTAGAAATTGGATCATTTTTTGATGAGTAATGAACTCGCCAACAAATAAAAGAAGTTGTTGCATTCACTGCGCTTCAATTTTCCTTGATTTGCAGTTTAATCATCTTCAAATTATGATTCTTCAATGAGAGGGTGGAAGAACACATCTCAAAGATCGCATGGTTATGTGGATAACCCTGAAGATCCTACCATAATGGCATACTTCTAGATGGATTCAGAATTAATTTAATTAATAAATAAATAAATTAAATTATTTAATTTACCCCCCGAACGTACTACCAACAACCGTTTTATCCAAAATCCCCATGACAATATATTTTAGTTAATTCCTAGGGTAAAACTCACATTACAGATTCAATAGTGGTATCATATTTCTGATATGAGATTCCATTTAGAAGATATCCCATTTTCTTTAATAAAAGACCATCGCGTAATTTAAAATATATTTAATATTTTTATAAAATTAATTCTAGGAACATCAGGCCTCAGAACCACACATCATCTTAGTTCCTGGCTCTGAAAATATATCTAGAAATATTCCAATGTCTTAAAAGAAAAAATAGGGTCTCTATATAATTTCATCCTTTAATATTTTCATCCTCTAAAAGTATAAACTAGACAATAAGCTCAGGATACTAATCCCACATCTAGATCTCCCAATCCTAGGATCTATCATGAATGCTCTCATGCTACCACAACAAACAAACCAAAGGGATGGTCAATCCACATAGGGTCCTATCCTGCAGATAATCGATCTCCACCAGGTTCTCCAAAAAGTGTCCCCATCCTCTATATCTAACTCAACCCATTCAATAACATGTGTAGGGTCATTCACATATATTTTTAGCTGTGACACATGGAAGACGTTGTGCACCAATTACTACTATGGGGGTAGGATGAGGTGGTAAGAAACCTCGACAACCCTCTGAAAGATCTCAAATGACCTGATGAACCTCAGGGATAACTTTCCTCCATGGTCGAATATCTGAAATCCTTTTTGTGAGGATAAGTTCAGGGAAAAATAGTCTCCTTTATCAAAATAGAAGGGAAAATGATGTTGATCTACATAAGATTTCTACCTTCTCTGGGCTATCCTCATCTTCTCATGGATGACCTAGACCTTCTCTATTGTGGCCAACACCATCTTTGGCCCAATAAGAGATTCCTCACCAATATATATCCAACACAAGGGTGACCTGCATGGTATCCCATATAGGGATTCTAAAGGTTCCATGTAGATAGTATAATGGTATCAATTTATGAAAACTATACCATTTGAAAGTGATATTACTAGCTCCAGCCAAAGTTTAACACACAAGATATCAACATATTATCCAACATATGGAAGGTGTGATTGGTATTCTTAACTTTTTGGGGGAGAAAGGTTATACTCATCCTCATCTGGGTCAAAAATTCCTCTTATAGGCCTCTCCAAAAATGTGTTGTAAACCGTAAATCATGGGTATATACAATAGCTGAGACTACCCCATGAATGATAAAAATATCCCATTATACATCTTCCCTAAACTGTTCACCGAAATTTTCTCCCTTATAGTAAGGAATTGTACCGACTTGGCGAGTCAATCAACTACCACCCAAATGGAATCATGGCCTCTCACTTTATATGGAAGACCTATCATGAAGCGCATGGATATTCCATCCCATTTACACTCCAGGATCTTAAGGGGCTGTAACAAACCTGTCAGAATCTAGTGCTCAACCTTCACCTGTTGAAAAGTGAGGCACTATTAGTTGAACTCATCCACGATCAGTATCATTTTGGCCCCAAAAAACTTATGCTGAAGGAATTTATACATATTTCCAACACTATAATGTATAACCAAAGGATATGTGTAAAACTGTAACACCCGAGACTTTTATGAGAAATATTTTTGTTTTTATAAATCATAAAAGGAATCTTTCACTACACACAACACTAGCTTGGCTTTCTTTACACGCAATCGCGACCTTCCTCGATAGCTTGCATCGTACGCAATACCGAGCTTCACTAAACAATGATATGCTATTAAAATATTATTAAAACTAGCCGTTATGAATAGTAATAACCACTTTTTGAAATTTTATAAATTTTATTTTTCAAAATGGACTTCATTTTTGGATTCGGAATATCGAAATTAGCCTAGGGTGAAATTTTGGTATTTTTTTGAAAACTTTCAATTTTTGATGAATAGTGAAACCACTAAGTGGTAGTTAAAAAAACTGAATTTTTCATAAAACTTAATTTTACTGCTTCTATGAGTGGAATTTCAAAAATCTGAGAGATACGGTTGATGTCAGTAAGTAAAATGTGGTTCAATGAGATGAAAATAATTTTTGGTGAATAGTAACTTTTTACTTTTATTTACCACGGTTAAAAGTAAATAGGGTAATTAAGGGTAAAAATGATATTATTATTACCCTAAAACATATCCTAATTCTATTGGATAAGTGTAATTCGACCAAAAACAACCTTAGAAATAAAATATGACCATTTAGGCCCACTTGGATTAGATTAGAACAATTATTATTAATTTATTTAAAGAAGGGTTAAAATAGTTAAAATCAAAGTTTAATAAGTAAATAATTTTTAATATAAGGTTATACATAAGATAAATTCGACTATAAATATTAATTAGAAAGATAAAAAGATTTCATACATAATGGTATTTTATTTGTAATTTTTATACATTAAATAATTTAATTTATTTATGACACAAAGATGATGCAGTAATTATCTTATTAATGAAATATTGACATAATTGATGTTATAAATACCAAAATAAATGTAATTTGAGACTTTTTATGAATTACAATAATTTTATAGGTTAATATGACATGTTATTATTTATTTAATTAACTTTTTTCGAACTAATCATTCTGTTATGATTTTCACAAAAATCAATTACTAAATAGTGTCTAAATTGACATAAAATAGTTTTTAAAACAAATATTATATAATTAATTTTTTTTATTCCTAAAATTCTAAGGTTTGGAAAAATGACTTATATAAGGTTATATATATTAATAATAAACAACTTGGGGTTCGTTTGGCTTGTTATAGTAAGTTTATTAACCTTATAGTATAAGAACAAAAGAAGACATGGTAAAAGTAAAATTATTTAACTTAATGTTAAATATAAATGATAAAGTTAAAATAGGAACCTAAACTTGTCTAAATTATATTGGATTAGAGTATTTAGACCCATACCCACCTTATATTAGAAATAAATCAATTTGGAGCTTTTTAAAACCGAACTTGACTTTATAATAAAATAATATTTTTAGTTTTTCCAAAAGAGCCCCTCTCCTCCCTTATAAAAGGGCACCTCATCCCTCTCTTACTCACACCACATTGAGCCTTCATGCTTGGACAACCCCTCCCACATTCTCCTCTCCACTTCCCTAGAGAAATCCTAGAGGTCCTGGTCTTTTTCAAAGACCAATTTTAGTTCCCTAAAAGGAGGTCTCAAAGAAGCACTTCAAAGAAGAGGTAATATTCGTTACCGATTCTTTCATCTTTATTTCTTCTTCCACTTCTTCTTCTTTAGTGTTTTAATTATGAAGTAATAAAATCAGTATCACTCATACACTGATATGTTATTATAATTATGAAACAACCCTATTTCACCATCTATCCATCCTACGAAAAATGAAATCACCGCGCGTGCGTACGTACAGAATACCGTCTCCACGCCGTGGTGTAATCTATTTTCCACCACCTTACTTGGATGGGTATAATGGTGTAAATAAATACTATATATGATTATTGTAAATTTATATTGATTCTGAAATAGTATACACTTCAATACAATTCCATGATCATGGGAACGATATCATCACTCGTGCGTACGTACAGAATACCGTCTCCACGATGTGATGCGACTCGTTCTACATGATCTTCATTGCATAATGATTATATAAATGAATTGAATGAATGAATATGATATATATTACACTAATAACATTCTGTAAATGAGGTATCTATAACCTAAAGATAAGAATAAAAATTTATTCGACAAAACACGCATAAGAACAAAAAGTAATAAACACCCGAATAACAAGTTGTAATGAAATATTACTAATAAGAAGCTAAGAATATGACCATATATGATATCATAACAACAAGTATGATTCTGGAATAAGTCAATAATATTATTTAAATCATTATATAGGAGGTTCGGACACTTACGAAGCAAATCGGACCTAAGGTAAGGGAAATATCACAATCTCATTTTTATCCGAGATTGTTTATACTTTGGTATTTACTAGGGTGTATTTTATCATCCACATCCATGTTTCCTAAATATTTAATATTATTTCCATCCACCTACAATTGTTTAAATCCAATTTTACCCTTTGGTGAGTTTTTAGTAAAAGATATAAAAGGAATCTTTTGTCATTTTTCGTACGAGGTACTTTTTGACTTTTCCGAAAAAAGTACAAGAAGAATGTTTTCTTTTAACTTATACGGCATGAATGGATTTTTAAAAAATTATTTCCAAGAAGTCTCCCTTACAAGTTTTAAAGTTTATTTTTAATCAAATTCTTTTAGTTTAAAATTTTATAACATGTTAAGAAAGGAAAAATGTTTTTGAAGTAGAAAGGATATTTTCCTCAAGAATGGAGTTCAAGTGTTTTATCAAAATTATTTTCCATCTAAGATAATATAGGATTATATTTCTATCCCTATTATTACATTGATTTTATTATGTTGTGATGGAAATTTTTTTATGAAATCCTTTATCTTATATGAATTGTTTTATGATGTCATGAGGTTTAAGAATCCCATTTTTATTACATGGGTTATGCTATGATGCATGGTTCATGATTTTGTGGCACAAATAATAATGGTATCATTATGAGATTGGTGGGACCTATATCTCCCTCCAATGAATTGGGAAAATATTTTATATCTCATGAGATAGACATGGCTGGAACGGAAGGTTAAACCAGTTCAGTGAAACACGACTGAAACGAGGAGTGAACTCGGTTCAGAAATGGACTTTGTCCAATAAGATAGTCTTGGCAATGGGCCTTGACTAATAAGAAATGATTCTCTATGATTATGTGTGTATGCCACAAAGTTTCATGTTTTAAGTTATGACTATTGGGATTACATTTCACTACTATGAATTATTCCATGTTATGAAATTATGATTTCTTTTGCATGTTAAGATTTCCAATAGTTATGTTCTTATGTATATGATGTGATTGATATTTCTTTTGATTAGCCTTTCTGAGAATTTGAGCTCACCCATTTGTAAGTTTTCTTTCTCCAGGTCAGGAAGAAGGTCATTAAGTAAGATATGCCAAAAGGGACTATAGATATGATGAAATAAATGGGAGACAGTGTAGACGCTTTATGAACCAGTTGTTTATGTTTCCCAGTTTCTAAAGACACTATACCTATACGGCCCATTCCTGGTTTTGTTATATATTGTAATAAGTGTGCTTCAATTCTGAAGTAATAAAAATGTATGTAAAGTATGGGTTGTTATAGTTGGTATCAGAGGAAAGGTGTAGTCAACCTTTGGAAACTAGGATGTGAAAGCCTTAGTAAGAATCCTAAGGATAAGTCTAAGCATAGAACACAATCTTAGTGTTTTAGAAATGGCCATGAATAACCTAGGATAAGACCTTAAGTGTGAAATTTTATTCTTGATTATGTGGTTTTCCTATTATAATTAGTGTTTCTCACACTATTCTTCTTGGTTTTAGTCAATGGCTGGAACACGAAGGAACCGTGTTAATGCGGAATGTGACGGGAAATGCAATGATTTTCCCCCTAAGAAACCAAACATTATGGGAGCTGGAATGAAAAATCTTGTAGCCATGCTCACACAACTTTCTCAAGCTATGAATCATGCAGGACTTCCAAACGAGCAAAAAAAGGAGCAACATTCTGTTGAATCCTTCAGGAGACAGCGTACACCTTCATTCATTGGGTCTACTGATCCATTAGTTGCTGAACAATGGATTAGTACTACTGAAAAGATATTTTCAGTTCTTCAATGTTTTGAACATGATAAAGTCATCTTAGAAGTGTATCGTTTGGAAGGTGATGCTGATCAATGGTGGAATCTTATTAAGAATATGAGGCAAAGGGATGAAATTGAGTCCATGGAATAGGACGAGTTCAAGAACTTATTTTTCAATAATTACTTCCCTCGTATTCTCCGAACAAAGATGGAGAAGGGGTTTCTTGAACTAAAGCAAAAGGATGATGAATTGGTTGGTACCTATGAAGTAAATTTTACAAGACTTGCAAGGTACGCTTCTGGTATTATTATCCAACCTGAGAGCAAGATCGATCAATTCTTTAGTGGCTTAAAACCAAGTCTTCAAAGGGTGTTAGCCATAAGGGACTTCAATAGCTATGAGGAAATCATTCGATGTGCTCTCAAAGTCGAGATGGAGATTCGAGTAACCCATCAGTCATATGGGTTTGATAAGAATAGGAAAATGGAATTCAAAGGAAAATCTAAAGAGCACACTGAAAAGAAGATGAGCTTTCCCTTATGCTCAAAGTGTGGAAAGAAACATGGAGGGGGTTTTCTTAAAGGGACAAGTAAATGTTTCAAATGTGGAAAGGAAGGTCATAGGGAATTTGAATGCCACAATGATGGGAAGAAGATGTCTAATGATGCAAACAAAGGAAGGGATACACAGAATGAACCTACTACACTTCAATGTTTCAAGTGCAAGGATATGGGGCATTATGCCAATCAATGCCCAAATCCAAGGGTTGATGATGATGGTCGACGTCAACAAACTCTTAAGGCTAAAGACAAAGGAAAGTCACATGCAATTTCTATCAGTGATGTGGAGTACGATAACGATGTGGTGAAAGGTACACTTACCATCCACTCTAAAGTAGAAAATGTTTTATTTGATTCTATATCCACCCACTCTTTTATTTCTGAAGAATTTTCTACGGATATCACCGTATTACCTCAACAATTAGATGTTGAGTTAGCTGTGACAACCCCTAATGGAACAACAGTCGCATCAAAAGGTTATAATTCTTCTCCGATCGATGTTTGTGGGAAAGTGCTTCCTGCAAATCTTGTGATCCTTCCTATAGTGGAATTTGATGTGATTATTGGCATGGATTGGATTTCTTTATATGGATCTCATATCAATTTCCAAAGAAGGGAAGTGACATTTCATATTCCAGATCAATCTATAATCGTCTCTCAATGCAAGGATGAACATAACCTTCCAGTGGAAATTTCTTCCATCTTATGGGTCTTGATTCCAGTAAATGAAGGTTATTTATCTCAAATGGTTGGTGAGGAACTCACGATTAAGAATATGCCCATTTTACGAGAGTTTGATGATGTATTTTCAGAGGAATTACCGGGTCTTCCACCAAATCATGAAGTTGAGTTTTCAATAGAACTCATACCTGTTGCTTTGCCTATTTCAAAGACACCTTATAGAATGGCCCCAATTGAGTTGTAGGAATTGAAGAAGCAACTCCAAGAGAATCTTGATAAGGGGTCCATACGCCCTAGTGCGTCACCTTGGGGAGCACCTGTTCTATTTGTTAAGAAGAAAGATGGATCAATGAGACTCTGCATTGATTATCGAGAACTTAACAAGATCACTATCAAGAACAAATATCCTCTCCCACGTATTGATGACTTATTTGACCAACTACGCGGAGCTCAATACTTTTCCAAGATTGATCTTCATTCAGGGTATCATCAATTAAGGGTCAAAATGGAGGATATACCAAATACGGCTTTCCGTACAAGGTATGGACACTATGAATTTATAGTGATGCCATTTGGTCTTACTAATTCCCCTTCTATCCTCATGGATCTGATGAATAGAGTCTTTAGATACTATCTTGATCAGTTTGTGGTAGTCTTTACAGACGATATTCTTGTCTATTCAAAGTGCAATGAAGAACATGAAGATCACTTGAGAATTATATTGAAGACCCTGAGAAAGGAGAAGATTTATGCCAAATTTACCATGTGTGAATTTTGGCTTCAAAAAGTTTCATTTTTAGGTCACAAAATCTCAAAATAGGGGATATCTGTGGATCCAGCAAAAACAGAGGTTATCGGAAGATGGTCGAGACCAACAACAGTTACTGAGATCCGAAGTTTTCTTGGTTTGGCTGCATATTATCGACGTTTTGTGAAAGATTTTTCATGATTATCTAATCTAGTCACCAAGTTGACTCGGAAAGGAGTTAATTTTGTTTGGACGGAGGAATGTGAAGATAATTTCAAGGAGTTGAAAAGAAGGTTATCCAGTGCACCTGTGCTCACACTGCCTTGTAGTGGAGAAATGTTTGTGATCTACAGTGATGCATCCAAGAAGGGATTGGGGTGTGTTCTTATGCAAAATGATATAGTGATAGATTATGCCTCACGAAAATTGAAAATACATGAGCAAAATTACCCAACTCATGATTTGGAGTTAGCTGCGGTAATCTTTGCATTAAAGAGTTGGAGGCATTATCTTTATGGAGAAAGGTGTGAACTTTATACTGATTATAAAAGTTTAAAGTATATTTTCACACAAAAGGAGCTGAATATGCGCCAAAGAATATGGTTGGAGATGATTAAGTATTACGACTGCTCAATCCATTACCACCCGGGGAAAGCAAACAAGGTGGCAGATGCATTAAGTCGACAAGACCATGCTAGTTTATCCATGACGAGGATCACAAAAGATCCAATATTTATGGATTTACAAAGGATGGATCTTGGAATTATAATGAAAGAGGAAAAATCATATCTTTCTCAAATGAATGTTCAACCATATATACATGTGATGATTAAAGAGGCACAGAAAGAAGATGCCGAGTTACAAAAGAAGGTGATAAATGTTCCTGAATTCAACCTTGATTGTGATGGGATAATAAAGTTTAGGAACCGGGTTTGTGTTACTCCCATCCCCGAATTAAAGAAGGAGCTGCTGGATGAGGCTCATAGTTCTTCATTCTCTATTCATCCTAGAAGCGCGAAGATGTATAGGGACCTGAAAGAGTACTTCTGGTGGGATGACATGAAAAGAGATGTTGCTGAATATGTCTCTCGATGCTTGGTTTGTCATCAAGTTAAAACTGAGAGACAGAAGTCTAAGGGGATGTTACAACCATTACCCATACCCGAATGGAAATGGGAAAACATCACTATGGACTTTGTCACTGGACTTCCTAAAACATCCAAAGGCAATAATGCAATCTTGGTCATAGTTGATCGTCTTACAAAGTCTGCACACTTCATCGCTATTAGAGAGGATTTCTCTATGGATCATCTTGCCTGGATATATGTGAAGGAAGTGGTAAGATTTCATGGAGGACCACTTTCTATTATATCTGATCGGGATTTGAGGTTTACCTCAAAGTTCTGGAAAAGTCTTCAGCATACTCTGGATACAGAGTTGAGTTTCAACACTGCTTATCATCCTCAGACAGACGGTCAGTCTGAGAGAATAATTCAAACTCTAGAAGATATGTTGAGAGCTTGCTCTATGGATTTCAAAGGTGGTTTGGATCAACACCTACCTTTGGGGGAATTTTCTTATAATAATAGCTTTCACTCCAATATTCATATGGCTCCTTATGAAGATCTCTATGGAAAGAAATGCAGGACTCCAACTTACTGGGATGAAGTTGGGGAAAGAAAGCTATTAGGACCTGATCTCGTTGATGCAATGGCAGAAAAGGTCCGATCTATTCAACAACACATAAGAGCAGCTCAGAGTAGACAGAAAATTTATTCCGACAACCGAAGAAAAGACCTAGAGTTTGAAGTGGGTGATAAAGTGTTCTTACGAATATCTCCCTGGAAGAGGGTTATGAGATTTGGAAAGAAGGGGAAGTTGAACCCTAGATATATCGGTCCTTTCAAAATACTGGATCGTTTTGGGAAGGTAGCTTACCAATTGGTGCTTCCACCAAATCTCTCTCAAGTTCATGATGTGTTCCATGTATCTCTCCTGAGAAAGTACATACCTGATCCTTCACATGTACTCAGCTCAGAAGTTGTACCGCTAGAGCAAGATATTTCTTATGAAGAACAGCCGATAGAGATTCTGGTTCGTTGCAAAAATGTCCTACGAAACAAGACCACTCGATTGGTGAAAGTTTTATGGAAGAACCACCAATTAGAAGAAGCTACATGGGAGCTTTAGGATGTGATGAGGGAGAGGTATCCTCATCTTTTTGTTACAAAGTGACGAATTTCGAGGGCGAAATTCATTTTAAGGGGGGTAGAATGTAACAACCGAGACTTTTATGAGAAATATTTTTGTTTTTATAAATCATAATAGGAATCTTTCACTACACACAACACTAGCTTGGCTTTCTTTACACACAATCCCGATCTTCCTCGATAGCTTGCATCGTACGCAATACCGAGTTTCACTAAACAATGATATGCTATTAAAATATTATTAAAACTAGCCGTTATGAATAGTAATAACCACTTTTTGAAATTTTATAAATTTTATTTTTCAAAATGGACTTCATTTTTGGATTCGTAATATCTAAATTAGCCTAGGGTGAAATTTTGGTATTTTTCTGAAAACATTCAATTTTTGATGAATAGTGAAACCACTAAGTGGTAGTTAAAAAAACTGAATTTTTCATAAAACATAATTTTACCGCTTCTGTGAGTGTAATTTCAAAAATCTGAGAGACACGGTTGATGTCAGTAAGTAAAATGTGGTTCAATGAGATGAAAATAATTTTTGGTGAATAGTAACTTTTTACTTTTATTTACCACAGTTAAAAGTAAATAGAGTAATTAAGGGTAAAAATGATATTATTATTACCCTAATACATGTCCTAATTCTATTGGATAAGTGTAATTCGACCAAAAACAACCTTATAAATAACATATGACCATTTAGGCCCACTTGGATTAGATTAGGACAATTATTATTAATTTATTTAAAGAAGGGTTAAAATAGTTAAAATAAAAGTTTAATAAGTAAATAATTTTTAATATAAGGTTATACATAAGATTAATTTGACTATAAATATTAATTAGAAAGCTAAAAATATTTCCTAGATAATGGTATTTTATTTTTAATTTTTAGACATTAAATAATTTAATTTATTTATGACACAAAGATGATGCAGTAATTATCTTATTAATAAAATATTGACATAATTGATGTTATAAATACCAAAATAAATGTAATTTGAGACTTTTTATGAATTACACTAATTTTCTAGGTTAATATGACATGTTAGTATTGATTTAATTAACTTGTTTTGAACTAATAATTCTGTTATGAGTTTCAGAAAAATCAATTACTAAATAGTGTCAAAATTGAAATAAAATAGTTTTTAAAACAAATATTATATTACTAATTGTTATTTTATTCCTAAAAATCTAAGGTTCGGCCAAATGACTTAGATAAGGTTATATATATTAATAATAAACAACTTGGAGTTCGTTTGGCTTGTTATAGTAAGTTTATTAATCTTATAGTATAAGAACACAAGAAGACACGGTAAAAGTAAAATTATTTAACTTAATGTTAAATCTAAATGATAAGGTTAAAATAGAAACCTAAACTTGTATAAATTCTATTGGATGAGATTATTTCGACCCATCCCAACCTTAGCTTCGAAATAAATCAATTTGGAGCTATTTAAAACCGAACTTGACTTTATAATAAAATAATATTTTTAGTTTTTCCAAAAGAGCCCCTCTCCTCCCTTATAAAAGGGCACCTCCTCCCTCTCTTCCTCACACTACTTTGAGCATTCAAGATCGTCCAAACCCTACCACTTTCTCTTCTCCATTTCCCTAGAGACATCCTAGAGGTCCTGGTCTTCTTCAAAGACCAATTTTAGTGCCCTAAAAGGAGGTCTCAAAGAAGCACTTCAAAGAAGAGGTAATGTCCGTTACCGATTCTTTCATCTTTATTTCTCCTTCCACTTATTCTTCTTTAGTTGTTTCATTATGAAGTAATAACATCAGTATCACTCATATACTGATATGTTATTCTAAGTATTAAACAACCCTATTTCACCATCTATCCATCCTACAGGAATTGAAATCACCGCGTGTGCGTACGTACGGAATACCGTCTCCACGCCGTGGTGTAATCTATTTTCCACCACCTTACTTGGATGGGAATAATGGTGTAAATAATGAATATATATGATTATTGTAAAGTGATATTGATTCTGAAAGAGTATACACTTCAATACAATTCCATGATCATGGGAACGATATCATCGCTCGTGTGTACGTACGGAATACCGTCTCCACGATGTGATGCGACTTGTTCTACATGATCTTCATTGCATAATGATTATATAAATGAATTGAATGAATTAATATGATATATATTACACTAATAACATTCTGGAAATGAGGTATCTATAAGCTAAAGAGAAGAATAAGAATTTATTTCTACAAAACACGCATAAGAACAAAAAGTAATAAACACCCGAATAACAAGTTGTAATGAAATATTACTAATAAGAAGCTAACAATATGACCATACATGATATCATAACAATAAGTATGATTCTGGAATAAGTAAATAACATTATTTAAATCATTATACAAAAGGTTCAGACACTTACGAAGCAAATTGGACCTAAGGTAAGGGAAATATCACAATCTCATTTTTATCCGAGATTGTCTATACTTTGGTATTTACTGGGGTGTATTTTATCATCCACATCCATGTTTCCTCAATATGTAATATTATTTACATCCACCTAAAATTGTTTAAATCTAACTTTACCCTTCGGTGAGTTTTTAGTAAAAGATATGAAAGGAATCTTTTGTCATTTTTCGTACGAGGTACTTTTTGACTTTTCCGAAAAAAGGACGAGAAGAATGTTTTCTTTTAACTTATACGGAATGAATGGATTTTTAAAACATTATTTCCAAGAAGCTCCCCTTACAAGTTTTCATGTTTATTTTTAATCAACTTCTTTTAGTTTAAAATTGTATGACATGTTAAGAAAGGAAAAATGTTTTTGAAGTAGAAAGGATATTTTCCTCAAGAATGGAGTTCAAGTGTTTTATCAAAATTATTTTCCATCTAAGATAATATAGGATTCTGTTTATATCCCTATTATTACATTGATTTTATTATGTTGTGATGGAAATATTTTTATGAAATCCTTTATCTTATATGAATTGTTTTATGATGTCATGATGTTTAAGAATCCCATTTTTATTACATGGGTTATGCTATGATGTATGGTTTATGATTTTGTGGCACACATAAGAATGGTATCATTATGAGATGGGTGGGACCTATATCTCCCTACAATGCATTGGGTAAAGATTTTATATCTCATGAGATAGACATAGCTGGAACAGCAGGTTAAACCGGTTCAGTGAAACAGGACTGAAACGAGGAGTGAACTCGGTTCAGAAATGGAATTTGTCCACTAAGATAGTCTTGGAAATGAGCCTTGACTAATAAGAAATGATTCTCTATAATTATGTGTGTATGACACAAAGTTTCATGTTTTAAGTTATGACTATTGAGATTAAATTTTACTACTATGAATTATTTCATGTTATGAAATTATGATTTCTTTTGCAGGTTAAGATTTCCAAAAGTTATGTTCTTATGTATATGATGTGATTGATATTTCTTTTGATTACCCTTACTAAGCATTTGAGCTCACCCTTTTGTATGTTTTCTTTCCCCAGGTTAGGAAGAAGGTTATTAAGTAAGATAAGCCAAAAGGGACTATAGATATGATGAAATAAATGGGAGACAGTGTAAACTCTTTATGAACCAGTTGTTTATGTTTCCCAGTTTTTAAAGACACTATACCTATACGGTCCTTTCCTAGTTTTGTTATATGTTGTAATAAGTGTGCTTCAATTCTGAAGTAATAATAATGTATGTAAAGTATGGGTCGTTATAGTTGGTATCAGAGGAAAGGTATAGTCAACCTTTGGAAACTAGGATGTGAAAGCCTTAGTAAGAATCCTAAGGATAAGTCTAAGAATATAACACAATCTTAGTGTTTTAGAAATGGCCATGAATAACCTAGGATAAGACCTTAAGTGTGAAATTTTATTCTTGATTATGTGGTTTTCCTATTATAATTAGTGTTTCTCACACTATTCTTCTTGGTTTTAGTCAATGGCTGGAACCCGAAGGATCCGTGTTAATGCAGAATGTGACGGGAAATGCAATGATTGTCCCCCTGAGCAACCAAACGTTATGGGAGTTGGAATGAAAAATCTTGTATCCATGATCACACAACTTTCTCAAGATATGAATCATGGAGGACTTCCAAACGAGAAAAGGAAGGAGCAACATTATGTTGAATCCTTCATGAGTCATCGTCCACCTTAATTCAGCGGGTCTACTGATCCATTAGTTGTTGAACAATGGATTAGTACTACTAAAAAGATATATTCAGTTCTTCAATGTTCTGAACATGATAAAGTCATCTTAGCAATGTATCGTTTGGAAGGTGATCTTGATCAATGGTGGAATCTTATTAAGAATACGAGGCAAAGGGATGAAATTGAGTCCATGGAATGGGACGAATTCAAAAAATTATTTTTTAATAAGTACTTCCCTCGTATTCTTCAATCAAATATGGAGAAGGGGTTTCTTGAACTAAAGCAAAAAAGATGATGAATCAGTTGGTACCTATGAAGCAAATTTTACAAGACTTGCAAGGTACGCTTCTGGTATTATTATCCAACCTGAGAGCAAGATCGATCGATTTTTTAGTGGCTTAAAACCAAGTCTTCGAAGGGCGTTATCCATAAGGGGCTTCAATAGCTATGAGGAAATCGTCCGATGTGCTCTCAAAGTTGAGATGGAGATTGGAGTAACCCATCAGTCATATGGGTTTGATAAGAAGAGGAAAATGGAATGCAAAGGAAAATCTAAAGAGCACACTGAAAAGAAGATGATATTTCCCTTATGATCAAAGTGTGGAAAGAAACATGGAGGGAGTTGTCTTAAAGGGACAAGTAAATGTTTCAAATGTGGAAAGGAAGGTCATAGGGAATTTGAATGCCGCAATGATGGGAAGAAGATGTCTAATGATGCAAACAAAGGAAGGGATACACAGAATGAAACTATTACACTTCAATGTTTCAAGTGCAAGGAGATGGGGCATTATGCCAATCAATGCCCAAATCCAAGGGTTGATGATGATGGTCGACGTCAACAAACTCTTAAGGCTAAAGACAAAGTAAAGTCACATGCAATTTCTATCAGCGATGTGGAGTATGATAATGATGTGGTGAAAGGTACACTTACCATCCAATCTAAAGTACGAAATGTTTTATTTGATTCTGGATCCACCCACTATTTTATTTCTGAAGAATTTTCTAAGGATATCACCGTATTACCTCAACTATTAGATGTTGAGTTAGCTGTGACAACCCCTAATGGAACAACAGTTGCATCAAAAGTTTATAATTCTTCTCTGATCGAAGTTTGTGGGAAAGTGCTTCCTGAAAATCTTAGGATCCTTCCTATAGTGGAATTTGCTGTGATTCTTGGCATGGATTGGCTTTCTTTATATGGATCTCATATCAATTTCCATAGAAGGGAAGTGACATTTAATATTCCAGATCAACCTATGATCGTCTCTCAATGCAAGGATGAACATAACCTTCCAGTGGAAATTTCTTCCATCTTATGGGTCTTGATTCCACTAAATGAAGGTCATTTATCTCAAATGGTTGGTGAGAAACTCATGATTAAGAATATGCCCATTGTACGGGAGTTTGATGATGTCTTTCCGGAGGAATTACTGGGTCTTCCACCAAATCGTGAAGTTGAGTTTTCAATAGAACTCGTACCAGGTGCTTCTCCTATTTCAAAGACACCTTATAGAATGGCCCCAATTGAGTTGCAGGAATTGAAGAAGCAACTCCAAGAGAATCTTGACAAGGGGTTCATACGCCCTAGTGCGTCACCTTGGGGAGCACCTGTTCTGTTTGTTAATAAGAAAGATGGATCAATGAGACTCTGCATTGATTATCGAGAACTTAACAAGATCACTATCAAGAACAAATATCCTCTCCCACGCATTGATGAATTATTTGACCAACTACGCGGAGATCAATACTTTTCCAAGATTGATCTTTATTTAGGGTATCATCAATTAAGGGTCAAAAGGGAGGATATACCAAAGACGGCTTTCCGTACAAGGTATGGACACTATGAATTTATAGTGATGCCATTTGGTCTTACTAATGCCCCTGCTATCTTCATAGATCTGATGAATAGAGTCTTTAGAGACTATCTTGATCAGTTTGTGGTAGTCTTTATAGATGATATTCTTGTCTATTCAAAGAGCAAGGAAGAACATGAAGATCACTTGAGAATTATATTGAAGACCCTGAGAAAGGAGAAGCTTTATGCCAAATTTACCAAGTGTGAATTTTGGCTTCAAAAAGTTTCATTTTTTAGGTCACATAATCTCAAAAGAGGGGATATCTATGGATCCAGCAAAAACAGAGGTTATCGAAAGATGGTCGAGACCAACAACAGTAACTGAGATCTGAAGTTTTCTTGGTTTGGCTGGATATTATCAAAGTTTTGTGAAAGATTTTTCAGGATTATCTAATCCACTCACCAAGTTGACTTGGAAAGGAGTTAAGTTTGTTTGGATGGAGGAATGTGTGGAGAATTTCAAGGAGTTGAAAAGAAGGTTATCCAGTGCACTTGTGCTCACACTTCCTTGTAGTGGAGAAAGGTTTGTGATCTACAGTGATGCATCCAAGAAGGTATTGGGGTGTGTTCTTATGCAAAATGATATGGTGATAGCTTATGCCTCACGACAATTGAAAATACATGATCAAAATTACCCAACTCATGATTTGGAGTTAGCTGCGGTAATCTTTTCATTAAAGATTTGGAGGCATTATCTTTATGGAGAAAGGTGTGACATTTATACTGATCATAAAAGTTTAAAGTATATTTTCACACAAAAGGAGCTGAATATGCGCTAAAGAAGATGGTTGGAGCTGATTAAGGATTACGACTGCTCAATCCATTACCACCCTGGGAAAACAAACAAGGTGGTGGAAGCATTAAGTCGACAAGACCATGCCAGTTTATCCATGATGAGGATCACAAAAGATCCAATATTTATGGATTTACAAAGGATGGATCTTGGAATTATAATGAAAGAGGAAAAATCGTATCTTTCTCAAATGAATGTTCAACCATCTATACATGTGAAGATTAAAGAGGCACAGAAAGAAGATGTAGAGTTACAAAAGAAGGTGAGAAATGTTCCTGAATTCAACCTTGATTGTGATGGGATAATAAAGTTCAGGAATCGGGTTTGAGTTCCTCCCATCCCCGAATTAAAGAAGGAGCTGCTGGATGAGGCTCATAGTTCTTCATTCTCTATTCATCCAGGAAGCATGAAGATGTATAGGGACCTAAAAGAGTACTTCTGGTGGGATGGCATGAAAAGATATGTTGTTGAATATGTCTCTCGATGCTTGGTTTGTCAGCAAGTTAAAGCTAAGAGACAGAAGTCTAAGGGGATGTTACAACCATTACCCTTACCCGAAAGGAAATGGGAAAACATCACTATGGAATTTGTCACCGGACTTCCTAAAACATCCATAGGCAATAATTCTATCTGGGTCATAGTTGATCATCTTACAAATTCTGCACACTTCATCTCTATTAGAGAGGATTTCTCTCTGGATCAGATTGCCAGGATATATGTGAAGGAAGTGGTAAGATTGCATGGAGTACCACTTTCTATTATATCTGATCGGGATCCGTGGTTTACCTC
Source organism: Viscum album (assembly GCA_963277665.1). Taxonomy (NCBI): domain Eukaryota; kingdom Viridiplantae; phylum Streptophyta; class Magnoliopsida; order Santalales; family Viscaceae; genus Viscum; species Viscum album. The sequence continues at coordinate 1,221,170,463 of OY728148.1, read as the reverse complement.
AAAGTTCTGGCGAAGTCTTCAGCATACTCTGGATACAGAGTTGAGTTTCAGCACTGCTTATCATCCTCAGACAGACAGTCAGTCTGAGAGAACAATTCAAACTCTAGAAGATATGTTGAGAGCTTGCTCTATGAATTTTAAAGGTGGTTGGGATCAACACCTACCTTTGGTGGAATTTTCTTATAATAATAGCTTTCACTCCAGTATTTAGATGGCGTCTTATGAAGCTCTCTATGGAAAGAAATGCAGGACTCCAACTTACTGGGATGAAGTTCGGGAAAGAAATCTATTAGGACCTGATCTCGTTGATGAAATGGCAGAAAAGGTCCGATCTATTCAACAACACATAAGAGCAGCTCAGAGTCGACAAACGAAGAAAATACCTAGAGTTTGAATTGGGTGATAAAGTGTTCTTACGAATATCTCCCTGGAAGAGGGTTATGAGATTTGGAAAGAAGGGGAAGTTGAGCCCTAGATATATCGGTCCTTTCGAAATACTAGATCGTGTTGGGAAGGTAACTAACCAATTGGCGCTTCCACCGAATATCTCTCAAGTTCACGATGTGTTCCATGTATCTCTCTTGAGAAATTACATACCTGATCCTTCACATGTACTCAGCTCAGAAGTTATACCGCTGGAGCAAGATCTTTCCAATGAAGAACAGCTGATAGAGATTCTGGATCGTAGCGAAAAAGTCCTACGAAACAAGACCACTCGATTGGTGGAAGTTTTATGGAAGAACCACCAATTAGGAGAAGCTACATGGGAGCTTGAGGATATTTTGAGGGATAGGTATCCTCATCTTTTTGTTACAAAGTGACGAATTTCGAGGGCGAAATTCATTTTAAGGGGGGTAGAATGTAACACCCGAGACTTTTATGAGAAATATTTTTGTTTTTATAAATCATAAAAGGAATCTTTCACTACACACAACACTAGCTTGGCTTGATTTACACACAATCATGACCTTCCTCGATAGCTTGCATCGTACGCAATACCGAGTTTCACTAAACAATGATATGCTATTAAAATATTATTAAAACTAGCCGTTATGAATAGTAATAACCAGTTTTTGAAATTTTATAAATTTTATTATTCAAAATGGACTTCATTTTTGGATTCGGAATATCGAAATTAGCCTAGGGTAAAATTTTGGTATTTTTCTGAAAACTTTCAATTTTTGATGAATAGTGAAACCACTAAGTGGTAGTTAAAAAAACTGAATTTTTCATAAAACTTAATTTTACCGCTTCTGTGAGTGGAATTTCAAAAATCTGAGAGACACTGTTGATGTCAGTAAGTAAAATGCGGTTCAATGAGATGAAAGTAATTTTTGGTGAATAGTAACTTTTTACTTTTATTTACCACGGTTAAAAGTAAATAGGGTAATTAAGGGTAAAAATGATATTATTATTACCCTAAAACATGTCCTAATTCTATTGGATAAGTGTAATTCGACCAAAAACAACCTTAGAAATAAAATATTACCATTTAGGCCCACTTGGTTTAGATTAGGACATTTATTATTAATTTATTTAAAGAAGGGTTAAAATAGTTAAAATCAAAGTTTAATAAGTAAATAATTTTTAATATAAGGTTATACATACGATAAATTCGACTATAAATATTCATTAGAAATATAAAACGTTTTCCTACATAATGGTATTTTATTTATAATTTTTAGACATTAAATAATTTAATTTATTTATGACACAAAGATGAAGCAGTAATTATCTTATTAATGAAATATTGACATAATTGATATTATAAATACCAAAATAAATATAATTTGAGCCTTTTTATGAATTAAACTAATTTTATAGGTTAATATGACATGTTAGTATTTATTTAATTAACTTTTTTCAAACTAATCATTCTGTTATGATTTTCACAAAAATCAATTACTAAATAGTGTCAAAATTGACATAAAATAGTTTTTAAAACAAATATTATATTATTAATTGTTATTTTATTCCTAAAAATCTAAGATTCGACCAAATGACTTAGATAAGGTTATATATATTAATAATAAACAACTTGGGGTTCGTTTGGCTTGTTATAGTAATTTTATTAACCTTATAGTATAAGAACACAAGAAGACACGGTAAAAGTAAAATTATTTAACTTAATGTTAAATCTAAATGATAAGGTTAAAATAGGAAGCTAAACTTTTCTAAATTCTATTGTATGAGATTATTTCGACCCATCCCCACCTTATCTTCGAAATAAATCAATTTGGAGCTATTTAAAACCGAAATTGACTTTATAATAAAATAATATTTTTTGTTTTTCCAAAAGAGCCCCTCTCCTCCCTTATAAAAGGGCACCTCCTCCCTCTCTTCCTCACACCACTTTGAGCCTTAAATCTTGGCCAACCCCTGAAAATTTCTCCTATCCACTTCCCTAGAGACATCCTAGAGGTACTGGAATTCTTCAAAGACCAATTTTAGTGCCCTAAAAGGAGGTCTCAAAGAAGCACTTCAAAGAAGAGGTAATGTCCGTTACCGATTCTTTAATCTTTTTTTCTTCTTCCACTTCTTCTTCTTTAGTTGTTTCATTACGATGTAATAACATCAGTATCACTCATATAATGATATGTTATTATAAGTATGAAACAACCCTATTTCACCATCTATCCATCCTACGAATAATGAAATCACCGCGCGTGCGTACGTACGGAATACCGTCTCCACGCCGTGGTGTAATCTATTTTCCACCACCTTACTTGGATGGGTATAATGGTGTAAATAATGACTATATATGATTATTTTAAAGTGATATTGATTTTGAAATAGTATACAATCCAATAAAATTCCATGATCATGGGAACGATATCATCGTTCGTGCGTACGTACGGAATACCGCCTCCACAATGTGATGCGACTCGTTCTACATGATCTTCATTGAATAATGATTATATAAATGAATTGAATGAATTAATATGATATATATTACACTAATAACATTCTGTAAATGAGTTATCTATAACCTAAAGATAAGAATAAGAATTTATTCGACAAAACACACATAAGAACAAAAAGTAATAAACACCCGAATAACAAGTTGTAATAAAATATAACTAATAAGAAGTTAAGAATATGACCATATATTATATAATAACAATAAGTATGATTCTGGAATAAGTCAATAACATTATTTAAATCATTATACAGGAGGTTCGAACACTTACGAAGCAAATCGGACCAAAGGTAAGGGAAATATCACAATCTCATTTTTATCCGAGATTGTTTATACTTTGGTATTTACTGGGGTGTATTTTATCATCCACATCCATGTTTCCTCAATATGTAATATTATTTCCATCGACCTACAATTTTTTAAATCCAATTTTACCCTTCGGTGAGTTTTTAACAAAAGATATGAAAGGAATCTTGTTTCGCTTTTCGTACGAGGTACTTTTTGACTTTTCCGAAAAAACTACGAGAAGAATGTTTTCTTTTAACTTATACGACATGAATGGATTTTTAAAACATTATTTCCAAGAAGCTTCCCTTACAAGTTTTCAAGTTTATTTTTAATCAACTTCTTTTAGTTTAAAATTGTATGACATGTTAATAAAGGAAAAATGTTTTTGAAGTAGAAAAGATATTTTCCTCAAGAATGGAGTTCAAGTGTTTTATCAAAATTATTTTCCATATAAGATAATATAGGATTCTGTTTCTATCCCTATTATTACATTGATTTTATTATGTAGTGATGGAAATATTTTTATGAAATCCTTTATCTTATATTAATTGTTTTATGATGTCATGATGTTTAAGAATCCCATTTTTATTACATGGGTTATGCTATGATGTATGGTTTATGATTTTGTGGCACACATAAAAATGGTATCATTATGAGATGGGTGAGACCTATATCTCCCTCCAATGCATTGGGTAAAGATTTTATATCTCATGAGAAAGACATGGCTAGAATGGCAGGTTAAACCGGTTCAGTGAAATAGGACTGAAAGGAGGAGTGAAATCGGTTCAGAAATGGACTTTGTCCACTAAGATAGTCTTGGCAATGAGCCTTGACTAATAAGAAATGATTCTCTATAATTATGTGTGTATGCCACAAAGTTTCATGTTTTAAGATATGACTATTGGGATTACATTTCACTACTATGAATTATTCCATGTTATGAAATTATGATTTCTTTTACAGGTTAAGATTTCCAAAAGTTATGTTCTTATGTATATGATGTGATTGATATTTATTTTGTTTACCCTCACTGAGCATTAGAGTTCACCCTTTTGTATGTTTTCTTTCCCCGGGTCAGGAAGAAGGTTATTAAGTAAGATATGACAAAAGGGACTATAGATATGATGAAATAAATGGGAGACAGTGTAGACGCTTTATGAACCAGTTGTTTATGTTTCCCAGTTTCTAAAGACACTATACCTATATGGTGCTTTCCTGGTTTTGTTATATGTTGAAATAAGTGTGCTTCAATTCTGAAGTAATAACAATTTATGTAAAGTATGGGTCATTACAGTTGGTATCAGAGGAAAGGTATAGTCAACCTTTGGAAACTAGGATGTGAAAGCCTTAGTAAGAATCCTAAGGATAAGTCTAAGCATAGAACACAATCTTAGTGTTTTAGAAATGGCCATGAATAACCTAGGATAAGACCTTAAGTGTGAAATTTTATTCTTGATTATGTGGTTTTCTTATTATAATTAGTGTTTCTCACACTATTCTTCTTGGTTTTAGTCAATGGCTGGAACCCGAAGGAACCATGTTAATGCGGAATGTGACGGGAAATGCAATGATTGTCCCCCTGAGCAACCAAACGTTATGGGAGCTGGAATGAAAAATCTTGTAGCCATGCTCACACAACTTTCTCAAGCTATGAATCATGCAGGACTTCCAAACGAGCAAAGGAAGGAGCAACATTCTATTGAATCCTTCATGAGACAGCGTCCACCTTCATTCAGCGGGTCTACTGATCCATTAGTTGCTGAACAATGGATTTGTACTACTAAAAAGATATTTTCAGTTCTTCAATGTTCTGAACATGATAAAGACATCTTAGCAGTGTATCGTTTGGAAGGTGATGCTGATCAATGGTGGAATCTTATTAAGAATACGAGGCAAAGGGATGAAATTGAGTCCATGGAATGGGACGAGTTTAATAACTTATTTTTTAATAAGTACTTCCCTCGTATTCTCCGAACAAAGATGGATAAGGGGTTTCTTGAACTAAAGCAAAAGGATGATGAATCAGTTGGTACCTATGAAGAAAATTTTACAAGACTTGCAAGGTATGCATCTAGTATTATTATCCAAACTGAGAGCAAGATCGATCGATTCTTTAGTGGCTTAAAACCAAGTCTTCGAAGGGAGTTAGCCATAAGGGACTTCAATAGCTTCGAGGAAATCGTTCGATGTGCTCTCAAAGTCGAGATGGAGATTGGAGTAACACATCAGTCATATGGGTTTGATAAGAAGAGGAAAATGGAATTCAATGGAAAATCTAAAGAGCACACTGAAAAGAAGATGAGCTTTCCCTTATGCTCAAAGTGTGGAAATAAACATGGAGGGAGTTGTCTTAAAGGGACAAGTAAATGTTTCAAATGCGGAAAGGAAGGTCATAGGGCATTTGAATGCCGCAATGATGGGAAGAAGATGTCTAATGATGCAAACAAAGGAAGGGATACACAAAATGAACCTACTACACTTCAATGTTTCAAGTGAAAGGAGATGGGGCATTATGCCAATCAATTCCCAAATCCAAGGGTTGACGATGATGGTCGACGTCAACAAACTCTTAAGGCTAAAGACAAAGGAAAGTCACATGCAATTTCTATCAGCGATGTGGAGTACAATAATGATGTGGTGAAAGATACACTTACCATCCACTATAAAGTAGCAAATGTTTTATTTGATTCTCGATCCACCCACTCTTTTATTTCTGAAGAATTTTATAAGGATATCACCGTATTACCTCAAAAATTAGATGTTGAGTTAGCTGTGACAACCCCTTATGGAACAACAGTCGCATCAAAAGTTTATAATTCTTCTCCAATCAAATTTTGTGGGAAAGTGCTTCCTTAAAATCTTGTGATCCTTCCTATAGTGGAATTTGATGTGATTCTTGGCATAGATTGGCTTTCTTTATATGGAGCTCATATCAATTTCCAAGGAAGGGAAGTGACATTTCATATTCCAGATCAATCTATGATCGTCTCTCAATGCAAGGATGAACATAAATTTCCAGTGGAAATTTCTTCCATATTATGGGTCTTGATTCCACTAAATGAAGGTTATTTATCTCAAATGGTTGGTGAGAAACTCATGATTAAGAATATGCCCATTGTACGGGAGTTTGATAATGTCTTTCTGGAGGAATTACCAGGTCTTCCACCAAATCGTGAAGTTGAGTTTTCAATAGAACTCGTACCGAGTGCTTTGCCTATTTCAAAGATACCTTATAGAATGGCCCCAATTGAGTTGCAGTAATTGAATACGCAACTCCAAGAGAATCTTGATAAGGGGTTCATATGCCCTAGTGCGTCACCTTGGGGAGCACCTGTTCTGTTTGTTAAGAAGAAAGATGGATCAATGAGACTCTGCATTGATTATCGAGAACTTAACAAGATCACTATCAAGAACAAATATCCTCTCCCACGCATTGATGACTTATTTGACCAACTACGCGGAGCTCAATACTTTTCCAAGATTGATCTTCGTTCAGGGTATCATCAATTAAGGGTCAAAAGGGAGGATATACCAAAGACGGATTTCCATACAAGGTATAGACACTATGAATTTATAGTGATGCCATTTGGTCTTTCTAATACCCCTGCTATCTTCATGGATATGATTAATAGAGTCTTTAGAGACTATCTTGATCAGTTTGTGGTAGTCTTTATAGATGATATTCTTGTCTATTCAAAGAGAAAGAAGAACATGAAGATCACTTGAGAATTATATTGAAGACCCTGAGAAAGGAGACTCTTTATGCCAAATTTACCAATTGTGAATTTTGGCTTCAAAAAGTTTCATTTTTAGGTCACATAATCTCAAAAGAGGGGATATCTGTGGATCCAGCAAAAACAGAGGTTATCGAAAGATGGTTGAGACCAACAACAGCAACTGAGATCCGAAGTTTTCTTGGTTTGGATGGATATTATCGACGTTTTGTGAAAGATTTTTCATGATTATCTAATCCACTCACCAAGTTGACTCGGAAAGGAGTTAAGTTTGTTTGGACGGAGGAATGTGAAGAGAATTTCAAGGAGTTGAAAAGAAGGTTATCCAGTGCACCTGTGCTCACACTGCCTTGTAGTGGAGAAAGGTTTGTGATCTACAGTGATGCATCCAAGAAGGGATTGGGGTGTGTTCTTATGTAAAATGATATGGTGATAGCTTATGCCTCACAACAATTGAAAATACATGAGCAAAATTACCCAAATCATGATTTGGAGTTAGCTGCGGTAATCTTTGCCTTAAAGATTTGGAGGCATTATCTTTATGGAGAAAGGTGTGACATTTATACTGATCATAAAAGTTTAAAGTATATTTTCACACAAAAGGAGTTGAATATGCGCCAAATAAGATGGTTGGAGCTGATTAAATATTACGACTTCTCAATCCATTACCACCCTGGGAAAGCAAACAAGGTGGCAGATGCATTAAGTCGACAAGACCATGCCAGTTTATCCATGATGAGGATCACAAAAGATACAATATTTATGGATTTATAAAGGATGGATCTCGGAATTATAATGAAAGAGGAAAAATCGTATCTTTCTCAAATTAATGTTCAACCATCTATACATGTGAAGATTAAAGAGGCACAAAAAGAAGATGTCGAGTTACAAAAGAAGGTGAGAAATGTTCCTGAATTCAAACTTGATTGTGATGGGATAATAAATTTCAGGAATCAGGTTTGTGTTCCTCCCATCCCCAAATTAAATAAGGAGCTGCTGGATGAGGCTCATAGTTCTTCATTCTCTATTCATCCTGGAAGCACGAAGATGTATAGGGACCTGAAAGAGTACTTCTGGTGGGATGACATGAAAAGAGATGTTGCTGAATATGTCTCTCGTTGCTTGGTTTGTCAGCAAGTTAAAGCTGAGAGATAGAAGTCTAAGGGGATGTTACAACCATTACCCATACCCGAATGGAAATGGGAAAACATCACTATGGACATTGTCACCGGACTTCCTAAAACATCCAAAGTCAATAATGCTATCTGGGTCATAGTTGATCGTCTTACAAAGTCTGCACACTTCATCGCTATTAGAGAGGATTTCTCTCTGGATCAGCTTGCCAGGATATATGTGAAGGAAGTGGTAAGATTGCATGGAGTACCACTTTATATTATATCTGATCGGGATACGAGGTTTACCTCAATGTTCTGGAGAATTTTTCAGCATACTCTGGATACATAGTTGAGTTTCAGCACTGCTTATCATCCTCAGACAGACGGTCAGTCTGAGAGAACAATTCAAACTCTAGAAGATATGTTGTGAGCTTGCTCTATGGATTTCAAAGGTGGTTGGGATCAACACCTACCTTGGTGGAATTTTCTTATAATAATAGCTTTCACTCCAGTATTCAGATGGCTCCTTATGAAGCTCTCTATGGAAAGAAATGCAGGACTCCAACTTATTGGGATGAAGTTCAGGAAAGAAAGCTATTAGGACCTGATCTCGTTGATGAAATGGCAGAAAAGGTCTGATCTATTCAACAACACATAAGAGCATCTCAGAGTCAACAGAAAAGTTATGCCGACAACCGAAGAAAAGACCTATAGTTTGAAGTGGGTGATAAAGTGTTCTTACGAATATCTCCATGGAAGAGGGTTATGATATTTGGAAAGAAGGGGAAGTTGATCCCTAGATATATCGGTCCTTTTGAAATACTGGATCATGTTGGGAAGGTAGCTTACCAATTGGCGCTTCCACTGAATCTCTCTCAAGTTCACGATGTGTTCCATGTATCTATCCTGAGAAAGTACATACCTGATCCTTCACATGTACTCAGCTCAGAAGTTGTACCGCTGGAGCAAGATCTTTCTTATGAAGAACAACCGATAGAGATTCTGGATCGTAGTGAAAAAGTCCTACGAAACAAGACCACTCGATTGGTGAAAGTTGTATGGAAGAACCACCAATTAGAAGAAGCTACATGGGAGCTTGAGGATATGATGAGGGAGAGGTATCCTCATCTGTTTGTTACAAAGTGACGAATTTCAGGGGCGAAATTCATTTTAAGGGGGGTAGAATGTAACACCCGAGGCTTTTATGAAAAATATTTTTGTTTTTATAAATCAGAAAAGGAATCTTTCACTACACACAACACTAGCTTGGCTTGGTTTACACGCAATCGCGACCTTCCTCGATAGCTTTCATCGTACGCAATACCGAGTTTCACTAAACAATGATATGCTATTAAAATATTATTAAAAATAGCCGTTATGAATAGTAATAACCACTTTTTGAAATTTTATAAATTGTATTTTTTAAAATGGACTTCATTTTTGGATTCAGAATATTGAAATTAGCCTAGGGTGAAATTTTGGTATTTTTCTGAAAACCTTCAATTTTTGATGAATAGTGAAACCACTAAGTGGTAGTTAAAAAAACTGAATTTTTCATAAAACATAATTTTACCACTTCTGTGAGTGGAATTTCAAAAATCCAAGAGACACGGTTGATGTCAGTAAGTTAAATGCGGTTCAATGAGATGAAAATAATTTTTGGTGAATAGTAACTTTTTACTTTTATTTACCACGGTTAAAAGTAAATAGGGTAATTAAGGGTAAAAATGATATTATTATTACCCTAACACATGTCCTAATTCTATTGGATAAGTCTAATTCAACCAAAAACAACCTTAGAAATAAAATATGACCATTTAGGCCCACTTGGATTAGATTAGGACATTTATTATTAATTTATTTAAAGAAGGGTTAAAATAGTTAAAATCAAAGTTTAATAAGTAAATAATTTTTAATATAAGTTTATAAATTAGATAAATTAGACTATAAATATTCATTAGAAATCTAAAAATATTTCCTACATAATGGTATTTTATTTATAATTCTTAGACATTAAATAATTTAATTTATTTTTGACACAAAGATGATGCAGTAATTATCTTATTAATGAAATATTGACATAATTGATGTTATAAATACCAAAATAAATGTAATTTGAGACTTTTTATGAATTCCACTAATTTTATAGGTTAATATGACATGTTAGTATTTATTTAATTAACTTTTTTAGAACTAATCATTCTGTTATTATTTTCACAAAAATCAATTACTAAATAGTGTCAAAATTGACATAAAATAGTTTTTAAAACAAATATTATATTATTAATTGTTATTTTATTCCTAAAAATCTAATATTAGGCCAAATGAATTATCTAAGGTTATATATATTAATAATAAACAAATTGGGGTTCGTTTGTCCTGTTATAGTAATTTTATTAACCTTATAGTATAAGAACACAAGAAGACAGGGTAAAAGTAAAATTATTTAACTTAATGTTAAATCTAAATGATAAAGTTAAAATAGGAACCTAAACTTGTCTAAATTCTATTGGATGAGATTCATTCGACCCATCCCCACCTTAGCTTCGAAATAAATCAATTTGGAGCTATTTAAAACCGAAGTTGACTTTATAATAAAATAATATTTTTAGTTTTTCCAAAAGAGCCCCTCTCCTCCCTTATAAAAGGGCACCTCCTCCCTCTCTTCCTCACACCACATTGAGCCTTCAAGCTCGATAAACCCCTAAAAATTTCTCCTCTCCACTTCCCTAGAGACATCCTAGAGGTCCTGGTCTTCTTCAAAGACCAATTTTAGTGCCCTAAAAGGAGGTCTCAAAGAATCACTTCAAAGAAGAGGTAATGTCTGTTACCGATTCTTTGATCTTTATTTCTTCTTCCACTTCTTCTTCTTTAGTTGTTTCATTATTAAGTAATAACATCAGTATAAATCATATACTGATATGTTATTATAAGTATGAAACAACCCTATTTCACCATCTATCCATCCTACGAAAAATGAAATCACCGCGCGTGCGTACGTACGGAATACCGTCTCCACGCCGTGGTGTAATCTATTTTCCACCACCTTACTTGTATGGGTATAATGGTGTAAATAATGACTATATATGATTATTTTAAATTGATATTGATTCTGAAATAGTATAAACTCCAATACAATTACATGATCATGTGAACTATATCATCGCTCGTGCATACGTACGGAATACCGTCTCCACGATGTGATGCGACTCGTTCTACATGATCTTCATTGCATAATGATTATATAAATGAATTGAATGAATTGAATGAATGAATATGATATATATTACAATAATAAAATTCTGGAAATGCGGTATCTATAACCTAAAGATAAGAATAAGAATTTATTTGACAAAACACGCATAAGAACAAAAAGTAATAAACACCCGAATAACAAGTTGTAATGAAATATTACTAATACAAAGCTAAGAATATGACCATATATGATATCATAACAATAATTATGATTCTGGAATAAGTCAATAACATTATTTAAATCATTATACAGGAGGTTCGGACACTTACGGAGCGAATCAGACCTAAGGTAAAGGAAATATCACAATCTCATTTTTATCCGAGATTGTTTATACTTTGATATTTACTGGGGTGTATTTTATCATCCAAATCCATGTTTCCTCAATATGTAATATTATTTCCATCCACCTAAAATTTTTTAAATCTAATTTTACCCTTCGGTGAGTTTTTAGTAAAAGATATGAAAGGAATCTGTTGTCGTTTTTCGTACGAGGTACTTTTTGACTTCTCCGAAAAAAGCACGAGAAGAATGTTTTCTTTTAACTTATACGACATGAATGGATTTTTAAAACATTATTTCCAAGAAGCTTCCCTTACAAGTTTTCAAGTTCATTTTTAATCAACTTCTTATAGTTTAAAATTTTATGACATGTTAAGAAAGGAAATTGTTTTTTAAGTAGAAAGGATATTTTCCTCAAGAATGGAGTTCAAGTGTTTTATCAAAATTATTTTCCATCTAAGATAATATAGGATTCTGTTTCTATCCGTATTATTAGATTGATTTTATTATTTTGTGATGTAAATATTTTTATGAAATCCTTTATCTTATATTAATTTTTTTATGATGTCATGATGTTTAAGAATCCCATTTTTATTACATGGGTTATACTATGATGTATGGTTTATGATTTTGTGGCACACATAAGAATGGTACAATTATGAGATGGGTGGAACCTATATCTCCCTTCAATTCATTGGGTAAAGATTTTATATCTCATGAGGTAGACATGGCTGGAACGGTAGGTTAAACCGGTTCAGTGAAACAAGACTGAAACGAGGAGTGAACTCGGTTCAGAAATGGACTTTGTCCACTAAGATAGTCTTGGAAATGAGCATTGACTAATAAGAAATGATTCTCTATAATTATGTGTGTATGCCACAATGTTTAATGTTTTAAGTTATTACTATTGGGATTACATTTCACTACTATGAATTATCCCATGTTATGAAATTATGATTTCTTTTGCAGGTTAAGATTTCCAAAAGTTATGTTCTTATGTATATGATGTGATTGATATTTATTTTGTTTACCCTTACTGAGCATTTGAGCTCACCCTTTTGTATGTTTTCTTTCCCCAGGTCAGGAAGAAGGTTATTAAGTAAGATATGCCAAAAGGGACTATATATATGATGAAATAAATGGGAGACAGTGTAGACGCTTTATGAACCAGTTGTTTATGTTTCCCAGTTTCTAAAGACACTATACCTATATGGTCCTTTCTTGGTTTTGTTATATGTTGTAATAAGTGTGCTTCAATTCTGAAGTAATAACAATGTATGTAAAGTATGGGTCGTTATAAAAACTCTCTCATTACCTCCCCCCATATCATGAACGGGACCACTGTCCATCCCTTGAAAATGATGATGTGATTCCCTCCTTCATAAAATCCATCTAGTTAATCTTATAAGGATATATGGTCATGAAATAAATCACCGTCAAATTCTAAAAAATAGGAATATCTCAAACTATAAAGGATCATAGGATTAAATACCATCAAATGAAGAAATTTTTTACCCTCCTTCTCAACTAGGGTTGTTTGTAAGGAAGCCAACTACTCAAATTCCTTCTGCACCTAACAAGCTTGGGACTTTCTCTTAAGGTCTTCATCCACCACATTTACCTTCCTAGGAGTATAGTATTTCTAAAAGTTATAGTATTGTAGGAAATCCAACCAGAACCTCTATATAATGTTCATTTCTCTCTATGTGAAGACATACCTGAGAATGATGATATGAGTAAACAAAAAAAATCTCTCACAAAAGATAGTTCCTTCAAATCCTTAAAGAAAAGACTACTAATGTATTCTATAGGTAATGAGTTTCATATTTATTCTCATGGGGTCTCAATTGACTCAACCCATATAAAATAACCATCTATCTATGCATCATCATGCAGCCGAGCCCATCTTTCAAGAAATCAAAATACACTATATACTACACACCCTCCTCTGGTATTTTGAAAATAGGAACACTCATCAGCCTCATCCTCAAATTGTTATAGGCCTTATAGAACTGGTTAGTCTAGGTAAATGGATTCACTTTCCACATCAAGATGGTGAACATGGCTGTAATTATGGATAAGTCTTCCAAAAACCTAATACAGTACCCCACCAAGACAAAAAAATCCACAACTCTGGCCTATACTTGGGTGGATCCCAAGAAATTAATTCAATGATCTTCACCAGGTCTATAGGTAAACCATACTCATAAATGAAATTCCCTAAAAACCTAACCTCGTGAATCAAGAACTAGCACTTCAAGTGATTACCATAAATATAGTTCTCCTAAATAAAATATTGGATCGATGTCAAGTTCTCTTCATTCTCCTACTATGATGCAGAGTATATGAGTTTATTTTAAAAGAAGATGAACAAAAATTAGACCAAGTATGGTTAGAAGATATGATTCATTAAATCCATAAATAGGTTGGGGAAATTCGTCACACCAAAGGTCATCACAAAAAATTCATAGTATATGTTGCGACATCAGAATTCCAGCATCGAAATATCAGCCTCAAAAACTCTCAACTAGTGGTAGGAGGACTAGAGATTGATCCTCGAGAACCATCACGTGACTCATATCTAATCAAATAGGTCATCAATAATAAAAAATGGGTACTTGTTCTTTATCATGGCCTTTTTATGGGGATGATAGTCCAAAAAAATCCATAATCTCATGTCCACCTTTTTCATGAACAACACTAGAGATGCTCAGGGGTACACACTAGGTTTGATAGAAACCTTATCTCAAAGGTACTCCAACTACAACCGAAGATCCTTGATCTTAGTATGGGATATATGATATTCCTTAGAAGATATTATACTGGTATTGGGATGAAATTTGATATAAAATTCAATCTCTCACCCCAGAGGTAGTCCAGGAACGTCCTCAGGGAAGGCATCCATAAAATCCTCCACAACCGAAGGAATCCAGATTCTTGAAGATACTATTGCACCAAGGGATACATTTTCCAACTGATGGGAAATGGGATGAAGTGTTTTGATCACAAAACCAACTCTCCTGACCATGTGATCTCTCCCTCCCACAAAGGAGAATCTCATACCATTATTGAGTAGGAATCTGAATCATCTACGGTGATAGTGAATCTGTGATCAGATCATGGAAATCTAATACATACCCAAGATGACATCATAGTGTCCCATTATGATGACCAAAATGTACCACAAGAACCTCTCTCCACTAAGAGATAGATCATACTATTGAAAGATAAAAGATATAGAATAAGTATTCACCATAGGAATCTCAAGACAAAGATGGCGGGCTAACACCTCAATTGGGAGCTCCAGATATCACACCATGAGTGAAGATAAGAAGGAATGAATCAAAACTATTTCTAATAATACTAAAAGAAGAGTAGAATAAAAATATATTATACCAATAATCATCTCGTGTGTTGTTGGTTCGTATGACACCATTGCCTACAGCTATCTACAGCCCCAACCGCTAGCTCTCTGCACCTGAACTGGGCTAACTAATGGTGGTGGTTGGAGGACCTCATAATATTTTCCACTACCCACAACTCCACCTCCTTGAGTTCCACATCCTCCTATACCATCTCTATCTCCCTAGGTACACCCTTATCTCACATGGGAGATCCATGATCATGATGCTTCCTCTACTGTGGTGGTCCGCCCGCTATCTTCTTGCTCTCCTCAGCACATCGGGTCTGAAAATAACACACCATGTGACCTAGCCTAACACATGCATTGCACCTCCCCTATTTGGGCTTCCCTGGTCCTTTATGCTTCCCCTAACCATATACCAAAGCCTGATCCTGTGAAGTTCTCTCATACTGAGATCCTATTGATTGTTGTCTACTAGGTGTTCTAGATGACTCATATCTATAACACCAACTACTAGCTCTAACTATATGATATCACTTTTATAGGAATCTGTTCATCACTAGAACCTTCCCTAACACCCTGATATAAGTGGGAATGCACAAGGGTACCACAATGGCACAAATAAATCCATAGATTCCCTTTTCAAACTTCCATGCTTAGAAGTAGCCATCCAGGATCATATCAAAGGAGTACCACATAGGGTCTGCGAACCTCGTAAAATTCTATGAAACTATTATCCCTCCATTTATCATCTCAAGAAGTTTTTGAAACTGAATCGAGTGAAAGAATAAGGGGTAATACTTCTCATGGAATAACTTCTGGATGTTGGGTCATGACAGAGTTGACTCATCATGCATCTATGTAACAAGACTCCACTAACACCTTGTTAATCCATAGAAAAGACAAGATGCCAGTACAATTACCTGATTTGTAAGTTTCTGGATAATTAAAAAGACATGGATAACCTAATCCATCCAATACTCTTGTTCTTGGGGATCTAGCTCTCTACAGAACCTCATTAGCCACTAGCAGTGGAACTTTCGGTGTGTGCTAAGCCTACGTGCATCCTCATCCAAACCTACTGGTAAGATCTACCGCTCAATAGTTAGGGGTGATACTACCTATCCACTTGGAGGAAGGATCTCATGGGATGAACCCTAAACTAATGCCTCATCACTCATTATATTGTCACCATGATTTGGAACTGGTAACTTTACTAGATGTCATCGTGGAGGCATCCTAAAAATTTAATCAAGACATACAATGGTTAGATGAGAATATATATATACAATGGGGATAATACTCAAGAAGGACAGTCAAAAGACTCATTCCTATAGTATGCATGCAAAAAAAATATTTTCAACCAATGTATCAGTATTCATATTTGACAAGTAAGTAGTCAAGGTCCTAGTGAATGGATGTGCCGACAACCACACAATTACTTGGTTTATGGGCTTAAAATTTACACTCAAGAAAATTTTACACTGTTTCCCTATATCCCAACCAAATCCTTATAAGGGGACTACTCCACACACCATCATAAGGATCAAACCACCTTTTATACCCATCTATCATGACCCAAACCAATAGTGTTTAAGCCAAAACTACCCCAAGTCCACCTCCATAGGCTAGTGTCTAGATACATTAACCTAAAGGAATAACTTGTATGGGATTACTTTTCCAAATGTACCTGTATGCATACACATGACTATCTCAATGGAGAAGTTCATAGGAGTAAAAGGAAAAGTTACAACATCTATAGTAATAATACATGAATATAAAAACCTCTATGGAGTATAAGAATAAGACAAGGTAAATTGAAAAGTAAAAGAAAAAAATACATGTCCAACTAGAAAGATGTCCCAACCTAACAAAACTAGAAAAGTAAAGTGCAGAGAGATCCCAACTCTAGATCTCCAAGAACTGACCATTGTATGTGATCCAATGAACTAGATATCCCTATGCTCATCTATAGTCTCCACCAAACTATACGTTATCTACATAAGATGTGAAACGTATGGGGAAATACCATGTAGAGTTGAGTATATACAGACCCTATAGGAAGCCCCAAAATCTGAAGGGAGAGTAGTAAGAGTTAGGATAAGATTAGAAATTAGACAGATTAAACCATAGAAGGAGAGTAACATCATCAAACAACACGAATAAAAATAATTACATGATTAAAAAAAATAATACAAAATGAGAGAGAAAGTGGATCTCCATCTCACAGACCATCTCAGGAAAAGAGTGCCAATAGTTTCAAGAGTCCATCAATGATGCCCAACATATTGCATGTCTGTATGAAGAGAATTCCATGTGAAGACACACATCACCGTTTTAACACAAATATGAGAGTCACAATATCTAGGTACAGTACCCATTCCCTAGGTAAAATAGGAGAATACCACTTAGTAGATAACTAGAGGACCCATTCCCTATCTTGGCATGAGGGTGCCACTCAAGTAATCAGAATAGGACACTTTCTCATCCCATCTAGAGAGTGAAAATATAATGGTCGGTAGAGGACCGATGCCTTTCCCAACATGACGGTTCCCCTCCAATAATCTAGGACCCAAACACTGATACAATAGGAGGGCTACACTTGGATAGTAGATAGAGGAACCATGACTTTCCGAATAGGATGGTTCCACTCTAGAGGTATAAGACCCATACCCTGACTCCACTGGGGGGTTACACTATGGATAGGTAGAGGAACCATGCTCTATCCTAATAGGAGGGTTCCACTCTAATTGTTGGTAGATAAAACATAACCAACACAGATGGAGGGTGACACTAAAATAGTCGATCAAGGAAGAAAGCCCTACCCAACCTAAGGGTGTCACTCTAATCTCTTAGATGATCCTTAAATATCACTTCCACCGTTGAGTGTCACCTAAATATGTTTCAAACCTAGAAAATATCTCATCATATATGAACATCTAATATAGAGGCTAACTTCTCATTCTCTGTGAAAAAAAAACACAGGATATGCTATTGTTGGAACCAAATATGAGTCCAAGAGAAGAAGATATGAGAGATAGAAGTTTCTTAAAAAGGAAATAATGGTCCCACTATGTATAAGTGGACCCACAAAGCATGTGGTCTTGCTTTGATTCTTAGTTGTGTCCCTACTAGTAAATTTCTCACTAATCGTATAACACTACATGGTGGGTAGGTGGACTATATGGTATACCCCAGCCACCTATGTAAAGACCCGAAAATTTCAAGGAATTTTTTTTCTTAATTTTCTTTGGAATTTTACAAGAACACAGTTTCTGACGGAGCCTGATTCAGAGGCCCGGTGTGCCTGGAATCATTTTCCGAAGTTTGGCTTGGGTACGTTCAGTGAACGGACGAGCGGGTTTTTCTAACTTTTGAACCGGTGCTCGGAATCAAATTCCGAGGGCACCGATGGAACCATAGCGCTGGTAATTGCTTAGGAACACCATTTCTGGAGTTGTGTTTTCACGAGAGAAAATGATAAAAATTGTGGAAGTTTAATTTATAAATTAACTACAATTTTTATTTTCTTTTAGTGGTTTAAGGCTTTGGGTGGAAGTTGGGTAACTACCCAACTTCCCAAGAGAGGTTATGAGGGTGGTCGGGCCCACAAAAACCTCACCCCTTCATATTCTTCAACCCCCCTCAACTCACCATTAACTCTTGATAACTTAAACATTAATAACTTATGTTATTAATTAAGTGAGTTAAGTGTGGCTTTTTAAATTTCAAACTCTAGAAATTCAAAAGTTATGTTATGTTAATAAAATAAGAGGTGAGATTATTTTATTTTGGGTTAGTTTCTTGTGGAGGAGTCTTGGGGAGAAAAAGGATAAGGATTGAATAGTTTCTTCATCTCCTTCATCGAAGAACGCGAAGAACGTGAAGAACGCCGGATTCCTCGGAGGTCGACGTATCCTTCTGCGACGTCTCCTTCCGTGACGCCTCTTACCGCGATGCCGACAACGTCTTTTTTCGCGACGTCTTTTTCCATGACGAATCCTCGTTCGACGAACCTCCATTCAAGCAACGTCGAGGTAGGGAATTGTTTGTAAATATTAATGAACCCCATGTCACTTCCTTTTAAATCAATGAACGCAGATCAACTAAACATCTAGTTGATCCGCGAAGAATATGTTGCGGGTTGGGAATTCTTGTTTGTGGGAAAACTATAAGGGTTTATTTATTTAATTTGTTCGTGATTATTACCTTGACGTTCTTCATGAAATTTGACCAATTGCTATCAATTAACGAGAGGGGGCCGGACCGCACAAACACGGCCGAACCTCCTCCTTATCCATGTTGGTTTCTTTTGTGGATTGAAATGGGAATAGCGCGGTGTCATTGCATCGCGTGGAATCGTGCGTCAAAGAATGTGCGGCGTCGTCGCGCCACGCCGTGAAAACGAACAAGGATGCGACGCCGTCGCGCCGCGTTGGAGAAACCCGAAGACATCTGCGGACGGAGTCGGGCCACGAAGAAGGGGCGCAGCGCCATCGCGTCACGCTGGAGAACCATGACGACGACACGTTTTGTTGATTGACGTGTGGATTGATGGTCGACGACAAATGGGGCCGCAATGTTAATTTGAATCTTCCGCAGTAAAGTTCGAGACCCGAGATGAACGCCGATACAGACGGTTTTAAAAACGGACCACCGGAGCAACTCCGGTGGCCCGCGGAAAACCAGGAGGCGCGGATTGCCGGCACGGCGCTGCCGGCGACCGGGGGTGGCAGCCGGAGCAGTCCGGCCGCCATGAGGTGGTGGCGCCCGAGCGTGCTGCCGGAGGAATCAACCGCTGCTGCTTGCCGCGGCGGTGTGGCACGGGGGATCCCGCAGCCGCGTGGGATCCCGGAGGATGGGCGGCGGTGCAGACCGCCGCCGGCTTCAATCAACGTCGAGGGGGGCCACGCAAACCCCCCCCCCCCCCCGCTCTGCGGCTTCCGCTTGGCCACGCTGGCCGAGCCGCAGCTGGTCGGTCGGGCCGAACCCGGACCTGGGTCGGGTCGACCCAGGGGGGAATTGGGCCGGGCCCAGATCTCCCATTTCGGTTTGTTTCTGATCGAACACCCATAACTTGGGCTACGGGCCTCCGATCAACGTTCCGTCAGTGGCGATGTGATTCATGGATCAAGACGGTCGTTTCGGTATATCACACTCAAGGTTTCAGAGTACATTGGGTTTGGCCGGGTTGGTTCATTCACGAAACCAACCGGGCCCTCGGAGCGGAAACGCCCATATCTTGAGCTCCGGACGTCTGATTGATGTGCCGTCAACTTTGATGGATTCATCTAAGAAAGAAAGATCTTTTGGCTTACTCCGCTCGAGGTTTGGATGCCATCGGAGTACAGTTGGATTGGTTCTCTCACGAAACCAACCGGGCATCTGAAACAAAAAAGCCAATAACTAACAGACCGGGCGTCCGATTAACACGACGTCTGTCTCGTTGAATTCCTCTTGTTGAGACGGAACTTTTGGAATACTTCTCTTGAGTTTTGGTTACATTTGGATAATGGCCGGGTTGGATTGCACCCGAAATCCAACTGGGCCCCTGGAACGGAAAAGCTGATAACTTTTAGACCAGACGTCCGTTTGACGAACCGTCTGCGAAGTTGGTGATCAAGTTGAGAAACGATCCCTATGAGTATACCCTATGAGAGTTCGGGGTACAGTTGAGATATGGCCGGTTTGGTTCGCATAAGAAACCAATCGGGCCTTGGGGACGAAAAGGCTAATAACTCACAGATCGGGCATCCGATTGACGCGCCGTCTGTTGCATTGAGACCCCTATGTCAAGGTGGTACTTTGAGATACTTCTTCATGGGACTTTGTGATACTTGGAGTATCGAATTGTAGCTCGTGGAGCGGACCCTACCGGAGACGAGCGTACGGAGTACGGAGACTTTGTAGCCTGCTGAGACCTGACGACTACTTGACCGACTCGACTTGGTGTGAGTCGACTAGCCTAGTGGATGGAGCGCCCGGTATTTGGCGACTGACCCACAACGGACGGAGCACCCAGTAGTTGGCTACAGACCCATGGTACTCGACAGGAGGAGTACCTCTGTAGGCTATTAGGGGGAGTGCCCGGTATTTGGCGACAGACCCACAGCGGATGGAGCGCCTGGTAGTTGGTCATAGACCCGCGGTACTCGACAGGAGGAGTACCTCAGTAGTCTTAGGTTAGTGAGAAGTACCTCGGAGTCGTGACATGACCACTATACACTCCAAAGACGGATCTCTTCAGTAGTTACGGTTTCGATAATGAAAATCCTGGTTTGAGCTGAGACTTTGACCTTTGTGTTTACCTCATCATTAAGATGGGTCACTTGATAACTTAGGTATATGTATGAACATATACCTGGGTAGTTGTTATCCGTTGATTTCATAATCATTGTGTTTCCTCATGATTGAGACAGATTTCTTGATAACTTAGTTATATGTATGGGCATATACCTAAGTAGAGGTTATCTGTTGAGATATTCTTTGTGGTTATCCTTGTTGGTTTTAGTGAGACCTTGAGGGTCTCAGGGTCCCTACTGAGTATCGTTATACTCACCCCTCCACGGGCTATGCCCGCACCTCATTGTATTGCTTGCAGACGACGGGCAGCGCTAACGGAGGCTGAGTGTTCGAGGACTGGACGGTACCCAGAGGTGGACTACATGACGAGTCAATATTCGGAGGTGGACTTCATGACGAGACGACATTAGGAGGAGGTTGACGGGCGAGAGCGTTTTGGAGACTATCTATACCTACCTTTCAGGTAGGATCAGTGGTGGACGATCCAGGAGCTGCGCCATCTGTACCTACCCTTTAGGTAGGATCTGAGGAGGATGACCCCGGAGCCGCTTCCATCCTTCCAGCTGTTGTCTTTTTCTGTTGTACTTTGTTCAGCTGTAGTTGTACTTTCATTTGGGTTTGTATTCTGGCCCATTTACCTTTCAGCACTTCTCTTTGTACTTAGTGTTTTACTTCCACTTGTACTCTCTGGTGTTTTGTTTACTTTTATAATGGAAATGCCTTCCCAGTTATCGGGATTTATGCCTTTGGTGCTAGTCGCTAGCCCCTGGCCTATGGAAGGTGGGCTTTGGGTAGTCACGACATGGGCCCTGAGGACGGGTCATGACAAATTGGTATCAGAGGAGTTGATTCTACCACAGAACTTATAACTCTGGTATTTTCTTTCTGTGAAAAAATAGTGTCAAGAGTACCGAGTGTGGTTTTCAGTTCAGGGAGTCCAGTTTTGGTGCGGGCGGCTGACGTATCCATACACCAAGACCCTGACAACTGATTTCCGACTTTGTGCACGAAAACACTTATTGCGTGTGTGTTTCCATAAGTTTTTAAATGTCAGCTCAAACTAGGTCAGCTCACTAGGTATAATCATTTGACCGTGTCACATTGTTTCTTTCAGGATGCCTTTTCTCAGACGACCAGCTAGAGACCAGAGGGATGTGCGTACTGATAGCCTGTCGAGTGGCGAGGCTTCGGTATAGGGCCCTCTTGCAGTCGAGGCACTAGCGGAGGCACCAGGGGTACTACCATACGTTGGGCCACCGATGCCACCAGCCCTAGCAGTAGGTGATGCACGCCACTTGAGTGCGCTGCACGAGTTCCAGTGCCAGAGGCCACCTAGGTTATGGGGAGAGATGGACCCGCAGGCGGCTGAGGATTGGCTGGAGGCTGTGGTGAGAGTCTTCAGGCTAGTGGGGACGCCAGCAGACTTCATGGTGATCTTTGCTGCCAGCCTTCTTCAGGCAGCAGCAGGCAGGTGGTGGAGCAACTTTTTCCAGTTTTGCGACGGGATGAACTTCACATGGGAAGACTTCGAGACCTTATTCAGGGTGGAGTTTGTGCTAGTAGCTCTACACCCCGAGCGTGTTCAGAAGCTGCCGCATTTTCCGTGTGTTATTCGATCAGTAGCCGAGTCATCTGTGGGCAGTAGACAGATGATGCAGAGGTCCAGGAGGACCAGAACAGCAGTTGGGTGATCTCTGGTTTTAGGATCGGTGGTGCGGGGCACCCTGGGTGGGGACAGAGCTAGGCATGCCAGAAACAGACAGTGTTACTCATGCGGCAGAAAGGTTCACCTAGCACGTGACTGTCCGAATCCTCGTACAGTTGATCTGCAGGCTTTGGAGGAGCCACCGAGGCAGAAGCAGCGGTGGGTGCTTGAGCAACAGCCGAGCAGTGGACAAGGCAGTAGAGCTCTGCGAGCAGGTAGATAGGAGAGGAACTAGTGGATACGTCCCTTGTACTTCTAGTTCCATGTTGCTGTTGTATTCGTGTCTTTCCACTATGAGCTAAAATAATAAAAAGACACTTATCTTTGGTTGCTTTCCTATCATTTTGTTTGGTTGATACTGAGTGGTCCCGGTTAAAACTGTTGACTTGACCCTCACTTTCAAGATTTCTACTGGAGGAGACCCAGTGACCTCACACTGATGCCAACAGTGTGACTCGACCCTTGGAGGCGAGAGTGACAGTTGGATCTCTTAGTAGTTACGTCGAGGCCTTACGACGTCATCCATGGCATGAATGAGTCATTCATGTCAGGATTGACTATATTAGGCAATGGGCGTGGTTCATCCAGGGGATGAGACCGAGTTTCTCTTTTCGGTAAAGGAGAAATTTTAGCAGCTCTTTCAGATCATATGCAAAGAAGGTACAGATCATCCAGGATCGGATGAAGACTGCACAGTGCAGTAAGAAACAGGAAAACGGCTCCAGTCTTAGAGACTCGAGCGTGTTAAATGTTTAAAGAAGAGGAATCTTTAAGGAGAGATGAGTCTACGGAGTAGCAGACGTGGAGGCAGATCTAGGAGAATAGCATGAGGTGGTGTACATCTTAACATGCTACAACCACCCGCCTTAGTTATCCCCGCTAGGCTCAGGGAGCTGGAGGGTGGAGGAAGAGTGCGGCTGCATGCGGTTAAGGAGTGTGACCCAATGACTCTAAAAATTATTCAAGGGACAGTCTGTGTCCACTACTAGCTTCTGTAGTAACGGACGTTGATATGAATCATTCCTTTATTTCACAAATCTTGTTCCAGACCTAGAGTTTCTGGTAAGCCGTGGACTTGACCCTCACGTCTGGAGATACCTTGGGAGAAGACTCGATAATCACACTTACGCCGACGGTGTGGTCAGACCATCGAGGCGAGAGTTCCGGTTGGAATATCTTGGTGGCAGCGTCGAGGCCTTACAATGTTAGTTTGAGTATGGAATGGGCAATAACTGTTCATACTCAAATTGATGGTTTTAGGAAAACGTCGGGATGGGTTTTTCTTGTTCGGCGAAAAGGAAACCCCAGGCAGCACAGGATAAACTCTTTCACAGGAGGGTGCGACCGATCACTCTTGATTCGGTCAACTATACCCTCGTGGCAGCAGTCTTTTTGAGTTTCAGTTCTAATAGGAACCTATATATGAGCACATGAGAGCGGGAGGCTCAGATTCGTGCTCAGTACCGCTTTTGTATCCCTAGTTTGTGTTTAAGCTTTACGAGGACGTAAAGTCCTGAGGTGGGAGTAATGTAAAGTCCCATAAATTTCAAGGAAAACTTTTTCTTAATTTTCTTTGGAATTTTACAAGAACGCAGTTTCTGACGGCGCCTGATTCCGAGGCCCGGTGTGCCCGGAATCATTTTCCAAAGTTTGGCTCGGATACGTTCAGTGAACGGACGAGCGGGTTTTTCCAACTTTTGAACCGGTGCTCGGAATCAAATTTCGAGTGCACTGATGGAACCGCAGCTCCGGTAATTGCTTAGGAACACCATTTTCAGAGTTGCGTTTTCACGAGAGAAGATGATAAAAATTGTGGAAGTTTAATTTATAAATTAACTACAATTTTTATTTTCTTTTAGTGGTTTAAGGCTTTGGGTGGAAGTTGGGTAACTTCCCAACATTCTAAGAGAGGTTATGAGGGTGGTGGGGCCCACACGAACCTCACCCCTTCATATTCTTCAACCCCCCTCAACTCACCATTAACTCTTGATAACTTAAACATTAATAACTTATGTTATTAATTAAGTGAGTTAAGTGTGGATTTTTAAATTTCAAACTCTTGAAATTCAAAAGTTATGTTATGTTAACAAAATAAGAGGTGAGCTTATTTTATTTTGGGTTAGTTTCTTATGGTGGAGCCTTGGGGAGAAAAAGGCTAATGATTAAAGAGTTTCTTCATCTCCTTCGTCGAAGAGCACAAAGAACGTGAAGAACGCCAGATTCCTCATAGGTCAACGTCTCCTTCCGCGACGTCTTCTTCCGCGACGCCTCTTACCATGACGCCGACGACGTCTTCTTTCGCGACGTCTCTTTCCGTGACGAATCCTGGTTCGACGAACCTCCGTTCAAGCAACGTCGAGGTAGGGAATTGTTTTGTGAATATTAATGAACCCCATGTTACTTCCTTCTAAATCAAAGAACGCGGATCAACTAAACATCAAGTTGATCCGCGAAGAATATGTTGCGGGTTTGGAATTCTTGTTTGCAGGAAAACTGTAGGGGTTTATTTATTTAATTTGTTCATGATTATTACCTTGACGTTCTTCATAAAATTTGACCAATTACTATCAATTAACGAGAGGGGGCCGGACCGCACAAACACGGCCGACCCTCCTCCTTATCCATGTTGGTTTCTTTTGTGGATTGAAACGAGAATAGCGCGGTGCCGTCGCATCGCGCGGAATCGTGCGGCAAAGAATGTGCGGCGGCGTCGCGCCACACCGTGAAAATGAACAAGGACGCGACACCGTCACGCCGCATTGGAGAAACCCGAAGACATCCGCGGACGGAGTCTGGCCATGGCGAAGGGGCGCGACGCCATCACGTCACGCCGGAGATCCACGAGGACGGTGCGTTTTTTTGATTGACAGTCGATGACAAATGGGGCCGCAAGGTTAATTTGAAGCTTCCGTAGTAAAGTTCGAGACCTGAGATGAACGTCGGCACATACGGTTTTGAAAACGGACCACCGGAGCAACTTCGGTGGCCCGCGGAAAACCAGGAGGCACGGGTCGCCGGCGCGTCGCCGTCGGTGACCGGGGGCGGTGGCCGGAGCAGTCCGGCCGCCAGGAGGCGGCGGCACCTGAGCGCGCCGCCGGAGGAATCAACCGCCACGGCTTTCCGCGGCGGTGCGACACGGGGGATCCTGCGGCCGTGCGGGATCCCGGAGGATTGGTGGCGGCGCAGAACGCCGCCGGATTCAATCAACGGCGAGGGGGGGCCGCGCACCCCCCCCCCCCCCCCCCCCGCTCCGTGGCTTCCGCTCGGCCATGCTGGTCGAGCCGCAACTGGCCGGCTGGGCAGGGCCGCGCCCGGATGGGCCGGGCCCAGATCCCCCATTTCGGTTTATTTTCGATCGAACACCCATAACATGGGCTATGGGCCTCCAATCGATGTGCCGTTAGCGGTGATGCGATCCTTGGATCAAGACGGTCGTTCCGGTATATCGCACTCAAGGTTTCGGAGTATTTTGGGTTTGGCCGGGTTGGTTCGTTCATGAAACCAACCGGGCCCTCGGAGTGGAAACGCCCATATCTTGAGCTTCAGACGTCTGATTTACGTGCCGTTGACTTTTATGGATTCCTCTAAGCGAGAAGGATCTTTTGGCTTACTCCGCTCGAGGTTTGGATGCCATCGTAGTATGGTCGGGTTGGTTCTCTCACAAAACCAACCGGGCGTCTGGAACGAAAAAGCCAATAACTAACAGACCGGACGTCTGATTGACGTGCTGTCTGTCTCGTTGAATTCCTCTTGTTGAGACGGAACTTTTGGCATACTTTGCTTGAGTTTTGGTTACAATTGGATAGTGTCCGGGTTGGATTGCACCCGAAATCCAACCGGGCCCCTGGAACGGAAAAGCTGATAACTTTCAGACCGGACGTCCGTTTGACGAACCTTCAGCGGCGTTGGTGATCACGTTGAGAAACGATCCCTATGAGTATAACCTATGAGATTTCGGGGTAAAGTTGAGATACGGCCGGTTTGGTTTGCATAAGAAAGCAATCGGGCCCTGGGGACGAAAAGGCTAATAACTCACAGACCGGGCGTCTGATTGACGCGCCGTCTGTTGCGTTGAGACCCCTATGTCGAGGTGATCCTTTGAGATACTTTTTTCGTGGGACTTTGTGATACTTGGAGTATCGACCTGTAGCTCGTGGAGTGGACCCTCCCGAAGATGAGCGTACGGAGTACAGAGACCGTGTATCCGGTTAAGACCTGACGATTGCTTGACCGACTCGACTTGGAGTGAGTCGACTAGCCCAGTGGATGGAGCGCCCGATATTTGGTGACTGAACCAGGGCGGACGGAGCGCCCGGTAGTTAGCCGTGGACCCGCGGTACTCGACAGGAGGAGTACCTCCGTAGGCTATTAGGGGGAGTGCCCAGTATTTGGCGACAGACCCACAGCGGACGGAGCACCCGATAGTTGGCCGCAGACCCGCGATACTCGATAGGAGGAGTACCTCAGCTGTCTCAGGTTAGTGAGCAGTTCCTCGGAGTCGTGACATGACCACTATACACTCCAGAGACGGAGCTCTTTTGTAGTTACGGTTTCGATAATGAAAATATTGGTTTGAGCTGAGTCTTTGACCTTTGTGTTTACCTCATGATTGAGATGGGTCACTTGATAACTTAGGTATATGTATGGGCATATACCTGGGTAGTGGTTATCCGTTGATTTCATAATCATTGTGTTTCCTCATGATTGAGATGTGTTTCTTGATAACTTAGGTATATGTATGGGAATATACCTAAGTAGAGGTTATCTGTTGAGATCTTCTTTATGGTTATCCTTGTTGGTTTTAGTGAGACTTTGAGGGTCTCGGGGTCCCTACTAAGTATCGTTATACTCACCCCTACACGGGCTATGCCCGCACCTCGTTGTGTTGGTTGCAGACGACAGGCAGTGCTGACGGAGGCCGAGTGTTCGAGGACTGGACGGCACCCGGAGGTGGACTACACGACGAGTCAATATCTGGAGGTGGACTTCATGGCGAGATGACATTCGGAGGAGGTTGACGGGCGAGAGCGTTGTGGAGACTATCTGTACCTACCCTTCAGGTAGGATCTGTGGTGGACGATCCAGGAGCTGCGCCATATGTACCTACCCTTCAGGTAGGATCCGAGGAGGATGACCTAGGAGCCGCTTCCATCATTCCAGCTATTGTCTTTTTCTGTTGTACTTTGTTCAGCTGTAGTTGTACTTTCATTTGGGTTTATATTCTGGCCCATTTACCTTTCAGCACTTCTCTTTGTACTTAGTGTTTTACTTCCTCTTGTACTCTCTGGTGTTTTGTTTACTTTTATAAAGGTAATGCCTTCCCAGTTATCAGGATTTACGGCTTTGGTTCTAGTCGCCAGCCCCTGGCCTATGGAAGGCGGGCTTAGGGTAATCACGGCATGGGCCCCGAGGAAGGGTCGTGACAACCTAGGTTCCTTGATGTTCTCTTGTCCATTTCCATGTATCCCTTAGACATTTACGCGTACTTTGGTAGATTTCGTGTAGGGTCTAGGCCGAAACTCGACATGTGCCACCTACTCAATCCCCTGTAATCTTCAAAGTACAAAGCATGAATCTTACCATACATGGTGTGCAAGGAAACATAGGATCCTAGGTGTATACCCTTTGTAAATGTCGATTTGATCAACTAGGGTTACACGACATGTGGTCCCTCCACACAACGTGTCGTATTCACCTCCAATAGAAACCCTAGATACTACAGAAACTGGAGTATATGACATGTGTTATTTGGACTACATAATATATAGTAGAGTATTTCATAGAAACTTAGATATGTATAGTGCATCTCCAATACTGATCTTCTACCACAAAATCTATCAAATGGACATATGTTTTTGAAGTTCTTCACCTTCAACAAGTGATTTCGACCTTCCTATAGATGGAAATTAGTGTTTCAATCCTCCTTCGCAGAACCCGAACACCCTTGCACATATCTTATTCCACACTATCTTAGATTGGATCCCAGATCAAAAAATAAATCTAATGAAACCCAAATCTTTCCTTGATCGCTGATCCAATTGTGACACATGAAATTGTCATAAATCTTGGTGTACAATCGATCTTAATCCAAACCGACAATGTCGAACTGAGATCTTGTGGATAAATCAGTGAATAAGTCGAATAATGATTGGGGTAAATACACAAGATCAAAGGTGCATTGCTCATTTTCCAAGAATTCTTGTCCAATGAACACAAATTTGGGTTTCTTTGGGCGAGAAAACCAAATAATAAATTATAAATGATACCTAGGTGCATGAAATGGATTGAAATTAACCCAGATAAAAGAAAAAATATGACCATGCTCAAACAATTTAATCAATTGATGAAGAATCCAAGAATTTAAGATTACAACATAGAAATCAGATCATTTTTTGATGAATAATTTGATCACCAACAAATGAAAGAAATTGTTGTGTTAAATACACATCGATCTGTCTCGATCTGGAGTTTCATCATTATAAGATTTTGGTACACCGATAAAGAAGGTGGAAGAATGACTCTATGATCCCAGGGTTATTTGGCTAACCCTGAAGATCCTTCCATAATGGAATACTTATAGAGGGATTCATAATGAGGTTAATTAATAAATTAATTAAATTAATTAGTTAATTTACACACTATATGTACTGACAACAACCATTTTATCCAAAATCCCCATGCCAATCCATTTTAGGTCATGCCCAGGGTAAAGATCATGTTAGGGATTCAACCATTGTCTCAAATTTTTTATTTGAGATTCTATTTTAGAGATATCTCAATTTGTTTAAGAAACCACACACATGTAATATAAAATATATTTAATCTTTTAATAAAATTAATTTTGGGCATAACAGGAATTAGAATCACACACCGTATTAGAATATGGCTCTGAAAATATATCTATAAATATTATAAATTATTATAAGTAAAAAAAAGAGTCTCTACAATTGGGGTGTATTTGTGTGCGCACATTTGACTAGATCCGATATTATTATGAGATGTGTGAGGATCCTATTTCTTAAAAAACTGACTTACCATGGGGGTTTTGTGCATGGTTCTTTTCTATGATTGGTGACTTGATTATACATTTTTTTGATCATTGAACTTTTTTATTCATGAAAAATATTTATATATGTGTTTTTTTATAAATTTATTTTTTAATCCAGTTTTGATATATCTTCCATCTATTTTAAATTTGAAATCATGTTTTAGTTTAAAATATGTCAATAAAATACCATGCCTTGTTTATTTAAATTGGAAGAATAATTGGTTTAATTGTTATTGAATTAATACAGGAACACTTTCTGATACCCTACTAGGATTTATAGATCACACCCTACCTTTTCCAATGGGAATTTGTAGACTTCCTTATGACAGGTCCGAGCAAAGGGAAAGAGCCACTTGGAGGTGGTGGATGTTCTTGATCCCTAGGAATGTGGAGGGATGATGGTGAACCATAGAGTTTTTGTCTACCTGTTTCACTATATTTTTAGATAATTTTATTTGGTTGATTATGTATTTTACTTTGTGATGTTTATCTATCTGTTTTGATACTGCTTTACCTATTTGTTTTTGGTACTGTCTCCCTTTATGAGTGTTTACAATGCAAACGTGAATCTCATATATTAATCTATTTTTGTGGAATATTTGTTCCCTATTGGTTCTTGTATGATTCCATGTGTTATTAACCATTACATGGGGATCAGGAATTCCATTTGGGCTATGTCATGGCCTACTCTAGTATCAGGGTGCCAGGGTATACCAAATGGTTTGTGACAAGAGATGTTTACATTTTAAAATGGATGGGAGGGAAATATATTAAACAATACTTCATATTTAAATTTTATTATAAATTTTATATATATTCATTAAATCTATATATATCACCATCCATGTGAGGCAGTGGTACAAAATTAAATACGTCACTCTATAGAGGCGGTTGTCTGTGTGTTCATCTAAGTGATGTTTTGAGTTTATATCAGATGGAAAGGAGATAGAAAATGGTTGTACCATTAAAATTAAAAAAAATAGTTTAGTAAATATATAGATTTAGTTATATGAATATGGTTATAGAATATTTATAGGAGGTTTTAGAAAAAATAAACTTGAACGAGCTTGGTGAAAACATAAAACTCTTACTTGGATAATCTCTATTTAAAATAACCTTATGAATTCTCGGATGGGTATTTTGAAAATAAAATAACCTCTAGGTAATAGATAGTGGTATTAAAAAGGTATTTAGGTATATATTTTTAATGATAATAGGATCAATATGCGTGGATAAGTGAGGATAGGTGGTTCCCTTTTATAAGTGAGATGGTGGGGGCATTCTTGTAATTATAAAGAACTTTTAAATATAATAAATGTATTTTTCTTGTAAATTGGATCAAATTTAATCAAATTTATAAGATAAGATAAGTTGTGGTTTAAATCCACTCAACCAATAAAATTTAGACAAGTTTTATAGTTATTCAAAGACTTTTCTCTTAGTTTAACCCCATCTTTTTAACCTGTTTAACCCTTATGGTGGCGAATTTTTTACCATAGTAATTTTAAATTAAGAAAAAAAATTTAAGTTGAAATTATTAAATAATATTTATTAATATAATTTATAATAAAAAATACACTAGTTTACATGATTCAAATTTTATAGGTAATAAAAATTAATTTTAATATAAATATGTAGAACATAATGAAAAACATGTTATAAAAAATGTATTGTTAAGTATAAAAATGATTTTACCCCAAAATAATGTATATAATTAATTATTATGAAAATTATTAGTTTATTAATAAATAAATGAGAGTTATTTGAATTTTAAACCAATCTTAAATCAAATTTTACTTTGGAATTAATTATTTAAATAAATATATCAAAAATTGTTCATTTATTTGAATAAAATTTCACATGAGTTTTAAAATGTCAAACATAGGTTTCTGAATCCAACATAAAAATATTAATTGTTTATTTTAATTCTCAAATACATATTTTTTTATATTTTTTTTTATAATTTTTTTACAAATTTTAGATTAGTTTTTATACCATAATGATTTCATAAAAGTGATATTATTTTATAGGTGGTATTTTTCACTATTCACCAAAAAATAAATTATTTCATAAAAATCTCAAAAATTAAACCAAATTTAAATTAGGAAATATAAACTCTAGAATTATATCTCTTTTATCAAATTATAATTCTAAAATGTATAATTTTTAATTTTAAAAATAATCACGAACTATTTCTATTATAATGATAAAATAATAAGATGTGCATTGGCCAATAGTTTAGTGATGTAGTGTTTACCTGCTATAGTAGGATCATAGATATTATATTCACCCCAAAATAATTGTTACCTTAAAGTTGTTATGTATTTTAGTTATTAAAAAAATTTGTGTTATTATTACTCATATATTCTTCTGACACCCATGTTGCTTCCTCTTGTTTGTTATTTCTCCAAAGGACTTTCACTGGCCAAGTTGTGAGATTTTGAAACACATTCTCTGTTGTGTTAATAATTAGGGAAAATTATTAATTATAAAATAAGTTAGGTTTCAATTCTATTCCATTATAAGTGATTACATGAATTGGATACAATATCTATTTACGCAATAATAAAACTTTAAAGACATTATGTACTTTAGAGAGGTTGGGTGGAATAACCACTCAGTAATCCATCACTTCGATTCTCAATAAAATTTCAAATGGCCCAATATCCTTGGGGTTTAACATACCCTTTGAACTTAATATTACAATTCCCATCTATGGATACAACTTTAAGAATACATAATCCTCACTTGAAATTCTAATTCTTTATTTTGGTTATCAACATAACTCTTTTGGCTACTTTGAGTTGATTTGATATTATTTTGAATATATAGTACTTTAATAACTATATCCTCAAAAAGTTTTAAGCCTATCACCTTTAGTTGTCCAATTTTATCCAAAAATGTTTGAGTTTGACATATATTCCCATACAAAGATTTAAATGGTTCCAACTTGATTCTTGAATGGAAGCTATTATTGTTTAAAAATTCCATCACGTGTAGATACTAATCCCACACAACTTTAAAATCAAGAGAGTATAATCTAAAAATTTCTTCTAATGTATGAATAGTAATTTATGGCTACCCATATTTTTGGGGATGATAGTCATTTATCAAATATATCATAATGTCAAGATCCTTATAAAGACTCTGCCAAATTCTCAATGAAAATTGAGGGTCAAAACTAGATACAATTGACAGAGGTTCACTATGAAGTTTCATAACATCATTTATACATAGCTAGGAAAGGAAATCAAGGGATAAATATTACTTTACTATTATGAAATGTGAATACTTGGTAAGATGATAAAAAATTAACCATATAACATCATTATTTCTAGGTGTCTTTAGAATTACATTAAAGAAATCCATTGTAAAATTATGAAACTTATATAATGATATTGAAAGAATCTGAATAACTCCATTATCGTATTTTATTTCACCCTATAATTACTGGCACACCAAGAGTATATTTACATATTCTATAATCACCCACTTTATACCATCCCACCAGAAATATTCTCTTAAACCCCTATTAATTTGTGTTCTATTAGGATGTATAGAAAAATTTGAACAATGTAATTCACCTAGAATACTCCACTTTATATATGGTATGTATAGAACACACAACCTTTTTCCAAACATTAATAGTCTTTATTTATATATTAGTTTTTTCAAATTCTCCTCATTCACTACATTAATATCACCTTGTAAATCCTTATATTTATTCTAGGACTTCTCTACCTTTTCCAGTATATATGGTTTATCAGTTTATTGGAAAAGGAATGATGGATCTTCTTTACTAACAAATACCATATCTAACTTAACCAAATACCTAAATATTTTATTATTTTTATTTCTTATCATGGTTAAAACTTCATGTTCCATCATACTAAATGAATCAAAAAACTTATTTACCTTCCTAGGGTTGTAGTGTATTAATAAATCATAGTCCTTGAGTAGTTTCAACCATCTTATTTTCCACATGTTGATCTCTTTCTAGGAGAATATATAGATCAAATTATTTTGGTCTGTATATATGTCGCATCTTTAACTATATAGATAGTGTCTATATATCTTCAAGGAAAAGATTACATCTTTCTAAATCAATATCATGAGTTGGATAGTTTTTTCATGGATCTTAAATTTCCTTGATACATAATCCACCACTCAATCATCTTTCATAAGAAAAAAACCTATAACTTTATTCAATGCATCAATATATATAAACATTATTCTTTTCCCAATGATAAATTAAATATCGATGTATTAACCAATATTCTTTTAAAATCCCTAAAATGTCTTCACATTCACTTTACCATATGAATTTAACACCATAATGTGCCAACTTAGTTAATAGGTTGTCCAAAAGGGAAATATTTGGAATAAACCGTTGATATTAACCCACTATACCAAGGAGACTATGTATCTCAGTTATAATAATCTATGTACAACATTATTTAACTACCTATTTCATTTAAGGTTCAATATATATTCAATCCTTGGATGAAATATGACCAAGAGAAGAAACTTCATAGAGCAAAAATTCACACTTATTGAATTTCCCTTATAATTCATTTCATCCGAGAGTCTCAAGAATTATTTTAAAACTACTATAATTCTCTTCATGTAGTTTATAGTGTATCATGATATTATCACTGAGTACCGCCATTATTTTTTCAAGATAATCCTTGAATACTCTATTCATCAAATCCATAAAAACAGAAGGTGAATTAGTCAATTCATAGGGCATTATGGTAAACTCACAATGTTCATACCTCATACGAAAGTTCATCTCTAATATATCATCCTTATTAATCCTTAATTAATGATAACAAAATAAAAATTAATATTTTAAAAATATTGAGCTCCGTTAAGTTGATGAAATAAATCATAAATGCATGAGAGATGATACTTATTATTTAAAATAATGGCATTGAACTCCCTATAATCATCAAAATCCTTAAAGACCCATATTTATTTTTCAAAAATAGGACAGGGCCATCCCAAGATGAAACATTAGGTTTTTTAAATCACTTATCCCATAAAAACTATAGCTGTTTCTTTAAATATACCAATTCCACTGGATCCATTATATAGGGAGCATTGGATATATGTTTTTCATTGGGTATGAGTTCAAATGGAAACTCAATTTCACTGTTAGGTAGATGTATTAATAATTTTTATAGTGATACATCAATGTATTCTTGAATAATAGGTACAAATTATACCCTTAGGATGTATTTCTCATCCATATATAGTTCTTTATCTTCCAATTTTCCTAGAATTTTGTTAAGGTGAGCTATTAGATGTGGATCTATAAAATATTCAGATAATGAAGTATTTATCTTAAAAACAAGGGATTCTCTTCATGTTTAATAAATAGAAATCTATTTATCTCAATAATAAACTCTTTCATTATACTTTTAATTCCATTATATATAGAGTATTATGTCAAAGTTAATCATAGGTATGATAATAAAGTTTGAAACCAGGGAATATCTATGAATCTGAATAGAGATAGCTCAATATATCATTATTTCAATAATATTCCAACTAGGTGTATTAATAGAAATATATTTCCATAGAGTGTTTGGGGATGATTTAATGTTGTCAAAAAACATGAAATATATAAAAATATTGTTTAGATAAAAATTATATAAACCTAAATCCAACATTGAGTTTATAATGAAATTACCTATAAACATAAAAATCCTATGTCAAGGAAACCATATCATCTTGTCTCCCTTGAAAAATAAAGCTACACTCACTAGAGCCTCTGAGTGGAAGATCTGCCTCCACTTGTGGATCTGGGGTTTTCTCTCAGAATTTATCTAGAGGGGGGAATCTTGATCGCTGTCTTCAGCATTGAACTAGAGGGATTCTATGGTGTCGCCTCCCCCTCCTCCTTCCAACGTGTCCTTGTGTGGTCCGTTGTCACTGCATCTTCTCAAGACTGTGTGAAGGATATCTCTCTAATGTCGCCTCCCCAAGAAGATTACCTAATTGTTATGGCACCTTCTTGGTTTCCAGTGTGAACAATATCTGCACTTATTTGTTATAGAAGACGAATCCTGAGGTCATCTTGTTAATGATGGAGATGCCAACATAGATCTGTGATTCTTGGTTTCGAATCCGAGATGCGGGAGTACCTTTACCATGGTGGTTATTGAAGAAATCACAAAGTGTCTTCGACACAGACATATTCTAGTCTGCCCTTCATTGAGGCAACGTTGCCTCCTCTTCCAATGAGGGCTTTAGACAGAGCTTCTTCAGCAGCGGAGGTTCTCACTACTAAGTATTCTCTAGAAAATTTTGAGCTGCTTCGATTTGGAATTCTGAAGGTACCCATGTTTTTTGTTATATTTTCTTGAGGTTTTTAGTTAAGTGAGTTCTAGTCTCGATCCATGTGGAGTGAATGTGATGTGTGCCGAGATGATCAGCGGTGCTTTAGATGTGATCTAATTCTTTCATATTGTTTGATGAGGATGATTTCCAAGCATGTCCATGTGTTGACTTGTCATTTATGGATTTGTCGGTGCAATTTTGTCTTATGATAATTGAATGAAGCTATGGATAGATCCTTGAATTTTTGTTGTAGGTTTTGAAGGGTTGATGGTACTGGCTTCATCATGAATCACTCTAGAGGTCTGGTCCACTCTTATGTTTCTCTAGCTTCCAGGTCGATTGATCCTTTCTAGGTCGGTTGGGTGTGATGGATTCCAATGAGGTTTTGCGATGTGCTTGTGAGCAGTAGGGTGTTCCAGGAGGCATGACATAATTTGAACTTCTCATTGTGTTTTTTAATTTTTTATTTGAAATTTTGGGGGCTATTGAGATGGGATCCGTTTAGGGCCTTGGATGCATGTTCCTCTTCTCTTGCTTTGTGATTTCTTCTCTCTCTCCAAGGCAGATCCAAGTGGAGGTCTTCTTGGTGCTTTGGGATGTGAGGGAAACTAACTACTGACGTATTATGGTGGTTTTTTCTCTATTGGATCCCGATGATGTTCATGAAGGTTACGAGGAGGTATTTTCATTCGAGGAGGAAAAAGAGGCCCTTATGACTTTGATTTTTATATTTTAAGGCTTCTAGTGCACGGCTCTTTATGGATTGAATCAGAATGCTTGTTCTTTTGTGATTTTATGATTCTTCAATGTGAAATATTTTAGAAAATCTATAATTATCCTCTCTAGATTAAGTTCCAGAGCTGGAAGAATTCTCCAGATCATGACCGTCCAGATTTGGAAGAATGAGTGGGTGTGACTTTTTCCATTGATACCAGGCTCGTGAAACCCTGCACAGGACAACTAGCTGAGCGGCCATGCGATGGTGGAGGTTTTACATAATAATGTAATCACTGGGGAGGGGTGTTTCTTGTAGTCTTTATCTGGGTTGTCTTTTATTTTAATCATTTTTATTAGGTGAATTTTTCAGGGTTCACACTTAACCTTTAAAAGTGTCATTTAAAAATACAAAAAAAAGGATTTTGGCTAATAAAAGTACCTACTGTCACATGATTTGGGACTTTAATATCAACTATAGGGATCATATAATCTTAGCCTTTCTCCCTTATCATTTTTGAGATATATTACCACGATACTTGGGGTATTTGTATAAATAATTCCTCATCTATTTATTGTTGAATCATTAAACATCGGTGGTTTCTTTATTTCCCTTTTATTCACAAGATTTATGGAATTTATATCTACAATTGAATGAAACTCCCATTAATTTCAAGAATTTTACATTGTGTTTCTTTATATTACTATTACATGTTGGAAATTCCACCCTCTATTTCTTATATCTTGTTGTATTTATATTTACAATTTTATCAACCACTCGCTTCCATTATTGATTTCCATGGAAAACATAAGAGTTGGAGTATTATTTCCCTATATTAATGGAACATGATACTATATAATCATATATGAAAAATTTTAAGACACTAATTTTATTTTAAGGCTAGGATTTATCACATAAATGAATCAATCAATCCGGAATCTTTTATTTCATACATAATTCATAGCATGAGTTGCTAACATTGTAAAGTTATCTTCTTATTCAAAATTTTTTTACACTTACTTTTGAATTTTATTGAGATATTGTATTTCCATATAAGGTAATTTACCACAAGGAAAGTATTTTTCAAATAATATTAGCTAAAAATTATTCCATTCATATCTCTATCTCTTTTGAATTCTTACTATCTTGGATCAATGACCACCATTGATCATGATCTTCATTTAAATAATAAATTCCCATGATATATTATTCCCTTTCACCACTTCATAAAGGAATAAATATATTATATAGGGATTTTATCCATTAATAAACTATTAATGGATTATTAGAGCTATTGAATATCAAAGTTTGTTATTGCATGAAGTGGTTCACTATTGTTGCACCATTTTAGAGATTATTAATTTGTTTCATATGGGAAAGGTTATTGATTGTGAATTGATTAAACTGATTCAAAATAGTTATAATATAATAATATCTAGCACCAATATCATTTAATTAATTGACTTGATCATGAAGTAAATCCCAACATTGGTTATGGGTGTTGATATGATTTTCATTCTACCAGCTTGGAACTGTCTCTAAATAATGGTGTATACTTAATTATTTAAAATCATTATGAATATTGAGTTATGATATAAAGATCAATAAAAAGTTCATAAACATTCTAGGGTTTTATCTTAATTATTTTTCTAGGTATGTTATTTTAAAATATAATTCACATGGGTCAATCAAAACTTGATCTAATACCAAAAGTAACAACCAAAACTCTATTAATATAGAAATAGAAGTTACATTACTATATTGGAACAAGACATAAGATATTTTATCCTACAATATAGAGTAGTTTAGTAGTCTTGAGAAAATATATACGTACATTATTCTCACATTACATTCAAAAGCAGGAAATAAAACATAAATTCTAATGAGAAAAAATTATTTCTTCTACCATATACCAGAAATAATTTAAAGTTCACATCTACGTAATCTAGGGAGAAGAAACAAAATAATAGGTTTATATGAGATGCTCAATAAGAGAATGTTTATAACATAATCTATCAAAAAACAACCAATTCATGAATAATGTGACATAGATAAATAAAAATCATATATTCTATATAAATAATATCATAAAAGAGTAATATATCCAAAGATGACATAAGAACATAAGATAATCACCTAGATAACATTAACTGATTTCATAAGTATAGAACACATAATTCTAGGTATTATAATCTTACCATCAAGGCCACATGATAAGGAATCATACACAAATAGGTAATCCATACACCAAATAACCAAAATAGTTTTTCTAATGAGACATACCGATGTATTGAAAGGCTAATTAATATAAGGACCCACCCATCACTTACTATGTTCAATATATTCATCATATGAATAGATTAAATAAAAAATACAATAGATAATATATATTCCTAAGTAATAAAGATATGTATTTGAAAATTAGTATAAAAAATGTCAAAATTTATCTATAGTTAACAAATAGAACAACATGAACATAATACATCCATATAAATAAGTTTTATGGTGTAAATAGATCATATAACTTGTAAAATATAGAAATATTTTAAGGATGTTATCATATACATTTATAAAAACATTATCAAGATGATTTAAAAATATAAAGAAAAATATTTTAATTTTGAAAATATTTTAAAACTAAAAAATAATAGAATAATTTGAATAATATTCATATTGAAAAAAATAAAAATTTGTTGAGTAATATTGATAATTAACAATGTCTATGATGGCAAGAAATGGTGGTCATGTGATAAATGTTAGAAAGACATTATTTTCACACATTTAGAAAAAGTAAAAAAGACTTGTATAATTTTTTTTAAAAATATTCCTTTTATAAAAATTAATAGTAATTAATAGATAACAAAAATTTAACTTAATAAATCACTAAAGTATATAAAATAATGCACTATAATCAAAATAAAAAATATGGATACGAAAGAGAAATATTCCCAAGAAAAAAAATTCAAAATGAGGTTGGATTTTCTTATAAATTGTTTTTAGTGATTTTGAGTACCAAAAAGGAATAAAATAGAAACAATAATTAAAAATCCATGAAATAACAAAATAATAAAAAATATTGGTTTTAATAGACAAATAATATATACTTTCTTAAATTTAAATTGAAACATAAATAATCCTTATAAAAAGTGAGATTACAACATAAACCCTTACCTTAGATTTCTACAAGGTCGAATGCATTCCAACCTCATGTATAGTAAATTTATATTCATTATTAATATATATAAAATCCATATATATATATATATATATCTTTATTTATATCATTTATTAAAATCTTATTTTGACCAATTTACTAATAATTCCTTGTTAGAATCAATTATTTATCTGTTTACTAGTTTGTTTCTTATACATTTTTTTATTTAGAGATTCCAATAATTGTACCATGTTCATGGTCTAGAATCCAACATAATATTAATAATGTCATATATATCATATTTATACATAAAATACATTTTTATAACCATCCACTAAAGGTAGTTATGGAAAATAAGTTACATTGCTTTAAGGAGGCGGTAGTCTGTCCGTACATACAAGCGACATTTATTTTTTACAATGGATGAGAAGGAAGGAAATAAAAGAATATTTTATATTTAAATAACCATAATTATGTTATAAATATCATATATATATATGTATTCATTAAATCCATCTATATCACCAAGAAAGAGAGGTTGTGATGAAAAAGAAAATATATCTCCTTATGGATGTGGTAGTCCGCACACTCACATGAGCAACATTTTGATTTTATATTAGATAAAAAAGACATAAAATGGTTTTAACATTAATATTAAATATAATTATATATTTTATTATGGTTATAGAATACTTTTAGGAGGTCTAAGAAGAAATAAATTTGAATGAGCTTGGTAAGAATATATACCTCTTCCTTGGATAATCTTCTTTGAAAAACACCTTAGAGATTGTTGGATGGGTATTTTTGAAATATGAAAACCTATATATAGTGTCTAAGGGTATGGGGAAGGTATTTCATAACATATTTATTGAGTTAAGGGTCTTATAGTGTGTATATAATTTAGGAGAGTAAGTTCCCTTTTATAAGTGTGAGGAGTAGAACTCTTGTAAATATTAAGAACTTTTAAATATAATAAATATAATTTTCATGGAAACTGGCTCTAATTTTGTCAAAATTTTAATTTAAGTTAATTTATAGTCAAAATAAACTAAAATAATTTATACAGGTTTTGGATATATTGGAATCATTATCTCTTAGTATAACCCACTTTAATCATTTTAGCCCTTATTATAGTGACAAATGTTTACCATGTAAACTATTCATTATGAAAAAAATATTAAGTTTAACATGTTACAAAATATTTATTAATATAATTCCAAATATTAAATAATTTTTACATGTTTCCATTTCTATAGTTAGTAAAAACTAATTTTAATATTATTACGCCAAATGAAATAAAAACCAGTTTTTTTGAAATATGTATTTTAAGTATAAAAATGAATTTACCACAAAATCATTGAAAAAATTGATTATTATGAAAATTATTTTTTTATTAATAAATAAATGAGAGTTATTTTAATTTAAAACGAATCCAAAACAACATTTATACTTATAGTTACTTAGTTAAATAAACGGATTATAAATAGTTTATTTGTCAGAATAAAACTTCAATTAGGCATTATAATTTAAAACATAGGTTTATAAATACAAAATAATAATTTTAATTGATTTATTTTCTCCTTAAATATATATTTGGTATATATATATATATTTTCAATCTTTAGAGTCATTCTAATACCATAATGATGTCATAAAAGTTAACGTATTTGTAAAGGTAGTATTTTCACTATTCATAAAAAAAATTGTTTCAGAAAAATCCCAAAAATACAACCTATGATAAATTAAACCTTATGAACTAAAAATTTATATTCATTTTATAAAATTAAAATTATGAAATTTAGAAATATTACCTTTTAATATAACCACAAATTATTTATTTTATAACGATAAAATTATAAGATGCGCATTGGTCAGTAGTTTAGGGGTGTAGTGTTTAATTGCTATTATCAGATCATGGGTATTGTAGATAAAACCTATGAAACATGATAGAGTTTTTGTTTTTGAATTGATTTAATTAATGTCCCATAAATAAAACTATCTATCTCATGATATTGAGATGGTATATGTAATATTTTCATTGAAAATATAAAGATACTAACTTTATGCAGAAATATGTGGCTTATATACTGAATTTTTTTTTGAAGTATATATTCACTCAAAATGATCTCAACATGAGATAGACGAGATTCAGACAGCTACTCATAGACTATGAATATGCAATACACTACCACCTTTGAAAGGTAAGTAAATAGGCTAATTAATTGAGAATGAAGGATCAGGATGTTGTATACATGATGATGATGGATAGGGATCCTATATTAATGAATATATTAATGTTTGATATGAAAATTATTAAGTAAAGTCAAAGATTATTTCTTTTAAAAAT
Source organism: Viscum album (assembly GCA_963277665.1). Taxonomy (NCBI): domain Eukaryota; kingdom Viridiplantae; phylum Streptophyta; class Magnoliopsida; order Santalales; family Viscaceae; genus Viscum; species Viscum album. Next base: position 1,221,127,890 of record OY728148.1, on the reverse strand, counting down.
AATTTCTTAACCTTATTTACTAGAGAAGATAAATCAGCCTCAATTAGATGAAAAGGGTTTACAAAATAAAACTAATGCAATAAAAATGTTATATTGTTAGACTTCATCTATGAAGATGGTGTGGTGATGTTTGAAAAGTGACTATGTATACCACTAATACAAGAGATAAGGATGGAAATAATTAATGAATCTCATAGATCAAACTTCTCTATATACCCTAGTAGTACAAAGATGTATAGGGATCTAAAATAGCACTTTTGGTAGGAAAATAAAGTATGAAATTAAAGACCATGTACCAAGATTCTTGGTAAACCAATATGTAAAGGATGGGAGAAAACTTACAAATGGTATCAAGAAAACTCTTCATATACTAACATGGATGTGGGAAAATATCATATTGAACTTTGTTACTAAACTGCCTAAGACATCTAAGAACAATGATGTTATAAGTGTCATTATGAATCAACTTACTAGGTCAACATATTTCCTAACAATAAGGTTTGATATACCACTTTATCTTCTTTGATGACTCTATATCAATGAATTATTAATACATCACAGTGAACCTTTATCAATTGTATCCAATCGTGACCCTTGTTTTGATTTGTTTTGAAGTAGTATCTAAAAGGATTTGGAAACCTAGATATAAGCACCATATATAATAATAAAACTTATGGTAAGTCTGAGAGGACCATTCAATCCATATAGGACATGTTGAGGTCATGATCACTAAACATTAATGGAACATGGGGCTAATACTGACCTCTAGTGTAATTCTTGTTGAGTAATATATTCAATTAAATAATTTTAAAGGAACTATATGAGGAATTGTTTAGAAAAAGATGTTTTACTCTAACCTATAAGGATGGAATTGGGGAAAATAGGATAATTTCTCCAAAACACATTGATAAAACAACTGAGTTGGGGAAAGCTATCCAGAGTCATATCATGGCTACTCAGAGCCAAAAGAAAATCAATGACGATAATCGAAAGAAGGAATTGGAATTATAGCTTGGAAATCATGTATTTTTATAAATTTCACCATGAAAAAGAGTTATATGGTTTGGTAAGAAAGGGAATTTAATTTTTTTTTGGGTTGGGCCTTTTTAGATTTTTTAGAGAATTGAAGCTATGTATTATCATCTGTATTTTCCACCCAACCTATATAAAGTGCATAATGTCTTTTATGTTCCAAGGTTAAGGTTGTATACTCCAACCCTACACATGTACTCACCAATAATGTAATAGATTTAGCATATGACCTATCATATAATGAAGATCCTATCCAGATTATTAAAAATAGATAGAAAGTTTTACAAAATTTTAAAACCCTACTGGTGAAAGTTCTTTTGAGGAATAACAAGTCAGAAGAAGAAACATGAGAGACTAAGGTATAATTTAAGAAGAATTAAAATAATTTATTTATTTATTGATGTACACCAAAAATTTTTAGGAAGAAAATATTTAAGGTGGGAGAATAAAATACCTGAGATTCTATTGTAGTAAATAAACATTTCATAATAAAAATTATAGTGTAATATAAATTCCATTATTTTATTATAAAGTACAAAAAAACTAAACAATTATGTTTATAATAAAATATAAAACCTATTATCATCAAATTAATTAGTAATAATATAATTAATAATATATATCTATATATTATTAATAATATAATTACAAACATACATCCTAGAAAAACAATTGGAGAGTTTTTGAATTTTAGGTTCTAAATTTGTGATTCTAAAATAGGAAAGTCTGTCGATTTAATAGTTAAATTTCAAATAGATAGGTAATTATTTTAATAAATATGACTCTAAATTTTGAATTAGTATATTGAAATCCTTTAATAATGAATTTTTCATAATTTTCGGAGGCTGTCAAATTTTTGGGTAAATAGTAAAAACAATATAAATATATTGTAAGTATTATGAAAACATAATGAATTAAAAATTATGTAATGAGTAATATAATGAATTTCTAGAAACAATATGGGTTTATCAATTTTATTTTTTAAATTAATAAAATTAAAATTTCAAAACATATAAATAATCTTCCAAAACCTAAAGAATATTCTAAAGATTTTAATTTTTTTCTTTATAAATAATATTATTCTCTATATCAAAAATAATATATTTAAAAGCATTTAGGTTCTTAGAAAATTTAAATATTAAAAATAGGCCCTAATTTCAATATACCATGGGCTGAAACCATGGGAAGACCAATGGTTCACTATTTTTATTAATCCAGGGTTCAAGGATAATGGTTTAAAATTAATAAACAAATCTCCCTCATTTTCTATAGATACACATCCATACTACCATTACTTTTTACTCTAAAGTTATTTGGAATGTTTATCTACTAATTTTATCTATAAATAATCTCTATAAGGAGTTTCTAAGGTTCTAAGGCACTTTTACTAAGTTTTAGGAAGCAACATTTCAATGTAAACATTCACAATATTTGTCATTTCCTTTTCAATTATGATCTTTTTGTTATAATATCATTTAAATTAATGTTCACAAATTTAAATTCTTTGAATTTCATGGTATTATATTCCATTTGATATATTATAAGTGTGATATTACCTATTTACCTCATTAATTTCTTTTATTAATCCATTATTATACCAATATAAGTGTCCGTTATCACTTCTTATCATTTATTTGTGTAATCCACTCCAATTTATTTTCATTTAAATATGAGATTTTATTTTATTTCATTTTTATAAATTTATTATCACATTATAAGTGAGATATCACCACTCCCTACCATTATATTATTTTCACAAGATGATATAATGATCAAACATTAGTAAAAACCCAAGTGATGAATATATAAAATCCTAAAATTTTAGTAAAGTAAAAAGTGAGTGGTTTCATAGTAATGAAATTCATATCCAGATACTATAAGTGGATTTAGGATCTAGATCAGATATACCAAGGGGAAATTAATTTGAAAATGGTTGACTGGGTATTAACTCAATCACCACTTAGTGCAAAACAAATAGGCCTAACTGCACACCTGGTCTGATACTCATGGGGGATATGCTTTGGATAATTCACAAGTTTCTTAAAAACCATAATAAATGATTAAAATATATCATTTCATAATCATTTATATTGATATATTTGAAAAATTAAAGTATCCAGAACCATTATTTCATTATCAATCCCCTGATAAAGGTACCTTCCATCACATTATGAATATCCTATACTTTTTAAGTTGATTGTTGGATATTCACCCAGATTTTAGTATTACTATATTTAATGGGAAAATATTGACATTACATATATCCTTATTTTCATACAGACACCTATTTATTACTTATCCTTGATTACACAAGATATTCCTTAAGAAAAATTATGATATGTATGGTTTAAAAAATCTCTTCATATAATGGATGCATTGGACTTGTTTTGTGATGAGTGGGACTCAAAATTATATAGCCCCATGATGCATTAGTATAATTCATGAGAAAAACTAGTTGAGTATTTTTTATAATCCTTATCTATTTATACTAGATGTCTTGAATGAAACAGTAATGATATATTTATGATGTCCAACATTATGAATTCAATCACCACAAGACCATTTATTTTTTGTATAATCCAAGATATATTATGCTCATAGATTTATTTTTTGTGGAATTTATTTATTCCTATCATATTATTGATTCCATGATTACATATAACATCTACCACTATACGTTACCCCATACTAAGTAGCCTATCTCACACCTTTTTGTAGTTTACCATTTACCTAGGAAACCATGAATATTACTACATGTGAATTATATATCTTTCGAGTATAAAGAGTAAATTTTCATGTATTCAGTTGAAGTACCTTATTTTTTCAATGTAATATAATTTTCATTTATGTATATAGTTTCTTGATACTATTAAACTGTCGGATACTAATATTATGATCTATGTATTTTGTACCATTGTAATAAAATAACAACTATATTTGGGTTATTGGAGTTTAGGTGTTACATAAATACGTCAGTCTAAGGGGACATAAATGATATTTGACTATCAAGTTCCAAGGGCTTATATCCATTGATATTTTTTATCATGAAATTTGAAATTGGTGATCTCCCAGAAGGTACATCATGAGGGAAGATCCAACAATATGAATTCCACATGTTTAATGTTTCATTAGATATTAAAATCTATAGATGTGTTTATTATTCTTTATACTTGAGTTCATTGTTAATTTGTATCAAAATGTATCTACTTTAATATATGGATGAAAACCATGAAGACATATTCTTACATTGAGGTAGTATATATTAGGTGCATCTTAAGAGATATCACATTAATTGAACATTCAATAAGGTATATTTTCCTTCTATATAAATTAAAGAAGATATCTATATCCCATTGATTAAAATGGAACTATCTAATAGAATCCACGGACATAGTAGTTTATAAAAAAGTTAATTTTTGAAAGTCAAAAAAGATAAATTGAGCATATAGTCTGATGAAACAAGTATGAATCCTACTGGATAAGGTATAAATAGATAAAAATATAGTATTATACAGTATCATTTATAATTAGGTTATTGTAGCTTCCAAATTAATTTCTTTCTACTCGAGTTCCTTGACATGTAGCTAAATAAAGATCTTAGGCTTTAGGTAATTTAATATATTTCCATTGAGAAATGGTCCTATAGGGTCACACTGTACACCTATCTATAATAACATTAAATTTTATTGAATTTATGTTTAAAAAAAATTATTCCCTAGTTTTTGGAATTTTATTTATTCAAGTAATATCTAATCATAGAAATTCAATCAGAAGATATTCAAGTTTAGAATATGTGAGTTGAATTTTATCACTTTTTAAACTATTAACAAGGTCAAAAATCAATATTTATTTATTCTTGAATTTGTTGCATAGAGTAAAATTAATATTTATTGAAGTTTTATGAAAATTTAAAAAAACATATTTATTCCCATGCTTAGTGAATATTATATTTTATTGGGGGATATGGATGAAGTTTAATGATTTTATAAAATTGATATATATTTTTAATAACATTTAAATAAATATTTATTAATTTATTTAAGAAATTATATTAGAATAAACACATGTCATGTTATATAATAACAATAATAATATATTTAATTTAGGGAATAACATTGAACAAATGAGATGATAATGGGAACTATGAAATTATCATTATTTAACACTATGTATTAATTCCAAAAGATATAAATTTACATGTTGAGACATGTTGAAACAACATATACATAATTTAGAAATCTCTCAAGCTCTGGAGAGAATCACCCCTTTCTCCCTCTCTTAAGAACATAAATTGAGAAATTAAAAACCTTGTTGTGATTGGTGGAGAATGACGTGATACACTTGATCCTTCTATGCTAAAACCAAGAATATTAAGAACACTATTCAAAGATTCATAGATCATTCATGGATACATTTAAAGGAATCCTCAATTGTATTCTATATTTGAATGAGAAAATAATAAGAGTGGTAATAGAATTTTTATCAAGGAAGATTATCATGGATGCAGCAACTCTAAATTTTAATTAATTACAAATTAAACATGTATGATCTTTTTATGAGATTCTGAGGATAATTTTAATAGTTATTCAAATTTATCCATTTATTTTGATGAAAAAAGTTTTAGATAAACTCAAATCTTCTACTACACCCCAAAAAATTCATATTATTTGTGAGAATAAATATTTAGTAACAGTGCACAGACATTCTTTAACACTCATAATATCCATCTATCAATTTTCAGTTCATTCTATAGAAATACATCTAATAAAAACTATAAAATGAAGGGATATGAAATTCGAGATATATTGAACTCATAACGGGATTGAATATTCAATGAATATTCACCATCATGGGATAAATATTTTCTATGATTACTTTAATCGAACATTAGGTTTTAAGGATACAATTAAATCATTGTTTAGTAACACTATTGGATAGTAAATATTTGGTGTATTATTAATAATTTACCACCAATAAAAAGTACAACATAGAGATGATTTTTAGGAAAGTAATAATTAAATTTTCTGGATTTAAAATTGGTATGGAAATAAATTCTTCCATATAGATCAAATTGAGGAAATTTCCATGGTTTTGAAAAAACGAGTTAATAAAAAATGTTAGATTATTTTTAATAAAAAACTTTATCTATTTCCCTCATGGTCTAATAATTTAATATAGTTAGAATATGTAATATACGATATTTCGATGCACTATTTTTGAACAATAATATGTCCCCACCATAAATTTTTATATAGACCTCTATTCCAGATGAAAATCAATAGAAAATTTTTAAAAGTCATTTAAAGATTATGAAATTATTTTTGATAACACAACATTAATAGAAGGAATGTTTCAGGATAATCAAACATATAAATAAACTATCATTATTTCCTTTATTCTATTATGAATAGAAACCTATAATAATCATAAAATTCTATAAATGAATATAAATGATCAAAAATATTATATAAGTATTTTAGAACATTTATAATACATACAAAGTATTTATTAAGAAAAAAAATTCATAGGAATATAGGTTTTAATCCAACTGATTATATGTATTGTATAATATTCCTTTCATATTGAACTATTTATAACTAGTCACTTCATAAAGTGATCTATTTTTAGTTATAAAACATATTAAAATGAGTTATTTTTTTTGAAAATATTAATTTATTAGATAAAAAATGATTCTTTATGAATATTTCTTCTTATTTTTGAGATAAAAAATTCTCAAATTGTGTTTATTACACCCACACACCTCTATTTTTTTAAATTTTGTCAATGTTTTATTTATTTTTCCATTCATATTTATATATTTAATTCATCTTCATCAAAAAAATATTTTAGGTATTCCATAATCACTACGGGATGATGAAAACTTCCTCAATAGATTTCAAAACCATTTGAATTGATCTTTATGACTTTACATGAACCCCAATTATAACCTTTATTAATATTATTGAACCATACTCACTCATATATTATTTTATTATTATAAAAAGTACTCATGACATGTTTTTCATTAGTCAAATTGTTAGAGAATTCAATATGTGAAGATCGTACCTATAATAACAGATGCTTTTCATACATGGTTATTACATCTTTCAAGATTAATATTCAATACTTTAAAAAAAGTACACACCTAAGGACTATAATTGTTTAGTGCATTTGGAAACATAGAACAGACTATTCTTAATTGGTGAAATATCTTCAATGTCTCCCATAAATATCTTCCCTTTTAGTACTCTTCAAAAACATATCTGACTTAAAAAATTCCTTTATAACCAAGGGAAATTAATCATAAGAAAGGGATAGCTCAGATTCTTTTTCATTTAGCTGTCTCTTTGATGGAAATGGGTCCTTTATCCTTCTCTAGGTTCATTGAGTTTCCTCTTCTCAATTTTGTTATCTTTGGGTTCCATGGAGTTGTCAGATATTTAGCTCTTCCATCCCTACTCTACCGATCTGGACCGACACACACAAAATCATATTGGTTGGGTGTGTTGGTTTTTCAGATCAGTTTGGGATTGTGGGAGTGGAAGTAAGGGAAATGTGGTATTCTTAGTTTCAATGGATTCTTCTCTCAGTTTATCTTGATATGTTTGGGGTTTACCATTAGGGTTTCAATCTCAGTTTCTTATTGGGGTTTCAATCCTAGTTCACTCTTCATTGTTCTTATTTCTTATAGGTATGGGTATCAATTTTTGTTTTACCTTAGGGTTTCAATCCTAGTGTTTCTATCTCTCATTACTTGACAGTTTATGTTTTTCCTTGGCCCTTCTATGCCACTCCTCTCTACTTTGTCTCCCTGGTCCCTTGATCCCTTCTAGGTTGTTTGGGTGCATCAGATACCAATGTAGTTTTGAGACATGTCTAAGGAGTGGTAAGAGTTCTGGGGAGGTGCAACATGTGTTGGATTTCCCTCGTTATTATGTTCTTTTGGATTTATCTTTCAATGAAGGCTTTGGTTCTATTTGGAGACCGTTTGTGTTGTTCATGATAGTGTCATGATGCTGCTTTTATGAGGTTTTCTGATGAGGGATTTAGGCAAGTATCTATGTTTAAAAATGGATTTATGAACCGTGACATTCTCCAGTGGACTGGTGTGGTGTTTGGACTATGACGACGACAGTGGAATTGGATCAGTGTCAATGATAGTGATGATTAAAACACAGAACTCTATGATACAATGGTTAAGATGACGATGAGGACGATGGGGATTCTAGTGGGTCTTTCCAGTGTTGTGATTATAGGGACACAAAAGTATAGGTTTTTCGATGTGATAGGTGTACGATTCGAGGCAGGCATGTGACTTGTGATTTATGATAATCGAGATGGGTGATGATGATTTTTGAATGTTTTAAATTGAAATTGATTTTTTTAGACTCTGGCGCTGTAACACCCCGAGATTTTATGAGATATATTATTTTTAATTTCTTTCATATCTTCTATTGTATGCTACACCAAGATTATTTTGTGCTATATGCAACACCGTATTAGCTTGCAGTATACACAACACTATTCTTGGATCGTGTTACACACAATTTCAAGTTAATTCGATAGTATTTATTCTACGCAACATTGAGTGTATATATATATTCAATGTATAAATGAAATATGGTTGGATTATGTTATACTCAACAACAAATGAGTCTTTCACTACATGCAACCCTGACTTGGCTTGCATTACACGCAATCAAGATCTTCCTCGATATCGTGTGTTGTACGCAATACCGGGTTTCACTAAACAATGATATATGGTTATAATATTATTATGAACTAGACGTTATGAATAGTATTAAATAAATTTTGAATTTTATAACATTATTATTCATCTAACACATTTTCTAGAACATGGTATGAGAAAAAAATAAATTTTTCAGGTAAAATAAGTATTTTTCAAAAAATGTAGTTTTGCAGCCTTTGGATGGCGCACCCATTTTAAATATAATTTTTGACAAGTTTATAATTTTAATTTTACAAAATAAAATTCTTATTTTGAATTATTATATAAAAATTTACATTGGATAGAGTTTTGATATTTTTTTGACAACGTTCTTATTTTGATGAATAGTAAAAACACGCTAATGTTTACTTAAAAACAACTTTTTTTCATCGAGATAATTTATATGGTTAAATTAAAATAGTAAATTTTGTTAAAGTATAAATAGAATATATTTTTACCATTAGATATAATGTATGTCATTAGCATTTATTTTACATTGAATTCATAGGTAAAATAATTTCAATCTTTTGTAATGTTTTAACTTTTTAAACTCGTTTTCTTAACAACGGAATTAATTTTAAATTAATTTCTGAAACTTATGTGATTTAAATTTGGAAAAATTGATTCCATATTTAGAATCAGTAGGTCCATGTTATGTTAATAGGCTACTTTTTATTTTTGGGCACTATAAATAGTAACTACGGTAAATTTTATTTACCATAGTTAAAGGTAAATCGAGTAATTAAGGTTAAATATAATATTATAAAATTACATTAACACTTGTCTTAATATAAGTGGATGATTATATTTTGTACTACGGAATATTTGGGTCGAAATGGAATCCATTGTAACCCACTTAGATGTGATTAAGACCTTTAATTTATTTTATTTTAAAGAAAGTGAAATATGTCTCACTCAAACTTTAATAATTAAATTATTTTTAATATAATGTTATACATAATATAATTTAAATTATAAATACTAATTTGAAAGATAAAATATTTTTCTTTATCATGGTAATGTATTTGTAATTTTTAAGAAATATTTAATTACCTTAATAGATTATACATTAATGATGTAGAAATTATTTATTTAGTGAAAAATCAATAATATAGTTTTTATTAAAATACTAATACCTATAAAAAGGACCATAAACATGACCAAACCTTATTGGTAGAGTATATATATACCCTAATCATCCAATGGAAAATTTTTGGACCATTTTGATCTTTATAAAATAGATTAAGAAATTTATATTATTTTATTTTAAATGATGTCAAAGATGTGACCTTCATAATTTAATAAATATAACAATTTAAATGTTGTGATTTTAAGATGATAAATTAGAGTAAAAATATTATTATGAAAGTTATTATATTTATCTTCATCATAGGATTTTATTTTTAATTTTTATTCAACTAATATGTATATTAAATGATTATAAAAAAATGATGTAGTAATTGGTTTATGAAGAGAAATATCAAATAAATGGTTTTAATAATATTAAAATAAACATTATATGAACTAATTAATGTTCTCCAAAAATTTTCTAGATGGATATTACATTTTAAGAATCTATCAAACATTTTTTTCTAATATATTCTATGTGTGGATTTTATTTAAATTCAAATAAATTAATAGTGTCAAAATTAACACTATTGTTATTTTATAAAAATAACATATTATTAATTTTTTTAAAAATCACATAAATATTTAAAAATAATAAATTGAAATTTATATGGTATAAAATGTCATAAATTACCCAATTATGGATAATTCACAACACATAAGTGGGTTTTGAGTTTATTATAAATTAATATTTTTGAGGTTTCCAAAAGTGCCACTCTCTTCCCTTATAAAAGGGCACCTCCTCCCTCTTCTCCTCACACCAATTTGAGCCTTAAATCTCGGAAAAACCCTAAAAATTTATCCTTTTCACTTCCCTATAAACCTACTATAGGTCCTGGTCTTCTTCCAAGACTAAGTTTAGTGACCTAAGTGGAGGTTAAGTGGAGGCACATCGAAGAAGAGGTAATCTCTTCTACCGATTCTTTCAAGTTTCCTTATTCTTCTACTTCCTCTTATTTAGTTGTTTCATTATAAAGTAATAACATAAGTATAAATAATATACTGATATGTTATTATAAATATTAAAAAACCCTATTTCACCTTCTACCCATCCTACGAAAAATGAAATCACCGCGCGTGCGTACGCACGAAATACCATCTCCACATAGTGGTGTAATCTGTTTTCCCACCACCACCTTAATTGGATGTGTATAATGGTGTAAAGAATAACTATATATATGGTTATTATAACATGATACTAATTCTGATATATTATATCATCCACTCTAATTCCATTCAATAATTATGGGAGCAATATCATCGCTCATGCGTACGTACGGATTACTGTCTCCACGACGCGATGAGATTCATTCTCCAAGTTAACCATTCAAGAATGATTATAAAGTATATATATTAAATAATCATGAAATATATGACATATTAATGATACTGGAATTATGTATATTTTATTTACTTACTTCCATTCAATTTAATAATGAAACAAAAACAACGTTCATGCGTACGTACGGCCTACCGTCTCCATGAACGGTGTATTTCTTTCCATTTATCAATCTATTATATATATATATATATTCTGAATATATATTATATAAAAATCATGTTTTACATTCTTTAAGTAAGTAATCATGATCTAAGTAATAATATGAATAATTAAAAGTCAAAACACGGACGATAAATGAAATGACTTTACCCAAAACGCTACTTTAACATGGAATTGACAAATGAACGGGTAATATAAAGTTGTAAGTGAATCACATATGATAAAATAAATATTATTATGTTTCTCTTACAAGTTAATAATATGTTTAAAACCACTATACAGGGGTCTCAGACACATACATAAGAAATTGGACATAAGGTAAGATTTTTTTTGCAAATCTCATTTTTATCTGAGATTGCTTATACGTCAGTATTTACTGGGGTTATATTTTTCATCCATATCCATAAAATGTTTTTAATAAAGTTTTTAATATTCATCCATGTATGTTTAAAGACATGTTTACCCCTCTTTGACTTTTACTTTGTGTTATGGAAGGAATCTTTCTTTTGTTTACCATACATGGTATTTTTTGACTTTTCCGTTAAAAGTACGAGGATAATGTTTTTTTAACTTATACGGCATGAAATTTTTTTTACGGTTTCATAATGCCTTATTTTAATGAATCTTACTATACAATATTTCATGACTATTTTCAACAAAATATTTTTATTTTAAAATTTCACGGCATTTTGTGAAAAGAAAATGAATTTTAAGATGAAAGGATACTTTCCTCAAGAATTCATTTTAAGTGTTTTATCAAAACCATTTTCCATCTAAGATGACATTATTTCATATGTGTATGTTTCAAGTATAATTTCTCTATGATTTACATGGTTTTCACTTTTCTTATGATGAAATGATATCCATTTGTTTTATATGTATTATGTTATGATGGGATGATGTTTATGAAACCCATTTTATACTTTGTGTTATGATGAATGATTTATGTCTATGTTGTGGAACAAGTAAGAATGATTTCCTTATGAGATGGGTGGGACTTATATCTCCCTCCAATGCATTGGGTAAAGATTTATATCTCATGAGATAGACATGGCTGGATCGACAAGTTAATCTGGTTCAGTGATACAAGACTGGAACAAAGAGTGAACTCGATTCAGTAAGGGACTTTTTCCACTATGATGGTCTTGGAAGCAATGCCTTGGCTACTATAGAAATAATATAACGTGATTAATGGTTTTCCACAATTACATGTTTTATTTTATCATGATTAATGTTCCTTTATGATCTATGACTTATGTACTGCCAAGATTTATGTCATTGCTCAAGATTTTGATATTTTATGTTAATGTTTTTACGTTCAACTGTTTATGGGTTGTTTTTAAGTTCTCCATGTTTACCCTTAACTAGAATTTGAGCTCACCCTTTTTATGTTTTCTTTTCACCAGGATATAAAGAAAGGTTTTAAGTAAGAATACCAAAGGGGAAGATCTTTATGGGAGATGTTGAAGATCTTTAACCATGATTTGAAGATTATGTTCTGAGTTTCCAATGACACTAAACTAATATGGTCTTTAGGCGTCTATTTTTGTGATGTATTAAGTATTCCACAAATGTAATGTAATGTCTATGTACGTCAATCTTTGTATCTCTACTGTTGGTATTAGAGCGAAGGTTTAGTTAACCTTTGGAAACTAGGATGCGAAAACATTAGATCCCTAGAGATATTTCGAAGCTATGTCTAGGGATGTCCCTAAGGTTAAGTATAAGTATATATTATAGGCCTAGAATTACGGTAACGATCATATAATTAAACCTAAGATGTTAGAGATTGAAAGTACTCCCCCTTTATTATGTTGTTTTTCTAGTATGATTTTTTCCTCTCATACTATTCTTTTTGGGTTTTAAGAAATGGCCGGAAACAGGAGGATTCATGTTAATAGAGAATATGATAGACAATGGAATGATATTCGTCATGAGAAACCAAATGAAATGAGATTTGGATTTCCAAAAATCATTATTATTCCTAATCAGCAATCTCATAATATGATCAATAATCTCAACTTTGGTAAGTTTCCTGACTCAACTAATAAGAGAAAGATGGAGTTTCATGATGATCATAGAGGAAAGAAAGTTTAATTCCTCCCATGTAAATCATGTGGGAAGAAGCATCAGGGAGAATGTTTCAAAGGAATTGGAATATTCTTTGGGTATGGAAAAGAAGGATACAAAGCCAATAATTTCAAAGGAAAAGGTTCAGTTAACACAATAGACAAGGATAATGGTGTTGCTAAGACATCCACAACGGTTAAATGTTTTAAATGTGGAATGTACGGGCATTATGCAAACCAATTCCCTAAGGGAAAATCTCATGAAGAGAATCAGCATGGTCATATGGGTAGTATTTATATTGATGATGATGAAGAGACTACAAATGATATGTGAGATGAAATAATTGTTCAAGCTCGGTCAATGGTTTAAGAAGGTAGTGGAATGATTACATGTTTATCAAGAGTAATGTTTTATAAGTAATCTCATGGTAATATGAAATAAAGAGACATCTAAGGATTGTTACACTATTGTTTTTCCTTATGTTTTTTAAAGTATATGTTGAATGGTACTAGTAACCATGAAAGTTTATTCAGATATTTTTGGAAAGCACATAATATGCGCATAAGGAAGGGATAAAGATATAATTAAATGTTTGATAGTATTAATGAGCTCATGAATGATATAAGGACAAAGTGATATCATGGTTTTATTATATATAATTTTTGAGATTTTGGTATGTGGAAAGAGTTACCTTTTGACAGAATTCATGTTTTCACTACAATTCTATGTTAATTTATGTTTCAAGAGAATACATGATTAAGGTATTCACATGTATGGAATGCGATCAACAAGATATATCTTATGATATATGGGGGATAAATTATGGTATTCACTTGATTATTATGTGACCTTTCCAGTAATCATTTTATTTATACTATGATATTAGAAAGTTATATTTTGGATAAGTCTAAAGATTGGAATTGATTATGTCAGAAATCAGATAGTATCGTTTAAGGCTAGAACTTTTTTCGATATAATTTCTGTAATGTTATAATAATTTAGTTTTAGAAAAGGAAAACCTGCAGGACAGGCGAAAACCCGTCACGTAAGACAAGGTTGTGGGAATTGAACCCACAACCGATGTGCAACAGGCCTTTATTGCCTACCACTGGCCTACAGAAAGTCCTTGTTTAGTAGAAATTAGTTCTATTTTATTAATCAGTATGGTAGTTGAAGTATAAGTCCATTTTTGGAATCATATACGGTTAATCTCACAATAAGATGGACTTATGTATATAAATTTTGCTAACCTTATGTTTGAGACAGATGAAATGACTTATCATTCTATCGCATGATCTGCTAACACTTCACTGAAAACAAATTCAACATCATTTGTTTAAGAGATGAAGTGGAAATTGTTCAAGGAAAAAACAATAGTGAGATTGTACCAAAATCAAGTAAGTATTTATTTTAATTATTAAAAATTAGGGAAATGATCTTGAAAAGCAAAAACATTGTCCTAGTACCCTTATATTCAATGAATCAGATGGTACCTTAGATCATCACAAATTTATGTCTTTGTTACTGTTGGTTTTTTCATAGCCATGTTCTCTACCACTCTCTATCAGAACTTGACAGTTAGATTTCTCTTCCATATCCATATTTTCACCTGTGTTCTCCTATGTGGAAACCCAAGTGATGAGTTACTTTGGGTATCCATTTTGTTTCTAACGTTAATTTTTAAAATTATGTTTTAGTATTCCTTTTTACGATGTGGGTTTCTATGAAAGAATCTCTCAAGTAATAAACCATTTATAACCCCGACGAATTTCAAGGGCGAAATTCATTTTAAAGGGGGTAGAATGTAACACCCCAAGATTTGATGAGATATATTCGTTTTAATTTCTTTCATATATTTTGTTGTACGCTAAACTAAGATTATCTGGAGCTATACGCAACACCGTATTAGCTTTCAGTATACGGAACACTATTCTTGGATCGTGTTACACACAATTTCAAGTTCGTTTGATAGTAGTTATTCTATGAAACATTGTGTGTGTGTATATATATATATTCAATGTATAAATGAAATATGGTTGGATTCTTTTATATGCAAAAACAAATGAGTCTTGCACTACACGCAACCCGGACTTGGCTTGCATTACACACAATCGCAACCTTCCTCGATAGCATGTGTTGTACGCAATACTGGGTTTTACTAAACAACGATATATAGTTATAATATTATTATGAACTAGATGATATGAATAGTATTATATAAATTTTGAATTTTATAACATTATTATTCATCTTACACATTTTCTAGAACATGGTATGAGAACAAAATAAAATTTTCAGGTAAAATAAGTATTTTTAAAAAAATGCAGTTTTGCCACCTTTTGATGGCACACCCATTTTAAATATAATTTTTGACAAGTTTATAAGTTCAATTTTACAAAATAAACATCTTATTCTGAATAAGGATATAAAAATTTACATTGGATGAAGTTTTGATATTTTTCTGACAATGTTCTTATTTTGATGAATAGTAAAAACACGCTAAATTTTACTTAAAAACAACTTTTTTTCATTGAGATAATTTATATGGTTAAATTATAATAGTAAATTGTTTTAAAGTATAAATAGAATATATTTTTACCATTAAATATAATTTATGTCATTAGCATTGATTTTACATTGAATTCATAGGTAAAATAATTTCAATCTTTTGTAATGTTTTAACTTTTAAAACTCGTTTTCTTAACAACATGATTAATTTTAAATTAATTTCTGCAACTTATGTGATTTGAATTTTGAAAAATGGATTCCATATAATGAATCAGTAGGTTCAAATTATTTTAATAAGATACTTTTTATTTTTGGGTACTATGAATAGTAACTACGGTAAATTTTATTTACCACAGTTAAAGGTAAATCTGGTAATTAAGGGTAAATATAATATTATAAAATTTCCTTGACACTTGTATTAATATAATTGGATGATTATATTTCTTCATAAGTAATATTTGGGTTGAAATGGAATCCATTGGAACCCACTTGGATGTGATTAAGACCTTTAATTTATTATATTTTAAAGAAAGTGAAATATGTCTCACTCAAACTTTAATAATTCGATTATTTTTAATATAAGGTTATACAGAATATAATTTCTATTATAAATACTCGTTTTAAATATAAAATGTTTTTATTTATAATGGTATTTTATTTGTAATTTTTAAGAAATATTTAATTACCAAAATATCTTATACATTAATGATTTAGAAATTATTTATTTAGTGAAAAATCAATAATATAATTTTTATTAAAAAACTAATACCTATCAAAAGGACTATAAACTTGAAAAAACCTTATTTTTAGAGTATATATATACCCTAATCATCCAAGGGTCTATTTTTGGACCATTTGGAGCCTTATAAAACAGATTAGGACATTTATATTTTTTTTATTTTAAATGATGTCAAAGATGTCACCTTCATAATTTAATAAATATAACAATTTAAATGTTGTGATTTTAAGATGATAAATTCGAGTAAAAATATTATTATGTAAGGTATTATATTTATCTTTATCATAGGAGTTTACTTTTAATTCTTATGAAACTAATAAGTATATTAAATGATTATACAAAAATGATGTAGTAGTTGTTTTATTGAGAGAAATATCAAATAAATGGTTTTATAAATATTAAAATAAACATCATATGAATTAATTAATGTTCTACACAAATTTTCTAGAATAATATGTCATGTTGTGAATCTATTAAAAATTTTGGTTCAAATATATCCTCGGTGTGGATTTTATTTAAATTCAAATAAATGAATAGTGTCAAAATTAACACTATTGTTATTTTATAAAAATAACATATTATTAAATTGTTAAAAAATCACATACATATTCAAAAATTATAAATTTATATTTATATGGTCTAAAATGTAATAAATTACCCAATTATGGATAATTCACAACACATAAGTAATTATTTATAACAATTTAAAATCTAGAATATTATTACCACAAATAATATTAAATAAATTAAATAAGGATAAATCAAATTGATAAGGTTTAAAATAATTTCAAAACATGTATAAATTTGATTGTTTGATGATATTACAACCATATCTTACCTCATATATTAATTTGAGTCACTTTGGAAGTTTTTAAGTGGGGTTTGAGTTTATTATATATTAATATTTTTGAGGTTTCCAAAAGTGCCCCTCTTCCCTTATAAAAGGGCACCTCCTCCCTCTCCTCCTCACACCACTTTGAGCCTTAAATATCAGAAAAACCCTGCCAATTTATCTCCTCCAGTTCCCTAGATAGCTACTAGAGGCCCTTATCTTCTTTCAAGACCTACTTTAGTTCCCTAAGTGGTGGTTAAGAGGAGGCGCGTCAAAGAAAAGGTAATCTCTTCGATCGATTCTTTCAAGTTTCTTTATTCTTCTACTTACTCTTATTTATTTGTTTCATTATAAAGTAATAAAATAATTATAAATAATATACTTTTATGTTATTATAAATATAAAACAACCCTATTTCACCTTCTACCCATCCTACTAAAAATGAAATCACCGCACGTGCGTACGCATGAAATACCCTCTCCACGTCGTGGTGTAATCTGTTTTTCCACCACAACTTTACTTGGATGGGTATAATGGTGTAAATAATAATTATATATATATGGTTATTATAACATGATACTAATTATTAGATATTATATCACCCACTCTAATTCCATTCAATAATTATGGGAACGATATCATCGCTCGTGCGTACGTACGGATTACCGTCTCCACGACGCGATGAGATTCATTCTCCAAGTTAACCATTATAGAATGATTATAAAGTATATATATATTTAATAATCATGAAATATATGAAATATTAATGATACTGGACTTATGTATATGTTATTTACTTACTTCCATTCAATTTAATAAGGAAACAAAAACAACGTTCATGCGTACGTACGACCTACCATCTCCATGAACGGTGTATTTCTTTCCATTTATCTATCTATTATATATATATATATATTTATATTATGAATATATATTATATATAAATCATGTTTTACATTCTGTAAGTAAGTAATCATGATCTAAGTAATAATATGAATAATTAAAAGTCAAAACACGGATGATAAATGAAACGATTTTACCCAAAACGCTACTTTAACATGGAATTGACAAATGAACGGGTAATATAAAGTAGTAAGTGAATCATATATGGTAACACAAATATTATTATGGTTATCTTACAAGTTAATAATATGTTTAAACCCACTATATATAGGCCTCGGACACATATAGAATAAATTGGACATAAGGTAATGGATAATTTTGCAAATCTCATTTTTATCCGAGATTTCTTATACGTAAGTATTTACTGGGGTTATATTTTTCATCCATGTCCATAAAATGTTTTTCATAAAGTTTTTAATATTCATCCATGTATGTTTAAATACATGTTTACCCCTCTTTGACTTTTACTTTGTGTTATGTAATGAATCTTTCTTTTGTTTACCATACATGGTACCTTTTGACTTTTCCATTAAAAGTACAAGGTGAATGTTTTTTTAACTTATACGACATGAACAAATTTTTACGGCTTCATAGCGCCTTATTTTAATGAAGCTTACTCTACAATATTTCATGAATATTTTCAAAAAAATCCTTTTCTTTTAAAATTTCATTGCATTTTGTGAAAAGAAAATGATTTTAAGAAGAAATGATATATTCCTCAAGAATTCATTTCAAGTGTTTTATCAAAACCATTTTCCATATAAGATGACATTATTTCATATCTATATGTTTCAAGTATAATTTCTCTATGATTTACATGGTTTTCACTTTTCTTATGATGAAATTATATCCATTTTTTTTATATGGATTATGTTATGATGGGATGATGTTTATGAAACCCATTTTATTCTTTGGGTTATGATGAATGATTTATGTTTATGTTGTGGCACATGTAAGAATGATTTCATTATGAGATGGGTGGGACCTATATATCCCTCCAATTAATTGTGTAAAGATTTATATCTCATGAGATAGACATGGATGGAATGGAAAGTTAATCCGGTTTAGTGATATAGGACCGGAACGAGGAGTGGACTCGATTCAGTAAGGGACTTTGTCTACTATGAAGGTCTTGGAAGCAATGCCTTGGATTCTATGGAAATCATATCATGTGCCTAATAGTTTTCCACAATTACATGTTCTATTTTATCATGATTAATGTTACTTTATGATCTATGACTTATGTACTACCAAGATTTATGTCTTTTATCAAGATTTTGATGTTTTATGTTCATGTTTTTACGTTCGAATTTTTATGGGTTGTTTTTAAGTTCTCCATGTTTACCCTTACTAATAATTTGAGCTCACCCTTTTTAGGTTTTCTTTTCCCCAGTATATAAATAAATGTTTTAGGTAAGAAAAAAAAGGGGAAGATCTTTATGGGAGATGTTGAAAATATTTCACCACGATTAGAAGATTATGTTTTGAGTTTCTAAGACACTAAACTAATACTGTCTTTGGGCGTCTGTTTTTGTGATATATTAAGTATTACAAAAAAGTAATGTAATGTATTTGTACATCAAGATTTGGGTCTCTACTAGCATTTAATTTTGTTTTAAATGAAAATTTTCTTACTAATTCTTAAAGTGGTTTTTTGAAAATGGGAAAAAAATAGTTTTGTAGGAGTTCGTAATGAATACATTATAAAGGGATCAAAGAGCCTGATCCATGAGAGCATAACATTGGAATAAGACATGGAATTTTAGACATACACATTAGCATGGAAAATCATTTCCATATTAGTCAAGGATAACTCCCAAAGATATCATATTAGATTGAGTTTGCTCTCCAAACAATCATTGTAGTCAATGTTCACTCCCAAGACCATCATAATAGAAAAAGTCCCTTACTGAACTAGTTTCACTCCCTATTCTAGTCCCTTCTATCTCATGAGATATAAATCACTACCCAATGCACTAGAGGGAGATATAGGTCCCAACAATCACTTAATGAAAATAATACATATGTGTTCCAAAATATCATAAAACATTCATCATATCATAATTCATGAAAGAAATGGGTTTCGTAAACATTTCATCATATCATAACCTGTGAAAAAACTAAAGGTTTCATAAACATTTTATCATTTCATCATAACATAACCCATGAAAAGAAGTGGGTTTCATAAGCATTATTCCATTATAAACATAAACCATTCAGAGAAAGAAAAATAATGGTAACCTTGGATCATATCCCAGTAAGTCATAGGTAACACTGATGGATTTAATCTCATATGGGAAATGATTTTGAAAAATCATTAAACATTTACATGAGGAAACTATAATTTTCAGTTTGAAATACACTTTTCTTTAAAACATAAAATATTTTGAAAATCCTTTTCTTTGAAAATAAACTTTAAAACTTATATATGAATCTTTAAAATTATTTAAAACTTTTCTTAGGTACAATATCCATTCCTCTTTGAAAAACACTTTTTAAAAGATAAAACATTTTCATAATCCTTTTCATTTTGAAATAATTTATTTAAAATATAAAAATGTCAAAAATTATTTGGAAAAATTTTTATTTGAAAAGTGGTTTGAAAACTTATCAGGGAATCTTAAAATCATTGATCAGGCATGACAGTGGTAAATATTGTTCATGTTGTACATGTTAAAAACAAATATTATTTCCATATTTTTAGTAAAATATAAATGATAATTGTTTAGAAAACTACATGAAGATTCCTTTTAAATAATTTTTAAAGAAGAAATATCATTTAAAAATAGGTAAAACATTTTGGAAAACAGTTTAAGAAAACATTGTTTTGGAAGAAAACATATTTATGACCGAAAATAAAAATCAAGATGATTTTTCTTAAAAACATTATTTTTAACTCTTGTGGACATTAGTAGAGTAAAATGAAGGAAAAATTTATTGTCATGGAATAACTAGAGTATAATAAAATCTATTAGTTTCTTGGGATATGGATCATAATATTTCATCATTGGAAGCATAATCATAAACAATCTCAATTAATAATGAAATTGTAACATAATACTCCTTCCACTTTGGAAACATTAAATAATAATCACCATGAAATAATAACATCAAATGGGACTTTGAATATCATTAAAATAAATTGATTCCTGATATAACATTTCAAAGAGGTAGTATATACATATCATAAAATAATATTGGCGTGTAACATAACATACATCTCATAGATGAAAAATTGAGAAAAAATACCTTACCACAATGATAACATTGAAACCATAAACCCCATTAAAGAAAGATTTTAAAATATATATTTAAATTCAAATAATTCTCATGATAATAATCATAAAATAAATTCATAAGTTGTATATAGAACATATAAAATAAACATGTGGTGGATATGGAATTTGTCTCATAGAAAATAAAAGTGAGATGAAAATCCCTTACCTTAAGTATTGACTTTTTTCATCCATAGTAAAACATCCTATATAATAAATATAAGTTTATTATACAAATATTATAGAAACATATTCTGATATATCATACCATATATTATTTTTATGACCTTTTAGTAGATTTTTATTAACAATTAAATGTTAAAGTCACGTTTCAGGTAATGACTGCTTTGTTTTTCATATATGTTTGAACTTTTTATTTTTTTCATCTTAATTTGATAATTATTTGATCATTTATAGAATATATACCATTATATAAATATAATATATATTCATAAAATCTGTATTTATAGTAATACATTAAATTTAGTGATAAAAAATGAAATACATTGTTCATGGATATGGTAGGCCTTACGTACAGATGAAAGATGCTTCCTTTTTATTGAAGCATTGAAAAAAATATAAATGATATATATTATAATTCCAGAATCATTTTTATGTCATATATATCAAATATTTTCATTAATCCAATCCTTAATTATTAGGGTTGATGTCCTAAGAACCAATTGTTTTGTAATTTGATTACATTAATGTTCACTTATTATATATTGTTCATTGTTCTGAATGACTATAATTTAATAATGTCCTGGAATATTTGTTGCATTGATAAGGTCGTGGAAAATCCCCGCTATGATGAGAACCTTGAAATGCTATAACAACATTCTTAAATAAAGTTCTGCGGTTGGATGACATACTATGATAGGGCATATAATATATAGACCGTCATGTGCGAGTACTTGTAAAAAGATGAGACTCTCTCTCATGGAGTTTGCACTTGGTAATCTCCATGATGGGAGATTATGAGAACAGACCCGCCAGTAGCAATTCCACTTGTCTTAGTGTCATCAGGCATTGATATCTACGAGCATGTGTAATGGTCCTTATACTAGAATATTATCATTAACTCATGTCATGACTCGCTCACTTAGAT
Organism: Viscum album; assembly: GCA_963277665.1. Classification (NCBI taxonomy): domain Eukaryota; kingdom Viridiplantae; phylum Streptophyta; class Magnoliopsida; order Santalales; family Viscaceae; genus Viscum; species Viscum album. The sequence goes on along the minus strand of OY728148.1, from coordinate 1,221,105,065 downwards.
TTTCTGATGAAAACCGTCCTGAAGAGAGTTTATGGGAAGTAGGGTACGTTGGGTGTGTCATGAATGACATGTTGTTAATGGATAAGTCAAGGAAGGATTTTTCCCTTCCATATTTATGGAAGTAGATATCTTGGGACCTTTGATTGAAATAGAACTGTCGAACAAATTCCATGGCCATGGTGACATGACGAGTTTATTTCTAGAAGTAAAAGAATGAAAAATCAAGCATATAGGTTTATGACACTGCCATGAAACCTTTTTGATGAGATATTGAGACAAAGGGATTAAATTACACAGTAAGATTTTGTATAAAGTGATAAGTCAATGCGGCATCAACTTCTTTCTCTTGGGTGCCTTGACCCGTTGCTAGACAGTAATCTTGGACTTTAGGAAAACCCACCTAATGCAAATGAGAAAGAGGCCTAGAGGGTCACACACTAAGTGTATTCAAGTATCTCAAGTAGAATGAAGATTATTCCCATACGTGGTTTCATAATTATTCAAGGAAGCCTAAATCATTTTAATGTTGGAGGAAGAATAAAATGAAAACAAGTACACGTTGTGTATTAATGATTACAGACCATGTAGTTTTTATTTTGAAAACAAGTACATGCCATGTATTATTAAATGTACAGGCTTTGTAGTTTTCATTTTGGAAAGGAAATGAATAAATGAAAACAAGATATACATGCCGTCACTACTACAAATACGACCTTTATCAGCGCTAGAAAAAGCGCTGATAAAGTTGGAGAAGATAAAGGGGGTCCCCTTTATCAGCGCTAAAAAAAGCACTGATAAAAGTACCCCTTTATCTTCGCTTTTGTTTTAGTGCTGATAAAGGACCCTTTTATCAGCACTTTTAAAAAAGCGCTGATAAAAGTTAAAAAAATTAAAAAAAATTAAAAAAAATTAAAAAAATTAAAAAATACTGCCAATCGGGGGGGCTTTTATAGCGCTTGAACCCCCCCTTTTATAGCGTTTTTGGCCCCCATACAGCACCCCACGCACCCCCTCCACCCTTTAACAGTGCTTGCTCCAATATTCCCCATGCGCGCGCACCCCTACCTCCACCAGGATTTGACCTCGAGACCTCCCCCCTGCGCGCCTAAGCCCATACCACTACTCTATTTTGATTTTCTTTCGAATTCATGATATCTCTATATATATATTTATATATTTAGTTATATTTATTCGTATAGTAATATATATTTATATTAATATATACATATAGTTATATTATAATATATATAGTAATATTAATATATATATAGTGGTATTAATATATATATATATATATATATATATTTAGTTATATTTATTCGTATAGTAATATATATATATATATATATATATATTAATATATATATAGTTATATTAACATATATATAGTTATATTAACAAATATATAGTTATATTAACATATATATAGTTATATTAGCATATATATAGTCATATTAACATATATATAGTTATATTAATATATATTTATATAGTTATATTTATATATATATATATAGTGATATTAATATATATATTTTTGGTGATATTAATATATATATTTATAGTAATACTAATATATATATATGTAGTTATATTAATATATATATAGTTAGATTAATATATATATATAGTAAGATTAATATATATATATAGTTAGATTTATATATAGGTATATAAATATTCATTGTATTTTAAATAAAATGGATGTTAGTTATTATTTAGATAAAGATAATATATTTTATATGTAAATATATTTTATTATTTATATTTATAATTAAATTTTTAGGTGTGAATATTTAAAAAATATGAATATATTATTATATATTTGATTATAAATAGTAGTGCATTAAAAAAAATGATGAAATTTCGAAGAAATAATATCAATATGAATGTAATACCTTGGAATAAATTCATAACCCACCAAAAAAATCCAATAATACCCCCTTAAATGAGGGTGAAAATCCACAAAATGTTAAAAAATCGGGGTACCCCGACTAAAAACTCAGTTTTGGAGGCCTTCTAGGCCTCTTTTGGCCTCTAAAATCCCTTGACCAGGGTTATCCCGGTCATAGTGACGTAGAGGTCGTCGCAGGCTTCGATTTGATATGTGGTAGAGCTCAAACGGACACCCGGATCAAAAGTTATGGCAGTTTGAAGTTTTAGTTGCGTTTTCAACATATTTTGGATCTTTTTTTAATTTTTTAATTTTTTTAGTCTACAAATTGTTATTAAATGACTATTACTCCATAATGATTAGCGAATTATTAATTAAAAATATTTTTTTAATTTTTTAAGAAGCCATTTTCACTAAATATCTTATATATTATGTATAATAAGTGTAAATGTACATTTATAGTTATCTAAAATATATTTAAAAATTATATATTATATTTATATATCAATATAACTATATTTATATATTAATATATTAATATATTTTTTAAATTTTTTTTTGAAGTCGACCCTTTATCAGCGCTACTAAACAAGCGCTGATAAAGGAACCCTTTATCAGCGCTCTTTTGAGAACTGATAAAGGCACCCCCCTTTATCAGCACTTTTTCGTTAGCGCTGATAAAGGGGGGGGGGGGGGCACTGCGAAAAACTGTTTTTGTGGTAGTGCATGTACATTTAATATACACATCATGTAGTTTTCAATGAAAAACAAGTACACACCGTGTATTTATTTTTACACACCGTGTAGTTTTTCCAGTCGGGATTTTGAGGAAATATCGTTTTATTAAATGATATTTATTATAATCAGTGTGGGAGCATGTCAAGGAATTAATGACTCGACATGGGGTTTTCAAAACTGTTAATGAAATAAATAAAACACGTAATGCGTTTCTTTATTGTCACAGCTCTACAACCTCAAACCCGATTATAAATATCCTCACAACCCCAATTCTTTTCTTAAGAGAATCATTGTGCACAAAAAATCTGGAGAATTATCTCAAGACTGAAAGAACTCCTTCCTCCAAGAATGCTCTCAAGACCGAGAGAGATCCTCTTCCATCGGATCAAGATGATCTAAGGTGGACAACGCAAGCAAAGGTTTATCCATGCTAGCACCTGGAGACACCTTTGGCAACATCCAAAGATACGTGGTACACGTGTGGATAATCTCTAGAGGAAGTATACCCTTGGATTCTATGATGCAATGACGAATCACATCAGAATGTGATCAAGAATATCAACGAAGAAAGAACACCCAAAAGGTACTTCTTGTCAATTAATTAAATTAATTATAATCAACCTGTGATCATCCACTTTTGTGGTTTCGGGACCTATCTTCTTCTTTGTCTATTTCTGTGAATCGATCCGTGGAGACTGGCGTTTATCGTCATATTGATCATGGATTGATCATTGCTAATGAAAAAAATTCAAGTGGGAATGTCCACCCACATGCTTCCACTACACCTGAAACCTTCAAATGGTATCAGAGGGAGGTTACAACATTGATTACAGTTATTTAATTTTCATTGATAATTTCTGCATTTATATTTGATTCAATTCATGAAAAATCATTCTATTAAAAATGAATGAACGAGATCTGTTCTTTCTCCTTCATTTATCGATTCACATCATAGAAACAACCTTTTAATTTTAATTTTGATTAAAATAAAAATGAGGAACTCATCCGGAGGAGCCGCTCTTTCTGTCTGTACAACACGGGAATACACGGCGTGTAATGAAAACTACATGTCGTGTACCTAGGTTCACCGAACCAATAATGGTCCGCCAAACCATGCCGTGTGAATTGAGTATACCTAAGTTTTATTACACCATTTTGACCAGAAATGAACGGCATGTGGAACCGGAATACATGGCATGTATGTTGAATCAACACGCCGTGTAGTCCGATCTGGCCCAAGTGAAATCGTGTACAAGGAGAAGCTGTGTTCCGCGTACATGGGATTTCTAGGCCAGTAACCGCGTAACAAGGAAGTACATGCCGTGTTAGATTAATCTACACACCATGTAATCCAAAATTTCCAAAGTAAAGAAAAACACACCAAATCCCCCAGTATGTACTTTGGATAAATGGTGAAAATAAATACACGCCGTGTAAATATAAACTACACGTCGTGTACTTTCCAGAAATGGAATTTCACAAGGTTTCCTCTGAAATTACAAAGACTTGTACAATGGATATGGATGAGAAGAATCTAAAGGAAATTCAAGAAGGAATTTAAGATAAATAATTGATTAATTATAAGATCATAATTAATTAATTTTAAGCGTGACTTATCTTAAATAATAGAACAATTAAAAGAATTTGAATTCTAAATATACGTAAATGTCGTTGCATGCTATGGAAGATCATGAGCTAGAACAAAGACCCTTTGTATGTGTGTATGGTTTCATTTAAATTTGTTTAATTTAAATTCATTGGCCTGCGAGCCTTCTTCCAATAAAATTTAGGGCCTGCATGCCCATGTTTTCTTTAATGTAAACCCCATATAATGGAGGATCTCCCAAGCCAGAGGAGATGGTTCAAAACCCAAAGATGAGGTGAAACCAAACCGAGAAGATACAAAGGTGGACATGTGGGAGCTACAAAAACACGAACCATCAGTTCAAGGTGTTGTACCCTAGGTCAGGGTTAGCTTATCAAACCGCTAGATAAGCTAACCAATAAAAGCTCGTGATCATTCCATCTTATTTTATTTTTGTCTGATTTGATGGTTTATTTATTATGTATGTGTTGTCTCGATCACATAATTAATGAAATAAACAAGCATGCAAAGATGGAATAAAATAAAAACTGGATTATGCGTAAACATTATCAGAACATGGTTAATCACTTAATCAAGCATCACTTAATATTAACAAGCATGAGACAATTCGAAACTACGCATAAAGGATTAAAATCCCTCAATACCATATTAATTCAAACCAAGTCTTCTATTACTTGATTAAGGGAAAGACTCAATAAAACTGTGTGTTTGACCAACCCTTGTTGGGACACTTACTTTTATAAAGGAAGCCCATATGAAAGGTTTCGGGTTGACTTAACCATATTACATCAAGAGGAGTATCCCTTTCTAGAATTGATTTAATGTTGGAGGCAAGTGTTGAGGAAATCCAAGTCAGGATTTCAGGATTGGGGAGTCCACTCAACATATCAAGGAACTACAAGCTCATTGTTGGCAAAGACCTGCCTACCTAAATACCTTCAAATAGCTTGACCAACCCTTGTTGGGGTTATGAGAAGGGGAATATGGATCCATTCCACTAGAATGTCAAAGAAACCAGACATTATAGGTTCAATGGTGAGGGCCATTGGGACTTGATAAAATAGTTGGAGAATTAATAAATTCATTTATTATTTTAATAAAATTTAATCAAAAGGTACTGATAAATCTTCTCTTTTAATTTGTAGAATCAATATGAAAATCTTATCAACCACATTTTCTCTGTGATCAATTTTGGATAAAGACAACATCCTCACTGATAGTAACTTTCAAAAATGGTTTAGGCACCTTCGAGTTATCCTATTCCATGAATGAAAGTTTTACGTGCTGTAGTCCTCACTTCCCGATTCTCCTACCCCAGGGGCGAGTGATGAATATTTCCTGGTCTATGACCAACATTTGAGCAATGCACTCGTTGTTCAATGTTTGATGTTTTCATTAATGTCTAGTAAGCTCATGAAGTCTCATGAAGACATGGATGCCTACAACATGCTCAAGCACCTCCATGGTCTATACCAGGAGAGAGAAAGAAAGGAAAGGTTTGAGATCTCCAAGGCTCTATTTTAGAGCAAGCTTGGAGAGGGTGCCCCAGCTGGGCCTCATGTAGTCAAGATCATTGTCTATATTGAGCACCTAGTGGTTCTAGGGTTTAAACTCCATGAAGAACTGGGTACCAGTCTCATTCTTGCATCACTCCCCTAGAGCTTCTCAAAATTTGTTGTGAACTTCAACATGAACAAAATTGAGAAGTCTCTATCTGATCTTCTTATCCTCATTCACCAAGTGGACAATGACATGAAGCGTGAAAAGACTTCTGTACTCATGGTGAATAAAAGGAAAGGGAAGACGAAGATATTTAAGCCCAAATATTCTTTAAGGCCTTCCAAGAAAAGTAAGATAAAATGGGAGGCAAGAGAATAAGAGGTTGTTTGTTTCGCATGTGGAAAGAAGGGCCACTGGAAGAAAAACTTCACCCTGCCAAGAAAGCAAGGGGAAGATTCAGGTGCGTTTGTTATCAAATGAAATCTATTTGTTTCTGCCATTTAGGTATTAGATACTTCTTCTAGTGCTCACATATATATCGAAATACAAAAACCAAGTAGATTCGGAAAGATTGACCGAGGTGAAGTGGATCCACGAGCATCCAACAATGCTAGACTCACAGCTGTAGCTGTCAGAGACTACCACCTCACATTGCCTATCAGGATGGTATTGGTTTTGAAAGGATGTTATTATGTACCCTATGTGTGATGGCCCAGACTCTCTTGGTCCTTTCCTTTGCCAAAAATCCGGATCCTAAAGGGGTAGCATCTCGGTATGAACGATCGGCACGACCGATCAGTGAGACCGATCGACGTCACTCGGATTTGTCGGGGGTTTTCCAGTGACGTGCACAAATTGAGTTTTAAACCCTTATTTCCCTTTGAGCTTGTTTTAAATCCCAGTAACACCCATAAATGTTATAATTAAATATTTAATAAATTAACCTGGTGTGTGCGTCAGTTTAAACCACCCGCCCCCTTTAATAATGGGTGGGGCCGTGTGGTCAACCCACGACCCCCCGCTCCTTACGCGGTTTGGCGTTCTTATCTCAACCATCCGCAGCTCTTATAAAATAGGGTTAGCCATGGTTTCTTCTTTTCTCGATCACCCTGTGCTAAGAGTACCCTTCGTCCAGATGAGTAGCTTTTCGTTCAGATGAGCCACATCTCTATGCGTGAAGTTCCGCGCCCGGCATAAACATTGATAGACGAAGTGATTTTCGTTCAGTATAACTGCATCGCTATCTGTGCAGTTCCGCCCCCAGCCTTAGCATCGATCATTGATCAACAAGTAGGGAATTTCTTCGTCTCTCGCTTTTGTGTATCATGTGGGGTGGGTGTGCTTTTGATTATGTATAATTGGTTAAACCAGACCTAAATAAAGATAATGAACTGATTATATGAAGAAAGAAGGGGGGGGGGGCTATGATCGTTGATGCTGTTTTATGTTATGATCATCCTTCTGAATTGTGTGGGCTTACGCCTATTGAAAATCATGGACATTGGTGGTCTTTCTCTGTGCACTAATGAACCCCTGAGGATGTTTTAAATGACTTTTTTGTGGTTTTGAACTCTTGTTGTGAAAAGGGAAACTGGTTAATCACGTACACCCGACTAAATAAATTGAAAACACTAGGATCAACCCTTCTGTGATAACCCCGGTTAAAGAACAGAGAAATTGAAATCATGGAGTGTGTTAAATTTTATAAATATGAAAATATAGGCATGTCCCTGCTTTGTGTTGGTGGTAGTGGTTTGGTTGTTTTCTCTTACAGGCCAATTGCTGGAGATGTGGGAGGGGATGGGATCCCCTTGTTTTTATACTCTCGGTGGTTGTGAAATTGGGGGATGGGATCCCTTGTTGTTATGGATTTAGTGGTTGTGAATTTTAAGACCGGGTGGTAACCTTGTTTATATCATGAATTGGAGTGGGATCCTCTGTTGACGAGAAACCTTTTTGGGGGACACGGGGTAGTGTCTCGGAGGGTTTCTTTGGTTCCAGTACTTCGAGGGATCTCACTTATCCACTTGTTATTGTAACATTACAAGAGAACTGGGTGTGAGTGTTTAAATTGAAGTTTGGATGGATTCTTTCCTTGGTTATGCTTATAGTGTTAGTTTCCCAAGTAGGTGCATGAACTTATTTAAACATTTTTATAGAACATGAAAACAAGAATGGGACAAATGAGTTTTTTTGGCAAGATTCATGACTCGGACTTGAGTGCGGATGTGATCTGTAGGCCTTCTGAAGAAAAAACTAACTTTGTGTGAGTGATTTTTACCTATGTATATACTTGTAGTTTTGAGTTTCTTATTCGTGCCCCACCCAAGTTGAGAACTTAGTGCCGAACACCCCCATTTAATGGGGGAGAGTGTTTTTCCCAACACTATTCTTAGTGGCTGGTTATTAGCTCCTTTTCTTCTCCCTTTCCTGGATAGCCCAAGTACCTTCGGGCAGGCTCTGATGGCCTGAGGTCCATTATTAGCCTAAGAATCTTCAGGCAGGGTAGTGTGGTGGTTGGCCCAGGTGTGTGCAGGCAGGTGGTTTCCCAAGTGACTTTGGGATGAGGCCTAGGTGTCTTCGGGTGTGGCAGTGGATCTTCTATCCCATGTGTCTTCGGGAGTGGTGGTGGTTGTTCTGGCCTAGGTGTTTGCAGGTATGGTTACGTGTGATAGTTATGGCCCAGGTGTTTGCGGGCGGGATTCGGCAGTGGGACTACATGCGGTTGTGGCCCAGGTGTGTGCGGGCAGGTGTGGCAGTGGGACTGCGGTGAGAATGGCGGGATTGGTTCGATGCGTAGGATGTCTCAATAACTAGTGGGAAAGTGACACGAGGTACCCAAACATCGATGTGATCTTATATATATTACTTGGTTTGGGTTACTTGGTGAGTGTATCCGGTGAGTGGGATGGGTGAACTCCTTCATAGTAATGGTTGTCTGCTTCCCACGGGACATTAGTACGTTCCCCCACTTGTGCATGAGAGTATTTGGTTTTCCCTACTGAGTGTACTTGTATGCTCACCCTATGTATATAAAACTACTTTCAGGTTTCCAGGAGGACTTCTGGGATCGTTCAGGACCATACTAGCTCGGACCTTTGGGAAGTTTCAATTGCTGTTTTCCTTTCTTTGGTACTTACCCTTGTAGTCACTTTTGTACTTTGTGGCTTTTACTTTTCAAACATGCATGTGGGAATGTTTTACTTTTGGATTTACTTTTATTTTACTTTTGGTGTTGTTGGGTTTCATCATCTTGTCTCCTGATCCTATAAAACAAAAAGGGTAATGCCTTCCACTTGTGTGTAATTTCCATACCCTTGGTGCTAGTCACCACTCTGGGACATATAGGAGGAGGGTTTCAGGGGTAATTATCTCTCCTTCAACTTAAAGAAGGAAGGGCCTAGAAACCTGCTGACCCTTCCCTCCTTTTGGTGAAGGCGGGTCGTGACATAATGGTATCAGAGGCAGAGGTTGAGAGATAGGATGGAGTCTGGAGTTAGGCACAATGAGGATTGCATGGGATGGTAGGGAAATAGTGTTCGGTGACCTTGGTGTGTGAATTAGGCTAGGGAAGACCAGCTAGGACATGGAATTTTAGGGCCCCCCGTGATCCGATGCAAGGACTCTAGACCTACCGAACAACCAAGTGAGTCCACGTTGATTGCAGGGTAGAGACCATAGGAAAGGTACATGCATCATAATGACTTGTGTTCTCGTGTTTCTAGGATGTCTTGGTAATTAAGAGTAAATGAAAAGTTTAAGAAATTTTAAGAACAATATTCTGCACTACTTGTGCTTAGGCATTCCATGTTTACCTTGCAACTATGGCACCTGGAAGGTGACCACATGTGGTACAGGCGATCGAGGCCCCATAGACTACTTTGGACGATCGGCAGAGAGATGCTTGAGTGGAAGAGGATGACCAGTGGAAAAAGACTCTTCAGGCCTTCCAGCGACAGACCATTGAGAAGTACCAGGGCAGCACCTCTGATATAAAGATAGAAGGCTGGCTAAAGGAGCTAGTGATAGCCTGCGGCTTGATTCGGGCCACGACCGAGTACTGGGTTCTTCTGGTCGTCATCCAGATGCAGGGAGCGGCGCGTCAGTGGTGGACGATTTACCTGGGGGAGAGGAGAGATGCTGAGGTTCCATGGGCTGATTTTGAGAAGGAGTTCCGGGCGGAATTCCTCTCCTCGACGATGAAGGCGGAAAAGAGACAGGTGCTACTCTCCCTCCAACAGGGAAGTATGTCAGTGAGGGAGCTAGGAATAAAGTTCAAAGACCTCCTACATTTTCTCTAGACCTCTTTCCCGATGAGAATTCTCGGGAAAGCCGTCTAGAGGAGGCACTTCGACCCTCCCTCCAGTATGTTGTTACCCCCTTTACCCTGCCGACATACTTGGAGGTCCAGAAGAAGGATGAAGTGGTGGAGAGGATGCATTCTCTAGGAGGTGTGTCATGAGAGGGGATCCATCTGGGACAATCGAAGGGAAAGGCTGTCAGCACCAGGCCTCCAGCGTCAGGATCCTACAGGTTCCGACCAGCAGGGAAATAATTTTAGTTTTGATCCCTCGGTCCTCACCCTTTTATTTCGGGACCGGGACCGCGTTGCTTCGTATGTGGGAGCCATGGACATCTTCAGAGTCAGTGCCCGGACTGGGTACAGTACGGCGGTGGCGGACATCCCCAGCACCTACCCCAGCAGCAGCTTCCAGCCAGGCCTTGCTAGCAGCAGCAGCAGCGACAACGAGCTCCCGCTCCTCTGCGGACAGATGTAGGAGGAGGGGGTCGACCTTAGGGCACTCCTCAGGGACCGCGACCAGGGTGTGGTCGTGGAGGTGGCCGACAACCGAGGAGAAGAGGATCCAGGCGTGGACAGCTACACTCCGCGGAGGCAGCATTTCCAGCAGGGCCGGAGGTTGTTCGAGGTACGATCAGTTTGTTTAGCACTCTTGATTATGCCTTGTTCGATACCAAAGCTTCGCTCTCATTTTTTGCACCCAGTCTAGCCCGTGCCTTGGGCCTATATTCCAAGATACTTCCAGTGCCCCTGGTGTTGAGCACACTAGTCGGAGGTCATACCGACTTGTTGTTTGTTTTTCGGGGATGCAGACTGATGATAGGGCCACATCAGTCGGTTAGGGATCTTCTTCTGATACAGATACAGCTATATGATGTCATCCTAGGAATCAACTGGCTATTTTCTGTGTGTGCCGTCATCGGCTGTTTCCGAGGAAGGGTAGTGTTCTCGGACTTGGGTGGCCGGCGTGTTACCTTCACCAGCGAGCAGAGCTATCAGAAGGGTAGCAGGCGAGAGGAACCCCTCCTCTCCTCGTTGGCCAAGATGTTAGTGGAATCAGTAGATGCTGAGATAGTAAAGGTTCTATAGGTTGTCCATGAGTTTATGGATGTCTTTCCTGAGAAGGTGAAGACTCTACCCCCTCGACGGGATATCGAGTTTGGGATAGACCTGCAGCCCGGCGCTCATCCGATCTCGATAGCTCCTTACCAGATGTCACCTTCTGAGCTACGGGAGTTGCGGATCCAGATTGATGATCTAATGAAGAGGGGTTATGTTCGGCCGAGTGTGTCACTGTGGGGAGCTCCAGTCTTGTTCATAAAGAAGGAAGATGGTGGTCTCAGTTTGTGCATAGACTATAGGAGTCTGAATCAAGTGACAATCAAGAATCTCTACCCTCTTCCGAGGATAAACGATCTTTTCGACCAGCTGAAAGTGGAAGGATGGTTCTCGAAGATCGACTTGCGGTCTGGGTACCACCAGCTGAAAGTGAATGAGGGCCACATCCCGAAGATGGTGTTCAGGTGCAGATATGGACACTTCAAGTTCGTAGTCATGCCCTTCGGTGTTACGAATGCCCTGGATGTGTTCATGGGGCTTATGAACTCCATCTTCCGGGAGTACCTAGATTAGTTTGTAGTTGTGTTCATCGACGACATCCTGGTCTACTAAAGATCAGAGGAGGACCATGAAGATCACCTGAGGACGATTCTAGAGGTCCTCCGACATCATCATCCTTATGGGAAGTTTTCGAAATGCAAGTTCTGGACACGAGAAGTGCACTTCCTCATGAAAGTGGTGTCTGAGAAGGGGGTAGTGGTGGACCCATCAAAGGTTGAGGCAGTTGTTTCTTGGGCAGCACCCAAGAATGTTGCAGAGGTCCGTAGTTTCCTCGGGCTGGCGAGATACTATCGGAGGTTCTTACCCAACTTCTTCTGAGCTGCAGACCCTTTGACAGCCCTGGCCAAGAAAGACCAGGTTTTCATGTGGAGTGAGCAGTGCAGGTCAGCCTTATACTATCTGAAGGAGAAGTTGGTCAGTGCCCCAGTGCTGAGATTTCCAGAAGAAGGGGCAGCGTATGAGGTGTTCTGCGATGCTTCAGGACAGGGCCTTGGATGCGTGTTGATGTAGCGACAAGGGGTGATCTCCTATGGGTCCAGGCAGCTACTCCCTCATGAGTGTAATTATTCCACCCACAACATCGAGCTTGCAGCGGTCGTTTTTGTACTAAAGTTATGGCGACACTACCTCATCAGAGAATGCTTTGTGGTCTTCAAAGATCACAAAATCTTGAGGTATATCTTCTCCCAACGGGACCTAAACTTGCGACAATGGAGATGGGTGGAGTTTCTCCAGGATTATGACTTCGAGATCTCTTATACTGAGGGAAAGGGCAACGTAGTGGCCAATTCCTTGAGTAGGAGGACGTAGAAGGATGCGGTCCGAGAGTCGGCGGATGCCTGGAAGGTGATGGAGGAGTTGGCTGCCTTACACCTAGATGCGGGGATGGATGGTGGTAGAGGTTTCCTATATTAGATGGCAATGCAGTCGTCTCTATTGCAGCAAGTAGAGGAGTCCCAGTGGGGAGACCCAGAGTGCGAAGTGATGCGTGACTGAGTTGACTAGGGCAATGCTCCGAAAGGATGGACAGAGGATGGTCAGAACCAGATGATTTTCTAGGGAAGGTTGTTTGTTCCAGGAGTGATGCACGGAAAGGTTCTCAGTGAGTTCCACAACTCACCCCTAGCGGTACACCTAGGAGTTTCCAAGATGTACCAGGGACTGTAGAGATAGTTTTGGTGGCCCGGAGTGAAGCATGCAGTGGCAGAGTTTGTGGCCAAGTGCTTAGTGTGTCAGCAAGTGAAGGCTGAACACCGAGTTCTAGGCGGCCTATTGTAGTCTCTAGATGTCCCCGAGTGGAAGTAGGATGACATCTCGATGGATTTCGTCACGGGACTTCCCAAGGTCCCAGGGGCATATGACACTATCTGGGTGGTAGTGGACCGGTTGACAAAATCGGCCCACTTTCTGGCGACCAGAGAGTGGAGTACTGTGGATGCTTTGTCACGAAAGTATGTGGATGAGGTGGTGTGGTTGCATGGAGTTCTGAGGTCTATAGTCTCAGATAGGGATGCACGGTTTACCTCACGGGTTTGGAAAGGATTGTAACATGCTTTTGGCACACAGTTACGCCTTAGCACTGCTTTCCATCCCCAGAAAGGTAGAAAAATAGAGCGTACCATCCAGACCTTGGAGGATATGCTGCGGGCATGTGTTCTAGACTTAGGAGGATCATGGGTGCGACACTTGACCCTGGTAGAGTTCACCTACAATAATAGATATCACTCTACCATCGGTATGGCCCCATTTGAATCCTTGTTTGGGAGGCCATGTCGTTCACCAGTGTGTTGGGCCGAAGTAGGAGAGGCAGGCATCCTTGGCCCGAAGGTGGTGCAGAGCATGATAGAGAAGATTCAGCTCATACAGGAAAGGATGAAGGCGGCCCAGGACCGACAAAAGTCGTATGCAGAGACCAGGAGGAGGCCCTTGGAATTTGAGGTTGGAGACCACGTGTTCTTAAGGGTCTCCCCTCGGTGCAGACAACGGAGGTTCAGTAAGGGGAGTAAACTTTCTCCCAGGTTCATCGGGCCCTTCGAAGTGTTGCGGAGGGTCGGAGAAGTGGCTTATTAGCTAGCGTTACCACTGCCGCTACTGACGATACATGACGTCTTCCGTGTGTCCCAGCTCCATCGTTACCTGCAATATGTTTCACACGTCCTTGACTAGGGAGAGCTAGACATAGAGGACGACGTGACCTTTGTGGAAAGACCAGTGATGATCGAGGATCGCAAATAAAAGGTGCTTCGTGGGTGAACCATTCCCTTGGTTTGTGTGTTGTGGAGACATGGTAGGCTTGAGGAGAGTACGTGGAAGAGGTAAGCATAGATGCGTGCCCAGTAACCAGAGTTGTTTTGAGTTTTGTTCTGTTTGTTATAGCTATTATGGTAGAACGTTTTACCTTGTTGGCTATGAAATACTAGTTTTATTTTCCTCTGAATGTGTGTGAAAAGTCCTGGCTATGAGGGAGGAGAGAACCCGACCCCTAATCAAGACGCATTAAGGTGGATGTGATTAAACCCGTGTGGGAGAGTCAGTGCCGCCCCAAGAAGATAATATCTTGACATAAGGAAGGAGACTCCCCAACCCCCACATGCCTGGGCAGTTTGACATGATATGTTTCTTGGTTCGTGATAGGAAAGTGTTCTTAGTTAACAATGAGGTTCACTCTTGAGAGGTATCTTTCGAGGTGGTTGTTCGGACCCCTCTTTCCTTCTGGGTTGTTTAAATTCTCAAGGGAGAGAATAGTTTGAGAGGTATCTGATGTGATGACCCAGACTCTCTTGGTCCTTTCCTTTGCCAAAAATCTGGATCATAAAGGTGTAGCGTCTCGGCGCGACCGATCGGTGAGACCGATCAGCGTCACCCGACTTTGTCGGGGTTTTTCCAGTGACGTGCGCAAATTGAGTTTTAAACCCTTCTTTCCCTTTGAGCTTGTTTTAAAGCCCGGTAACGACCATAAATGTTATAATTAAATATTTAATAAATTAACTTGGTGTGTGCGTTGGTTTAAACCACCCGACCCCTTTAATAATATGTGGGGCTGCGTGGTCAACCCATGACCCCACGCTCCTTATGCGGTTTGGCGTTCTTATATCAACCATCTGTGGCTCTTATAAACTAAGGGTTAGCCATGGTTTCTTCTTTTCTTGATCACCCTGTGATAAGAGTACCCTTCTTCCAGACGGGCAACTTTTCGTTCAGACGAGACGCATCGCTATGCGTGAAGTTCCGTGCCCAGCCTAAACGTTGATAGATGAGGCGATTCTCATTCAGGCGAACCGCATCGCTATCCATGAAGTTCTGCCCCCGGCCTCAGCATCGATCGTTGATCAACGAGTAGGGAATTTCTTCATCTCTCGCTTTTGTGTATCATGTGGGGTGGGCGTGCTTTTGATTCTGTAGAATTGGTTAAACCAGACCTAAATAAAGATAATGAACTGATTATATGAAGAAAAAAGGGGTGGCTGTGATCGTTGATGCTGTTTTATGTTATGATCATCCTTCTGAATTGTGCGGGCTTACACCTACTAAAAATCATGGCTGTTGGTGGTCTTTCTCTATGCACTAATGAAACCCTGGGGATGTTTTAAATGACTTTTTTGTGGTTGTGAACTCATGCCGTGAAAAGGGAAATTGGTTAATCACGTACACCCGTCTAAATAAATTGAAAGCACCAGGATCAAACCTTCTGTGATAACCCTGGTTAAAGCACACAGAAATTAAAATCATAGACTGTGTTAAATTTTATAAATCTGAAAATACCGGCATGGCCTTGCTTTGTGTTGGTGGTAGTGGTTTGGTTGTTTTCTCTTACGGGCCAATTGCTGGAGATGTGGGAGGGGATGGGATCCCCCTGTTTTTATACTCTCGGTGGTTGTGAAATTGGGGGATGGGATCCCATGTTATTATGGATTCAGTGGTTGTGAATTTTAAGACCGGGTGGTTACCTTGTTTATATCATGAATTGGGGTGGGATCCTCTGTTGATGAGAAACCTTTTTGGGGGACACGGGGTAGTGTCTCGGGGGTTTCTTTAGTTCCAGTACTTCGAGGGATCTCACTTATCCCCTTGTTGTTGTAACATTACAAGAGAACCGGGTGTGAGTTTTTAAATTGACGTTTGGATGGATTCTTTCCTTGGTCATGCTTATGGTGTTAGTTTCCCAAGCAGGTGAATGAACTTATTTAAACATTGTTACTGAACATGAAAACAAGAATGGGACAAATGAGTTTTGTTGGCGAGAGTCGTGACTCAGACTTGAGTGCGATTGTGATCTGTAGGCCATCTAAAGAAAAACCTAACTTTGGGTGAGTGCTTGTTACCTATGTATATACTTGTAGTTTTGTGTTTCTTATTCGCGCCCCACCCAAGTTGAGCACTTAGTGCCAAACACCCCCATTTCATGGGGGAGGGTGTTTTTCCCAACACTATTCTTAGTGGATGGTTATTAGCTCTTTTTCTGCTCCCTTTCCTGGATAGCCCAAGTACCTTCGGGCAGGCTGTTATGGCCTGAGGTCCATTATTAGCCCAAGAATCTTCGGGCAGGTTAGTGTGGTGGTTGGACCAGGTGTGTGCGGGAAGGTGGTTTCCCAAGTGGCTTCGGGATGAGGCCCAGGTGTCTTCAGGTGTGGCAGTGGATCTTCTATCCCAGGTGTCTTCAAGCGTGGTGGTGGTTGTTCTGACCTAGGTGTTTGCAGGCATGGTTATGTGTGACAGTTGTGGCCCAGGTGTTTGCGGGCGGGATTCGGCAGTGGGACTGCGTGCGGTTGTGGCCCAGGTGTGTGCGGGAGGGTGTGGCAGTGGGACTGCGGTGAGAATGGCGGGATTGGTTCGATGCATAGGACGTATCAATAACCAGTGGGAAAGTGGCGTGGGGGTACCCAAACATCGATGTGCTCTTATATATATTACTTGGTTTGCGTTACATGGTGAGTGTAGCCGGTGAGTGGGATGGGTGAAATCCTTCATATTAATGGTTGTCTTCTTCTCACAGGACTTTAGTACGTTCCCCCACTTGTGCACGAGAGTCTTTGGTTTTCCCTATTGAGTGTACTTGTATTCTCACCCTACGTATATAAAACTGCTTTTAGGTTTCCAGGAGGACTTCGGGGATCGTGTAGGACCATACTAGATCAGACCTTTGGGCAGTTGCAGTTACTGTTTTCCTTTCTTTGGTACTTACCCTTGTAGTCACTTTTGTACTTTGTGGATTTTACTTTTGGAACATGCATGTGGGAATGGTTTACTTGTGGCTTTACTTTTCTTTTACTTTTGGTGTTGTTGGGTTTCATCTTCTTATCTCCCGATCCTATAAAACAAAAAGGGTAATGCCTTCCACTTGTGTGTAATTTCCATACCCTTGGTGCTAGTCACCACTCTGGGACATATAGAAGGCGGGTTTCTGGGGTCATTATCTCTCCTTCAACTTAAAGAAGGACGGGCTTGGCAACCTGCTGACCCTTCCCACCTTTTGGTGAAGGCGGGTCGTGACACTATGTAACCAAAAACATTATTTCAGTATCCAGATTAGATACTGATGGATTCATCTTCATGTTTTTTAAGTGGATGTTCCTACTTTTATAAATATAGCATTTGTTTTGGTAGGGAACATTTATATAGCGGCCTTTATGTGTTAGACTACACAAACCAAGTAATGGAAATCGATGACAAAGTTAATTCACATGACTCATACCACACCCAACTTTGGCATCACCGGCTAGGTCATGTCAATGAGAAACATTTGACAAAATTACATCAAAATGGGTATTTAGATTCTTTCGAACTAAAACCACTTGGTGTAGGTCATGGGTTTCTACAAGGAAAAATGACCAAAGCCCCATTTAGTGTTAAAGGTGAAAGGGCTAAAGAGATTCTAGAATTAGTTCACACAGATGTGTGTGGACCATTTCTAGTTGAAGCAAGGGGTGGGTTCTCGTACTTAATAACTTTTACTGATGATTTTAGTAGATATGGATATATTTACTTAATGAGGTATAAGTCAGATTCATTTGATCGGTTCAAAGAATACAAGAATGAAGTTTAGAACTAGCATGATAAGAATATTAAGAAACTCCGCTCAGAAAAAGGAGGAGAATATCTTAATCAGGACTTCATTGATTTATTATGGGAGTTTGGGATTCTATCTCAACTCACTCCTCCTTACACACCTTAGTGGAATGGTGTAAGTGAAAGGATGAACCACACCCTTTTGGACATGGTGAGATCAATGATGAGTCATGTGAGTCTTCCATTATCCTTTTGGGGATATACATTACAAACAACAACACACATACTAAACCAAGTACCAAATAAATCATTAAATGGTATTCCATACGAGTTACGAAGTGGATGTAAAGCCATGTTATCGAATTTACATGTGTGGGGTAGTGAAGAATTTGTTAAGGCCTCTTAAGATAAAAAACTTACACCCCGAGGGATAAAGTTTATCTTTAAAGGATATCCCAAGGAAACAAGGGGATATTTCCTACACAACCCCTCAGAAAAAAAGGTTATAGTGGAAAGACACTCCATATTCCTTGAGAGGGAGCACATCTCCAAAAGTGATAGTGGGAGCGAGATAGATTTCGATGAAGTCGAGGCTCAAGATGTACAGGCGTTGGTATAAGAACAGATTCCACAAAGCCCCGTGGAAGAATAATCTATTTCAGAGACACAATAATTTCATAGGAGCATGAGAGAGGTGAGAAAACCGGAACGATATGGTTTTCTTGTCATCGAGGATGGTGACTCATTATTGATTGAAAATTATGAACCTCTTACCTACAAGGAAGCAGTTAAAGGAATGAACGCTGCCAAGTGGCAGGAAGCCATGAATTCTGAAATGGATTCCATGTACCAAAACCAAGTATGAATTTTGGTAGATCCTCAAGTTAATGTAAAGACGATTGGTAATAAATGGGTATTCAAGAAGAAACTAGACATGGAGGGGCAAGTCAGTACCTATAAGGCATGACTGGTTGCAAAAGGTTTTAGACAGCGTCAAAGAATTGACTATGATGAAACCTTTTCACCAATTGTGATGCTGAAATCCATCAGAATCCTATTATCCATTGCCACTTACCATGACTATGAAATTTTGAAAATGGATGTCAAAATATCTTTTCTTAACAGGAACCTCAAGGAAGATGTCTACATGACACAACCTGAAGGGTTTGTGACTCCAAATGATTCCAACTAGTATTCAAGTTGTAGAAATCCATTTATGGACTAAATCAAGCATCAAGGTCATGGAACATTCTTTTTGATGAAGCCGTAATGGAACTTGTCTTTGTTAAGAACGAATGTGACCCTTGTGTCTACAAAAGTTTTAGTGGAAGTTCATTTGTTTTCCTAATAGTATATGTTGATGATATATTACTAATTGGAAATGAAGTACCTATCTTACAGTCAGTTAAGGCATGGTTGGATAAATGCTTCTCCATGAAAGACTTGGGAGAGGCGGCATATATTCTTGGGATCAAGATCCATCGTGATAGATCCAAGAGAATGCTGTTCCTGAGTCAAAGTACATACATTGACAAGATACTAAAGATATTCAGTATGGAACAATCCAAGAGGGGATTGTTGCCAGTGTCACATGGTATTCATCTTTACAAGAAAATGTGTCCTCAAACACATGAGGAAAGAAAGAAAATGGGAAGTATTCCTTAAGCATCCATGATTGAGTCATTCATGTATGTTATGCTATGTACAAGGATGGATGTTTCTTACACATTAAGTGTGGTAGGAAGATATCAAGCTGATTCAGGAGACCGCCATTGGATGGCAGTCAAGACTATACTTAATTATCTGAGGCGTACTGAGGATATGTTCTTGGTTTATGAAGGAGATAAGGAACTAGTCATCAGAGGACACGTAGATGCTAGTTTCCAGACTGATCAAGATGACATGAAGTCGCAGACTGGATACATCTTCAGTTTGAATGGAGGTGCAGTGAGCTGGAAGAGCTCAAAGAAAAGTGTGGTGGCAGATTGTACAACAGAGTCCAAGTATATCGAAGCTTCTAAGGAATCTAAATAATCAGTATCGATGCGAAGCATCATCCAATAGATGGATGTAATACCTAGCAGTAAAGATCCTATCATAATCTATTGTGATAATACTACAGCGTTGACACTTGAAAAAGAGACAAGGTCACATCAGCGAACAAAGCACATACTTAGGAAGTATCATCTCTTGAGGGATGTTTCTTAGAGAGGTGAAGTTGTAGTGAGCAATATTTCCAAGGAAGACAACATTGCATACCCCTTGACTAAATCCTTGACTCAGTAGAAACATGATCATCATGTGAGGTCTAGTGGACTAAGAGTTGTAGGCTGTTGGCTCTAGTCCAAGTGGGAGTTTTTTAGGGATGGTGTCCTGAGAACCAACTATTTTGTACTTTGATTACATGAATGTTCACTTATTATATATTGTTCATTGTTCTGCATGACTATAATATAATAATGTCCAAGAATATTTGTTGCATTGATAAGGTCATGGAAGATCCCCGCTATGATGAGAACCTTGAAATGCTATAACAATATTCTTAAATAAAGTTATGTGGTTGGATGACATACTATGATAGGACACATAGTATATAGACCTTCATGTTTGAGTACTCGTAAGAAGACGAGACTCTATCTCATGGAGTTCGCACTTGGTAATATCCAAGATTAGAGATTATGAGAATAGACCCATCAGTAGAAATTCCGCATGTCTTGGTGTCATCGGACATTGCTATCTATGAGCGTGTGTAATGGTCCTTAGACTGGAAGATTATCATTAACTCATTTAATGACTCACACACTTAGATTTGCTAATGAAAACCATCATGAATAGAGTTGGTGGGAAGTAGGGTACGTTGGGTGATTCACGAATGACATTTTGTTAATGGATATGTCGAGGAAGGATTTGTCCCCTCCATATTTATGGAAGTAGATATCTAGGGACCTTTGATTGAAATAGAACTGTCGAAAAAATTCCACGGCCATGGTGACACGATGAACTTATTTCTGGAAGTCAAAGAATGACAAATCAAGAATATAGGTTTGTGACACTGTCATGAAACCTGCTTGATGAGATATAGAGACAAAGGGATTAAATCACATAGAAAGTGTTCGTATGAGGTGATATGTCAATGTGGCGTCAACTTCTTTTTCTTGGGTGCCTTGACCCGTTACTATACAGTAATCTTGGACTTTAGGAAAACCCGCCTAATGCCAACGAGAAAGAGGTCTAGAGGGTCACACACTAAGTGTATTCAAGTATCTCAAGTAGAATAAATATTATTCCCATACATGGTTTAATAATTGTTCAAGGAAGCCTAAATAGTTTTAATGTTGGAGGAAGAATAAAATGAAAACAAGTACACATAGTGTATTAATGATTACATGTAGTGTATTTTTTATTTTGAAAACAAGTACACGCCATGTATTATTAAATGTAAACCCTGTGTAGTTTTCATTTTGGAAAGGAAATGAATAAATGAAAACAAGATATACACGCCATGTAAATTGAATGTACATGTCCTATAGTTTTCAATGAAAAACAAGTACGCATAGTGTATTTTTTATTACACACCGTGTAGTTTTTCCAGTCAGTATTTTGAGGAAATATCATTTTATTAAATGATATTTATTATAATAAATGTGGGCGCATGTAAAAGAATTAATGAATTGACATGGGGTTTTCAAAAGAGTTAATGAAATAAATAAAATGCGTAACGTGTTTATTTATTGTCATAACTCTACAACCTCAAACCTGATTATAAATATCCTTACATCGCAAATTCTTTTCCTAAGAGAATTGTTGTGCACAAAAATTTTGGGGAATTTTCTCAAGACTGAAATAACTCCTTCCTCCAAGAATGCTCTCAAGACCAAGAGAGATCCTCTTCCATCGGATCAAGAAGATCTAAGGTGAACAACACAAGAAAATGTTTCTACATGCTAGCACCCGAACACACCTTTGGCAACGTCCAAAGATACGTGGTGCACATGTGGACCACCGCTGGAGGAAGTCTACCCTTGGCTTCTGCGACACAACGATGAATCACATCAGAACGTGATCAAGAATATCAATGAAGAAATAACACCCAAAAGGTACTTCTTGTTAATTAATTAAATTAATTATAATCAACCTGTGACAATCCACTTTTTTGGTTCCGGGACCTTTCTTCTTCTTTGTCTATTTATGTGAATCGATCTGTGGAGACTGGCATTTATTGTCGTATTGATCCTAGATTGATCATTGCTAATAAAAAAATTCCAAGTGGGAACATACACCTACGTGCTTCCACTATGCCCATAACCTTCATTAATAACTTTAATGTAAAGCGTGAATGAATTACATTGCTTCACGAGGTGGTAGTTAGCCACACACACGAGCGATGTTATCGTATACCCACAAAATGGATAGGATGAATGTATGTGTGATATAATAATTATAGAATCATAATAACATCATAAATATACTATATATAATATATAACTAATAAATATATCATTATATCTAGTGTCGATATATCGTAATGGAGAAAGCAATGATGTCAGTTCACGAGGCAATAATCCACCGTACACATGAACGATGATTTCTTAAATCATTTGATATGGTTGTAAAAAATGACCATAACATAACACTATATCTGTATATCAAATAAAATTATATTTTTATATAATAATTGTATAGAAATAATTTAAGAAGGTGGAGGAGGAAATAAAATTAAAACACACATTAATGAACATTAAAACTTCTTTAGGTATCCTCCTTAGGTTTTCACCAAAAAACTTTTAGGTTGGTTTTCTATAAAAAATAAGGATTCTAAGATGAGATGAGGAAAGTTTTAAAGTTATTTTCTCAGGGATTTTATGAACCAATTTTTTTGGAAGGTGTGAATAAGAGAGGATAGGGGGTGGCCTTTTATAAATTTGGTGTGCGGAACACTTGTAATTGTTTCAAAAGATTCAATCATACCCATGTTTTTATTATTCCAAAAGCATACGAAATGATACATTATCTAACCTAGAAGTGTTAAAGTCAAAATATGGACATATATGGGTGTAGTAATATTTGTTAGTCCATTTTTAACACTTATAATCTTAGTTTTACCCCCAGTAAATTAGTTCTTACCATAACTGCAGTAAATATTTTTTTTACGCTTTTTAGTATTCATTTTGGTCTAAAATTATGTTGAACTTATTAGAAATTTTAAATTAATATGATTACTAATATGGAATCCATTTTTCTAAATTAAACTCACATAAGTGGAAAATTTTAATTTAAAATTAATCTAGTAGACGCAACGAGAAATGAGTTTTTTTTAAAGAGAAATATTCAAAAGTTTAAAAAGTTTATATATATAAATTAAATATGAAAACGATTCCAATGAAACAAATTGAATTAATTTATATAAAATATAACTAATTTTACTTAAAAAACAATTAATAATATAAATTAACTTTATAAATTATTTAAATGAAAATTCATTTTTCAATTAAAATTCACTATTTTTCACTATTCATTAAAAAATGAAATATTTCAGAAAAATAAAAAAATCATCCTAAGATAATTTTGATATGACCATTTTAAAAAAGATTTTTTTTTTCAAAATATGTTTTATAATTGTCATAATTTTTTTTAAAATAAGTGATCTGTAAAAAGGTGAGAAAGTTGTTTTTTTGGAAAAATATATCTTTTAAGTATAAAATTATATTTTTTCCTATATCTTATGTAGAAAAAACATAAGATGAATTTTAAATAGTTTATTAAATATATAATAAATAAATTTCAAGAAAATAAATCTCAAAAAGTGATTTTTTTATTTTATTTATGTAGAACACATTTTTTTTCATAAAAAAATATTTTTTCTAGAAAGTGTTTTCCTTTATTTAAAAATAGGTTTCATTATTCATTCATAATTAATTGGTTGAAAAATAATTCATTATATATACATGTGTCAACCACATTTTTATAATTTAGTTAATCTTATTCATACCATCTATTCCAATATCCTAGTGATAACTATCATATTAGAAAATAATATTATAACTGAATTTCATATTTCGTTTAAACTCGGTGTTGAGTGTAATGTAGACTAAACTTAGGATTGTCTATAACACAAGAAAAACTCAGTTTTGTGTATAATGTGAGCTCAAATTAGTGTTACATGTAATTATAAAATATCAAAAATATTAAATATACTTTAAAGAAAAACAAGTCACAAAATATCTGGGTATTACATTCTACCCCCTTAAAATGGATTTCTCCCTAAAAATTCATCACTTTGGTATCCATAATTGAGGATAAATCTACCTGATTACATCCTCAAGTTATCATATAGCTTACTCAAGCTGGTGGTTTCACTATAAAACATTGACCAGGTGAGTGGTCTTATTTTGTATAACCTTCTCTATTCAATCATGAATCCTTACTAGTCATTCCTCAAGAGAAATATCATATTCCAATAGTACAAACTCCGAGTTTAGTGCATGTGATGGATCAGGTATGTTCTTCCTCAGGAGTGATACAAAGAGAACATTGTGAACCTGAGAGAGGTTAAGTGGAAAATATAAGCTACTTTATAGATACAACCATTTATTTCAAGGGGACCGATATACCTAGTTATTATTTTCCCATTATTTCTTCCATTAATAAATCCATAAAAGTTCTTCCCACTAAATTCAAATTCTAGATCACATCCAAAATAGCCAGAATTTTTTTATAATATTTATGTTATCCTTATGTGTTACTGAATAGATCTAACCTTATTTTCTATCTCATCATCATTCTTAGGTCCCAATATATTTGTTTATGAAAATTAATTCAAGTACATTAAAGTTAAACTCATTATTTCATAAATATATTTATAAGGACTCATCTAAATTCTTGTGTGAAATCTATTGTTGTAATATATGAGCCTAGAATCCACTAAACCGGTGTGATGATCTGGTATGCCAAATGACCTTGTTAGGGCCAAGATGATAAAGGTGATCATATAAGGGTATTTTATTTTGTTTTCAAGAAAGTTTTATAAAGAATCAAGGAAGTTTAAGAAGAAAAGAAAATAACCTCACATTGTATTTGAATGAGACTGACCATTGTATTTGGAGAATTTAGCTTAAAATTCTTGAAAAGGCCATCATATTCAGGTGAAGTTGGATCAACAGATTCATACTGAATCCAGAATAAAAATATTGATTATATTAAGGGAGAATCTTACTGGAAGTCAATGGTCATTGTCCTCACTCTAAATATGGTATGAATGGTTTAATCATAATAAAGAGAATCAAAGTCTATATGAATATGATAAAACAAATGTGATAATGCTTTCCTGATATTGGAGTTCTCATAAATCATGAGTTAGTGGTAAAAATCATGATGCAATCTTGAAGAATAAAAGTGGGAATTAAAGAGATTCTTCCATTCATATTTAGATTGATCGAATCTCGATGGAAAATAAATAGAGGTACTGAAGATTGTATTCATCTAGATTTTATTCTAGCAGAACTGGAAAAGAAAAATAGTTTATGGAAAGGATGTGAAGTTATAATAATTTTCATTGTAAGTTAGACGATGCTAAATATAGTCTTAAATGTTTTTCAATGTCATGAAGAAATTCATGATAAAAGTTGAAGTTTTTGAATGAAAAGAATTTTCTAGATTTTAAGTTGTTGAACTGGTCCATCATATTTGGCATACCATCATATTCAAGAATAATGTTTCTAAAAAAACCAATGAAAATGGAATTAAGTGGAAGCTGATACAAATATTAATTATTGAAACTGACCAACAATGTAGTCAACCATTTAATATGGTTGGATGAGTTTTTAAAGAAGAGTTTAGAATTTAAAGGCTCAAGAAATTTATGGAAAACATGAGAAACCAAATGTATTGGTTTTCAGTCAGACCAAAATCCAATAGATATAAAACCTTGATTATTGAAGATGGTGGATTTCAGAAGAGATAGGTTAATATTGATATTTTTTCAAATGCTCTTATCCAATGTATCTAGAGAAGAGTATATGGTGATGGATAAATGTATTTTTAGGAGGGGGGGGGTATGAAATTCAAATAAGATATTTTTTTTACACAATTAGATCAAGATTCATCGTATCCAAGTCAACGCTGATTTATTATTTTGACCATTTTTACAAAATAAGAATGAGAAGATAGCAATGAAATCGTATCAGAAATCAGAGTTGAGAATCAGAATTTGACTGAAATTTAAAAGAAAAATCCCAAGAAAGGTCAAAGTCTAAGATAATATTTGAGAATAATCACGAAGCATTAAAGAAGTTATATATTCACCTGAAATTCAAGGAATCATGAAAATTTTGGTGAATTTAGTCGAGTGGGAATGTTTTTGGGATTCCCACCAAAATTATCATTGGGTATCCTATAAAAGGGAGAAGTACTTTGTAATTTAACTGAATACTGATGACATAATTATTGTTCATGAGAGTAGAGAGAGAATATTTGAAGTTTATGGGAGATAAATAGGTTTCCTTATTGATATAAGTTGTTGAAGTTTTGACAGATTGAAGTAAAATTAGATAAGACATGATCACAATGTTATTCATCTGATCATTGTATTCAGTGAATCATCATATTCATATATTTACCATATTATGCTTGTCATTGTATTTCGATGAACACTGTATTAGGTTGGATAATTGAATCAAGATTTCCATATTGGGATTTTTGGACTAAGGAAGGAGTTCTGGATTGTCTTGATCGTATTATGGAAGAATAATATTTATCAGATTCGGCAATTGGATTTGAAAATTGGATCTAGGGAATTAGAATGGGTAGATAAGACTTGGAAATTAGATCAAATTATTTATAAAAGTCCTTCATGTTCTTACCATATTCTAGGTAAAAAAGTTAATATTTATTCTCTAAATAATACATTTATGGAAGTTGAAAATAAGAACAAGTAACATGAGTTGTTACACAAACATTGTTTTAACCTATTTGTGCTGAGACGGTGTATACACACTATTGGATTATCTTAAAAGTGATACATGAGTAAAAGGGTATATCCTAATGATTGTATTCTACCAAAAGGATTGATTTATAGTGGATTGTATGGTATTGGATCATTTCCAAACCATACAATAGATGTAACTATTGTTATTGAAAAGTGAATCTTATAAATACTTTTGTTCCTATGGATGCGTATTTGAATTTTTTTTAGTAGGGATTGAAATATTTAATAGGAGGTGAAAGTTTTTTCAAGGAAACCTAAAAGAAAAAATATCACTAGTTTACCCCTCCCCCTCTCAGTGATACAATTATCATAACTATACAATTTTAACTAGTATTAGAGGCACATTCCCTTTTCTTTTTCTTTACTGATAGATAATTCGAATTGTGTGAACAGTAAAGGTATTTCATTTTTTTATGGAAAGAATTATAATATCTAAAATGATATAATATTTTCTTATCTTATTTTTATTGGATATTTTTTTCTTGAAGATACAACCGAGGGGTTTCCTACCATTTATTATAATGTTCATCTTACATCTATTAGTAAGAATAATCTTGAGAGAATATATACATACATGATTCTCACATTATATTCAAAATCACAAAATAAAACATAAATTATAATGACAACCATTTATTTCTTCAACCATATCCCAGAAATAATTCGATGTTCGCATCTAGGTAACATATGGATAAGAAAAAAATAATAGGCTAATATGAGATGCTCAGTAAGAGAATGTGTGTAACATAATCTATCATATAATAATGAATTCATGAATAATATGACATAGATAAATAAAAATAAAATATTCCATATAAATAATATCATAAAAGAGGAATATATCCAAAGATGACATAATAACATAAGATAATCACCTAGATAACAATAACTGATATCATAAGTATATAACACATAATTCTGGGTATTATAATCTTACCATCAAGGCCATGAGACAAGGAATCATACACAAATAGGTAATTCATACACCGAATACCCAAAATAGTTTTTCTAATGAGACGTACTAATGTATTTAAATGATCCCCAATATCAGGCCCACCCATCACTTACTATGTTCAATGTATTCGTCATACTAATAGAGTAAATAAAAAATACAATAAATAATCTATATTCCTTAGTAATAAAGATATGTATTTGAAAACTAGTATAAAAATGTCAATAATTATCTATAGTTAACAGATAGAACAACATGAAAATAATACATCCATCTAAATAAGTTTTATGGTGTAACTATATCATATACCTTGTGAAACATATAAATATTTAAAGGATGTTATCATATACATTTATAAAAACATTATCAAGATGATTTAAAAATATAAATAAATGTCTTTTAATTTTGAAAAAAATTTAAAACTAAAAAATAATAGAAAAATGGTAATAATATTCACATTAAAAAAAAATAAAAACTTTTAGAATAATATTGATAATTATAATGTTTATGATGGTGGAAAATGGTGTTCATGCGATAAATGTTAGAAAAACATTATTTTCACACATTTAGAAAAACTAAAAAAGACTTGTATAATTTTTTTAAAAACATTCCTTTTATAAAATTTAATATAAAGTAAAAGGTAAAAAAATTTACTTAATAAATCACTGAAGTATATAAAATAACATTCTATAATAAAAATAAAAAATATGGATACAAAATAGAAATATTCCTGAGAAAAAATTAGAAATGAGGGTGGATTTTCTTATAAACAGTTTTTAGTGATTTTGAGTACCAAAAGGAATAAAATGGAAATAATAATTAAAAATTTACGAAATAATAAAATAATAAAAAATATTGGTTTTAAGAGAGAAATAATATACACTTTCCCTAATATAAATTGAAACATAAATAATCCTAATAAAAAGTGAGATTGCAATATAAACCCTTACCTTAGATTCAAGCGAGGTAAAATGAATTACAACATCATTTATAATAAATTTATATTCATTATTAATATATATAAAATTAATATTTACATCAACCTTTATTTATATCATTTATTCGTAGCATTTTTTACTAATTTATTAACAATTCCTTGTTAGAATCAATTACTTATCTGTTTACTATTTTGTTTCTAATACATGTTTTGATTAAGAGATTATAATCCTTTTACCATGTTCATGGTTTATAATACTATATAATATTAATAATGTCATATATAACATATTTATACATTAAATACATCTTCATAACCATCCACTATAGGTAGTTATGAAAAATCAATTACATCACTTCATGGAGGTGGTAGTCTATCTATACATAAAAGTGACGTTTCCTTTTTCCAATGGATGGAAAGGAAATAAATAAGAGAATAGATTATATTAATATAATCATAATTATGTTATAAATATCATATATATTCATTAAATCCACCTATGTCACCAACAAATATAGTTTTTTATGAAAAATAAAAAATGTCACTTTAGGGGCGTGGTAGTCTGCACATACACATGAGCGACATTTTAAATTTCTATTAGATAAAAAGGATACATAAAATTATTTTACCATTAAAATAAAAAATTTAATTTTATTAAATATAATTATTTATTTTAATATGGTTATATAATACTTTTAACATGTCTAAGAAGAGATAAATTTGAATGATCTTGGCAAGAACATATACCTCTTCCTTGGATAATCGCCTTTGGAAAACACCTTAGGGATTATTGGATGGGTACTTTTGAAAGAAAAAAACCTATATGTAGTGTCTAAGGGTATGGGGAAGGTATTTTATAAGATATTTATTGAGTTAAGTGTCTCATAGTGTGTAGATAAGTGAGGAGAGTAAGTTCCCTTTTATAAGTGTGAGGAGTGAAACTCTTGTAAATATTAAGAACTTTTAAATATAACAAATATAATTCTCATGGAAAGTGGATATAAGTTTTTAAAATTTTTAATATAAGTCAATTTATAGTCAAAATAAACTAAAAAAAATTTATACTGGTTTTTGAGATATTGGGATACTTATCTCTTAGTCTAACCCCCTTTAACCATTTTAGTACTTATTATAGTGACAAATGTTTACCATAGTAACTATTCATTATGACCAAAATATTAAGTTGAATTTATTACCAAATTTTGATTAATATAATTTTATCTATTAAATAATTTTTACTTGTTTCCATTTCTATAGGTAATAAAAATTAATTTTTATATAATTTCACCAAATGAAACAAAAACCAGTGTTTTTGAAATATTTAATTTCAGTATAAAAATGAATTTACCACAAAATCATTGAAAAATTTTATTATTATGAAAATTATTTGTTTATTAATAAATAAATTACAGTTATTTTAATTTAAAACAAATCCAAAACAAAATTTATCCTTATAGTTTCTTAGTTGAAGAAAAGGATCAGAAATAGTTCATTTGTTAGAATTTAAATTCAATTGGGATTTATAATGTAAACCATAGGTTTATATATCCAAAAATAATATTTTTAATTGATTTATTTTTCACCTTAAATATATATTTGGACTATAATTTTTTTAATCTTTAGATTCATTCTTATACCATAATGATGTCATAAGATTTATAGTATTTGTAAAAGCAGTATTGTCACTATTCCTCAAAAAAGAAATTATTTCAGAAAAATCCCAAAAATATAACCTAAAATAAATTCAACCTTCTAAACAAAAACATTATATTTATTTTATAAAATTAAAATTCTAAAAATTAGATATATTACCTTTTAATTTAATCATGAACTATTTATATTATAATGATTAAATTATAGGATGTGCATTGGTCAGTATTTTAGAGGTGTAGTGTTTACTTGCTATTGTCAGACCTTAGGTATTGTAGTGAATACCTATGAAACATGATAGTGTTTTGTTTATGAATATATTTAATTAAGGACACAAAAATAAAACTATGTATCTCATGACATTGAGATGGTAGATATAATCTTTTCATTGAAAATATGGAGATACTAACTTTATGTAGAAATATGTGACATATATGATGATAATTTTTTTTGAAGCATATATCCACTCAAAATGATGTCAAAATGTGATAATGGAGATAAAAATAACTACTCATAGACAACGAATATGCAATACACTACCACCTTTGAAAGGTAAGCAAAGAGGCCAATTCATTGAGCATGAAGGATCATGATGTTGTATACATGATGATGATGAATAAGGATCATATATTAATGAATATATTAATGTTGGATATGTAAATTATTAAGTCAAGTCAATGATTGTTACTTTTCCAAAAAAAATCGACCATCTTTAATAGAGAAGAGAAATCAGTCTAAACTAGATGAAAAGGGTTGACAAAATAAAATTAATATAATGAAAATGTTAGATTATTAGACTCCATCTATGAAGATGGTGTGGTAATGTTTGAAAAGTGAATACGTATACCAGTAGTACAAGAGATAATTATGGAATTAATATATTAATCTCATAGATCAAACATTTCTATATACTCTAGTAGTTCAAAGATCTATAGGGATCTAAAATAGCACTTTTATAAGGAAAATGAAGTAGGAAATTACAGGCCATGTGCCAAGATTTTTGGTAAATCAATATGTAATGGATGAGGGGAAACTTACAAATGGTATCATGAAGAATATTCTTATACAAACATAGATGTGGGGTAATATCATAATGAACTTTTTTACAAGACTGCCTAAGACAACTAAGAACAGCGATGCTACAGGGGTCATTATGAATCAACTTACTAGGTTGACATATTTCCTAACAATAAGGTATGATATACCCCTTGAAATTATTTCATGACTCTATATCAATGAATTATTAAGACATAATGGTGAACATTTATCAATTGTATCCAATCGTGACCCTTGTTTCAAATTTTTTGAAGTAGTCTCCAAAAGGATTTGGAAACCCAGATATAAGCACTATCTATAAAAATAAAACTGGTGGGAAGTCTGAGAGGACAATGAATACCTTAGAGGATATGTTGAGGTCATGATCACTAGAATTTAATGAAATATAGGGCCAATACATATCTATAGTGGAATTAATTTAGAGTAATATCTTACATTAAATAATTTGAATGGAACTATATGAGGAATTTTATAGAAAAATATGTTGTACTCCAACATGTAAGGATGAAGTTGGGGAAATGAGGATAATTGGTCAAAAACTCATTGAGAAAAAAACCGAGTCATTGAAATCTATACAGAATCATATCAAGTCTACTTAGGGCCCAAATAAAAGTAATGATGATAATTGAAGGAAAGACTTGGAATTATATCTAGGAGATCATGTATTTTTATAAATTTCACCATGAAAAGGAGTTATATGGTCTGGTAAGAAAGGGAATCTATTTTTTGGGTGCATTTGGCCTTTTTATTTTTTTAGAGAATTGAAACTACGTATTATTATCTTGATTTTAAACCCAACTTATCTAAAGTGAACAATGTATTTCATGTTTCAATGTTAAGGATGTACATTACAAACCTATACATGTACTCACCACTAATTTAATATATTTGGAAGATGACTTATCATATGTTGAAGAGCCTATTTAGATTATTTACACTAGAGAGAAAGTGTTAGGAAATTGTACAACCTGACTGGTGAAAGTTGTTTGGAGGAATCACAAGTTGGAAGAAGCAACATGAGATCCTAAGGAAGTATTGATGAAGAATTACTCTCATTTATTTATGTATTTATGTACAACCAAAATTTTTAGGAAGAAAATATTTAAGGTGAGAGAATGAAATACCTGAGATTCTACTATAGTGAGTAAACATTTCATAATAAAAATTATAGTGTAATGTAAATTCCATTATTTCATTATAAATTAAAACATAAAAACGATGAAATTATTTTTATAATAAAA
Source organism: Viscum album (assembly GCA_963277665.1). Classification (NCBI taxonomy): domain Eukaryota; kingdom Viridiplantae; phylum Streptophyta; class Magnoliopsida; order Santalales; family Viscaceae; genus Viscum; species Viscum album. The sequence goes on along the minus strand of OY728148.1, from coordinate 1,221,072,582 downwards.
TATAAAACATATTACCATAAAATTAATTGGTAATATTTTAATTAATAATATATATATATCTATGATTAATAATATAATTACAAACATTCATCCTAGAAAACAAATTGGAGAGTTTTTGAATTTTAGGTGCCAAACGTGTGATTTCAAAATCCGCACTTATTTCAATTTAATAATTAAATTTCACATTTATAGATAACTATTTTCATAAATATGACTCTAAATTTGGAATTAGTATGCTGAAATACATTAATAATTAATTTTTCATAATTTTATGAGGTTGTCATTTTTTTGGGTAAAAAGTAAAAAATAGTATAAATATACCGTAAGTATTTTGACAACATAATGACTTAAAAATTATGTAATGAGTATTATAATTAGTTTATATAAAAAATATGGGTTTATTAATTGTATTTTTTAAATTAATAAAATTAATATTTCAAAATATATAGAGAATCTTCCAAAACCTATACAATATTTTGATGATTTAAAAAAATTTCTTTATGAATTAGATTATTCTCTACATCAAAAATAATATATATGAAATTATTTAGGTTCATAGAAAATTTAAATATAAAAAATAGTCCCTAATTTTAAAATAACAAGGTCTTAAACCAAGGGGAGACCGGTGGTTCACTTTTTTTATTAACCCAGGGTTGAAGGCTCATGATTTAAAATTAATAAACAAATCTCCCTCATTCGCTATAGATACCTATCCATCCTCCCATTAATTTTTTACTATAAAGTTATTTGGAATATTTATCCACTAATTTTATCTATAAATAATCTATCTAATGAGTTTATAAGTTTCTAAGGCACTTTTAACAAGCTTTAGGAAGTAACATTTTAGTGTAAAGATACCCAATATTTGTCTTTTCCTTTTCAATTATCTTCCTTTTGTTATCATATCATTTAAATTATTTTTCATACATTTACCTTCTTTGAATTCCATGGTGTTATATTCCATTTCATATATTATTAGTGCAATATTACCTATTTTACCTCATTAATTCCTTATATTATCCATTAATATACCAATATAAGTGTCTCTTATCCCTTCTTATCATTTATTTTTGTAATCCACTCCAATTAATTTTCATTTAAAAATGATATTTTATTTTATTTAATTATTATAAATTTATTGTCATATTATCACTAAGATATCACCACTCCCTCTCATTATACTACCTCTACAAGATGATATAATGATCAAACATTAGTAAAAATCCAAGTGATGAATATATAAAATCCTAAAATTTTAGTAAAGTAGAGAGTGAGTGGTTTCCCATTAATGACATTCATATCTAGATACTATAGGAGGATTTAGGATCTAGATTGGGTATTAACTCACTCTTCACTTGGTGTAAAAAAATGGGCCTAACTTCAAACCTGGTCTGATTCTCATAGGGTATATGCTTTGGCTAATTCACAAGTTTCTTAAAAATCATAATAAATGATTAAAACATATCATTTGAGAATATTTTATATTGACATATTTAAACTATGAAAGTATCCAAAACCATTATTTCATTATCATTACCTTAATAAAGGTACCTTACACCAAATTATGAATACCCTATGATTTTTAAGTTGATTATTAGATATTCACCTAGATATTAGTATTATACTATTTAATGGGAAAATATTGACATTACATATATCCTTATTTTCATACATAAACCTATTTATTACTTATCCATGATTATATATGACATTACTTAAGAAACATTATGATATGTATTGTTTAGAAAATCATTTCATATAATGGATGCATTGGACTAGTTTTGTGATGGTTAGAACCCAAAATTATATAGCCCTATGATGCATCAATATGATTCATGAGAAAAAATATTTGGGTATTTTTCATAATCCTTATCTATTTATAAAAGATGTCTTGAATGAAACCTTAATGATATATTTATTATGTCCAACATTATGCATTCCTTCACCACAAGATCATTTATTCTTTTATAGAAATTATTTTTTGTATAATCCAAGGATAAATTATTATAACAACTCTATTTTTTTGTGTAATTTATTTATTCCTATCATATTATTGATTATATGATTACAAATGATAGAGTCCACTATAAATTAACTCACACTAAGTATATAAGATCAATACACTATGTTTTTTACCATTTCCCTAGGAAAACATGAAGATTACTACATGCGACTTATTTATTTTTCAAGGATAAATAGTAAATTTTCATGTATTCAGTTGATGTACCTTATTTTTTCAATGTAGTAAAATTTTCATCTATGTATATAGTTTATTCATAATTCTAAACATCTTAATCCTTTTATTATTATCTATGTATTTTGTACCACTTTACTAAAATAACAACTAGATTTGGGTTATTTTAGTTGAAGTGTTATATAAATACGTCATTCTAAGGGGACATAAATGATGTTTGACTATCAAGTTCCAAGGGATTATATCCATTGATACTTTTTATACTTAAATTTGAAATTGGTGATCTCCCAAAATCTACATCATGACGAAGGATCCACAAATATTAATTCCACATGTTTAATGTGTCATTAGATATTCATATCTATAGATGTGTCTATTAGTCTGTATTCTTCAGTTCATTGTTAATTTGTATCATGATTTATCTACTTTAATGTATGGATGAAAACCATGAAGACATATTCTTAAATTGAGGTAGTATATATTAGGTTCATCTTAAGAGATATCACATTAATTGAACATTCTAGAAAGTGTCTTTCCCTTCTTTATAAATGGAAGAAGATATATATAGCCTTTTGATTAAAATGAAACTATCTAATGGAATCCATGGACATAGTATTTTATAAAATATTTAATTTTGGAAATATAATGAAACATAAATTGAACATATAGGGTGATGAAACAAGTATGAATCCTACTTTTTAAGGTATAGATAGGTACAAATATTGTTTTATACAGTAGAATTTATAATTAGGTTATTGGACTTTACAAATTAATTTATTTCTACATGATTTCCTTGACATATTTCTAAATGAAGATCTTAGGCTTTAAGTAATTTAATATATTTCTATTAATAAATGGTCTTAGAGGGTCACACTCTAAATGTATCTATAATCACATTAAATTTTATTGAATTAAAGTTTTAAAAAAACTATTCCCCATTTTTTGTAATATTATTTATTTAAGTAATGTATAATCATACAAATTAAATCACAATATATTCAAGTTTAGAATATGTGAGTAGAATTATATCTCTTTTTGAACTATTCACAATTTCAAAATAAATATTTATTTATTTCTAAATTTTGTGAGAGAGTAAAGTTAATATTTATTGAAGTTTTATGAATATTTAAACCAAATATTTATTCACATTCGTAGTGAATATTATATTTTATGGGGGGATATAGTTGAAGTTTAATGATTTGATAAAATTGATATATATATTTTAATAAAATTTAAATGAATATTTATTAATTTATTTAAGAAATTCTATTAGAATAAACACATTTCATGTTATATAATAATAATAATAATAATGAAAATAATATATTTAATGTGGGGAATAACATTATATAAATGAGGTGACAAAGGAAAGTAGGAAATTACCATTATTTAACCCTATGTAGTTATTCCAAAAGACATCACTTTACATATCGAGAAATGTTGAAACAAAATATACAAAATTTAGAAATCTCTCAAGCTCTAGAGAGAATGATCCATTTATCCCTCTCTAAAGAACATAAATTGAGAAAATAGAAACATTATTGTGATAAATGGAGAGTGATGTGATGAACTTGATCCTTCGACTTTAGAACCAATAATATTAATAAAACCCTTAAAATATTCATAGATAATGCATGGATACGTTTATAGGAATCCTCAATTTAATTCTATATTGGAATTAGAACATAATAAAAGTGGTAATAGAATTTTTATCAAGAAGGATTATCATTGATGCATCAACTCTAAATTTTAATTAATTACACATTAAACATGTATTATCTTTTTATGAGATTATGAGGAGAATTTTTATAGGTATTCCAATTTATCCATTTATTTTGTCAAAACAAGTTGGGTATCTACTCAAAACATCCACTACACCCCCAGACATTACTATTATTTGTGATAATAAATATTTAGTAATAGTGCACACACATCCTTCAACAATCCTAATAACCATCTATCAATTTTTAGTTCATTTTATAGCCATACCCATAGTAAAAACTATACAATAAAGGGATATGAAATTATAGATAGATTGAACTCATAATGTGATTTAATTTTCTATGCGTCTCCACCATCATGGGATAAATATTTTCTATGCTTACTTTAATCCAACTACAGGTTGTCAGGAGATAATTAAATCATTGTTTAGTCACATTGTTAAAAAGAAAATATTAGGTGTTTTATTAAAAATTTACCCCAATAAAAATTACAACATAGAGATTATTTTGAAGAAAGTAATAACTAAATTTTCTAGATAAAAAATTGTAATGGAAATAAAATCTTAAATATAGATCAAATTGAGTAAATTTACAAGGTTTTGAAAATACGCGTTAATAAACAATATTTGATTATTTTTAATAAAAAACTATATCTCTTTCCTTTATGGTCTAATAATTTAGTAAAGTAAGAATATGTAATATATAATATGTTGATACACTATTTTTGAACGATAAAATTTCCCCACTATAAATTTTTATATAGAACTCTATTCAATATGAAAATTCATAGAATTTTTTTTAAAATATTATAATGCTTATGAAATTATTTTTGATAACACAAAATTAATAGAAGGCATATTTCAAGACCATTAAAAATATAAATAAACTGTCATACTTTCCTTTATTCTATTATGAATAGAATTCTATTAGAGTCATAATATTCTATGAAGGAATATAAATGAATAAAATTTTTATGGAAATATTTTATAACTTTTATAATACATACAAATTATTTATTAAGAAAAAATTCATAGGAATATAGGTTTTAATCCAACTGATTATATGTATTGTATTCTATTCCTTTCATGTTGAAATATTTGTAAATAGTAACTTCATGGAGTGATATATTTTTAGTTAGAAAACATATTAAAATGAGATAATTTGTTTTGAAAATATTAATTTATTAGATAAAAAATGATTCTTTATGAATATTTATTTTTATTTTTGAGATAAACAATTCTCAAAATGTGTTTACTACACCCCACACATCTATTTTTTTAATTTTTTTTAATTTTTTTATTTTTCCATGAATATTTATATATGTTATGAATATTTGTCAAAAACATATTGCATATACTCCATAATCACCATGGGATGATAAAAACTTCCTTAATAGATTTCAAAACAATTTGAATTGATCTTTATGACTTTACATGAACCCCAATTAGAACTTCTATTAAGCTTATTTAACAATTTTCACTCATGTAATATTGCATTATTATATAGAGTACTAATGACATGTTTTTCATCAGTCACCTTGTTAGGGAATTCAACATATGAAGATCATACCTATAATGATTGAGGCTTTTCATATATGATTTTAACATATTTTTATATTAATATTCAATACATTACAAAAGTAAACACCTAAGGACTATAATATAGTAGTTAATTTGGAAACATATAACACAATATTCTAAATTGGTGAAATATCCTCAATTTATCCCATAAATATCTTCCCTTCTAGTACTCTTCAAAAACATACCCTACTTAAAAAATTCCTTTATAACCTAGGGAAATTAAACATAAGAAAGGTGGAGCCTGAATTCTTTGTCTTTCGGCTGTATCCTTAGTGAATATGGGTCTTTTCTCCTTCTCTAGGTTCTTTGGGGTTCCTCTTTTCAGGTTTGTTATCTTCAGGTTCCATAGACCTGTCCCATTTTCCCCTCTTCCGTCCCTTCTCTACTGATCTGGACTGACACACACACCCAATATTGGTTGGGTTTGTTGGATTTTCATATCGGTTTGGGACTGTGGTGGTGGAAGTAAGGGAAACATGGTATTCTCTATTTCGATGGTTTCTTCCCTTGGTTTATGTTGATCTATTTGGGGTTTCTCATAAGGGTTTCAGTCATAGTTTCTTATTGGGATTTAAATCCCAGTTCACTCTTCTTCGATCCCATTTCTTCTGGGTATGGGTATCAATTTCTATTTTACCTTATGGTTTCAATACCAGTGTTTCCAGAACTCATTACTTGATGGTTTATGTTTTTTCTTTCCCCTTCTCTTATGCTCCTCCCTAATCTAGATCCCTGGTCCCTTAATTCCTTCCAAGTTGGTTGGGTGCATCAGATACCAAGGGATTTTTGGGTTGTGTATGAGGATTGTTAAGAGTTCTCGGGAGGTGTGACATGTGGCATATTTCTCTAGTTACTATGTTCTTTCACATTTATCTTTCAATAATGGATTCGGTTCTCTTCGGAAGCCATTGGTGTTGTTCACGATAGTGTCACACTTCTAATTTATGCGGTTTTATGATGATTAATTTAGGAAATGCTCTATGTTTCACCATGTCTCGATGAACTATGCCATTCTTCAATAGACTTGTGTGGTGTTTGGATTATGATGAAAACAATGGAATTAGATTGGTGTCAATGATAGTGATGATGAAAAATCATAACTCCATGAGACATTGGTGAAGATGATGATGACGATGATGGGGATTCCAGTGGGTCTCACCAGTGTGGTGATGACGGGGATGAAAAAGTAAAGGCCATTAGATGTGATAGGTGTGCGACTCGAGGCAGTCACGTGACTCATGATTCTCAGGAATCTAGATGTGTGATGATTATTTTTGAAAGTTATAATTTGAAATTGAATTTTTTAGAATCTAGAACATCATTTTGTTTGAAATGAAAGGTTTCCTGCTAATCCTTAAAGTTTCTTTTTTGAAAACGGGGAAGAATTGATTTGGAGGAGTTCATAAGGCATAAATCATAAGGGTATCAAAGAGAATGATCCATGAGATAATAACATTGGCATAATACTTGGAATTTATGGTATACAAATAAGCACAAAAATAATTTCCATATTAGTCAAGGATCACTACCAAGGGTATCATATTACAATGAGTTTACTCCCCAAACCATCATAGTAGTCAATGTTCACTCACAAGACCATCATACTGGAAAAACTCCCTTACTGAATTGGTTTCACTCACCATTCTAGTCCTCTCTATCTCACGAGACATAAATAATTACCCAATTCACTAGAGGGAGATATAGTTCCCAACCATCACATAATGAAAATCATACATATCTGTTCCAAAAGATCATAAAAAATTCATCATATCATAATGTATGAAATAAATGGGTTTCCTAAACAATTCATAATATCATAACCTATGAAAAAAAAGATAGGTTTCATAACCATTTTATCATTTCATTATAACATAACCCATGAAAAGAAGTGGGTTTCATAAGAATTATTACATCATAAACATAAACCATTTAGAGAAATAAAAAGAATGGTATCCTTGGATCATATCCTAGTAAGGAATACGTAACATCTATGGATTTCATCTAATATGGAAAATGATTTTGAAATATCATTTAGAATGTTTCATGATGAAAATATCCTTTTCAGTTTTAAAAAAACTTTTCTTTAAAACCGAAAATATTTTTAAAATCCTTTTCCTTGAAAATAACCTTGAAACATTATACATGTAGCTTTAAAAATTATACAAAACCTTTCTTGAGGAAAATATGATTTCCACTTTGAAAAAAACTTTTTAAAACATAAAACATTTTCACAATCCTTTTAATTTTGAAATATTTTTTTTAAAATATAAAAATGTCACAAATACTTTGGAAAAACATTTCTTTAAAAAGTTTTTTTAGAACATTTCAGGGAAGCTTGAAATCATTGAGTAGTCATGACAGTGGTAAATATTTTTCATGTTGTGCATGTTAAAAACTAATATTATTTTCATATTTTTAGTAAAATCTAAAGGAGCATTATTTTGAAAACTACATGAAGATTCCTTTTAAATAAGTTTTAAAGAAAAAATTTCTTTTAAAAAATTGTAAAACATTTTTGAAAAAACTTTAAGAAAACCTTTTCTTGGAAAAAAACATATTTTTGACTAAAAATAGAAATAAAGATGATTTTTTTAAAAACATTATTTTGAACTCTTATGTACATAAGGAGAGGAAAATGAAGGAAAAAGGGTATTATCATGGAATAAATAGAGTATAATAAATTTTTTTATTATCTTGGGATATGGATCATAATATTTCACCATGGTAAGTATAATCCTAAACAATCTTTATTAACGATGAGATTGTAACATAATACTCTTACCACATTAAAAAAATTGAATCATAATCACCATGAAATAATAAAATTAAATAAAGATTTTAATATAATTAAAATAAGGATATTAATGATATAACATTTCAAATAGGTAGTATATACATCTCATAAAAGATGTTTGGCGTGTAACATAACATACATCTCATATAAGAAAAATTGACACAAAAATCCCTTACCACATTGAGAACATTGAAACCATAAAACCTATTAAAAATTGATTTTAAAAAAGATATTTAAATTCCAACAATTTTTATGATATTAATCATAAAATACATTCATAGGTAGTATATACACCATTGAAAATAAACATGTGGTGGATATGGAATTTGTCTTTTAGAAAATAAAAGTGAGATGAAAATCCCTTACCTTAAGAATTGACTTTTTTCATCCAAATTAAAACATCTCATATAATTAATATAAGTTTATTATACATATATTATAGAACTATATTTATATATATCATACCATATATTATATTTATGAACTTTTAGAACCTATTTATTAACAATTCTATGTTAAAGTCATGTTTCATGAATTGACTTCTTCTTTTTCATGTATGTTTGAACTTGTTATTTATTGGTAATATTAATTTTGATAATGATTTGATCATTTATAGAATATATACCATGATATAAATATCATATATATTCATAAAATATGTATTTATAGCAATCCATCAAATTTAGTGATAAAAAATGAAATACATTGTTCATGGAGACAGTAGGTCGTACGTACGAATGAATGATGCTTCCTTTTTATTGAAACATTGAAAAAATATACATGATATATATTATCATTAAATAATATTTTTAGGTCATATATATCAAATATTTTCATTAAAACCATCCTTAATAACTTCCATGTAAAGCGTGGATGAATCACATTGCTTTGTGAGGAGGTAGTCTGCCGCACACACAAGCAATGTAATCGTATACCCACAAAATGGAGAGGGTGAAGGTATGTGTGATATAATAATTATATAATCATAATAAAATCATATATATAATATATATAATATATAAACAATAAATCTATCATTATTTCTAGTGTTGACATATCGTAATGGAGAAACGAATGATGTCGGTTCACTAGGCAATATTCTGCCGTACACACGAATGATGATTTCATAACTCATTTGATATGGTTATGTGAAATGACCATAACATAACACAATATTATTATATTTAATATACATATGTGACTATATAATCATGTTATAACAATAATTTAAGGAGGTGTAACAATAAATAAAATAAAAATACACAATGATGAATGTTATAACTTCTTCAGATTTCCTCATTAGGTTGGCACCAAAAGACTTATAGGATGGGTTTATATCCAAAATAAGGCATCTAAGATGATAGGAGGGAAGTTTGGAAGTTATTTGATCAGGTATATTTTGAACCAAATGGGTTTGAAGCTATGAATAAGAGAGGATAGGTGTGGCCTTTTATAAGCGTGATGTGCAGAACACTAGTAATGTTTTGGAAAGATTCAATCATACCCATGTTTTTTTCATGAAAAAAGCATCCAAAAAGGTCCATTATCAAACCTAGAAAAGGTAAAGTCAAAATATGGAAAACAACAGGTGTAGGAAAATTTATTAGGAAATTTTTAACACTTATCATCTTAGTTTTACCCCTGGTAAATCTGTTCTTACCTTAACCGTGATAAATAATTTTTACTATTTTCACTATTAATTTTGGTCTAAAATTATGTTGAAAATATTATAAATTTTAAATTAATCTGATTAAAAATATGGAATACATTTTTCTAAATTTAACTCAAATAAGTGGAAAATTTTAAATTAAAATTAATCATGCAGACGCAATGAGAAAGCGGATTTTTAAAGAGAAATATTCAAAAGTTTAAAAAGTATATATATATAAATTCAATATAAAAATGATTCCAATGAAACAAATTGGATTAATGTATATACAATTTAAATAATTTTACTTTAAAACCAATTAAAATTATAAATTAACTTTATAAATTATTTAAACAAAAAGGCATTTTCCAATTAAAATTCAATATTTTCTACTCTTCATTAAAAAAATAAAATATTTCAGAAAAATAAAAAAAATCACCCTAGGATAATTTTGATATGACCATTGGAAAAAAGATTTTTTTTTTCAAAATAATTTTTATAAAATTATCATAAATTAGTTTTAAAATAAGTGATCTGTAAAAAGGTAGGAAAGCTGTTTTTTAAAAAAATATATCTTTTAAATGTAAAATTAGATTTATTCCGATATGTTATATATAAAACACATAAGATGAATTTTAAATATTTTATTGAATATATAATATATAAATTTTATGAAAATAAATCTCTAAAAGTGGTTTTTTAATTTTATTGTGGCAGAACACATTTGTTAGCATAAAAAAAATATTTTTTCTAGAAAGAGATTTCCATTATTTTAAAATAGGTTTCATTTTCATTTCAAATTAACTGGTTGAAAAATAATTCATTATATATACATGTTTCAACCATATTTTCATAATTTAGTTAATCCTATTCATACCATCCATTCTAACGACCTGGTGATAACTATCATATTAAATAATAATATTTTAACTAAATGTCATGTTTCGTTTATACTCGATATTGAGTGGAATGTAAACTAAACTCAAGATTATATATAATAGATCCAAACATAGTTTTTTGTATAATATAAGATAAAATTAGTGTTACATGTAATTATAAAATATCAAAAACATTAAATATACTTTTAGGAAAAATAAGTCACAAAATGTCAGGGTATTACATTTTACCCCATTAAAATGAATTTCTCCCTCAAAATTCATCACTTTGGTATCCATAACTGAGGATACATCAAACTGATTACATCCTCAGGTTCCCATGTATCTTCCTCAAGCTGGTGGTTTCACCACAAAACATTTACCAGGTTAGTTGTCTTGTTTTGTAAAACCGTCTATATTCGATCCATAATTTCTACCGGTCATTCCTCATGAGAAATATCACGTTCTAATAGCACATCCTTTGAGTTTAGTGTATGTGATGGATTAAGTATGTACCTTTTAAGGAGTGATATAAGGAACACATTGTGAACCTGAGATAGGTTCATTAGAAACTATAAGCAACTTTCTAGATACAACCATGTATTGCAAGGGGCCCAATATACCTAGGGCTTAGTTTTACCTTCTTTCTTCCATGAATAAATTCATTGAAAGATATTACCACTAAATTAAAATTCTAGATCACATCAATGATGTACAATAAAAAATTTCTATAAAATTTGTGTCATCCCTATGTGTTTCCGAAAAGATATAACCTTATATTCCATCTCATTAGATTTCTTAGGTCCCAATATATTTCCTTTTGAAAATTCATTCAATTAAAATAAATTTATACAATTTATTCCATAAATATATTTATAAGACTCATCTAAATGATTGAGTGAAAGCTATTGTTGTAATATCCTAGCCTATAGGCCACTAAACCGGTGCCACGATCTGGTAGGCCACATGACCTTTTTAGGACACGGATGATAAAGGTGATTATATACATGTATTTTATTTTATTTTCAAGAAAGTTTTATATAGAATCAAGGAAGTTTGAGAAGAAAAGAAAATAACCTCACTTTGTATTTGAATCAGACTATCCACTGTGTTTGGAGAATCGTTCTTACAATGCTCGAAAAGGCCATCATATTCAGGTGAAGTTGGCTCATCAGATTCACACTAAATCCAAAATAAAATGATTGATCATATTGAGTGAAAAAATTGTTATAAGTAAATGGTCATTGTATTCAATCTAAATATGGTATGGATTATTTGACCATAATTAGGAGAATTAGATTCTTCATGACTATGATAAAACAAATATGATGATGCTTTTCTGATCCTAGAGTTCTCATAAATCATGAGTTAGTGCTAAAACTTGTGATGTAAGATTGATGAAAGAAAGTAAAAATGAAAGAGATATTTACAATCAGATTCAGATTGATCGGATCTAAATAGAAAATAAATAGATGTACTTATCTAGGTTGTATTCAGGCTGAATTGGTAAATAAAGCCGGTTGATTAAAAGTACGGGAAGTTACAATACTTTTCATTTTAAGTTAGATGATGCTAAATCTAGTCTTAAATGTTTGTTAAAGTCATGAATAAAGTCATGATATAAGATGACATTTTTGAAAGAAAAGCATTGCTAGATTTTAAGATACTGAACCAGTCCATCATATTTGACATAACATCATATTCAGGTAAAATATTTCTCAAAAAAATAATGAAAAAGGAATTAAGTTGAAGATGATAAAAATCGTAATGACAGAGACCGACCAACGATTTAGTCAACCATTTAAGATGGTTGAATGAGTTTTTAAAGGAATATTTTGGAATTTAAAGTCTTGTAATATTTTTAACAAATGTGAGAAACCAAAGGTATTCATTTTCAGTCAGAAAAAAAATCCAAAATATATAAAACCCTGATTATTTAAAATGATGGGTTTCAGAAGATATACATGGACTTTGATTTTTTTTCCAAATCCTCTAATCAAATGGATCTAGAGAAGAGTTTAAGGAGATGGATGAATTTATTTTTAAGGGGGAGTATAAACTTCAAAGACTATGATTTTTTTCCTCAATTGGATCAACATTCATAGTATCCAAGTCAATAATGATTCATTTTTCTAATCATTTTTACAAAATCATAATAGGAAGAGAGCAATTTAATCATATCAGCAATCAGAGTTGAGAATTAGAATTTGACTGGCATTTGTAAGGAAAGTCTGAAGAAAATTCAAATTCTTAGAGAATATTTAAGAATAACCATGAAGAATTGAATAATACATATATTACCTTGAAATTCAAGGAATCATGAAAATTTTGGTGAATTTATTTGAGAGGGAAAGTTTTTAGGATTCCCATCAAAACCATCCTTAGGTCTCCTATAAAAGGGAGAAGTACTTTGTAATTTTACTGACTTCTAATGACAGAAGTATTGTTCATGAGAGTAGAGAGAGAAGCTATAAAGATTAAGGGAGAGAAATAGGATTCCCTATTGAGCTACGTTTTATAAGTTTCAATAGATTTAAGTAAAAGGGGAAGAGATAAGATTGCAATGTTATTCAGCTGATCATTGTATTTCGTGAATCATCATATTCAGATGTTTACCATATTATTCTTGTCATCATATTTGGACGATCATTGTATTGTGTTGGATAATATGATTAGGATTTCAATATTGGGATTTTTGGAGTAAGGAATAAGAAGTTCTATATTGTGTTGATCGTATTCTGGAAGAATCATATTTATTGGAGTGGGCAATCAAATTTAAAAATTATATCTGGAGAATCGAAGTGGGTAGATCAGACTTGGAAGTTGGATTGAATTATTTATCAAATTCCTTGATGTTCTTACCATATTCTATGTAAAAATTTAAGAATTTTTTCCAAAGAATACATTTTTAGAAGTTGAAAATAAGTACAAGTAACATGAGTTGTACACAAACATTGTTTTACCCTATTTGTGCTAAGTGGGTGTACCCACACTATTGAATTGTCTTCAAAGTTATAGATGAGTGAAAGGGTATATCCTACTCATTGTATTCCACAAAAAGTATTTATTTCTAGTGGATTGTATAGTATTGGATCATTTCCAAACCATACAATGGACATAACTATTCTTATTGAATAGTGAATCTTGTAAATACAAGTGTTCCTATGGATGTGCATTTGAATTTTTTATTAGGTATTGAAATCATTAATAGGAGGTGAATGATTTTTCAAGGAAACATTAAAGAAAAAATGTCACTAATTCACCACTTCCCCTCTCAGTAGTACAATTATCATAACAATGCACTTTCAAATGGTATTAGAGGCATGTTCCTTTCACTTTGTCTTTGATGATAGAGAATCTTAATTGTGTGAACATTAAAGGTATTCTGATTTTTGATGGAAAGAATTATCATATTGAGAAAGATATAATGTTTCCTTATCTTATGCCTATTGGATATTATTTTCTTTAATCTGAAACAGATGGGTTTCCTACCATTGATTATAAAGTTCCTCTTATATCTATTGTTAATAATAATCTTGAGAATGATGGAAGGTATAATAATGATTTATTTTCTTCACTATCTAAAAGTGAATTCCTAGGAGTGGAAGGTGTTTCCACAACCAAAGGTATATTGGATAAATTGAAAAACATATACAAAGGCAATACAAAAGTAAATAAGGAAAAATTTTAAATCTTGAGATTAATGTATAAATATTTGAATATAGATGAATATAAATATATTGGGGACTTCTTTAATAGGGTAAATGATATTTTCAACACAATAAAATTTCTTGGAGAAAAGTTATATCATTCTACAGTTGTCGAAAAGATTTTGAGAATTCTTATCGACAAGTTTGATGTAAAATTTTCTTTACTAAGGCATAGATCCTAAAACAGTATCTCTAGATCATTTTCATAGCACTCTCATTACTTATGAAATTATAATAGAGAAAGATATTAGAAGGAAAAAAAGTTGATAGAGAAATTTATTTAAAGGATTCTAAGAAATAGAAGTCAAAGAAGATTCTTATTGAAGATGAATCTAGTGAATCCGATTATGAAAATGAGGTACATAAAAATTTTGATGATATTTTATCCCTGTTTTATAAAAATGTAAAAAGAGGTACAAATAAATACAAAGGTAAACTTCCCTTGAAATATTTTGAATGTGAAGCCATTGGAAATTTTGTTGCTAATTTTCCTAAAAGAAATAAATAATAGGATAGCGATGAAGATGAAATAAGGATAATAAGATCATGGAATAAATATGGAGAAAAAGTAAAATCATATTACATAGGGAAATATAGAAAATTATTTAAATCCCAAAGAAAGAATTTCTTATCTAAATATGAAGAAGAAGAATAAGGCAATGATGCTGAAACTAAAAAATCAGTTGAAGATGGTATTGAGAGTACTTTTATTGTAATAGTGAACATTGAAGAATTTAGAATTATTAGTTCCAAAGAAGAAGAAACTCAACTTGAATATCATGTGAAAGAAGAGTTGAAAGAATTTCTGAGAAAGATTATAAGGATTAAAAAAAAGAAGTTGGAAGATAAATGTTATTCAAGAAACAACAAATATTGTTTTACTGATGAGAAGGTGAGGTTGGTAAAATAAATTTATGGTCTAAAGAAATCACTTGAGGAAGAAACTAATCCTAATGAGTATCTGGAGGCGAAGCTGAAGGAAGAATAAAAAGTGTTGGAACACGTCCAAAAAAAGTTATATAAAGATGAATTGAAGAATACAAGTTTCAAAAACCATATATTTGAATTTAGTGAAAGTTATTGTAATGAGAAACTAAAGAAGGTTAAAGAAAAGGTACCTCCATAGGATGATAATAAAGATGAAATTTTTTAAAAAAAAGAAGAAATCGAGGAAAGTTATGTATGAGTTCAGGTCCATCAAATTTGGAAATTCAGAAGTTTCACAATATCCTTAGTCCAAAAATGTTTCCAAAAATTCTGAATCTGAAAATATTTCAAATACTTCTAGATCTGTTAAAGGTGAAAGGAAAAAGAATACTTTGATTGATAACATAAAGTTTGGTGGCTTAGAAAATAAAGATAGGAAGTTTTCTGATAAACATTTTCACAATTTCGGTCAATATAGAAGTTTTAGAGGAAATTAATCTTTCTATTCCTATTGCTGGTATTATGGTGGATTCATACATGTGAAAAATATGTGTTGTTTCAACCAACAACATTAGTATTATTCCAAGGGATATATATGGTAGAGTTTTAGGGGGAGTCAATCTTCTCAAAGGAGGAAGTCTAAGAAAGCTGTTTTGAAGAAACCTCAGAAGGTTGGAGTAAAGATTGAAAATAAGTTCTAAACTTTGGAGACTATTTGTGAAATATGTGAAAAACTTGGAAAACTTTTAAAAGGATGTATTTTTTTGTTACCCACACAAAAAAAGTCTCTTAAAAATTCTCAAAAGCTGAAAGTTAAGAATTAAAAGGAAGAATAAAAAGTTCTTATTATTGAAACCGCTCTGAAAAATAAAAAAGTAGAATGACCATGGATTATTGGCAGCGGATATTCTTCTCATGTGATATGATATTTTAAGTTATTTAAGAATGTGAAATATTTTATTGAAGGAAAAGTGACATTTTGAAATGATAAATCATTGAGAATCAAAGGTGTTCGATCAACCATTATTGGAAAAGGAAAGTTAAATCCAAGAAAGCTTTGTATTTTGATGTGTTGAAACAAAATTTTTTAGGTGTTTAACAATTTTTTAATGAGGGTAAAAAAATTATCTAAAAAAATATGAATTTTTTGTGAAATGTGAAGAAGATAGAAAAATAGTTACAAGAGGGAAATGTACAAAAAAGAATTTGTTTCAAGTTGGTGAAATACAAAACCCTTGTTACTTTTCTATAGTTTAAGAGAATCAATTGTGTCATAAATAGATGAGAAACATGTATCAAAGAAAAATGAGAAAATTTTCAAAACATGATATTGTATGATACATCCATGATTTTCCAAGAATAATAGATTTGTGTTTCAATTTTTTTTATAAAGGAAGGACTATAAAAGCAGTGCATAAGAAAATTGAGATTTGTTCAAAAAAACCCTAGAGCTTATTCATTACAATATCTATGGTCCAATGTGAAAAAAATAAATAAATGGAGATAAGTAATTCATTACTTTCATTCATTATTTTACTCACTTTACTTATGTTATGTATATGAAATATAATAAAAATGCTTTGAAAATGTTTAAAAGTTTTAGAAGGAAATATGAGATGGAGTGTGAGTATTCATTAAAGAAGTTGAGAACTGATAATGATGGTGAATATATATGTGTACAATTTTAAGTTTATTTTTATAAGCATGAAATTTTTTCATGAGTGTAGTTCTTCATGCACTCAACAAAATGGGGTTTCTGAAAGAAAGATTATATATATTGTGGAAATGGGAAGAATTATGTTAATTGAAAATGGTATTTCTCATTACTATTAGAGGTAATACATGAGTGTTCTATTTATATTAAAAACTGATGTTTCTATAGTCCATAATTGGGCATTAATCCATAAAAATATTTTTATGAAAAAACTCCAAGTTTGAAACACTTGAGAGTTTTCGGGACTCCATGTATTATAAATAAAAAAGGCGGAATCTTTGGAAAGTTTGAACAGAAAGGTGAAGATGGAAATTTTATAGGATATGATTTAGAAGGAAAAGAATATAGATGCTACAACAAAGAAATATGAAGAATTATTAATTCAGTTGATGTGAAAGTAATTAAAAAATTTGAGGAAGACAAGTGCATTCTGAAAGATAAGAATGTTGAGTAGGGTAAAGAAAATTTGGAAACAATTCTGATAAGGATACAAATAATAGTAATCCTCCTCACAAAGAATAATCAGACTCAGTTATTTCCTGTGATGAGGAAGATTATAAAAAATCTCATCCTAGGTTGAGGAATAAAGTGTAAACCCCATACATTATTAGTGATCATCATCAGAATGTTAAATCAAGAAGAAAAAAAATAATTTTTTTACACATACTTCATTGTATTCAAAATTTGAGTTGAATTATGAGAAAGAATATTTTTTGTAATCTAGAATGGTTTAATTCTATTAATTAAGAGATGGATAAATTTTAAAATAATGATACATGGGAACTCAAACCCAAGATAGAAAATAAAAACATTATTAGAACAATGTAGGTTTTCCGGAATAAGCTAAATGGAGAAGCTGAAGTGATAAGAAAGAAAAAAATATTAGTGTGATAAGGGTATTCAAAAATTGAGGTATTTATTTTGATTAATGTTTTGTTTTGGTGGAAATACATGAAATAATAAAAAATTTACCCACTATTTCTGCATAATGAGGTTACAAGATTTTTCAAAGAGATGTTAAATCTATATTCTTGAATGGTGGTCTGGATGAAGAGGTTTACATTCAATAACATTATGCCTTTATTTTTGGGAAATATGAATGTTATGTGTGATGATTGTAGATGTCCTTGTATGGGATAAAACTATACCCAAGAGTATGGTATTCCAAATTGGATACTTGCTTAAGGAAGATGAGTTTCAAGAAAGGAAGAGTTGATAACATTTTTTATATCAGAAAAGGCAAATAGTATTCCCTCTTCATAATTGTTAATATTGATGGCATTATCTTTACTGGTAATAATGAAATAAGTTTTGAAAGATTTTCTAAAGACATGAAAAAGGTTTTTGAAATTTCCATATTGGAGGAAATCAAATACTTTCTTGGGTTACAAATTTTAAAAAATAATAATCATATCTTTATTTCCCAAGAACAGTGTGATAAAAAACTTTTGAAGATATTTTTCATGGAAAACTCAAAACCTGTTTCCTCACCAATTTCAGTGGGAATAAAGTTGGAAAAATATTGAGAAGGAAATGTAGTTTATCAGAAATAATTCTGGAAGCTGATTAGAAGTTTATTTTATTTGAATGCTTCAAGACCCAACATTTTTTATGATGTTGATTTCTGAGAAAGATTTTAGAGTGCTCCAAAAGAATCACATTTACTTGATGGAAAAATAATTTTCAGAAACATCAAAGGCGTAATAGATTTCAATAAATCTGGTACGATAGCTCCGAAAGTATTGTTTTTTTTGGGTATTCAGATGCTAATTGGGCATGGAATTTTGATGATAGAAGATTCACATCTAGTAGAGTATTCTTTTTGTGATAGAATTGTGTTAGTTGGAATTCAAAGAAATATAATACAATAACTCTCAGTATAGTTGAATATGAGTATGTTGGTACCACTAAAGACACTACTCAACTTTTGTGGATGAAAACTCAATTAGAAGACTTACTTGTTGAAGTGAAGTTACCCTTTTTCGGATTGTGATAATCAAATTACAATCAATCACACTAGTAATACAGTTCAAAATTCATGTTCAAAAAATATTGATATCAAATATCATTTTATCAAAGAGCATATGGAGAATAATGAATTGAAGCTGGAGTATGTTCCAACATCAGAAAAATTTGCTTCCATTTTCAAAAAACTTTTACTGAAGGAATAATTTTCTAAATTGAGGTTGACCATGGGTGTCCAACCTCTTTCTCATCAAGGATTGGGTATGTGTTTTGGTCCCCTCTCTCATCTTACCATTAGGTAGTGCTGTCAGGGGGGATTAACTTGTTTCATAAATCTATCCTCTTTTATATATGTAAAAATGGGGAGTTGTGGGTAAGTTATGAATTCAACATTGTATTATGTGTGAACTATTCTAACTGTTTTTGGAGTGGTTATAGGAAACAAATATTTGTATTATAGGAAAGTTGATGAAATAAAGAAAAGATAAGGAAGAAAATTTGGAAAGGTTTTCCTCCAATGGCCTGAAGGCCTTCATTTTTTTTATTGGTTTTTGATAATCCACCTTTCAAAGGGTGAGGTGGAACCCTTAAAAGGCCCATAGGTATAAGAATTACATGGACCATAGGCCTTAGAGGAATTCATTGACCTTGGGCTTCAAACATTACATACAACCCAGACTAACTACTTGGAACGGCTCCTCCCCAACATCTTTATCATGAAATCAACTCTCCACCTTCACATGGTTGTTCGGCTAGGCTTTCCCATGCATGCATGAGCTTGTCCCAATGGAAGGAGCCATACCATTTCATTCTTACAATTCCTTTAGCTTTTAATATGGTGAAAGCTCCTTGCTCCTCCTCCTTCTGAAGCTTGTTCCTTATAGGTTGTCTGGTTTTCATCTGCACTTTATGGTGGCCCGAAGGCCTTGAGGTGGCTCGAAGGCCTTACTGAACCAAAGGCAGGGGGGGCCCGAAGGCCTTAAAAGACCCGGGGACCAAATCAGTGTCTCGAAGGCCCAAATGGGGGTATATTCCTAGCTGCTATAGTGTCAAACAGTGCATGCTACAGTACCTACTACAGTTCTACACAGTACCTGCTACAGTTCTGTATAGTACCTGCTATAGTACTACTACAGTACCTGCTACAGTCTGTACAGTACCTGGTACAATACTGCTACAGTACCCGGAAATTATCCCCCACCTGGATTTGATCCTGGGTCTCTTGGATGCACTTAAGGAGTCCTCACCAACTAGGCTGAGGCTCATGTGCAATTTGGAAAGGTTTTCATAATCACTTCTCTTGGTCAAAATGGATTTTCTATCAATAATTATTGATTCCTATAATGAGTTATCTCATATAGTCTTAGAATTGTTGATAAGTGATCCATTTCTTGAGAAACAAAGTTAGGTTATTTATGAAACATGATTGGAAACAAAATACAAAGGGGGAGATTATTATAACCAAGCTGATAAATGTGATCGTATTCTTGTATTGTATTTTTGTTGTCAAGAAAGTTTTATAAAGAAGTAAGTATGTTTGAGAAGAAAGAAAAATAACCCTACTTTGTATTTGAATTGGGTTAGACATCATATTCATAGAATCAGTCTTATAATTATTGAAAAGTCCATTGTATTCAGGTGAGGATGGCTCATTGGATTCACATTGAATCTGGAATAAAAGGATCGATCTTATTGGGGGAGAATATTTCTACAAGTAAATGATCATTATATTCACTATGAACCTAGTGTGAATGGGTTGATCATAATGAGGAGAATCAGAGTCTACATGACTATGATAAAACAAATGTGATGATGCTTTACTAATCTTGGAGTTATCATAAATCATGAGTTAGTGGTAAACTTTTGGTGCAATATTGATGAAAGAAAGGGGGAATGAAAGAGATGCTGCTAATCAGATTCAGATTGATCCGATCTGGATGGAAAATAAATAGAGGTGTTGAAGATCATATTAAACTGGATGTATTCAGGTTGAATTGGAAAAGAAAGATGGTTTATGGAAAGGATGGGAAGTCACAACACATTCCAACGTAAGTTAGATTATGCTAAATCTGGTCTTCAATTTTTTTCAAAGTCATTAAGAAAGTCATGATACATGCAAAAGTTTCTGAAAGAAAAGAGTTTCTAGAATTAAAGCTGCTAAACCGGTCAATCATATTTGGCATACCATTGTATTCAGGAAGAATAGTTCTCAACAAAACCGGTGAAAAAGAAATTAAGTTGAAGTTGATAAAGAACATAATGATAGAGATTGACTGAAAATGTAGTCAACCATTTAAGATTATTGAATGAGTTGTCTAAAGAAGAGTTTGGAATGTAAAGGATGGGGATATTTATGAAAAATGTGAGAAACTGAAGGTACTGGTTTCTAGTTAGAACATAATCCAAAATATATAAAATCTTAGTGATTAAAGATGATGGTTTTTAGAAGATATAAATGAACTCTGATTTGTTTTCAAATTATCTTATCAAATGGGTCTATAGGAGAGTTGATGGAGATAGATGAATGTATTGTCAAGTGGGAGAATGAAATTCAAAGAATATTATTTTTTTCCTCAATTGGATCAAGAGTCATCATATCCAAGTCGACACTGATTCAGTTTTCTAATCATTTTTACAAAATCATAATGCAAAGATAGCAACATAATCGTATCACCAATCATAGTTGAGAATCAAAATCGAACTATCATTTGAAAGGAAAGTCTGAATAAAGTTATGGATAAGATTCGAGAAAAGTCAAGAAGTAATGAAGGAGTCATAGACGCACCCAAAATTCTAGGAACCCTATAAATTTTGGTGAATTTTGTTGAGTGGGGAAGTTTTCTGGAATATCTCCAAAACTATCCTTGGATTTCCTATAAAATGGAGAAGTACTTTGTACTTTCACTAACAACTGACAAAATAAGTACTATTTACAAGATTTGAGAGAGAAGCATCAAAGTTTAAGGGAGAGAAATAAGTTACGATATTTTGCTAATTTTTTGAATTTTTGATGGATTGAAGTAAAATGTGAAGAGAAAATATCACAAAACAATTCATCTAATCATTGTATTTAGTGAATCATCATATTCAGTTGTTTACCATACTATTCTTATAATCACATTTTACTAATCGTCGTATCGAGCTGGATAATTGGATCAAGATTTCCATATCAGGATTTCTGTACTGTGGAAGAAGTAGTTATAGATTATCATGTTTGTATTCTGGAAGAATCATATTTATCATATTGGGAAACTAAATTTGAAAATAAGATCTAGATAATTTGAGTGGGGAAATTAGACTTGGTAATTATATCAAATTCTATGATGTTCTTACCATCTTCTATGTAAGAAATCATAGAATTGTTTTCCAAAGAATACATATGTGGAAATTGAAAAGAATCATAGATAACATGAGTTTTTATAGAAACATTTTTTACCCTATCTGTGATAAGAGGGAGTAAATTCACTATTGGATTGTCTTCAAAGTGATACATGAGTGAAAGGGTATATCCTAATCATTGTATTCAACCCAAGAGATTGATTTCTAGTGGATTGTTTCATATTGGATCATTTCTAAACCATACCAAGGATGTAGCTATTCTTATTGAACGATGATCCTCATAAATACTTGTGTTCCTATGGTTGTGTGTATGAATTGTTTTCAGTTGGGATGAAAATATTTAACAGGAGGTGAAGTTTTTTTTCAGGGAAACATAAGATAGAAAATATCACTAATTCACCCCTCCCCCTCCCAGTGATACAATTATCATAACTATGCACTTTTAGACCTTAGTCATGTATCCTTGTATACCAGAGGCTGCCGACTTGTTATGGGGGTCTAAATGGAACTTTGAGGAGACTATACGCCCATATCAGAGTGCACAATAGTAAAAAATAACCAAGTATCATGAATAATAGAGTACAAAGAAAGAATAAATAACTAAAACTGAAACATGATATAATAAATGAAATACAACAAGGACCCAAACAACCATGTCATATACATACAACTAACCTCCCACTTGGATGATTAGAATACATACTAAAATAAAAGGAACTACAAACAAGATCCACACCATCACCGAGCCAGACCCATCCAACCACCTGAATGAACTTGAGAAATCCAACTTGATCAAACAATACTAAAATATGGTCCTCATCCTAAATCTATGCCTGTAACAATTATGTGAGAGTAGCTCAGGTACCCAAGTGCAATGGTAGCCCAAGTAGGGTGTGAGTAAAACTCATTAGACCACCACCAATGGTGTCTAAAGAAAACCAATCAGAACAAAAGTGTATACCACTACTGAAAACTAAGGCTATACCAACAAAAATATCCCAATAGTTTTTTAAAAACACTGGGATAGGTTCTATATACCAACGATTCAATAAAACTATTGGTATAGGGCTGTTAATACATGGTTTTACCAACAGTTCAATAAAATCGTCGGTATAGGGGTGTAAAGTTTGGTTTTTCCCAAATTTTTTATGAAACCATTGGGATTATTGAAGGGTATACCAAAGTTTTTAAAAAAACATTAGGATAGAAAAATCCCAAATACCCAGCGTGACCCTCCCGCTTCCTGAAGATCTGTCTGCATTTTTCCCTAGTCACGAGCGTCTGCCCACATTTTTCCCTAGCTGTGAGACTCCTTCCAGAAGAAGATCCGTTTCTCCTAAAGAAGATACCTCTTCTACTTGAAATTCGTAAGTGGTAACTGAGTTATATCTTTTTACCCCATTTATTTTGGTTTTTTCATTTTGTTTTGGTGAAATATTGATTCTTTTTTTCTTTTGGGTGCTCACCCTTGAAGGTGAAATGTTTTGAACTGTTTTAAGTCAATTTAAACCTCTTTAAGGTGTGTGTTTCAATGAAATTATTTAATTTTAAATTAAATATATTTTTATTTCATTTTAAATTGATTTTTATTGAATGTATGAATATATTTAATGATTCGAAATCATTTGAAGTGGATTACATGGTGTGTGATAGATTTTGATCCGACTTCATTTTTCATGGAGTAAAAAATGAATTAAATTTTAATTTTATTCAAAACCATCTACTTCTTCCTTACATAAGTTAAATTAAACTTAATTTAAAGTCTTATTTTCAAATAATATTGTTAATATTTCATCACATTTGAAATTTGGAAACGAATCAGTGGAAAAAAATATGTTATTATCACTTGGGGGATGAATGGTTCTCATTTGGATGTTTCATTGATTGAAAAATATTGAAGATAAAAACTTCTCCTCCAAATTCTGGTGACAAAGTTCCTTTTTTGACATTGATGATTCAATTGGTAGTATTTAACAAGGTTCTTTAAAGAATAATTGGTCCATGGGTACTAAATATATAACCTTCCATATCCAAAACCTAAAAATCAATAGGGAGAATTATGTATTTCACTTATACCAAAACATTTTCAATATCTCCATCATGTTTGGTAGTGCATCCATTGGATAGTTGGATGAAAATTCCAATAGTTTTGATTTCTCTAAATTATAAGGTTGATTACAATAAATGGGTAATGCAATTTATGGAAGGTTTTAGGTGTAAAATGATATATTTGAATTGAAATTCATTTACAGTTAAGGGAATGGTAAATTTTATTGTATATTTTTATTTGAATGGTATGCTATGTTTGAATATGGAAGTTAAATTTTCCTAAGTTGACTCATTCTACTCTCGTGAATTTATTAATTTTATGGATTTTTAATTGTTTAGAGTATTAAAGTTAATCATAAAAATATGGGTCTTGATGGGAATGATTCACCTAGTTTATTTCAATACCCTTGTGATGGTAAAAGTGAAGAAATGTATAACTATTTCTATCATTTTAATTTAAATAACTTGAACTAATTTAGGAATCATGATTAAATGAAGAGGGGGTGGGTTGTCCAGGGAGAGGTGGGGGGGGGGGGACTATCCCGGGAGGGGGGGGGGGGTGACTAGGTAGGGTGGGGTGTGGGATGTCTAGGTGGGGGGGCTGTCCAGGTGGGGGGGGGGCTGTGCAGGTTGTGAGGGGCGTGTCAAGGTTGGGAGTGGGGGTGTGGGATATCCAGGGAGGGGGAGGTGGGCTGTCCATGTGGGGTGGGTTGGGGGGGGGGGGTTCCAGGTGGGGGTGGGGGTCTGTTGTACAAGTGGGGAGGGGGGTGTGCAGGTTACAGGTTGGGACACTACTAGAATTTAGACCTACAGATACAAAGCTATACCCACAAACAATAGGAAATGTGGCTATATCCTATTTACAGACACAATAATTTCACCGTCCTTGGCGATTAACCCACCCCCACTCCCCAATTTACCATAACCCTCTCACGCCCCTCCTCCTCGCCACTCTTCTCCTTGACGTTCCGCGATCCTCCCCCTCCGACAGGCCACCCAACCTCCCCACGGTCTTCCTCCTCCAGTGCAGCCACTCCACTTCCCCACCGTCGCTGCTCCGACGTGGACTCCCCACCTCCTCTGACGACATGCCTCTGATGCGGCCACCCCACTTCACCGCAATTCTTTTTCTCGGATGCTGCCCTGACACGACTTCAACGATTCCCTGACCAGCTCAGACATGACCATTCCACCTCTCAGGATCCTCCTTCCACGCGACCACCCACGATTCTTCTCCTCCGACACAACGTCCCCACCTTCACGATTTCTCAGTCGAACCAAGTCCTACCTTGGCATCCTCCTCCCATGATTTATCACTGATCCCACTCAAAGGACCCTAGAGAAATCCACCCTTCTTCAATTTCTCATGAGAAATCCCTGCCTACTTCACTCCTTGCCTTGCTAGGTATTTTCGGATTTTGGATCCAATGTGGTATTTAGGTCTCATGTTTTCCCTTCTCTAGATTGGCGATTCAATTTATTCTAATCTTGGGTTTCATGGAACTAACATCCAAGATGAATGTTCATCTTTTTAATTAGGCATGTTATCCTAGTTCAGTTGTGACGTGACTTCCGGAGCTGTGAGATGGGTTGCAACTGGGTGGTACGGGAGGGTACACCTATTGACGTTGACATAAGTTGAGTAAGCACAAAAAATTCATTCATAGAAGTTGTGTATTTTTTAATCAGTGTTATATGACAGAGGGTAGATGATAGATGGAAATTTTAGTGAGATTCTCATAGGTGAGGTATGCCATAGCTTCAAATGAAACGGAGGAAGTGCCCTATGAAAAAGGGATCTTTGGAAATAGATTGGGTATGGTTATACAAGATCTTGGTTAAGGAAAATTGTTTCCTATGGTGATTTGATAATGGATTGGGAGAAGTGGTATATAGATTTAGATTTGGATCTTCAAGGTGTTTCTTGTGGAGCAATTTTAAGTAAATCCATGTGGTGGTGAGTGCACCAATGGATGGTGTGGTAGGTGATAATATTTTTTTCTAGAAAACTCATCACATTCCAAGAATGGAATTATCATGCACTGAGAATGGGTATTGAGTAGTTTTTTGGTTATCTCTAAGGAATGCATGGGTTTTGGATGAATCCAGTCATCATGTTTGAGGATAGATAGGATGTGGGTTGTGGTGCTTGGATTTTGATCAAGTGAAGTTGTGACAAGGGTTATCCTATAGTGGAGAGAGTGACATCAATCATGGGAAATATAAACCCATGAGGGTAGAGTCCTGATTTTGGGACACCAATAGGTAGGTATTTCAAATGGAAATTAGGTTCCAACGACCCAATGAGTACCTAAATTGAGTTGGTTTTTCTTGAAGATCAGAGTCCGAAACATGGGCATTTGGGTTGAGTGAAAATAGTAAAGATCCAAGGTTTCATTAGATTTGAAAATTAATTTGTACTTATGGAAATCATGACATGGGATATATCAAATAATGACCCAAATGAGGGAATCACACTAGTTTCCGGACTTGGGGTGGTTTTGATGATCCAAATGTGTTAAATCATGTTTATGTCAAAGCTAGAGATAGGGCTTGATGGTAGTCTAGTTGGTGGGGGCCCAGACCTAAGAATTTCACAATGTTTCAAGATTTTAATTCATTGTTCTATAATGGTGAACATGATGTGCCTCCTGAAATAGGGGGATTGGGAATTGAATGTTCTAAAAATGTGGTGATGTTTGGAGTCTATGCATCATCATCAGGATCAGAATGGCTTGTGATGAACCAATATGATTGGGTTAGGAAATGTTAGTGCTTTCAATAGAGTACAATGATAGGTTTATATGGTTGAAAATTTAACCTTAGATTCACACCATGATTTAGAATGAATATCAAAGTGCCAAGTTATAATAATGGAATTGAATTCACTTATTATTTAGTTAAGAAGTATCTAGAGAAGTATGATAATTATCATCAAGATACTGTAATGTAGACACCCTAATAGAATGGGGTGGTTGAGAGGTAAAGTAGAACCGTCAATAATATAACACAAACTATGGTGATATCTAGTGGTATTATAAGGTATAAAAAAAGTTTCCTTCTAAACTAAGGTATAAAAGGAAACCAACATTGAAGTATTTATGAGTCTTTTGTAGTAAGTTCTATATTCTTAACAGGGAAGGGAATCAAGAAAAGTATATAAATAACATGATGAAGTTATATTTCATATATATTCCTTAAGAAGCAAGATTTATAGATTTTTTAATAAGATTGTCATTAAAGTTTTGGAAATAAAATATGTAATAATGGATAGAAAAGAAAAAGGAATCTATGACAGGAGAATTGAAGATAATGTAGAGAAAAGTGAATCTTTACAAGATCTTAGAGAGTCTCTTAGGGGTAGTAAGGAATCCATCATAGAGTTTTTTGATGAATATGAGAAATAAAAAGACATAAAGATTCCAATTACACCTAAAATATTTACTAGAACAAAACATATTGATGAAGACAACATTTTGGGAGACAAATATGTTGTAGTATAAACTAGGGGGATGTATAGAATTAAAAGAAATTCCCTCTTATATTTATTTGAGTAAAAAAAGATTTTATTAAGCATCCAATGATTAAAATTGGATTAAATATATGAATGAGGAGTTAAATTAGATATAAAATAATGACACATAGAAATTTGTTCCACAAACAATAGATGAAAATATCATATTCACGAAACAAGTATTCAGAAATATGCTTAATGAAAATAGAGAAGTTATAAAATTCATAGTCAGAATTTTTTGAAAGGGATATTCATTGATTGGTAGGGTGGTTGTAGATAAAATATTTTCACCAATTTATAGTATTGAGGTTATCAAATTATTTCTTACCATAGTTATATAGATAATATCAAGGTATATCTAATGTATATAATAAAATTATTCTTTTCACATTGGAGTTTTTTTTAAGGAAGTTTAAATTGGTCAACTATGTGGATTTCAAATAAATAATGATTATAATAAACTGTGCATTTTTAAGAATGATTTTTGTGTCTTAAAACACGTACACATATCTTGGAACTCAAGGCTTGAAAATTTTCAATTTTTTTGAGGTTTATGAGAGTAGTTGACTATAATCTCTATATTAATAGGATTTTTTAAGGGCAAAAAGGCCTCTTTATTTAAATTATAAATAAAAATAAGAACGTTCAGAGGAAACACAAGAACACAACACTTAAAAAGACATCAAACCATTTTATAATAGCTATTCATACTATGAAAAGGAAGTCTTCCACCCCTGCCGCGGGAGTAATGACCTCTCCTCCCAGTCCTGGCTTGTATCCATGAACCTTCACTAACAGCATCATCAAGGTTCTCCACAATAGCATCAGTCTTTATGGTTTCATCTCTATTCACTCTATAACTTTTATTCCCATCATCATTACTGGTAAGCGAGGAAAGGATTTCAAAAGTGTTATGAGTACCAAAATTTATGTTTGTCCAGGTCCTCGATGCTTGAGGCGGGGCACTGCTTGTAAGAGAGGTAGGAACATTTGATCTCAATAGTTCATCATTCTTCATAGGTTTATGTGCCTCTCTTGCTGGAGGAGGAATTTTAGTTGACTCCGTCACATTGTTTGTCGGTCCAACTTGCTTGGAAACACCCAAAATAGAGATGGGGTCCGGAAGGGAACCCTTTTTAGAGCATAATTTTCCTCCTCTCGAACAAGAGTTAACTCTTTCATCATATCAGAATCAGGATGGATTCTCAGCCTTAGATTCTTTCCACTCTGAGATGGATGAATTTGGGTGTGAATCACCCCTTCCATTGTGCTAGGTATCTTAAACTTCTCCAGTAACTGCTCGTCGAGGGGCAACTTAGATGCCACAGAAGTGGGTTGAACATCCATGCCAGTAACTCCTATGGAAGTTCCAGCAAGAGTACTATCAGGGTGAGCACTGGGCACTAGTTTGGTTCCAAATTCAGTAGTAGAGTGATTAACTTCACTTCCTACCATATGAGTGTTAATTATCAAACTCGAAACTTGCAGATTTATAGGAACATGAAGCGCCCAATCAGTTGCAGGAAATTTTTTAACCCCACTTCCCACTGTAGGAGCAGGTTTCAGGAGACAAGATTTTTTTGAAGTCACACCTTGTGTTTGCTATAAGTCCATTGAAGGGCTAGCAACATCATCCTTTTTCACAGATTCCTTGGACTTGGCAGGGCAGGGGACCTTTGCATTTCCATTGTCAGTAGTCACTTCCTTGGATTCCTTGTTTGTGTTTTTATTCTTAACCTTACTTGAGGTCACTATATCTAACATGTACTTCACTTTTTTGAAATTTGAAAAAAAATCAGTTTGCTCATGACTAATTCTTTCATCAGCCTCAGTTTGTGCTAGAAGCTATATCTCTATTTTATTGTCCACATATTCTGTCTCATTTTGGTCTTGGTTCATGTCTTTAATCATCACATCTTTGAAAGACATTCCCACTTTAGATGAGTCACTTTCTTCTACTAAATCAGACCAAGTGACATTAGGTCTATCCATCAACTGAAAATTAAGAGGATATACATCTTTCAGGACAACATTGGTGGAGTCCAACTTGGAGATTTTTCTATGATCCTTGATCAGATGTTCAGTCTGAGACATTGTCTGAACATTTTCACAGATTAGGAGTCTGTTGGGAGAGCTGTGAGAAATCTCATTTGCAGCTTGTTCTGAAGATTGGACATCAGTCCCTTGGGGAAATTTATTACATTATTTTCTTCTGCAATGAGCCTCATCATGCCCCTTCAACATGCATCTAGTACAAAAAATATTGGAACGACAGTTGGACCTTGAGTGTCCAATCATACAGCAGACTTCACAATAAAAAGGCAACTTTTCATACATAATACAAAGAATAATTTCATCTTGTAGTGTGGATAGAACTACCTTATCAACCATGGTATAACTTAAATCTACCTCAAGTAAAATTCTGGAAACATTTCCATAGATAACATTTTCAGAAGCCAAATCCATCCAGATTGGAATGCCTATCGCAAAGGCGATGTTATAAAGAATTTCAAAACGCCAAAAAACCCAATTTAAACCATAAATCATTATACAAACCTGGGAAAAAGTGTCTTTAAAATCATTGAGACTAAAATTTAGCTTCCATTCACGGATCCTAAGGGTTCATGGCTTCAAATTTATTGAACCAAAGCTCCATGCTTTACCCTTCAATTCAGTAGAGGGAAATAATGGAAGAAGAGTGCCAATACATGGAGAAAGTTCCATATTCATCAGGTGTTGGAATTTTAATGTATACAATGATATGTACTCAATAATTTATTGTGATTATAGTGGTATTTGTTATCATATTCATGTAAAACCATGTAAAGGGACATTGGGATGTTATTATATATAAAACCAACCCATTTGTACATGTTTATTACATAATTTTTAAGATAAATAACATAATAATATATTTAATGATCTAAATGTTTAGTATCATAGGAAAATTAGGTTCATAAAACAATTGTACAAAATACAAAAACATTATTTAGCAACTGGGAATGGATGGAGGGGGGCAGGAGGTGTAGGGGGCTGTGCAGGCTAGGGGCTGGGTGGAGGGGGGCAGGGGGTAGGGGAAGTGTGGAGGGGGGGCAGGGGCAGGGTGGAGGGGGGAAGGGGGCAGGGGGCAGGGGGAGGGGGGTAGGGTAAGGGGGGTGCAGGGGGGTTGTGCAGGATAGGGGGCTGGGTGGAGTGGGGTAGGGGCAAGGTTCATGGTGGAGGGGGGTAGGGGGAAAGGGGGCAGGGGGCAGGGGGCAGGGGGCGGGGGGTAGGGGCAGGGGGCAGGGGGGCAGGAGGCAGGGGGTAGGGGCCATAAATTGGTGGACATGAAGGTCTGTATTTTGATCATTAGTTTTATTGTTCCTTTAATTTAATATATTTATGGAAAGTGTTCAACATGAATTGCTAATTTTCATTTTTGAAACTATGGATTACCAAGATAATGCAGTTTTACTTCTATATGGATCTTGATATTTCTTATAAATGCATTTATAGTTTCTTAAATGTTTTTTTATACAAAAACATAGCATATACAAAATTAAAACATTTTATAACATAGAAAAATTATTTATACTTTTCCTTTAAATCATTTTATTTATATTCTTCTTTTGATTTATTTACATTCATTTTCCATTTTGGATAAACTGCTATTTGTTCTATTAACAATGAGGAATGATGCTTAGCATATTAGAGTAACAGATGGGTTATATAAATACAAGAATCCTTCAATCCTACCGGCCAACACAGGTAAAATATGACCACTACTTACCATTCCAAAAGGAAGGTGACAGGTTAACGACATCAATTTTACCATCCGTAAGACTAATCTATTTGACAATGTACTCTTAAGGAAATTTACTCTTAATGCGCCCTACTGCTCGAAGGTAACATTTTGGAATGACCATTTATTTCTTATTACCATACTACAACTGTAATGTTGAGAGGTGTATTTTCTCATTATTCATTCCTATGGCTGTCCATATTGAAATTCCTGATAAATATGTAAATACCATTATCTGGATTAAAAAATTTGATATGCCATATTTCATTTTTACTATTTGTTTGTGGTTCACGATTAAAAAGTTAATTCATTATGCTTATTTGGCTGGTATTAGACCAATAATTCATGGCTTTAACATTTTTTCTTTATGAACTTTTATATACACGACTCTGCTTCTGTTTTATATCTCATTAAACATTTGGTTTTAGGTTGATTATTGTATAAGAAATGTCACTTAAGTAGTCCGGTTGATGCTAAGGGGGTGCATATCGAGAAGAGCTACTTAGAGGTCTTAATAGACATCGTATTGACTTCACTCAAGTTGAATTTCAAGGGGAACTACAATCAACACTCAATAGGAACAAGATGAGGTGGTTCCTACTCTGATGACCACACCCGCAAATGGACTGGGGTTGACCTACTGGAACTATCCAGCTATGGACAGGTTAACAATAGCCCCTGTTCGGGGTTTGAAACCTAAAAATTATTTTCCATTTTTTTTCTTTTATTTCCTTTAGTTATTTTACTATTTAATAACATTTTTCTTGTGTTTTATGGGCATGTAAAAAGTTGGACAGCACCTCATGCACCTATTGAAAGATCGAATCATACTGTTGTTGGAAGCATAAACAAACATCTGGGTTCGTGTTTGTACTTTTCTCAATGTTTTTTATGTCTTAAACCTTTCTCTTTGAATTATATGTGAGACATTTCCCATTTAATTTGAATGTTTCTGTAAAATAAAATTAATGTGTGAAGGTGCGTATACCCAGTGGGGGAGCAAAAACTTTTAGTTAGAAAGCTCCAAAAGCTGAAGTGGACGGTTTGGTTCCACCTTGAGGTAGGATCCCTCTTCTAGCCTCTTTAGTTCAAGAATGCTTTAAATTGAATTTAGATTCTTTCTTAATTTTTCTTAATTATATAAAATTTCATATCTTGAATAAGTGTTCTTTAATATAATTGTTTCATTTGATAAAGTCATGTTTTTATAATAAAACCCCTCCAACGGTGGTGCGCTGTTTGTGAAAACTCACAGTGATAGTTATGTTTATCTAGTTTCTTAAATTATTGCATTTGATTTATGATGAATGAGTTTTAGAATAAAAGTTAAATATAATTAAATAAATTGTGTGATAAATAAATGCAATTATTTTATATTAAAACCCCTCCAACGGAGGTGCACTGTCTTCTAAACCAAAGAGTAGTGATAGTTATTTGTATCATTTTTAGATTTGGTTTGAGTCTTTCATAGGACTATTCCCGATCCCTTCGCTCTTGTCCAGATAATGCTACCCCGCAGATGTCACTAGATCGGGCCAACACGCTGCGGTCACGTCGCCGTCACGCCGCGGTCACACCGCGGTAATGCCATGATTTGGCGCTGCTCTAGGACGACACCCCACAGCGGTTCGCAGTGATAGTATTCCATGAGTCTTTTGATTAATGTTGAGACTGACTAATCACAATTTCTGCCGGCGAGGTGACGGCCAGAATGTTGATCCACCTCCTGCTGCTCCCTTCGCTCTTGGACAGAAGATGATGCCCCGCAGATGTCGCTGGACCGGGCCGACACGCCGTGGTCACGCCATGATTTGGCCATGCTCCAGGATGACAACCCGCAATAGTTCACAGTGATATTATTCCACGAGTCTTGTGATAAATGTTAAGACTGACTAATCACAATTTCGGTTAGCGGGGCAATGGCCAGAATGTTGCTCCGCCTCCTCCCGCTCCCTTCGCTCCTGACCGGAAGATGCTGCCCACAGATGTCGCTGGACTAGGCCGACACACCGCTTTCACGCCGCGGTCACGCCGTGATTTGCCCCTGCTCTGGCCGCATCCATCCCACACCATCCCCCTTCCACCTTTATTTCAGCCCGGTGCCACCAGCCTTCTAGCCCGCAACAACCCCCCTGCCACCTTTAAAGTATCCCACACCATCACCCCATCACCTACAACCAGCCCCCTTCCACCAGCATTCCAGCCCCCTTCCACCTACATTTGAGCCCGCACCAGCCCCTGACCACCTGCAATCCATCCCACACCAGCCACCGCACTAGCCACCACCCCCAGACTCCTGAAAAACACTCATGCCAGCCCTCTGCCACCGACAAATCAGTCCCAACCACTAGTTCTAGCCCTCCCCATCCCGCAACCTCCTACATCTTAGCATGGACCACCTACATCCTAGCCCGCACTAGTTCCAGCCCACACCATCCCCCTTCCCCCTTCATTCAGTGT
This sequence comes from Viscum album, assembly GCA_963277665.1. Classification (NCBI taxonomy): domain Eukaryota; kingdom Viridiplantae; phylum Streptophyta; class Magnoliopsida; order Santalales; family Viscaceae; genus Viscum; species Viscum album. The sequence goes on along the minus strand of OY728148.1, from coordinate 1,221,038,311 downwards.
TAGAGAACCTAGCATTGTTAAACCTAAAAGGGAGAGGGATTTTCACAATTTTTTGAACACATTAAACAAAATAGGATGATGATCAAAGTGGAGATTGTGGAAGGTGGTGCTGGAGATGGTGTCTAGAAGATATTCTAATGTTTTTAGTGGTGTTTCAGATCTTGGTCTTTTCATGATTTATTTTAGAAAAGTTGGGGAACTATTTGAATTTCCTACCTTATTATTACCCTTGGAGGAATCAATGCCGGGGTTATTTACAAGTAAGTCCATAGAGTCTTTACTAATACATGCAGTATGGTCAACATCTTGATGAGTAGTCAGGTTCTTATATTTAGTGGGCATATTAATGTTATCTGATGTTTGAGAAATACCAATAGTATGATTGAAAAAAAGGGGAGAAGATGTACCTGAAATATTTGTAGCAAGGTTATCTTGTGAAGTACCTAAATGTTTTTCCAGCTTTTTTCTAGAACATGGGGGAATCTGTGTTGTGTCCACTAGGTTCAGTTGCTCTTGATAAGATGAAAATATATACCTCCAATTATTGACCAATTTGATAGTCAAATTCAGGCTGGCATCTTTTTAATCTTGCAAACCCAAGGCAACCAAATTTTGTATTGGTCAACTGTCCAGATCAGTCTTTGAAACACCCAGAACTTCAGGTGCCATGGTCATATCCTTGGGAGATGCACTGTCCTAACCAAGTGGGGGTTAAGGGGTCTGTTCAGAGCTAAAGGTATTCTCCACATAAGTGTCACTACTCAAGTGTAAACCCCCTAGAGGGTTTCATTTGTCCTACTTAGAATCATTATTCAAAATCGGCTTGGTCTGGTCATCTTGTCTATCAAGTAGTGTGCCAACCTGTTTTGATTCACAGCCAAAAGAAGAAGAAGGGTATGAATATTGACCGTTGTCAATCTTCATACCATTAAAAATATCATTATAAATGTGATGTGATTTATTAAATTTAGAGGGGTCCAAAATTGTATCCCCTGCAGCTAAAACAGCCAAGGCAGGGTTTGTCGTAATATGCATGTCTCCAGGCAGTAATGAGCCTATATGATCACATGCATTCAAAGCTGATTTAATATCCCTATCCATACCCAAAGGTGGGTTTGAGTTGCCTTGCATGCTGGGTGAATTGGTAAACATGATCTAAGAAAATAGTAAGCGTAAAGAAATCCAAGATAACAGCCTAAAGCCACCGAGAAAACCAGTAAACCCATCATCTCCATCACCACTAAACCCCAACCTCCTAGCTTTCAATCAACAGCCAACCCCTAGTGGAGATGGAAATAGTAGTAGCCCGCTTGACACCAGAAGCACTCCCCACTAAAAAGCGACCAACTATAATCCAATAACACTATCCAATAGAACATGTACTAGAGAAAACCCCAATAACAACCAGAGTATTAGCAGTAACCCACTCAACAGTAATAACACCAACACCTATAAGCCAACAGGAATGTCCATCCACTAGGAATGTACTCAAATTTACATCCCAATCCACCAGCACCAACCCATTCCACTCCTGCAACACACCCCATCAAAGAGGCATCCTGCACCAATAGCACCCAATCTCTGTTAACAAGAATTATTTCTGACAGAAAGTTTCACTATTCAGAAGCACAAAATCATAGAGGATTTTTAATGGTAACCCTAGCCCAAAAATGAGATATAAAACAATGGAGAAGATGATTACTGTTCGAAAAGGTGAGTCCGCGTCGCTATAGTGAATGGCGGCCAACTTTGTCAAAAGCGCTACAGTGACCGCCGACTGGAAGTCAAAAGTACTACAGTGAAGTTGACTCAAAGTCTGCACCGCTACAGTGCCTGGCAGTGTTAGTCGGCCAGGTCGACCCACGATAGTTACGGGCCACAAGCATTCAGCCCAACCGGATTGGGAAACACCAATCCAACAACCTTCGCAATAGCTCCTTAAATACCAGATTCATAGAGGATTGGAAAGTTATCGGAGTGTTCATGAGACTGAAAGGCATTAAAAGATATTCATAATGACCCTCATGAGTTCTGAATGTTCTCTTGCACTCATCACCTGCCCTTACCCATATTTGGTGGAACCCTGATTTTAAATCAATCTTTGTAAAATAACAAGTACCACACAACTCATCCAAAAATTCCTCTATGATCAGAATTGGAAACCTATAAAGAATTTTCACCTTGTTTAAATCCTAATAATCCACACACATGTTTCACCCTCTATCCTTTTTCTTGACAATAACACTCGGACTTGCATACGAGTTGTAACTATTTCGTATAAATCCACTAGCTAATAGTTCTGCCACCAGTTTCTCTACATCGCCTTTTAGGTAGTGGACAAGATTATATGGTCGTATATTCACTAGGTTTTCCCCTCCTCTAAGGTTATGGCATGATCCGTTATCCACCTTAGTGGAAATCTCAGTGGAACGTCAAATTTTTTTTGATACCTTTGCTCAACCCACTATATTTGCTGCTGTAAATATCACTACTGCTGACTATTCTCTTGTTTCTGGACATTTTCTATTATTGGAAAAGTGATTTGGGCCTGCCAAATCCAGCCATCCAGAGCTAAAATATTTCTCAAAAAATTATGCTGCAATACCACTGTATCTTATGCAATTCCACTATATCTTCTGCTTTGATCTATTTGAATTAAAAAGTTTTTCCCCAATAAATAAGGCCACCACACTCAAATGACTTCAATTATCAAATTTTTTTTTAGAATAGGCAGACCATTATTTTTTCATCACCCCAAGTGCCCGACTTATAAATGATATTGGCCTACATTGTTGTAATGGTACTTCTCCAATTCCATCTTCTGATTTGTTAGTTTCAATATTGAGGGTCTCGTTGAAGTTTGGCATGACCAGGGTTGGAGTTATAGTCATTCCCTACTTTAAAGAGGGAAATATTGTTTTTTCTTCATCATGCCTCTTGTTTTATCAAGGAGAATATTAGTGGCAGGGTGTTCTAGCGAGCCCATAATCTTTCACAGACCTTTCATAAGAATAATAGCCGGACAGGGCCATCTTTCTAATTTAACAATTTTTTACCTGTCTTAAATGCTTCAAATACAACTATCATATAGGACTATAAATCAAAATATCATTAAAGAAAAATAAAACAAATATCTGAATGTAGGGCCAAAATAGAATGTTTCTGATAGCGTGAAAGGGTGAAAGAACATAACATGATCTAAAAGAAATCACCAAATATTCATGAAGACCATCATGGGTGCTGAAAAAAGTTTTATGGATATTAGGGGGGTTCATATGTACTCATATTTTTCTTGAGAACAAATATAACTTGGAATTGGGCCGGAGGCCCTATATAACTCGTATAGCTTTTAGTTGGCTGTTGGGATGGGAAAATGAACCTTTATGGGGATTTCATTAAGTTCTTAATTTTTTTTGCAATTTGTTATTCCTTTTCACCAGCAAGACCAGTGACAAAAGAAGGTTGGTGCGTGGTACTATGATATTCATATTCAAAACATCCTCCACATATTTCTCATTCTATTCCTTATGGAAGTAATTATATTGACAAGGTCATACATTTACTGGTTTCATTACCTCTATTAATTGAATAGAATTAACCATTTATCTAGTTAGCGTCATTCCTGTGGGCTCACAAAAAAGACCATTCATACTCTTTAAGTATTGGTTTTAGGTCCATGTGGAGCTTTGGAAGATGAATAGATTTCCATCTGGACTTATTTAGGGAGGCCTTGCTATATGCAGTTTTGGTAAGCGACGTTGCTGCTCCATGCAATATTCACAATTCATTGCCTTAATAAAACTCCATGGTAAGACTTTTCTAGTTACATGTTTCTTTCCCCACAGATTCCATCCATTTCACACCTAATACTAGATCCAATCCTATAAGTGGTAAGGAATAAATTTTGGGTGAGAATGGAACTCCTTGTATGCTGATTTTCACCCCTTCAAAGTTCCCCTAACTTTGTGTTCTTTCTCTATTAGCAGCATAAATAGGAAAGCTTTTGTTTGGTGCCACAGGCAGTCTAAGCATAGTGTCCATCCAATCACTAATAATTTTTTTATCGACTATCAACTAACATAACATTGCAAGACCCTACCCTGTCTTAGGTGCTGGCCATCTTCCCATGGCATGAAGGGTAATTTCTGGATCTAGTACCTTCTCTTTATCGGGGAATATTGCATCTTGATTAACGACCTCATTAGTGTCTGCATGAATACCTAGTAACAAGTGTGAAACTTGATTTTTATTGCCTACAGTAAACTTCTTATGAAAAATGAAACATATTACTCTTGCTCTCCTTCATTTTATTTCATTCCATGCAAGAATTTTAGTTTGAAGTGCTGTTGAGGGCTTCAGGTTAGGCAGGGGACCATTAAAGCTATAGTTTGGGTTGATGTCTGCTTGATACCCCATTGCCACTGCATTTGCTTGTCTTGCACTTGAGATAAGATGATTTCTCCTTCAATGTATTATGTTTTAAAATCCTGATGCCTTTGTATATTTCTTTAAGCCTCCCCTAAAGGCTCCCACTCGTGCCTTTTGCATCCACCCTGGCCCCATGTTTTCCAGCTTCTCGAATTTGCGTCAATAGTCCTGTAATGAACAAAGTTGGAAAAATGGAGAAAGGACTTCATCAAAGTATTTGCAATCATTAGGGCCTAATTGAGTCCATGACTCCTACATATATAATTACCATATAATGGAATGACCGTCCTCAATGTGTGATGGACTAAACCATTGGGACCACTGTTTGGCTTCCCCTTCCAAGTGATAGGCCGTAGTTGATAACTTTTGATTTTCCTTTGTGCAATGACTAATGTTGTTTCTTATCCTATTACATAGGAATTGGTGGTTTTTTTTATTTTTTTCATCCTAATATTTGTACCATATTTTCCTTTTCCACTCCATTTCCCTATTTCACATTATGTTAATGTGTAGGAACTTTATCAATGAGGTTTGATTATTTTAATACTGAATTTTATTACGGTGTTTCTGACTATTTCTACATATATTGAATTATGTTATTATGAGATATGTTTTTTTATATATTAGATAGGTTTTATTATTATTATATTGAATTTTATCGTCCTCCAATGCGACCATCGTACCTCCTCGATGACGCTGCTCTGAGGTGGCCCCTCTATCTCCTCCAGCACACCTCTGATAGTATGTAGTCCAATTTTCCATTTTTTTCTTGAGGCGGCCACTCAATTAGATTCACTGATCATATTGTGAGTTTGATGAAATGTACTGGTATGCAAGATAGCGATACATTCTATGTAGAGAAACAACAAGAAAATATAGCTGATGAAATTGATTTCCTCCCATGACTTGCAACCAGGATTGATGTGAATATAAAATTCATGAGGTAATGATTATTTTATAGAATTTTTTTCAAGACATTAGTAACCATTTGTTGTGTTTTTAATCAAATTTACTTGGCATACACAATGCTTCTAGAATTGATGATTTCAACTTTCCTCTTAAGTGTGCAATATTTGATATTCTGGACATTGGTTTGTATCATGGTTGGATAGTTGATCCCTAGGTATGTACTTTTGAATCATGTACCTTTATAATTTTTTTATAATAAATGATACATTATATGCATACCTTAATCATATTTATTGGATGTTCAGTTTCTATATTCATATTTGGTTCATTGAGTGGTGGTTCTCAGCTCACTTCAAATGTTCGTGATCGATTTTGGATATCCCATATAAGTAGTGGGAAGACAGATCTCCCTACTATGTTTAAAGGTACATCATTCCATTGAAACTGTATTGATGTTCTTTATGTTTTTTTTCATATAGGGGAAAGGTATACTTATATATATGTGAAGTTTCATATGCGTGCAAGCGAAAAAAGGAAGATTCAAGTTGTCATCATCAAACACAATGCGCCTTGAGGTTGAGGTAGGTTCCCTCTACCTAAACCTTTACTTTGAATTCTATAATTGCCTGATTGTTTTAAAAACATGTTTCCATAATTGCTTTATTGTTTTAAAAAATGGTTTTCTAATAACCACTAGGTTTGTTAAAGAATAATATGAATATAGCCCTTGAACTTATTTATAGACCTTGTTCAAAGAGGTTAACAAATGATGGTAGTTTCTAGATACCAGAACAAGAGATCTAAAAACCATACATTGATCATCCTTAGAGACATTCATAATCTCATTCAGCTTTACATCAAATTCATCATAAAAGACCATTACTTAATTTTATGGATCTATTAGTTCCAATACCAAGATTATTGACATTTTCTCTGGTATCATGGAACTCACCCATAATATTACTCTTTAAATCTTTCATAAGGAATGGTGTGAACATATCACACTATAGAGACTGAATCTGTAAGGATACATAATTAAATTTTGAGAGAAATTGATCAACTCAACTCTAAAAAACTGGAACAACTGAAGGTTCTGAGGTGGAAGTTATATAGGGGTGAAACCTTTTGATAAACTCAAACTAGATTAATATAAAACTTTATAAAGTGTGAAGTATTCATTTCATTTCAGTCCTGAAAGACTTAACCTCATCAAGAACATCTTGAGACATGTCTGATTTCTCCATTGAAAGATTTTGGAACATGTACCTTTGAGATACAACCATAACACCAAGATCATTGAATTCAGACTTGGTAGTATAGAAATCCTTCAAATATCTAACTAGACCATTCAAATCCTTAATCTCTTTGAAACTTACTTCAGAAACAACTTTTTTAATAGGAGGGAATTATTGGAGACTCCTAATCAACTTTGTTTGGGTGGTCATTAACCCAACCAACTTGTCAAAATCAACCTTCGAAATAGAGGACTTCTTAAGTTCTCTAATCTTATCATTAATAAATTTTAACTTCTGTTTAAGATCATTATAATCCCCTTAAATATTATCAAACTCATTTAGAATATCAGAGGAAAAAGATTACATTTTATAACATTATGAGATCTTAATAATAAAGGGTGATTCCTCATGCAAAATAGGAGGTGGTGATGGTATAGGTGGTGTATGAGAATGTTCAACAGTTTTCATAACCACATCATCATTTAGATCTCCATAAGCAAGTGATCCAAGTATAATTAGATCCATTGAATGATGCTTCACCTCCGGTATAACACTTCCTTCTGCAATTTAAACACTAGGATTAGTCACAATTGGCCTTTTTCCGGAATAAGAACAGTTGTCTCAATAATTTCTTCCTCATGTTGAACTCTTTCAGGGGGTGCGTGGGGTGGGCAGGGGGGGTGTGCTGGGGGCAGGGGGAGGGGGGTGTGCAGGTGGGGGGGGGGGGGGGTAGGGGGTGTGTGCTGGGGGTAGGGGGAGTGTGCAGGTGGGGGGGGGCAGTGGGCAGGGGGTGTGCTGGGTGCAGGGGGAGGGGGGTGTGCAGGGGGAGGGGGAACGATGTGTGCTGGGGGTAGAGGGAGGGGGTGTGTAGGTGGGGGCAGGGGGCAGGGGGTGTGCTGGGAGAGGGAGGATGAGTTGGGTGTTCCAACATGAGCCTTCCTCTCATTTTTGTAGGAACTTTGTTTTTTTTGGTGACCTGTTTTTTTTCTTGAATGCATAGGCTATTGCAGGGGGTGTCCAGGAGGAAGGGGGCCGGGTGAGGGGGGAGGGGGTGTGCAGGGGGATGGGGGTGTCTGGGAGCGGGGGTGGGGGTGTCCAGGGGGGGTTATGTAGGGTGGGGGTGTCTAGTGTCTAGGAGTGGGGGGGGGGCTACAAGGGGTGTCTAGAAGGGAGGGGTCTATAGGGGGGCTTTGCAGGGGGAAGGGGTTATGTAGGAGGGTGATTTGGTGCTCCAGCTCTTGTATATGTAGATTCATATCACATTATTTCAACTTTTCTACAACTGGGTATGTTATACTTGAATCTTCTGATCATAGGGTGTCTAATTTTCATACAATTTTAGGGGACCGTCTGGTGATCCTCCTTTGCATATTGCATTCTCACAGCACATATTCTTTCCTCGGATCACAGTGTACTCCGTCTAATGGTCAATCCAATATTCTCACTCTTCCCATTCATGTCATTGCACGAACCCTCCATTTGGTTGTTTTACATTAAAATTCTCATGCTGTGTCTGGTTATATTGAACCATTTCATCCATGATTATAACCTTATGATAGTTACTACATGCGGAAGTATTGCTAGATCACCTCTATCTGAGAAATGGAGTCTTGGTTTATCCGAGCATCTCGGTCGGTTTATTTATGTCTGAACATCTTACTATAATGGAGTCTTGGTTTATCCGAGCATCTCGGTTTGGTCTTATAGTGAGAAACGTGCTCCTTGTTATGTCCGATTATTATCTGGATCTTAAAATTTTCACAATTACTGTAAGTATTACAATGGGTTATGTTGTTATCCTTTACCCAAGAGTAGGTATTATCCTAAACATTTCTTCCTCTATATTACACAAGTGGATAGGCCATCTCTTGAAAATCCTCTTCTACCTTTAGGTATGAATGGTGATGTTGTTTATAATGGAACCACCAATCTTCATGGATTATCTATAAACTTCCTAATGGATGGAACTTTGACTACCTTTTATACTTATACCAGAATCACATAAAATATAGCATGTTCTCTACTTCTGTTAAACTAAATTTTTGGAGCCCTCAAACTTCCTTGAACTTTGAAATCTAGAACTTCTACAGATTAGTGCTTAAAATTGGTCTAGATCTAAACTTTAGATCACCTGAATCTGGTGACCTTAATCAACTACCTTAAAACTATATGTTCCAGTATTTTCCAAACCATGACCCAACTGAAATTCCATTCAAATATTACCCTTCTTTGTTCTTACTAGATAACTCCTCTTCACACAAGGAAAATATTTGAGTTACATAAGAGATCTTAATTAATAAATTTAAAATCTATAAAAAGAGTATAATCATCTAGAATGTTAGAAGGAAACTAAAAAAATCAAAACTACTTACTATAATGATTATAACGACTACTTCTACTTGGGTTTTTTTATTTCTTCAAGGTTATGGTGGGACATGAAAAACATATATATGGAGGGATTTATGTTTTTTATTTCCACATTGTAAGAAAATATCCCTATAAATTATCCTTTTAGAGTTCTTTCATATTTTTATTTTAATTTATTGAGTCCACTTTTGTGTTTTCTTATTCTTTTATGTTAGAAGGTTTTTGTTCAATTTAATATTATTTTATAATGGTTAGTTTCACATACAGGGATCTCTCATACAACTCAATGACGGGGAACTTACCTCATAGTTTCGGGCCGCTTTCAAGCCATGGTACACTGTAAGCAACTGAGACTTTAGTTAAGATAGTTATCATTTTTAATGTATTTATGGCTTTATTCAGGTATTTATAGATCAATCAATTCACTGGTCTAATTGACGCCTTTGCTGGCATTCCACTTGATGATTTGTAAGTTGATGGTATGTTTAAACAACACTTACTTGAATTTACATCTTTGTAGTTTATATAGTTTTTTGTTACCATGTAATTAATCAGATTTCACTACTTCAGTTTATATGAATTTTGAGCATCCTTAGTGAAAAGTCTTTAATCTTTTCTTTCTTTTACTGATACTATCAGGAATGTTTCAAACAACCAATTTATTGGAGATTATTTGTGTATCATTGTGACATTGTTAGCACTTAGTGGACCACCCTTGTTATCTGTATATATATTGTTACTATTTTATTTATTTTACTTTATATTTACTAACCCAACATATTATGGGATATATTAAAGTAATTATTTTTAGTGAACAACGTAATTTTATGCTCATTTCCCACACATGTATACAGATTGTTACTATTTTATTTATTTTACAGGTCTTTTTTTTCAACAGAATGATTTTTTCAACTTTTGTATTTGAATGTTTGCATTTTTCAAGTTTTATGGTTGCAGGTTTATAGGTTGCATGGTTTTAAGGCTTGTAAGATAGAAGTTTTGGAAGATATAAGTTGATAGTTTGTGCATTACACATTTACATGTTACTAATTTCCTGGTTATTTGGTTGTTAGGTTTGTGGGTTTTAGTTTCCAGGTTTACATGATGAAGGTATTCTTGTTTGTAAGGTATGCATGATAGATATTCAAAGGTTTCTATGTTTATATATTTCAATGTTTTTAGGTTACAGATCGTTTTACAGATTGGTTTACAGGTTTACAGATTGTTTTACTGGTTTACAGGTTTACATATTGTTTTACAAGTTTACTAATTTTTGATGTTTTTAGGTTTGTGGGTTTTAGTTGCTAGGTTTGGATTGTTTTACATGTTTACAGATTGTTTTACAGATCGTAAGTTTAGAAGTTATAAGATTACAGGTTTTCCATGAAGTTATTATTGTTTTTAGGATGAAGGTATTATTGTTTTTCAATGTTTTTCGTGTTTTACAGATTGTTTTACAGGTATTATTGTTTTTAAGGTATGCATGATTGTTTTATAGGTTTCCATGTTTATAGTTTGTTTTTAGGCTATAAGATTACAGGTTTGTGGGGTTTATAGATTGTTTTCAATGTTTTCAAAGGCTTCCATGTTTTTTAAGGTATGCATGATTGGTTTACATATTGTTTTATTAATTTTAGGTTACATGTTCTTTTTACATGTTGCTTTAGGTGACTGGTTTTCAAATTGAATGTTGTGGGAGGTATGAAAGACCAGGGGGAGGGGGGTGCGGGTGCAGGGTGGGGGGGGGGTGTGCAGTGAGGAGGGGGAGGGGGGGGGGTGTAAGGGGCATGGGGGTGGGGTGTAAGGTGAAGGGGGGTGGGGTAGGGAAGGTGTGCATGAGAAGGGGGTGGGGGTGCTGGTGCACGGTGGGGGTAGGGATGTCTAGGGGGAGGGGGGTGTGCAGTGAGGAGGGGGCAGGGGGTGGGGTGCAAGGTGCAAGGAGGGTGGGGCAGGGGAGGTGTGTAGGAGCAGCGGGTGGGGGTGCTGGTGTAGGGTGGGGGAGCTGTGGGTGGGGGGAGGGGGGGGGGGGAGTTGGTAGTGTCCTCCCAACAGCCAACACAGTGAACCGTGCTGGTTTTTTTATATAGTGGAAAGGCCTATAGCCATAGTTTGAACCGTGGCTATAAAACTATATCCACGGTTTTAAACTGTGGCTATAGGGCTTTAGCCATGGTTCTATGAACCGTGTCCTCTATTGGCATGGCTATAGGGATATAACGACGGTTGGAGCCATGGATTTATGGATATAGCCACGGTTTCAAAACTGTGGCTATATGCTCCGACCTATAGCCACGCCAATACCAACCACGGTTCATGAAACCGTGGCTATAATCTTTAGCCATGGTTTTTGGGCCTATATCCACAGTTTAGAACCGTGGCTATAGCCTAAATTTCTAGTAGTGGGAGGGGGGTGTGGGATATCTAGAGGAGAGGGGGTGGGCTGTGCATGTGGGGTGGGGGTGGGATGTCTAGGTGGGGTGGGGTGGTGGTGGGTTGTTCAGGTGTGGAGGAGGTGTGCAGGTTGGGAGGGGGGTGTGGACACCCCCACCCCTTGGATAGCCCCCACCCCCTGAACAGCACCACCCTCTTGGACATCTCCAACGCCCTAGACACCCCCACCCCTTCGATAGCCCTCATCCCCCTGGACAGCCCCCACCCCCTGGAAAATGAAAATTTTGAACTCATTAATCCATTTTCATATCTAATTACTTGTGAAAAGTGTGAAAAGTATTAGTCAATATTCAATCAAATTGATTTCATCTAAAATAACCCATTCTTATGAATTAAATTCTAAATTCATATTCTATATTCCATATCAGGTATATTCTATTCTATATTACATATTAATCATTTATCCATATTCTATATTCCATATTTTGAATTCAATTTTTATTCCACATTCTTCCTGAATTATACATAAATAAATTCTATATGTATTGAATTTTGAATGGAATACACTGTACATAATTCCAAAATCTGTATGTAATTCATAATTCATTGTGTATGTGTTATTCATTCATAATTCAGAATTTTATATAATATTCAATGAACAAAAAATATTAATTATAATACCTGATATGTTCTTGGGTTTACATGAGATTCCATGCACGTCACATTCAACATGATTTCATGAAGATACATTGAGAATCAAACTTTAAAATTTAATATCTCATGGTTATTTAATTGGTTTTGAAAAAATTAATTATAATAATTTTTTTATAGAATGGATAGAAGTTGGATGTATGAAATAGATTAGATCTCAAGAAATTTTCAAAACAATTTGGAGAGATTTTTAGATTTTTCATTTCACAATGCTTTAAATAGTGGTCACATACACTTACCATGTTATAATTGTGTTGTAAGACCTTGGTTGAGCTGTAAAGAAGTCATCTACCACATAACCAAATATGGTTTTCAATAAAACTACTTTGTATGGTATAACAATGGAAAGAGAATGGAATCTCAAAAAGATGATGATCCAAATGAGAGGACTGGATTGGAGAATTTGTTATATGAACATTTTCCATTTATTCTTCATCATGAAAAAGAAAGGATTCTGACCCAAGAAGACTTCAATATGGGCACACATGATGCATCTAATGAAAATGATGATGTTTTCAGGGGAAAAAATGAAGGATGCTTCCACAAAAATAGTATATCAACAATACGAGAAAATGAAAAAGCTATAATTTTTAATCTAATTATTTCATGGGAAAACTATGTATGGTATTTCTAATACTGACATAAATTACATTCTTATATTCTTGAAGGACATACTTCCAGATGATGTTGATATTCCCTCAAACCCCTATATGAAATGGATGTTAGTTGAGGAACTTGAATTTTCAAGAAACAAAATTCATGATTGCCTGAAAGATTTAAGTTTATCCTGGGAGTAAAATGGTGAATAAAATGATTGTAAAGAATGTGGAACATCTTTCTAGAAGCCAAAAGCTGATGGAACACCATCCCGTGTACCACAAAAAGTAATTTGACACTTTCCATTGATCCCCAGACTCCAGAATATTTTTATGCTTGATGAAATATGAATAAAATGCAATGAAATAATACTGAGAGAAAGATGACTAATGATGAGTTGGTTCACCCTACAAATGGATTTTCATGGAAGATATTTGATGTTCGATATCCTGATTTTGTAGTTGACATGCATAATGTGAGGCTGGGTCTTTCATGTGATGATTTTAATTTATTTGGGATGATGATTACTTCACACAGCACATGGATAGTTTTTATACACATTTATAACCTTACCCCATGGTTGTGTATGAAAAACCTTTCACTTTCATGATTATACTCATATCTGGACCTTTTGATCCCGACAATGATATAAAAGTATACATGAAACCTTTAATAAAAGAGTTGAAACTTATTTGGGATATAGGTGTGCATACATACGATGCATGTTTAAAAGACATATTTCAGATGCATATTGCACTTATGTGGATGATCAATGATTTTCCTTCTTATGAAATGATGTCGGGATGGAGAACGAAAAGAAAGCTATCATGTCCTGTTTGTATGAAAAATACACGATCTAGAAGACTGAAACATCGTTGTAGTTTCAGTTTTATGGTCCATCGATGATTTTTGCCAATGGAAAATCCATATAGAAATAATCATTGAAGATTTGAAAATACCATGGAGACCAATGATCCACCTCAGTGTATGTATAGAACTGAAGTGCTTAATGAATTGAAAGATTTTAGTTTTTCATTCGGGAAAGATCAAATGAAATCTAGAAAGAAAAAGAATGTTTCCACTGAAACTTGTTTCAATTGGATGAAGAGAAGTATCTTCTTGGATTTTCCTTATTGGACAACCAATTTGTTACATCATTTCTTAGACGTAATTCACATGGAAAAGAATATTTTTGAAATGTTTCTTTCGATTCATATAAATGTTAATTGGAATGAAAAAAGATTATTTCCGATCTCTGCATGACTTGGTGGATTGAGGCATCAGACCGAAATTGCATCTTGTGCATATCAGTGAAAATAAATGGGAACTTCCATGTGCTTTTTTTGTTATGACACCTACAAAAAAACAACTTCTAGAAGTACTAGAGACCATTAAAGTTTCTGATGGATATTCAAGAAAATTATCTAAATGAGTCAGCAGAAGAAAGTTGAAGCTAAAATATTTGAAGACTCATGATTATCAAATTCTTCTGTGTGAGTTGACTCCAATAGAAATCTGTCAACTTTTGTCCAATAATGTAAGGGTTTCCATTATTCGGTTATTCTATTGGTTTAGTGATCTTTATGCTAAGAATTTGTCCAAGTCTTTCTTCAAAAAAATGTTGGCAGTTACCCTATTAATTTTGTGTGAGTTATAGAAAATATTTCCTCCAAACTTTTTCATATGCATGATGCATCTGCACTAGTGGAGATATGAGATTTAACGTCAACTTAATAACATAGGTTTTTTTAACCAATTCCAATAGTATGTGAGGGAAATTTATGGCATCGGTTTTTAGTAAAAACAATTCCAAAAACTAGTCTTCGATGATTTTTCGCGTCGGTTTTGTGAAAACTTACGTGTAAAATCAAAAAAAACTTTTTGGAGTCGGTTTTCAAGAAAACCTACCCCATAAGTTGAAGTTTTGGCGTCGGTTTTCTCCAAAACTGATGCCGAAACCTAGAATCCCGTTAATTTTCAGCCTCGGTTTTGGTAAAAATTGATGCCAAAAATAAAAAAAATTGATTTTTGGCATCAGTTATTCTCAAAACCGACGCCGAATGTTTTTTTAAAATTTTCAGCGTCGGTTTTTATCAAAACCGATGTCGAGAGTCTATTAAAATTAATTGGGGTCGTGAAACCCTCATTTTTTTGGATCGTCGAAATCGAAACCCGCTGCGGCGGCTTGGACTCCCGACGACCTTCGAAGCACTATTTGTGATCTTGGAAGGCCATTGTGGTTGGTTTTATTCCGTTTTCACGATTTTCATTTTTCGTTCTTCATTTTTATCTCTTGTTTTATCTTCCATTGTTTATTTCTTCTTCCATAACTCTATTTTATGTGACTTTGAATTTTCGTTTGATTCTAGTTGTTGTTTATCATTATTTTTGGTTTTGTATTATCATTATTGGTATAGATTTCTTAGGGTTTGTTTTTTGAATTCATTATACTGAACGCAATTTGGATTGAAGATCTCCATTCGGGTTGAACTTCAAATTTTGTAAGTTTTTTTAAATTTTATAGATAAATCATTTATCATTCAATTTGGTTATTGATTTGAATTAATTATTAGTTTATATTTTATTTTAAATGTGTTAGGACATGGATAAATATTATTTAAACAAACATTCTTAAATATCCTGTCAACAAATTGTATATTTTTACATTGACTCCAATCAAATTTCACCCAATACACTTACTACACCTTTTAAATTAATGCAGTCTTCAATAATTTTGACACATGAAACAACGAAATAATGAAAAAACTATGTAAAATGACCTAATAAATTTTAGAATAATGATATTATAATTAAATTATAATAACAATATAACACACATGTATATAATATTAAAATAAAATGTTTACTATTTGTAAATGTGTTTCATATCTGATATTTTCTAACTGATTATCAATAGTTTTTATTAAATGTGTTTTTGTTTACGAATTATCTGATAGATAATTAAATTTTTATATGTTTTAATATATTCACCAAATATATTGTGATAGTAGGTATTTAATGGATCGTAATTGGATTCATCTATGAAGAACCACTAGTGAATATGAAGAAGGAGTTGATAATTTTTTGGAATTTGATAAACGACATCTTCAAAACATTGATTTGATTTTCTGTCCATGTGTGAAGTGTGTAAATATGAGAAAGTTAAACTCTAGAGAAATCAAGGATCATCTCATTTGTTATGGTTTTAGCCTTAATTATACACGTTGGATATCTCATGGTGAAAGAACTGAAAATTCAACACCCAATGTTGATGACGATATTCATAATGAGGCAGAGGATCGTATTGAAGAATTAATTCATCATTTAGGTGTTGAAACCATTGAAAAAACACCAACTATTGAACGATTGTATGGAGATTCTGACAAACCCTTATTCCCAGGTTATAGTAAATATACAGTGTTATCAGAAGTTTTGAGATTAGTTAACTTAAAAGAAAAAAATGGGTGGAGTGATAAAAGTTTCTCCAGTTTACTTGAGCTTTTAAAAGAGCTACTTCCAGAAGGAAACGGGTTTCTAGATTCTAATTATAAGGCAAAGAAAATATTATGCCCAATGGGATTGGGGTATAAAAAGATATATGCTTGCCCCAATGATTGTGTACTGTATAAGAAAGAAAATGAATACTTATCAAGTTGTCATACATGTGGGACATCACACTATAAGATATATGGGAAAGTCAACTCAGATTCATTCTCAGGTGATGTCATCTAACCTAACGAAAAATCAAATTTTTTACTTTCTAATGATATCAACCAATATTTTTTGCATACAATTCTGATAATTCAATTCTGATTCATTTTTAGGTACCAGAATCAAAACTCCTGCTAAAGTAATTTGGACCTTCCAATAATTCATCATTTGAAGTGTCTATTTGAAAATTCAATTGATGAAAAAAGGTTAAGATGACATTCAGATGAGTGCATCTCTGATGGTAACTTACGTCACCCTATCGATTTACCACTGTTGATGATCCTTTTCATCACATTGTCTAAAATAATGGAAAGGGAAATGACTTAGCACAACTTGATTCATCCTTTGAAGAAAACATCAAAAATCGACAAAGGCATGAACAAGGCTGCAAAAGCATAAGGGTCACACAAGTTCTCTCATGTCTCGCAAGTACACTTGCGCGCCTACTAACGGTCGCACAAGTGACTTGCGGGACCGAAGTGAAAAACCGCTCGGGGCCTTCTCCAGACTATAAATAGACCCTGTGGGCCCCCCATTTGAGAGAGGAATTTTTCCAGAATTCAGATTTAGATCTCTGAACGCCCAAGTCTCTTCTTCAAGTCTTCCGAACACTTCTAAGGTAATTCTTTACCTAGAATGGAAGGTCTAAACAAGAGGAGTAAGGTCTAAGTGTTATAATTTACTAACACTTGCCCGCCTAAGGTGTTTTACCCTTAAGGGAAATGAACATACTTGTGCACCGCCATACTTCCTCACCGAAACTTGCATGCATCTCTTCTGGAAGTACCTCAGGATAATTCTAAAGGCATTGGTCAAGGATCGACCAAGTATTACCATGATGGTTTACAAACGCACAAGTACCCATGTGTTGTGCAGGTAAACCTGCGCGACCAGGACTTGCGCGCCCACGCAGTACTTGCGCGCCTGCCAGGACTTGCGCACCCCTACCTTTTTGGGTGCCTTTCTTGCCCATTTAACCCTTCTTATGCTGTTCCACCTCTCCTATTCAAGATTCAGTCTTCAAGACACTCTTCAAATCCATTTATGGCATGATTTCTTGATTTGGATTCCTTATCTGAAAGGAACTCCGTGGAACATTTCTCAAAACCTAGTGATTTACACAACTTTTTGTCAGTAAAGATTGAGATTTCATTCATTCAACCTCATCCTTTAAAGATGGGAGAACCCCTTAGCCTGGGCCTCCTTTTCAGGAAAAAGCCCCAGTCTTAATTCTCAATTCTGGGCATCCTCCTTAGGAGTAAGCCCCAAGTCCCCTAATCTGGGCATCCTTTTCAGGAGTAAGCCTCAATCTTAAAATTCCCAAATCTGGGAATCCTCATTAGGAGTAAGCCCCATGTCCTCATTAACCTGGGCCTCCTTTTCAGGAGTAATCCCCAGTCTCAAATATAGGTATCATCCTTAGGAGTAAGCCCCAATTCCCTTAATTTTCTCTTAACCAGTCCTAATTTACTTTTGATATGGATCTCCATCTCAGGAGTAAAACCCAATCATAAGTCCCCTCCTAATTTGGGCCTCCTTTTCAAGAGTAAGCCCCAAATTAGAGTATCCAAAATCTCCATAAAGTACATATACCTTTATGGACCCTGTTCATGGATTTCGTCCCTGATGTAAATCCTAATATTTATCTATTTGGGCAATCATACATACATAAGCCCCACATCATTTATTATGATTGCATCTTTCATGGCATAACTTTCTGGTTTTACCAATACCTCTTGTTTCTCACACCGATCTTGACTCACGTGAGCTTAGAGTGTAAAAGTAATTATGACATCTTTCTTTGATCCATCAATCATATACATCATATTCCCTTACTCGAACTACATGGGTTATGATTCCTTTTCAAAAACAAAGGATACGTAGGTATCCCATCTGCGGGTATGATCCCAACTCTGAAATAATCAATGTCCTTATGAATGAAAATAATCTTCAAGTGCCCCACTGAGTGGCTTTAAAACCAGTATGGTCATCATAATGACCAAGAGACTTTTATGTATCAAAGGATACCATTGACTAAGAATATATAACAAATACATATGATTCTATATTGATGAAGAACCTCGAATACATATAAAAGATTCTCTAAATTTCCTACATATCAATCATTGATTGTCAGATCTAAAGGAAAGCTCATTTTATACTTGGTAATGTAATAAGGATTCACGAACATAACATAAATCTATAAAGAGAGTCCCAAAGTAGAAAATAATTCCCCTAAAAAAGGTGTGATGAGTCCGACCTCCCATCCTCTCAACCAATGAAAATTCCTAAGCCTCATCAGTCCACAACTAATGAGCACCTAACTTTGGAAAGTAGGTTCAAATGGATATGGACTCATTGGATGTTTCTGGTTCTACGAACAAACCCCTTAGAAACCGCTTGGAATGTTTGAATCATAAATCAATGAGATCATCCCCAATTCCAGAGGGGAACAAAAAATGGTGAACCTGACGTGAATCCTTAACCAAGTTAAAATTATGCTTTGCTTATTTGTTAGGCCCCTATTTAAAACTCAATGAGAGGGCCAACAAAAATAACCATTGACATATGTGCTCATCCAAAAAATGTAGTGGCTAAATTTATCTTGATTACATCTGTTATATCAAACAGGGACTCTTTTCCAAGATTTTTTTCATTCTACGAAATGGTTGCTCTCAAGTTCACACCTGTGAATACCGTTGCTGCGAATGCCACTATTGCTACTCCTGCTGGATCATCGTCCGCTCTGAGGACTATATCACCTACTCAGTGTCTTCAATGCTGGGTATCAAATGCGCTGGTTAAGAAGTACCATCAACACGGTACCATTCCATCTCTGGAGGCTGCCCGACAAGACCTCCAAGTGAATAACTCACCCTGGTCGTCCAGACAGTGACAACCAGTGATCAAGAAGCAGGCGGTGCTAACCATCGTCTCCAACAGTTTCGGGTCGTTATCCCCAGAACACAATCACCATTCGCTCCCTTATTATGTGGAGGTAAATGAGCAGGTCCCTCAGGGCCTTAATTCAAGCAGAAAGGGGTCCTTCCCAAGGGCTCCCACCAACAATCGCCACTAGACTAATGCAGCAGTGCACCCTCAACATGATGAGGGTACCAACTCCAGGATTTCGGCTCAGGTTCCTCGAACCCGAACAGGCAAGATGAATCGCCAGAGGCAAATTCCGGTTAATAGTGAGAAGGTTCTCATCTCTTCCATCTCCAGAGAAGTCCACAAACCTAACTTGGTGGCAAGAAATGAGCAGGCACACAAACCTACCCGTTTTAATTCTGCTGTCCAGCAGACTCGTCTGACAGCATCACGCCAATCCCGCCAGGAAATTCCGGCAGAGTACTATAGACAGGAACATACACCTGTTTATATATCACCAGCTAGTCAGCAGGCTCGTTTGACTACATATGATGGATCTCGTCAACTACGTTTGGCGAAGTGCAATAAGCAGGCACATACACCTGATAGTATTGATCAAGCCTACCAACAGTCTCGCTTGGTAGTATTCGGATAAGTCAGTCGGAAAGCTCCAGCAACAAACAGGAGGCAGACTCAGCTATCTGCCCCTACACTTGAGTACTGTCAGGATTCATTGACAGGAAAAGGAGGACAGGAGTAGGCACATACACCTAATCCAAGCATAGAATGGATGTATATCCCTGTTCCAGCAGCTGAAGTCACCAAGCATATTCTATCAATGGTGAAAGAGAAGAAGCAAATTCCTGATCATATCCTAGATGCCTGTCAGGATATTATAACAGCTTCAACATCATCTCATGGAAAGACACATAAATCTATCCCTACCAGTGGAGTGACACATCAACAGTTCACTCCGGAACATACACACACATCTGTTCCAGTCCAAAAGGGTTGTGGGGCATACTCCCCCATATCATACGGACAACTAAGTCCGAAACATACACCTAATTTGAGTGGAGATCGTCAGCATAACCTGGACATCTCTCTTGATCAGGTACATACACCTACTCAGAGCCGCCACTTTCGTCAACAAGTGGTTTCCAAGGCGAGTAAGAAGGAATCTAAGAAAAAGACCCACCCAGAACAATCAAGAGATCAAGAGCCAATATGTAACAAGGCCTTTCTCGATGCTGGAGTTCTTGAAGCCCTCATACAGTTATCTGTTGGAATTCAAGATTCTACTCCCTCATTTCCCAATAGTGGGAACATTAATTCCAAAGCTCTTCAATAGACACTTCCTCATGAAGGCTTACTTCATGACAATTCGGCCGATCTCGAAGTTTCATCTTCAGATGCGAGCCACAGGAACCCTCTGTGTGGCCAGAAGACCAAGGAGAAAGAGATCTCATCTTTTGTTGTAACCCACGATGGTCCTCCTCATGATGATGAATTTCTCTGCGAAAGTCCTCTCCGTAGTAGTGATGCACATTTCCCAAAAATGCTCCAATGGACAATGTAGTGCCGAGAAAGAGCTATTATCTTGAGGCACTTACAAATGTAAAACTAGTCATGTCTGATGTTTCATCGCTGGTAGGTTAAATACTTTCTCAATTGGAAGATAGGCCAGGGTGTAGGTCATTCTCTGAACCACCCCTAAGTCATGCATCTTCTTGTTTAATCAGTGATTTCTATACCAATCCTATTGAATCCAATGAAGCAACAAGGAAGCACCAGCTCTGGTCAAAAAAGGTAGAAGAATCTTCATCAAATGATAAAGATGAAATGTTTAACATGAGAAAAAAATTGGAGAAAGGTGAAGTGCCAGTCATGTTTTGGCCTCCGGCTGACTCTCAGTATGACATTCCAGAAATGTTGATGGAAGATGGAATTTATGATATTCGTCTCAACATATGGAAAACTATTTGTCAGTTGAAAAATAAAGTATTATCTTATGATAAATATTAAAATCATGTTAAGATAATATAAGGGTTACAACGCCAAATTGACTTGGCATCTTTTTCAGTATCTCGATATCCGAAGGCTGAAAAGCAGCAGAGAGCCCTTCAGCGTTCATGCCTTGGCACACTAAGAAAGTTGCGCCAGTTAATTTCCAATTCCCCATCTGGTATTCATGTTAGAGGATGGGGTGTTCATGGAGCACTGCATTTCACGGTGCTCTCCAGTCAGTAAAGCCCTCCAAAAATGGTCTCATGCAATGTTATTGCCCATGGCCGGCCACAGATACCTGGCTTTGTTTGTAATCAAAAGCTTTCCCAAGAACATGCTTCAACTACTTCCTCTCAAAATCAAGAATACAGAGAACAAGTTATTGAATTACTCCTGCGTCAAAAAAATGAGAATATTGAACATGCCACTCATTTGGAGAAAGCACATCACCAAGTGACAAAAGTGTCATAAATCATCCAACGGTCTTTTGAACCGGGTGATAAAAGTGGATGTCGATTGATGCATCCAGCTAATTTCCAGAGCAAGGTCCGCAAGATCAGGAGAGCTTTTAAGAAAGTCTCAGACATAGCATGTCAAGAGCCACCCCAGCTCACCAGACTGGGGACTCTTTTAAACCAACCCTCAGAATCAACAAATAGGATTTGAGGAGTTGAGCAAAGACAGTAGGAACAGCCCCAGTCCACTGGACTGGGGACTTTTTCAAATCATCAACCCCCTCCTCAGAGAAAGTTGGTATTTTCTTGATTGGGGAAGAAGACACAATAGGAAAGAAGAACCAAATTATCAGGAGAATCTATCCAAATTACAGTTTGTCAAGAAGTTCCTAAGGGATCGAATCAAAAAATGGAAATGTCTCATCAAAGACATGGAAGGAGACAATATCACAGAAATGCTGATAGAAGGGATGCGATGCATTATGCATTAATCAATGTCATTAATGTCGTTGTTGCTGATACACCAGATGAGGCTCACTCAGAGGGATCAGATGAAGAGGTTCCTATTTAGGAAGATGTACGCACAGACACAAATGAAGAAGGTGTGCGTACACGAAATCAAAGGTTTACCCAAAATCTGGGTGTTCCTTCAAATAACCCACTTCCCCCTCTCCAAAAGGGATCAAAAAAGGGAAAGGGGAAGAATCAGGTTACATATCATTCTTCTGGAAAAGGACAATCGATCTCACTAGAGCAAAGATTTGCGCAACAGGAGGAAGAAATGAAGGAATTAAAGAGGTTGAATGCAGAACTACTTCAGGGTAGTCTTCCTTCTAAACATGTTGGAGCCATCCAGTCAAGGGAGTTTGTTGCAGCTACTGAGATGGATCAAGAATATCCTCCTCTATTAGTACACCCTCACAGGTCTAATCCTACGAGTCAAGTGCAACAACAATTGGCAGTGTTTCCATCAGTTGCAGTACCAAATGCTATACCTGTCCAAGCTCCAGTCAGTGCACCTGTTAGGGTCCAAGCTCAACCAGATGTTTCTCAAAAGTTAATAACTACCATTGAGTCATTAACAGCTCGGTTGGAAAATATGGAAGGGAAGTGTGTGCAGGTTCAACCAGAAAAGAGACCTCACCCTGAATGGGTAGATTTAGTCTCTCCCCCATCAAGTTTTGGGAACCCTGTATTCCCTATTTTCAATGGATCAGGAGACCCTGAACAGAATTTGACGCATTACATGTCTTGTTGTGATCCTATGATGGGAACTCCAGAGCAGCAATAAGCAGTGAAACATATACGCTTCGTGCGAACCTTGCAAGGACCAGCCTTTTTCTGGTACACAAGCTTGCAATCCCGGTCAATTACCGGATGGGAAGTTCTCCGTCAATGATTTCTTCTTCAATTCAGCTCAACTTTTCCAAAGCCAACTGTTTTCGATCTTACAAACTGTAAGAAAAGGGAGAATGAATGGTTCCCTGATTTCATAGCTCGCTGGAAGAGATTAACATATTCCTTGAGCTTAGCACTCCCTCAGGAAGAATTGTTGACAATCTGTGTGGAAAATACGTGTGATGAATTATGCACACCGCTGATCCCTGTGAAATACACAAGATGGTTTTGAGACCTTACTTAAATCTCTCAACAGATTGAATATTCTCTTATACAGACTAAGGCTAAATCTCATTTAAATCCATCAGCTCCAGGAAGGAGAATGGGTAAAGCAGAGATTGCTACAGTTGTTCTTAAGCAAGCACCTGTACCTGCTTCTACTTCAAATCCTTCATCTTCTCGAAGGGATCCACCTCCTGAGCACCAACAACATAGGTCGTTTCATCAAAACGATCAATGAGATCAAAGACAAAAACAATTTGAGGATTTGAAGAGAAAAACATACTCTTTCCGAAATGAACAAGTTCTGGGTTATTTTATTTCAGCTCTGGAAATTAATTTGGTTCAATTGCCAATTCCCAAGAGGCTAAACAAGAAAGGAGATGAAGACCATCCCGATTATTTCCCATTTCATCAAATGTTGGGGCATCCCATCCAAGAGTGTATTGTCTTCAAATACCTCTTGCAAAAGATGGTCGACTCAGGACAAGTCAAACTGAAAGGTTCTTCAGCTCAGGTAGCATATCTTACTGCTACAGTTCCAGAGGAGGAAGGTGAGTGGAAAGAAGTCAAAACCAAAAATGCACAGAAATATAATGATTGGATGGTCAGAAAGACAATCAACCGAACTCATGCTATTTTGAAAACACAATTGAAGAGACCAATTGTGCCTTCTGCCATGAATGCCACAGGAAAACCCTCTTCATCAGAGGGAAAATCCTCAAAGAAATGACACAATTACAAGAAAGAGGAACAATAAGAAGAAGATGAGTATGTATCAAAGCCTATGCTGTCTTTGACTCTAGAAGATTTCATGCCATCTACTTCAAAGAAACGGGCACCGCCCCATCAAACGGCACAGCCTAAATTGGCTAGTCAGGAAGAGTCTTCATTGGATGAAGAATTTATTTTCGGTTCTGTTAATATGATTCAATTAACAGATCCGAATGCCAGTTGCAGTTTCGATTATGATGAGCCCGAATTCCCTATATCAAATAGAGGAATCAGAGGAAGTTCCAAAGGCTCATGATACAAGGGAAGACGTGGATATTTTAGAAGACACTATTCCAATTCTACCCCTGCTAGAACTGTGTACGCAGTAGAAACTCATGGCAGAGCCCTTCAGCAAGATCAACAAGAAAGAGAAAGTTCTTCCACCAATAGTAAATTCAGTCCGGGAACAGTTATTCTAGAAGACCGTTTGAAGGTTCCATATTCTTCCTCTCAGCAAGTAAATAGATCTAATCGGTTTAATCTTCCAAAACCAGGAATATTTCCAACTCCTATCCCGATACAAGACGCATCAACTTCCAAAGCATCTGCTTCCAAGGCACCTACTAAACCACATGTTACTATTGGGGAACGCAGACCTCTGGATCAAAAGTATGATGTATTGAAACACCTGGCACAATTACCGGCCAAGTTATCAATTCTAGATGCTTTGAATATGTCAAAGGATCTTTGGGAGGCACTCATCGAGGATTTGTCAAGTCCTCAGAAGTTTGAAACTGAAATTGCTGCAGCTGAAGTCTATCAAGTGGAGAATAATCCTGCGGAATACCATGCAGTGATATCTTTCACTGATGAAGATGAAGATGATGTTGTGCATGGACATATTAGACCTTTGTACTTATCTGGAAAGTTCAATGGCATAGACGTCCGAAGAGATTTCATTTATAATGGTTCAGGAATCAACCTCATTCCCATTCTTACACTTCATCGATTTTTCCTCACGGAATCTGATTTATCTCCTTCTACCATGATGTTACAAGGATATGATAAAAATGAACAAGAACCACTGGGCGAAGTTACACTCAAAACTCAGTTTGGAGATCTTGTATCCAATTCAGATTTCATGGTTGTTGATTAAGACTCAGCTTTCAACATCTTGCTTGGATGATCCTGTTTACATCAACATGCGACTATCCATTCATAATACCATCAATGTCTCTAATATTGTTTTGATGGTCATGTTGGGACATTGTATGGTGATAAGGCCCTGTTCAAGACATGTGAGTCTCAATACTTTGAGGTGGAATTCTATCACATGAAGGGAAAGGATAAATCCACAACCAGGGAGATTACCAAAGTTAATGCTCCATATGGTTTGGAAAAGATTCCAGTAAATCCATCTGTTCATGTGAGTACAGATTATGTGTTTCCTATCATTAAAATTGATAGGGTAGACCCAAATCAAAATACTATTATGGAAATATCCATAATGTCAATTACGTCAATCGGGCCAGATAACATGGGAGAAACTGGTAACCCACCAAGCAATGATAAAAGCTCAAAAGGCGATGTCTTCGTTTCATCTGCTGTAATCCAGCAAGTCTATACTTCGCCAACCAAGACAGAATAAGTGATAGAAACATTAGAGGTGAACAGTGATGTCGATTCTCAATCCATCATCTCCTCTTTATTTCCCAAGGAAGACCCTTCATCATCAATTGTGTCAAAAATGGAAGCCTGTTCTTCAAGATGTTCAAATTTTAACATCTCTTCTGATCATGGAAATTTTGCTTCATCATCTGCTATACAAGTAGAAATGGAAGAAATAACACATGATGAAGAAGAAGAGGAAGATCTCAGAGATGCTCCTCCAGTATTTGAAGAGGGTATCTCTACCACTGTGGATGAACTCAGAGAAATAAATCTGGGTACAAAAGAAGATCCACACCCCACTTTAATCAGTACGGCCATGAATTTTGAAGAACAAGAGATTTAAATTTCCTTTATAAAGAAAAATAGAGATATATTTGCTTGGAACTATACAGAAATTCCCGGGATTGATCCTGATGTGGCTACTCATCATTTGGTTTTACGAGAAGAACATCAAGGATTTAAGCAAGCCACGAGAAGAACACACCCAACTTATGCTTCCAAAATTGAAGCTGAAGTGGATAAGCTTATCAAAGGTAACTTCATTAGAGAAGTTCAATATCCCAAGTGCTTGGATAATATTGTCCTTGTAAAGAAGAAGAACTGAAAAATTAGACATTGCATCGATTTTAGAGATCTTAATCGGCATTGTCCTAAGGATGATTTCCCAGTTCCAATTACAGAACTTTTAATTGATGAAACAACTGGATATGGAGCAATTTCCTTCATGGATGGATATTACGGATATAATCAAATCCGAATGGCTCCAGAATATTAGGAATCCATAGCCTTCAGGCCCCCTCAAGGTGTGTTTTTCTACCGGGTAATTCCCTTTGGCTTAAAGAATGCAGGTGTAACATATCAACGTGCAATGCATCGTATCTTAAAACCCTTTTTAGGGAAGTTTTTTGAATGTTATGTGGATGATTTGGGGTTCAAATCCAAACAACGTTATAATCACTTGGATGATTTGGAATTCATATTCCGCAATCTTCGACAACATAATTTGCAGATGAACCCCTTAAAATGTGCTTTTTGGGTAACCTCAGGAAAATTTCTCGGCTTTATTGTATGCCATAGTGGTATTGAAGTTGATCCTAAGAAGACAAAGTCAATCCTTGGTATGTCACCTCCTCCAAATTTGAAAGAATTAAGAGGACTTTAAGGACACTTAGCCTATATTCGGCGTTTCATCGCTAATTTAGCTGACAAAACTTTACCCTTCACCAAATTGAAAAAGAAGGGAGTCACTTACCAGTGGACTGAAGAATTTCAAGAAACATTCGATATTCTTAAGAAGTATCTCTTGAGTCCACCGGTACTTATGCCACCTGTTGAAGGAAGGCCACTTATCCTTTACGTGACAGCCTTAGAGCGATCATTGGGTGCCTTTCTTGCTCAGAAGAATGATGCTGGGAATGAAAACAACCTCTACTACCTCAGTCGAACTATGCTTGAAGCAGAAACCCAGTATTCAAGTATTGAGAAGTGCTGCCTGGCATTAATATTTGTAGTTCAGAAGTTGAGACACTACCTGAAACATCACGAGGTCCAATTGGTATCTTACAATAACCTTCTCAAATTCATCCTTAGTCGTCCAATGGTTAAAGGATGTCTGGCAAGGTGGGCAGTTATTTTGCAGCAATTCGACATTCAATATGTGTCTCAAAAGGCAATAAAGGGCCAAGCTCTGGCAGATTTTTTGGATGATCTCCTTTCAGTGGAAGACACATATTCAGATATTGAACTCCCTGATGAGGAATTCTGCTCTATTCATGATAGTCCTCGTACATGGGAAATGTACTTTGATGGTGCTTCCAGAAGTCCAATAGGGAGGAAAATGGAAAATCCTAAATTCAACAATGTTGGATTAGGAATTGTTCTCATTTCTCCAGAAAAGGCAGTCCTACATTATACCTTCTTATTGTGGGAAGGTGGTACTAATAATGAAGCAGAATACCAAGCTCTCATCTCAGGCTTGTAATTGGCGCTTCAAGCACAAGTGAATCATTTAAAGGTGAAAGGTGATTCAGACCTAGTAATAAAAAAATTCAATGGGGATTATGCCATCAGAAAATAAGAACTAACCCCTTTATATGATTATGTTAGAGAGTTAATGGCAGAATTCCTTTCGGAACTGACATTTTCTTATTTCCCACGATCACAAAATGCTCAAGATGATGCACTGGATAATATAGCCATAACTCTGGCAGATCCAAATCGGGATGAGACAACCATCAGTATTGCCCACCGTCGTGCAATTTCACCTTATGTTCGAATCAAAATAGAGGAAATTAATGAAATTAGTCTCATTCCTGAAGCGTATGGTCATACTATAGGATGGATGTCACATATCATGGAATACCTTTAAAATGGAACACATCCACCTAATAGAGCCGAGAAAGAACAAATCCGGCGACGTGTGGTCAATTTTACTCTTTATGATAGCCTAGAGCACCTAGAGAAAATTCTCTACAAATGTGGTTTTGATGGAGTTCTCTTCAGATGCATTGATGGTGAAGAGACAATGAATGTCATGAAAGAAGTGGATGCATGAGTCTGTGGTGCCCACCAGTCTGGACATAGACTATCTGATCAGATTCAAAGGCTTGGATACTTCTGTAATTCAATGATACAAGATTGTATTGATTTTACAAAGAGGTTTCATTCATGCCAAGTACATGCCAACTTCATTCATGAACCTCTAGAGTTGCTTCATACAGCTAAATACTCGTGGCCATTTGCCACATGGGGAATGGATGTGGTGAGACCTTACCCTTCAGCTACGACCAATCAGTTTAAGTATATTTTTACTGCTACTGATTTCTTTTCCAAATGGGAAGAAGCAATAACTCTCAAAGAAGTCAGTTCTAAATTCATTGTTAGCTTCATCAAGTCTAACATCATTACCAGATTTGGTGTCCCTGATACCATATTGACGGACAATGGCACCAACTTCTGTTCATCCGAGGTGAAGAAATTGTATCAAGAATACAACATCAAATCCAACCATTCATCTCAGTATCATGCAGTGGACAATGGCCAAATAGAAGCCTTCAACAAGACTCTTTCAAATATACTGCAAAAGATGGTGGATAAAGATAATAAATCATGGCCTGCTAAACTCTTCCATGATATATGGGCTTATCAGACTACCACCCGCACTACAACGCGGTCAACTCCATATTCATTGGTATATGGAACGAAAGCAGTCTTGCCAATTGAAGTTCAACTACCCTCGCTCATAGTTGCCATTTGTGATCAGTCATCCACAGATGAACAATCTCAAAAGCGATTGAATGAATTGGAACAATTAGATGAGAAAAGATTGTGCACTTTTCACCACTTGGAAGTCTATTATAATCGAATAGCATGAGATTTCAACAAAAAAGTTCGTCTTTGTTCATTCACTCAAGGAGAATTGGTATTAGTTCTCAAAACTCCAATGATACCAGGGAAAAAACCTCCCAAGCTTGAGCCCAAATGGAAAGGACCTTACTCAATACATAGGGTCTACTCTAATGGAGCTTATTCATTAATCTCGATGGATGGAGAACTCATCACTACTCCAACCAATGCCAGATTTTTGAAGAAGTATTTTGTATAAACACAAAATATATCATCCATGGTCCATACATATGACCTTAAACTATTTGTACTTTCGTCCAACATGATGCTAAACTGTGATGTCATAACTAAATGACGCTAAACTGTATAAAAGTCCTTTACGTCTGGAAAGACATTAAAATGCATCATCTAGGGTCCATACATATGACCTTAAACTATTTGTATTAATTTCGTCCCACACGACATTAAACTGTGGAAACAATTACCTAATTTTTCCTCACTACATGACATTAAACTGCACAGTCCCCCTTCCATCCAGCATGACGTTAAACTGCACCATCCACAGTCCATGCATATGACCTTAAACTATTCACACTTTTGTCCAACATGATGCTAAACTATATCATCCCCTTTTCATCCAACATGACGTTAAACTATGAAAAAGTCCCTAATACATCCAACATAATGTTAAATGGTATACTCTTTTTTCCTCACTGCATGACATTAAACTGCACAGTTCGCCTTTTGTCCAACATGACATTAAACTATATTGTCCCCATCGTCCTTACTACATGACGCTAAACTGTACATAAATCCCTTAATACGTCCTACATGACACAAAACTATACTTTGTCCCTGCTACATGACACTAAACCATGCAGCACCAATAGTACTAACTACAAGACTTTAAACTGCATAGTCCCTTTATATGTCCTACATGAAATTAAACTATGCATCGTTAGGGTTGTTTATACCTCTTGTTTCTCACACTGAGTATGACTCACGTGAGATTAGAGAAAACTTCAACCATAAAACTCTCTCTAGGCTGGTAACCACGTGTAAGTCCCAACATCATTTTTTGGTCATTTTTCGCAAGAACAACTTGATCATTAATTCATTCTTTAATTGAACTACGTGGACTTTGATCCTTGCCTTCCAGGCTGGGTACGTAGGCAACCTCCCAAGGTTCAAGCCCAAAACCAATATCTTCACATCGGTTCACCTCCAACTCATACGATGTTGATTTGTGAGACCACCCCTAGAATCAATACCTTTACATTGGTTCACTTTCGTCCTTTCTATATGACGTTAAACTATACAACACTTTTGTCCAGTATGACAATAAACTACAATATTCTTTGATACCCTCACCTGAGAGGGAATCATTATTGACATTGATTTTCAATCATGTTTCATTTCAAAGACAACGTGAATACATGGAAATACCTGAACCTTTTATCTTGGGTTAAACCTTCATTGCACTAAAGTCCCATTTCACCCTTCACATGTACGAACCAATTTTGTATATAGGGTATTTCTAAAACTATGTGGGCTTGATTCCCATACTTATGGGATACGTAGGAACGTTCGAGTGTCCCTCGAATCTAGCCCCAAGTCTTTTGGGCCTAACCCCAAATTCCACTTTTAGTCCCCTGGCTAAAAAGTCCCCATGAAAACACACACTGTGTATTTCTTATAATGGTACAAGCTCTACGACCCTAAACTAAGATCTCTAATTCTTTTGTCCCACATGACATTAAAATGTAGTTTAAGAAATATGTATGGATTGATTCCCATCCTTATGGGATACGTAGTGAAGTCCAACATTTCAATTCAGGACCCAGCCACAACATGATTATGGTTAGCATTGATCTGTGTATCTCTATATACATTGGAAAATACCCATCTTTATGTGTCATAATTCTAACCTTAAATATTTTCAGATCTTCATAAACCTTTTCTTGACTTCTAGTCACAAAAATTTCAAACTTTTGAGAGTTCTTTTGCCGGACTATACAGCACGTGCCCTTAGGCGGCCTTGCATAAACAGTCTCCATAACATACTTGTCATCCAAAAGATACTATTATTTGACTATGAAACCAATGCCCTTAGGTGGCACTGCATAATTCAAACACCTAATGGGTTTGTCGGATACTGGTAACTTCATTCTTGGGAAAAATCCTCTTTTGTCCTTATTGGTCTTAGATGATAGTGTGTAGGGATCCGGAAAAGTATCCATCCTTAATATATTTGTCCCATATCCTTTTTCATGATCTGAAAGTATTAAAGTCTATGGTTTATATTCTCCTTCCCTACGTTTGGTTCAGACCATCATAGGAGTGATATCCATCCAGTTCTTGGATAATATTGTTTGGAAATATCTTCTCCATATTCAAGTACCTCTTTCCATACAACAAACTCTATACTTTGGATAATTTGAATCTCCATAAACTTTCACTGGCTTTTTAGCACTAGGAAAGTAAATTTCTAAGAGTTCTTTTGCCTGAATATGTATCATGTTCTCTTAGGTGGCCTTGCATAAGTAGTCTACATAACGGACCGGTCATCCAAAAGATGCTATTTATTTGACTATGCAGCCAATGCCCTTAGGTGGCCCTGCATAATTCAACCCCCTAATGGGTTTGTTAAATAATGGTAACTTCATTCTTAGGAACTACTTCTTCTAATGCCTTTTATGCCCTTTTCATATCATTCCTCAGATTAAAATTTTCGTAAGTTATATTTTACATATTTTCCCTCATACTTGAGTATGGTAATATGTTTTCAGATAAATTGTCAAAGAATTGAGTCAATTCTAATTCATTCGGTCAAAGCCATTTCGACCTTAAACATTATACTCTTTATGTCCGATGTGCATGACTTTAAATTGCCCACCTGCGCGCCTACAGCTAGCGTGCTCCATCCAGGGCGCTCCAGCCCTGCGCGACTGTCACCTGCGCGACTCCAACCTGTACACCTCTTTCCCTTCAGTTTTCTTCTTTTCCTCAGAGTCACATCCTTATTCTTTCAGATCCAACTCTGATGGGGGAATTTTGTTGATTCTCCTTTTCATCAAATTATCTAAAAGAATGGAAAGGGAAATGACTTAGCACACATTGATTAATCCTTTAAAGAAAACATCAAAAATCGACAAAGGCATGAACGAGGCTTCAAAAGCACAAGGGTCACGCAAGTACACTTACGCGCCTACTAACGGTCGCGCAAGTGACTTGCACGACCTAAGTGAAAAACCGCTCGGGGTCTTCTCCAGCCTATAAATAGACCCCGTGTTCCCCCCATTTGAGAGAGGAATTTTTCCAGAATTCAGATTTATAGCTCTGAACGCCCAAGTCTCTTCTTCAGGTCTTTCGAACACTTCTAAGGTAATTCTTTACCTAGAATGGGAGGTCTAAACAAGAGTAGTATTGTCTAAGTGTTAGAATTCACTAACACTTTCCCGGCTAAGGTGTTTTACCCTTAAGGGAAATGGGCATACTTGCACACCGCCCTACTTCCTCACCAAAACTTGCGCACCTCTCTTCTGGAAGTACCTTAGGATAATCCTAAATGCATTGGTCAAGGATCGCCCAAGTATTACCATGCTGGTTTACAAACGCGCAAGTATCCATGTGTCACACAAGTATACCTGCACGACTAGGACTTGCGCGCCCACGCAGTACTTGAATGCCTACCAGGACTTGTGCACCCCTACCTTTTTGGGTGCCTTTCTTGCCCATTTAACCCCTCTTATGCTGTTCCACCTCTCCTATTCAAGATTCAGTCTTCAAGAAACTCTTCAAATCCATTTATGGTATGATTTCTTGATTTGGATTCCTTATCTAAAAGAAACTCCGTGGAACATTTCTCAAAACCTAGTGATTTACACATCTTTTTGTCACAAAAAATTGAGATTTCATTCATTCAACCTCATCCTTTAATGATGAGAGAACCCCTTATCCTGGGCCTCCTTTTCAGGAATAATCCCCAGTCTTAATTCTCAATTCTGGGCATCCTTTTTAGGAGTAAGCCCCATGTCCACTAATCTGGGCATCCTTTTCAAGTGTAAGCCCCAATCTTAAAATTCCAAAATCTGGGCATCCTCCCTAGGAGTAAGCCCCAAGTCCTCATTAACCTGGGCCTCCTTTTCAGGAGTAATCCCCAGTCTCAAATATAGGCATCCTCCTTAGGAGTAAGCCCCAGTTACCTTGATTTTCCCTTAACCAGTCCTAATTTACTTTTGATCTGGATCTCCTTCTCAGGAGTAAAACCCAATCATAAGTCCCCTCCTAATTTGGGCCTCCTTTTTTAGGAGTAATTCCCAAATTAGAGTATCCAAATCTCCATAAAGTACATATACCTTTATGGACCCTGTTCCTGGATTTCTTCCCTGAAGTAAATCCTAATCTTTACCTATTTGGGCAATCATACATACATAAGCCCCACATCATTTCTTATGATTGCATATTTCATGGAACAACTGTCTGGTTTTACCAATACCTCTTGTTTCTCACACCGAGCATGACTCACATGAGCTTAGAGTGTAAAAGTAATTATGACATCTTTCTTTGAGCCATCAATCATAAACATCATATTCCCTTACTCGAACTACATGGGTTCTGATTCCTTTTCCAAAACAAAGGATATGTAGGTATCCCATCTGCATGTACAATCCCAAATCTGAAATAATCGATGTACTTATGAATGAAAATAAACTTCAAGTGCCCCACTGAGTGGCTTTAAAACCAGTATGGTCATCATAATGACCAAGAGACTTTTATGTATCAAAGGATACCATTGACTAAGAATATCTAACAAATACAGATGATTATCTATCGATGAAGAACCTCAAATACATATAAAATATTCTCCAAATTTCCTACATATCAATCATTGATCGTAA
This sequence comes from Viscum album, assembly GCA_963277665.1. Lineage (NCBI taxonomy): Eukaryota > Viridiplantae > Streptophyta > Magnoliopsida > Santalales > Viscaceae > Viscum > Viscum album. Next base: position 1,221,004,381 of record OY728148.1, on the reverse strand, counting down.
GATCTAAAGGAAAGCTCATTTTATACTTGGTAATGTAATAAGGATTCATGAACATAACTTAAATATATAAAGAGAGTCCCAGAGTAGACAATAATTCCCCTCAAAAAGGTGTGATGAGTCTGACCTCCCATCCTCTCAACCAATGCAAATTCCTAAGCCTCATCAGCCCACAACTAATGAGAACCTACCTTTGGAAAGTAGGTTCAAATGGATATGGAATCATTGGATATTTCCAGTTCTACGAACAAAACCATTAGAAACCGCTTGGAATGTTTGAATCTTAAATCAATGAGATCATCCCCAATTCCTGAGGGGAATAACCACAGTGGAAGTGTTTTGATAAAAAATTTCATGATTTTGGAAGTGAAGTTAGAAATCTCAGAATGGGATTGTGTACTGATGGAATGAATCCATATCAGAGCCTCAGTAGCCAACATAGTTCGTGACCTATTTTTCTGGTAGTTTACAACTTTTCCCCACATCTATGTATGAAGAAAAAATATGTTATGATGAGCTTGATGATTTCTAGACCAAAACAACTGGGAAATGATATTGATGTGTATCTTTCACCATTTATTGATTATTTGAAACTTCTATGGGAGGAAGGTGTTAAAGTTTTTGATGCATACAAGAAAGAGTATTTTATTTTATGTGCTATGATAATGTTCACTATAAATGGCATTCCTGTATATGGAAACTTATCTAGATATAGTGTTAAGGGACATAAAGCATGTCCAATTTGTGAAGAACAAACTTCTTATTATCAACTGAAGAATGGAAGAAAGAAATTGTACTTGGGACATAGAAGATTTTTGCAAATTGATCATCCTTAATGTAGATTGAAAAAAGAATTTAACGGTTTATAAGAATATATCCTTCCCCCTCAACCATTTTCAGTTAAAGAATACTATGACAGGGTGAGAGATATTTATTCGACATTTGGAAAGAGAAGAAGTTCTTGTTTTCAAAAACATATCTGAAAAAAGCAGTCTATTTTTTTGAACTACCTTAAAAGAGATTTTTAAAGATAAAACATAAAATTGATGTTATGCATGTTGAGAAAAACATATGTGAAAGTTTGATTGGATCTTTTTTAGACATAAAATGAAAGACAAAAGAAGGATTGCATGCTATATTGGACTTGATATTAATGAGAATACATTTAGAGTTAGCTCCCACTGTGAAAAGAAAAGAAAACATATTTACCTCCGGCTTGTCACACATTAAGAAATTTTGAAAAGATGAATTTTTGTTAGTGTCTTCATGGTATTAAAGTAACCAATGGTTTTTATTCAAATGTGAATAATTTGGTGTCATTGAAGGATTGTAAATTAATAGGTATGAAATCTCATGATTTCCATGTATTGATGCAACAACTTCTACCAGTAGCAGTGCATGGTATATTGCTGACAACTGTTAGAAATACTATCATCAGGTTATATAATTTATTCAAATCCATTTGTAGAAAAGTCGTTGATCCAAATTTGGTAGATGCGCTGGATAATGAAGAAACTCTAATTCTTTGTCAACTAGAAATGTATTTCCCACACACATTTTTTGATATAATGGTTCATCTGCTGATTCATTTGGTGCAGGAGATAAGAATATGTGGTCCTGTTTATTTAATATGGATGTATCCTTTTGAAAGATATATGAAATTTTTTAAAGGATATGACAAAAATCCTTATCGAACAGAGGACTATATTGTTCAAAAATATGTATCAGAAGAGGCGATTGAGTTCTGTACTGATTATTTGAATGAGGTGGAGCATATTGGTCTCCCTGTATCTCGACATATGACAGTTGATAGTGAAGGTAGAGGGGTTCAAGGCATAAAGGTAAAGTTCATTCCACATGATGAAGTGATGCATGCACATTTATACATTTTGAACAACACAGATGAGGTTAAATCATATAAATCCTCAAATATTGCTGAATTAAAGTTATGATATATGAAAAGAAATGAAAAGTGGTTGACGATTGAGTATAAGAAGACATTTGTTTCATGGTTTAAAGAGAAAGTAACCCTAGATATATTTTCATCATAAACATTGAAGTGGTTAGCAGGGGGACCATCTCTTAATGTGATCACATGGTCTAGTTTTGATATCAATGGCTACACAATTTACACAAAAAACCTAGATGAGAAGAGTACCGTTCAAAATAGTGGTGTGATGGTTTTCACTGAAGCGATGCATTTTTCGAGTGATAAAGATAAAAACCCAATTTTTGCATCAACATTATATTATAAAGTTATTGAAGACATAAGAAAAATTGATTATATTCAATTTTCGGTCACTGTTTTTAAGTATAATTGGGTTGATAGTAATAATGGTGTGAAACATGATGAATATGGGTTTAAACTTTTAGAGTTGAAAAGATTTAATTAAAATGAGGAACCATTTATCATGGCGACACATGAAAAACAAGTATTTTATGTCATTGATATGTTGAATGATCAGTGCTCAGTTGTTTTGAAAGGAAAAATATACAATTTGGGTGATGAGGATGATTCTGATGATGTTAGTGATTTGAATGAGCCTTATTCATCTATTAAGAAATTTCTAGATGATTACAATGTGTATAAGACAAACATAGTGCATGCAGTACGTACTGATCATGATGAAGGAATGTGGGAAAACAATAAATTAGTCTCTTAATTTTTCTGGTAAATATTTATATTTTTTCCATTTTTGAATCTTACAAATGCATTCCTCTTTTTTTACTTATTTTTGTCTTCCTTATTTATAATTATTCATTTTTTAATGATATACAGGTACACAAAATTTCCTTACACTTTTTAGGAGAAATGTCAGATACAGATAGAGAGGAGCAGTTACTGAGGTATATATATTTTGAAATATTATTAAATATTCAGTAATATACTTATTTAATGAAATAAAAATGTTAATTTATCAAAAAAATTTGTAGGACTACTGATGCGTCCTCGACAGAGGAGACTTCTGCTGTTACTACTCAAAAATCAAGTTCTCAAGTTGGTAAACATGATATTACACATTTACCAAAACTATCACTTTCTCTTGATGATGAAAAAGTACACATCTATTTTGATGATAATAATAATTAAGTGGGCCCAAATTCAATTCAGTTTTTCAGTTATATAGCGATGCAGAGCCGTTGCAGGATTAATATTTTATATCTTGATTGGAAGTCAGTTTACAGGATGACGAAGCAACAACTTTGGGAAGCCGTGATGGTAAAATATCTTAATTTATTTCTTTTATATTATTTTTTGAATATTATATATTTTAAATGACTTATTTAATTTATTCAATTACATATGACATTTAATTTTGAGGAAACCAAAGAAATTAATAAAAGACATATCTCTTTAGTGGTGGTTCGATGGAGAGATTTTAAAACAAAACTGACTAGAAATTATGTATTTGGAAATGGAAGGTTTGGAAACCCATGTCTTAAGTATCGGTATATAGATGAAGAAACATGGAAGAGGTTCCTTGATAGTCATTAGGAAGAGAAATTTCAGGTATGGTAATTGTTTTATATTTTAAAATTTATGCTATATTTTTCTTATTACTTAGTAGTTTATTTTTATATAATAGGCCTCCACGAGATCTCATCAGGAGATCCATTTGAGAAAAATATAACCTCATAATTTATCACGTGGAGGGTATTCGTATTTGGAGAAGAAAATGATTAAAGAAAAATATGAAGCATTAAGAGCTCGATCAAGTAGTGGTTCAAAAGAGGTCCAGTTTGGTCCTCCATCTCCTCCCACTCACCATGAGAAATAGAAATGAGTAAGAAGAAGAAAAAATGAACAGTATCTTACTGAGGAAGCTCATCGAGTTGCTGATATAATTGTAAGTAAATATTATTTATTTGTTAACAATTTTTCTATTTTATAATTTATAAACACTAATATAACTTTTTTATTTTTCATTTCAGGATGAAATTTAGGAGCAAGAGACACATGGCTCTTTTATCCCAGAGGGTAGGATGGACATCCTCGCCACTAATTTGGGAAAGAAAGAACACCCTGGCCGTATTAGAGGATATCAGGTAGGTGTTAGTATTCGGAAGGTTTTTGGTAAGAGTAAGCAATCAAAAGACCCAGAAATAGAATCCTTAAAAGAAGAGCTGAAAGATATGAAATAGTCTTTGGGTGATCAATTTCAAGCAGCAGTGCATGAGGCTTTATTAGAAGACTTGGAAAGATAGTCATAGTCTACACAACCTTCCCAGGTATATTATTTATTTGTCATCAATTTTTCTATTTTATAAATTATAAACACTAATATAACTTTTTCATTTTTCAGCATTCTCAGCCTCCTCACACGGACTACCCCGCCCCATCTGCTTACCCTGCCCCATCTGCACAGCCTTCCAAGGTATATTATTTATTTGTCATCAATTTTTCTATTTTATAAATTATAAACACTAATATAACTTTTTCAGTTTTTAGCATTCTCAGCCTACTCACCCAGACTACCTTCCCCGTCTGCTTACCCTGCCCCGTCTGCGCAACCTTTTGATGTATATTATTTTATTTTAATCAATTTTTATATTTTATAAATTTTAAACACTAATATACCTTTTTCATTTTTCTTCCTTCTCAACCTGCTCACCCGGACTACCATGCCCTACCTACTTACTTTGAGCCTCCACCTCCTCCCTCGGATCAAGCCTTATATTGTGAGTTGTTTGCGGGAGATCCTCATGTACATATTGTTGCATTAGGAGAGGTGCATTTTTTTGGGGACTCAGTACATCATCAACCTATAAAGATGGGTTAGGTTAGAGTATCAGTACTTGTTATTATAGATCATACTTCTATACTACCATTTCCTACTGTGGAGATCACCAGTGTTGGGGAATGTATAGACCGTTTTTTACTTTGTCCAACTGCCCTTCTTCGTTATATTTCACATGAGGTATGCGTTTTTTAAGTATTAATTACAAATTATTCAAAATTACTTATAATGTTTTCTAACATTTAACTTATATAGGAATATCTAAAAGCAAAAGAAACTGCACAAATGCACCAAAATGTTCAGGAATAGTCAGCTATAGATACTTATAATATTTCTTATGGGTTGAAAAGATTATCTGAGTCCTCTTCTTCCTTGAATTTTATCTATGATTTTAGGATGATGCCCGATATATGTGGAAGAAATTTTCGATTGACATTAATGAAATAAGATATCATGTAGTTAGTTAATTTTGAAGATATCTGGCTGAATGTGGTGTAGTTGTTTTCCATGTAGGTAAATTGACGTTTGAATTGCTATTTCTTTAATAAAAGATTGTTACGTCATTGACTAAATATATTTTCTTTTTAAATTAGGTATCTATACAAGCTTCTTTTACAAAATGAAACTAAAAGAATTTACAGCTTTGTAGATCTGGAGTACATTTCCTTGGAAGTCAAACGTGTGAAGAATGATGAAAGAGTTCAATATATATCTAAGAGATTATCACAGACAAAGATTCAGTGCTACTTTTTTCCATTTCTTGATAAGTAAGAACATCAACATAATTATGAACTAATGAAATTATAATGCCATTAATTGGGAAATTTTTATATTGTAGGAGGCATTGGATGTTAGGCGTATTTTTTCCAAAGGAATGCAACTTATATTGGATTTTCTCTTTATTAGGAATAGTGCGTAAACCATTTTTCACCTTATTAAACAGGTAAGTTTTTTTTATTTTTTATAATCTCATTATGTTTAATTTTCATTGTTTAGACAAGTTTTATTAGTACATATAAAAAAAATGCAGTTCATGGAAACATTTTAAAAAAGAATACATGTTAGTAAAGAAACCAACGAAAATCAAATATGTGGAAGTACAGGTAATTAGTTTTTATATTTTTGTTATATATTGTTTTTTATTATCAGTTAAATGTTTTATAACTGTAGTGCCATCATCAAAATGGACATGTTGAATGTGGTTATTATATTCTATGATTCATGTATGAGATGATCACAATTGGGGAAACTATTGATTTTCATAAGGTTAGTTCTATTAATTTTTTATATATTTTCATCCATATTATTCTATTTTTTAATTTCATATCATTAAATATTATTGTAGGCATTCAATGATTCACAGTATTATTCCCAATTTGATATGACCCATATTCAATATATATTTGCGAACTATTTGTTAAGTCTGATTAATATTTGAGGTATGTATATTCTAATATTTATAAATAATAATACATATGGGTTTAAAAAACTAACTATTTTGATATATTAGGTGTTTAAAACTACTAATAATCAAATTAATGCTTCAATAATAACCAACAACGAGCATGCTATAAATTTAGGGTATGTGTATTTTAATTCTACTTTATTTTGAAAGTGTAATATTCTGAATTTTCTAAAAAAAATATAACTTTCAGCGTCGGTTTTTTTGTTTATTCTTGGTATATTAAAGAATAAATAATCAATAAACCATGTGATGAGAGGATATGTACTTTTCAAGCTAACATGAACCCATGTCGTACCTGCATCAACTCCATGCCAAAAGGATAAAAAAGACATTAGAAGTGACCAAGAACAATCCAAAAGTGAATTAATCATATTGCATGGCATCCTTAAGGCATTGCGTATTGAGTCAAACCACAATGATGACGAGTGAACATGTACTTGATATCTACATGGCATCAATTTCTTGCATGGTACTTGGTATCCATAATGAATTGAATTTTAATTCTAGCCACATGACTATAATAAGTACATCGTAATCATTGAGTTCTCTCAAGTGCCTCTGCAATGTATTTATCTAATTTTTTATTATGTTTATTGATGCATTGATCTTTAACTAGAATCCATGTAAATTTTTCAATAACTAAAATTTATTGTCTTCGGTATCAAAGAATAGTTGGGCGGTGTGAGAACTGTAAATGCTGGAGTCGTGGGACTTGCAAATGTCATAAAATTTCTTGATGTCATTGATTCTGGGAACATGTATTTTAATTTTACTTTATAATAACAGTGTATAGATATTTTTTTGATTAACTAGATATAAGAATTTATGTTATAGGAGGCGTTGGATGATAAATATTGTTTGATTGTTTTTGTATATTGTGTTATTTTTACAGGGGTTTCAATTTTTTTTGGAAGTGTAATTTTAATTATTTTATAAAAAAAATTAATTATGGAATCGGTTTTTTGAAAAACCGACACCGAAAGTTTTTTTTAAAAAAAATTGAATTTTGCATCGGTTTTATCTAAAACTGATGCTGAAAATAGGTTCGACCGGGTTTTGAGCATCGGTTTTTTAAAAAACCGATGCCCAAAAGCCTGTCTAAATTCAATTTTGGCATCGGTTTTAGATAAAACCGACACTGAAACTCTAACAGAATTATTTTCAGCATTATTTTTTGAAAAACTGACGCCAAAACCATATTTTTAATGTCACCTTTATAGACGTCTGTTTAAAACTGACGTCAGAAATAAAAAAACCAACGTTAATTTGTGTTTTTCCACTAGTGCGGACTATTCATATTTCAACTAAAATACTTCTTGAGGGACCTATTTCTTTTCATTGGATATATCCAACTGAAATAAATATGCACACATTAAAGAATTATGTCCGAAATAGGAATCATCCCAAAGGTTCTATCGTGAATGGTTACTTGGCTCAAGAATGTATGGATTTTGGCTCTATGTATCTCTCTGATATTACTACAAGAATGAACAAACCAATGAGAAACAAAGAAGAACAATATGATCAAATTGAAATCAGTTTTTCATCACTTCCTCAAACAGAAGTAATTCCTAGATCATATATATTGATGACATCAAGCCTTGAAGAGTGAGAGATGTCACATCACACAGTTTTGTTAAGCTGTGATTTGTTCGATGACTACATCAGGTAAGTAAATTTAATATGTATATCTTACATGTCTATTAAACTATTTATATTTTTATATATATGGAACATAAATCAATGATAAATAGAAAGAATTGTTCTTCATATTTGAGAAGGAGATAGGATTTTCATAGCAAAGAGTTTTCTTCTTGGTTAAAATTTAATGTAAAAATATTACTGTTTGAAATAATTAAATAAATATTTAACTAAGTTTAATATTAATTTATATTTATGTATTGAGTTTTCTTGTTGAATCTGTCTCTGAGGAAATAAGAGCTTTGGATTTTGGTCCTAATACCGTGGTTCGTGATTGTAAATCAATTGTTATCAATGGGCACAAATTTATTATCACTGAACAAGAAAAGAACATGAGAACACAACATGATGGTGTTATGGTCACTGAAACAATAGACATCATTCCTGTCAACCCACACTCATGGAGACAGTTTCCATATGAAGTCAAGGATAATGCTTGGGCATAGATATGGGTAAAAAAATCTATTGTATTTAGTGAAATATATTATTTTTGTATTTATATGAATTAATATTTTGGTGTCAACATTAGTTTAATTTCCTTGATGGCGAAGGTGCACAGCCATCACGTCTAAAGGATTTAGGTGATATTTGGAGATAATATAAGCCTGAGTTGTATATTGGTTGGAATGCTAGAGTTGGCACAGAGTTAGATGTGGTGCTTGTCATGGATGATTATTTGATAGAATAGTATTGGCAGATGATTACTCAATGGACAACTATCTAGCTTAATATATTAATCACATTTGAAGTATTTATATAAAATTTTCATCTTTTTCATTAATAATATATTTTTTAATATTGAATTTTATTTAGGAATCATCTAGAAGAAATAAAAAAGAATTGATTCTAAAAATACCTCCACACATTGGGACGTACTATGATGTCAGATCATGAGAGGAAGTAGGTATGATAGTTGTTTATAATGTTTCTTTACGACTTGCACTTTCGATTATTTCCTCTATAATTTATTCGATTGTTCAAGTTTTCATATAATTTTAGTTATGAAATTAATTATTGGTAACCTATTTTTAATTATGGTTTCCTATATTAAATGTCATTTTAGAGGAAAACATTAAATATTGAAGGATGTGTACCCCGAGAAAAACTGTTTAGCTCCAGTAGAAGAGAAAAAGATGGAAGTGTTGTTAATGAACCGACTCAGCAGAATATTGTAAGTTTTACTTTTTTGATTTCAAATTTTAATATATATTTTGTAACTTAATAAACTATTTATATTTGTAACAAGATTCTTCAGAGTCCCTTGATTCTCAGTAACCTGAAAATTTTGGGCCAAATGATCACTTACATCAGGTGTTTGGATATGAGTACCCCTGGTAGAGTACACTGCTGACCTGGGAAGTGTATAGTCCCAATGAGGTGTTGGACCTTATTAGGTATGAGTTTTAGTGCCACCCAGTTCCAATAGGTTTAAGGAATATGTAGAACATGCTAAAAAAAGGGCCACAGAGATGGCAGAATAGTCTGATAGGGAAAAAACTATATTTATGAAACTGATGGAAGTATTACATCCAACACTTACACCAGAGGCCAACATAGCTTGTGATGAATATATGTCATCGATTAATTCTATATATGATGCACCAAGTGGAAGTTATAGTGGTGGTAGAGACGATGTCATTGCTAGTGATGATGATGGCGAGGAGGCTAAGGAGGAGGAGGAGGAGGAGGAGGAGGAGGAGGTCGAGGCGGAGGAGGAGGGTGAGTAGGAGTCCGAGGCGGAGGAGGAGGATGAGGAGGAGGGCGAGGAGGAGTCTGCGACTAAGTACAAGTGTGAGGATGAGGGAATTGAGGAGGACAAAGATGATGATGGGACAACGATAAGGATGGGGATTAGGCTGATGATGATGGTGATGATAGTGATGGTGATGAGGGATAGATTGATCCATTACATTTTTGACTAATATTACTAAAATTTTATGTTTGATGATTTGTTGTGCCTGAATATATGTGTGATTAGGTAGGTCATATTATCTTTATTTATTTATCTATAAATAATAAAACTTGACTGGGTGATTTGATGTGAATGAATATATTTGTGACTGATTCACCCCTCCCCTGGACACCCCCATCCCCTTGGACAGACCCCCCACCCCCTGGACACCCCAACCCCTTGGACACCCCCACTCCATGGATAGTCCCCCACCCCTTGGACACCCCCACCCCCTTGGACACTCTCCTGGACATCCCCACCCCTGGAAACCTCCACCCCTGGACACCCCACCCCCTGGATAGCCCCCCCCCCCTCAGGACACCCCCACGCCCCTAGACATCACCCCACCCCTGGACACCCTAGGACACCCCAACCCCTAGACAACCCCCACCACCCCTGTGGACACCCCCCATTGGACACCCCCACCCCTGGACACCCCAACCCCGCTGCACACCCCCACCCCCTGGACACCCCTCACCACCCATGGACAACCCCCCTGGACACCCCCCCTGGACAACCCCACCCCCTAGACACCCCCACCCCTTGGACAGCCCCCAGCCCCCTTGGATAGTCCCCACCCCCTAAACACCCCCAACCCATTGAAAAAACCCCCACCCTAGACACCCCCACCCCCTTGACACCTCCACCCCGTGGACACCCCCACCCCGTGGACACCCCCACCCCGTGGACACCCCACCCCATGGACACCCCCACCCCTTAGATAGCCCCCACCCCTAGACACCCCCACCCCCTTGGACATCCCCCCTTAACACCACCCCCACCCCCTGGACACCCCCACCCATGGACACCCCACCCCCTTTGACAACCCTTACACCTCTGGATATCCCCCCCTAAACACCCCGACCCCCTGGAAAACCCCCTTCCCACACCCCTAGACAACCCCACCCCTAGACACCCCATCCCTTGGATAGCCCCCTCCCCCTGGACAACCCCCATAGATACCCCACCCCTTGGACACCCCCCCCCAGACAGCCCCACCCCCAGACAGCCCCCACCCCCTGGACAGTCCCCCACCCCTTGGACACCCTCACCCCCTTGGACAACCCCACCCCCTAGACACCCCCACCCCCTGAACACCCCCACCCCTGGACACCCCCACCCCCTTGGATAGACCCCCCAGACTGCCCCCATCCCTTTACACCCACACCTCCTTGTAAAACCCCCCATGGACAACAAACCCGCCCCCTATACACCCCCACCCCTTGAAACCCCATCCCCTTGTACATCCCCCACCCCCATGGACAACACCCACCCCTGGACACCCACACACCCTGGATAGCCCCCACCCCCTTGGATAGCCCCCACCCCCTGGACAGCCCCCCCCCACCTCCACCCCCTGAACAACCCCCACCCCCCGGATGCCCCCACTACCATGGACAGCCCCCACCCCCTGGAAAATGAAATTTTTGAAGTCATTTATCCATTTTCACATCTAATTACAAGTGAAAAGTGTGAAAAGTATTAGTTAATATTCGATCACACTGATTTCATCTAAAATCACCCATGCCTATGAATTCAATTCTAAATTCATATTCTGTATTCCATATTTTGTATTCCATATTAGTCATATTCTGTATTCCATATTAGTTATATTCTATTTTGTATGCCATATTAGTTGTTTATCCATATTCTGTATGCCATATTCTAAATTAAATTTTGTATGAAATATTCTGTATGTGTTATATGTAATTAACTTCTGCATGTATTGAATTCTTATTTGAATACACTATACATAATTCAGAATTCAATACATAATTAATTATCTATGTATTCAATACTGAATTATGTATTTCATGTGGTAATTGTGTTCTGAATTTAATTATAAATTCAATTAAATTTTAAATTATATATTCAGTTCTGCATATACATGCTTATAATTACAGGTGCACAGGGGACTGCAGAGGTGGAGGCAGACCAACCTACTCCTACAATTGTACCAAGGCTATACCAACGATTGTAAACTATTGGAATATGTGTGAAATGAGACTTTATACCAACAGTTTACATAAAACTATTGGTAAAACTATATACCAAAGCTTAGTAAATTTCTGGTATAGAACCCATTATTAATCTTTACCAATAGTTTTATGTAAATGGTTGGTAAAGGGGTATTACAATGGTTTCAAAACCATTGGAATAGGTCTGAAATTTATTAATTTTCAATAGTTATCAACTGTTGGAATAAAGTTATACCAATGGATAGATGAAATTGTTTGTATAGTGTTCATTCGAGAGCCATATACCAACGATTATACTATAACTATTGGTATATGTGTATCCCGACGACTAACTATCCAATAGTTTGAACAACCATTGGTATAGTTTATACCAACGGTTTTTAGGCCTTTAAAAATGGTTTGAAACCATTGGTATAAGTCATGTTTCCTGCACTGTACAAGTTAATGGTAGAATAAATAAACTTCTTAGGAAAGAAATAAAATCCAAGAATGCATCGGCTCATCTAGTACTCACTAGCCCAAATGTTATAAGGTGGCACCCATGCCTTCCAATAATTCAATGACCTAAACCATCCCTCTAGACATAATATAGGAGGTGCATACTACAATTTGTCTTGAAAAGGGTTCTCACCTTTCATCCAACTTAGGGAAACATAGAAACTAAACCCAAGGTACCTATCCATTGTAACCAAAACATCGGTTCTTGGAACATCAGTCTAACATATATAAATCAAATATCAACATTAAGAGAAAACACAACTGGAACCTTTATCCAGCACATAACCATTCATTGAACTATCAATACCAATACTGAACACCGAGTCTATCAACCCAACACAAAACATAAAATCAGTGCCCAAAACTTCCATCCAATAACCAACTATGCTAGTAATGTCCAGAACCTATATCCAAAAAACCACTTATATGGGTAGTACCCGTAACCTCCATCTAGAAACCATATATACAAAATATAGGTGGTGCCCAGAGCACCAGTATAGCCTAATCCAAGGATGAGTATCCTCATTCCAACATCCTTTTTCCACATGGAATTCCATTATCACATAGAGCATCAGTTTGTAACTCTAACCATTATGTATAATATCAGTTCCCAGACCCTCATTCTGACACCATATCTATAGTATAATTTATATGTTCGAAACATCACTCTAGAACCAACCCATATACATGTGACATCACATCCATTAAACTCAACATATTCAAAATTTTCCAGTAACCCCCATCCAACACTAAAACATAACAATATATTCTCAATATCAATCTCAACATCACAACCATAAAAAACATTTAAGAAAAAAAACCTCAATATCCCATTAACAATTACTAAGGCCACATCCTTTGAAACTAAAAATTCCTCAACAAGGCTTAACCCATATTCACATTATAAGAAATAAACCAAGAATCCTAATTAAACACTTAATAACAAACCTTTAAAACATATTTCATTCTCTTTGAAAACAATATAAGCCCCAAGGCCTACATTTCCATAAAAACATCACATAATGAATTAAGGAATTTATAATAAAATGATACCACAAACACATTTCAATCAACATTTTAAATCCAATTTGATCCCCTTTTTAATAAAATCCTGGATTTCAGCACCTCATTTAAAAAAAATAATCATTTAAAAACTTAACTTCCCCCTTTAACACCCAACACCGAGTCAAAACCCAATACACACATTTGGAACCATTTCACAATCCTCATAGAAATTTTTAAAGAATCTTAACACATGAATTAATTTCAAACCAACCTTTTAAAACCCTACTTCAATCTTTTTATGAAATAACATGGCCCATGTGAGAATATTGGTTAAGTCACACAGATACCCATGGATCCAATGAGAACCATGAAAGGTTTAGGGTATCCATTCTGAGGCCAAGACCAATTCATTAAATTGATGGAGAAAGCATATCATACATGTGAAAATAGGCATAAAATGAATTTCACATATAAAACAATTACCAAGATAGTGGGTAAATTTATTAGACCACCTACCTCATTACTGAAGCTTTCCATTACATTCCCAAAGCACGATCTCCTAGCCAAGGTGCAACTGAGAAAAATCCATATCTCTCAGCACCAAATGGAGATCTATACCACTATCTAGGATCTATCCACACAACAAGAAACCGAAAGTAATTAAAAATGAAAATTATAATTAATTACTCAACCAAAAATAAACTTGGAATAACACTAGAAAACTCACCGGGTCATCGTGCCATGCCAAAACCAAAGCCAACCACTCACCAATGACCCGAAACATATCCTCGACCACATTCCAGGTCAAGTCCCAAAGATTCAGTACCATCACAAAAATTACAGAAAATTATTTAATTAGTGAAACCTAATTAAAATAATTAATAATACATACCTCAATGAAACACCATTCAATGACGTGTGAAATCCATCTTAGGATCTCCTATATACAAGAAAACCAAAAGACCCCTGGAAAATGGAAAATTCCACCATGATCTGGTGGAATTGTTAACACAACCCTATCATAAGAACACAAAAATTAGATGTAATGAACAAGAATAAGAGGGAAATCCTCTAGTGGTTAGATCTTACCTCAAAACACTAAAGAAACACCACCAGATCACCTCCTTTATAAAGCTTGAAGAATTGGGGGAAAGGGAGGAGGAGCATCCCCTAGTTCTTTCATACAATAGGCGAAGAAAGGGGGTGGGTAACTTAAAATACCAAAGGGTAAAAATGGTAAAAATTCCATTTTAATTAAATTCTGGGCACACTTATGGTTTTTTTGCATGGTTTTCCAAACCGTGCATCAACCACGAGGTTAGATTTATCCAAGAAAACCCTATCACACGGTTTGAAACCATGGTTGGCCAAAATATGAGTCAAATGTGAATAACCATAATTTCCAACACCCACACATAACATGGTTTGGTTACATAGTTTGAAATACCATGCCCCAACTGTGCTATCAACACTTTCTCCCACTGGAAACAAGGTGCGTGATTTGTGTGAAACCATGCATAACCAGTATTCCATGCGACATATGCTCTTCATCATTGCATGGTTACTCCATTTACCATGAAAGTTTTACCCAAAACCATGATGTAATCATGAAACCTAAATTATATCAAATCAAAATTAAATGAAAACCATTTAACCATCAATGAGTTTCATGGTTTCTCCTAAACAGTGCACACCAAACCATACACCCTATTAGAGTACTCCAAAAACATAACCAAAAGCCTCCAAATCTCATCCAAATATTCTATATACCTTCCAATCATCATTCCTCATCTCAAAACACCACTTTTAAGCATTCCAACTTTCAGAATCACATTTCAAGTTGTACTTCAAGATTCGGCCTATCCGGTAACTAAAAATTCAAATTACTTTAGAATTATTTTCAATATGACTGGACATGGGGTTTTACAACCTATCCACCACAATAATTCTCATCCTCAAGAATCCTCAGTGGTCATCAACCCACATCACCCAACCCATGTCAGTTACCACATATTTTCTAGCCACCTCATTCATCTTCCACTAGCCAGAAACATTACTAAGTAATAACATCCAACCCAAGGCCCTATACCAGACAAAAATCTTAGCTAACACCCATCACCAATGTCTAAACACCATGATGGTGTTTCCCCAGGCCCCATCCATTTGAAATATCAAGTAAAACCTCACCTGGTCAACAATTATGCTTTAGTGGTCCCCACCACAAGCTTAAGATTATATCCACCAACTTTGTATTCTTAATAACTTTTCCCTCATGAAGTCCCAACCAAACCTAAACTCACACTCTTACTAAGCGCTTGTAATAGTTCTCAACTCATCATGCCCCAATAGCTACCGGAATAAAAATCATCCCTGGCACAATACCATGTCATCAAACCAACTGAAGAGGATTCATACCCACTGTCCATGTATGAACTAAGAACAAACCAAATTTTACTTGAAATACCATATTAAACTCAAAACACACTCGTAGTTACCCAAATGAAACACCAGATAGAGCTTGAAACCCTCCACACCCACATTTTGTACAAACCCCACTTGTAATATCCTCAACCAACTCACCCCAAAACATCTGGCTCCAACTGTTGGTCTGTCACTACCTCATCTGAACAATATTCCCTCATTATTAGAGGCATTTCCCAGTCAACCAACATATCCACTAAAGTCCATACCCAATATTCTTTCTAGAACCACCTCAAACCCAAATTCAATTCTTATCTTGATCATTCATCACCACTGATCATGAATTAATATTCCTAATAGAATTGAGAAAACACCTCTGCTATTATCTACTGACATCATAATTCCACCATGACTATCCCATGACAAGTTACACACACCCATGACCCATCCAACACCTGGTTCATATCACTGAAACTAATACATCACTCCTTGTAATAGGAGCATCATTATTTCCAACCCACCTAGGAACCTCAAGTGCTTCAGCCCATGATCCAACCAATGCTATCCCAAGGCTCAGACATGGCCATCTCGCTCACACTTGAGAAACCAAAATAAACATAAACTAACACTAATTCTCAAAATCTAAGAATGGAAATCCTAGAATTCATCAGCATCCATTTTATCCCAAGGACCTCACCCATAAGCTATCGATAGTGAACTACCCACCATATGGATCCACATACACCGCTCTAAGAGCATAACCTCCAAGAGGAACTATATCCAACAAAAATAATTTATAGTAGTTAGGTATATAGCCATTTACCTAGAAGTGTGCCTAGAGTGATGTCAAGATATTGAGCATGATCATCACTAACTAAGAGTACACTAAGATTTCATCAATGAATACCACCACCACTTAGCCATTTCCTATGTCAACTTTATATATAGGGAAACATAAAACCCCTCTAAGATCTCAGGACACCTTTTCCTTAAGCATATTATCACATCCCTATCAGTCCTCAACCTTCTCATAGTTTCCTTCTCTACTCAAGCACCCTGGCGTACTCTCTCATGTTTCCCATTCCACAAACCAAACAACACAGCATATCACCACACACTCATTCCTATAAGATCTCAACAACACTTAACCACTAAACACACTCTTGTGTGACCTCACCATAAACCTGATTTCGGATCCAACAAGTCATGCATTATGAAACCTCATCTCATCAGCCCTATCCACTGGCCATGACTACCCTGCATGCCCATCTAACCCATCAAAGAACACCCTTGGTGCTTTCTAGAACCAAATGAAACTCACTAAACAAAAAACACCTACACGACTGATCAAAACCCAAACATCGTTCAATGTTCCAATAAGATTATATATGATATCACTGCATCCCTGAAGATTAATCCAAAGCTAACTAATATTGGAACCTAATTGTACATGCCTCTAGAAACCATACATACCAACATCTCACTATCTCTCCAAGTATTTTCCATCTTAAGAAAATTGGACACCCATTGGTGCCTCATACAAAAAACAAACCCAAAAATGTGATCTCCACCAGAGGATAACTCATCCATATAAACCCACATTTCCTCCATCACCTCTTGCGATCCCAATAAAACTCATAACTATTTGGAATAACTCATCTGATCAAACATTACTCAGTATAGATAACTAAATAAACCTCCTATCCTTGGAAAAAACCACAAGCTAAACCATTAGTACTTAGTTATCTTACTCAAAACCAAAGGAATACCATGTTCCAAAACCTCATACTAGGTTGAACCCATCGTGCACCACTATAAAAAGTCCCAAGACATCCAATAATACATCAAACACCTTAAGGCACTAAAAATCGACCAACCCCTATCATGGGACACCAAAAAAACCCACATGGAACTGACTCCCTAGACTAAAGCCACATCAAGGAGGTCACTAGGCTATACCAACTAGCCCCACCGGTAATTTATCACAAGAGGTCACTAGGTCTAACCACCTAGGCCTATTCCAACTCATAAAGGTTCACAACTCATATGGCACCAACATGCACCCATCTTATCATCACACCACATCAACAAGTAAAACACCCTTCTCTAGGGCCTCATACCATAAGGTGTCATATACCAACTAACAACCCATAACTAGGGAATCCATCCTCTCTAAGAATTTTCTCAACAGACTGCTCCCTAGAGGACCCAAACATACTTCTAACCACAAACAAAGACAACTCACTAGGGGTACAACGATCCCATACTCATATCACACTGACCCATCAAGGTCACCAAACCCACTATGCACAAGGACCACACCATATTCCTCAACATCGAGTGTCCCTCCATAGATCCACATAACCTTCCATTAGATGTAAACACATAAAATCACACACAAAAAGGCCTATAACATGTGGATACTATATTTCTAACATGATGCATGAGAAACCTATGGACTCTACAGTCCAAGATTTAAAACTAAAGAACAAGCCTCTTTCTAATGGTCAAAATCCTAAAATCCATCATAAATCATCAAATTCATACCTCATGTGCTTTGCTCAATGTGAAAATCACATAAAACCATAACATCAAAAACCATGTCATCAATCCCAACCCTGGTAACCTAGAATTCCTACTAGAATAGGTGTTCATGATGAAACAATCTGATATGCATATCAATCTCTAACACATTCTTATATCTCTAATCTACCAAACCCCAAATAGTAAAATAACATGGAGGAATATTTTCTTATACGACTTTGTAACATCCCAGCTTGGGAAACACTAAATCGATGCCCCAAGACGGTATTCCACATGACCTCAAGCATTTCTTCTTGTATTCTAGAGTCTTTCGACTAGTAGCAGGGGTCTAAATTGTGCTATGAGAAGACTATACCCCCATATCAGAGTGTACAATCGAAAGAAAATAAAGAAGTATAATTCCAAAAAGAGTATGAAGAAAGAATAAATAACTAAAACTGAAGCATGATATAATAAATGGAATGAAAAAAGTTATCGAATGAGCATGCCTTATATATACAACCAACCACCCATTGGGATAGTTACAATACATACCGAAACAAAAAGAACTACAAATATTCTCTACAGCATCACCGAGCCAAACCCATCCAACCACTTGAATCCACTCGATCCAAACCCATCCAACCACTTGACACCACTCAATAAATCCAATCCAATCAACCAATACTAAAATGAGGGACTCAGCCCCGAACCTGTACCTAAAAAAACACATCAGAGATGCTCGGGTGCCTAAGTGAAATTGTGACCCAAGAAGGGTGTGAGTAAAACTCAATAGGCCACCATGAATAGTGTATAAAAAATACCTGTCAGAATGATAGTGTATACAAGTGAACAATGGAGAAAATAAAAAATACATGAAATAAATACAAGACAAGGAATGAAATGTGTCATCTATTACTCATTGACTGAAAGGTTCTATGGTGACACCCATGTCTACCAAACACACAATGAACTACACCAGTACTCTAGAAACCACATAGGTGGTACATAGTATAATTAGTCCAGAAAAGGTTTCTCACTTTTCATCCAACTCAGTGAAGCCTAGAAACTACACCCATGGTACCTATCTGAAGTAACTAAATCATTAGTGCTTGGAACATCAGTCTAACATCTAAATCAAATATCAACAATAACAAAAAATGTAGTCGGAACCTCTATCCAGCACCTAACCATTCATCAAACTATCGATACTGATACTGAACATCATGTATATAAACCCAGAACAAAAAATTAATGAAGTTATCAAAACCTCCATCTAGAAACCATCTATAATGGTAATTCCCAGAACCTCCACCCAACAAACATTTATACAAGTAATTCCTTGAACCTCCATCAAGAAATCGTCTATACATTACATTGCTAGTTCCCAAAGCATCATTATGGACCAAGCCAAGGATAAGGAGCCTCATTCAAACATTAATTTTCTATATGTAATGCCATTATCACCCATAGCATTAGTCTTACACTCTATCCATGAAGTACACTATCAGTTTCTAGAGCCTTAGTCTAACACCATATCTGCAGTATACTTCACATTCATAAAACACCAATCCATCACCAAACCACATACATGTGACATCACATCCACTAAACTCAACATATTCACAACATCCTGTAACCTTATTTTAGCACTAAACCATAGCAATCTATTCTCAATATAAAGCTCAAAATCACAACTGTACAAAAAATTCAAGAAAAACACAACAACCCTAAATATTCCATAACACTTAATATGGTACCTATGACCTTCAAAACTAAACATGAATCAACTAGGAAAAAACCATATTCACAGGCCAAGAACTAAACCAAGCATCCTTGATAAACATTTCAAAACCACCCTTTAAAACATAGGTATTTCCCTTGGAAAAAAACATGGATTGAGGTATATATTTCCACAAAAACCACAAGAAATTCCATTAAGAATTTTTTTAAAAAAATCACAAACCAATTTAAATAAAAATTTGAAATCTAATTTAAAACCATTTTATAATAAACACTAATAGGATAACTCATCATTTGAAAACAATAGTCATTTCAAAACATAACACCCCTTTAGCACCCAAAACTGGGTCAATACCTAATGCACACATTTGGAACCATTTAAAAATCTTCATAACCATTTTTATGAAATATTAATATATGAATTAATTTCCAAAAAAACATTAAAAACACTATATCAAACGTTTTATGAAATATCTCACCCCATGGGTTACTCTAGGTTTTGTCAAATGGACACCCATGGATCCAATGGGATTCATGAATGTTATATGGTATCAATTTTGAGGCCAAAACAAATTCCTAAAATCAAATGAGTAGGCATATCAAACATTTTATCAGAGGAATAATGTTGGGAAAGAATACATCAAGGAATCATTGAAGCATTTTTGGGTTAACTTTGTTTGTTGAAAAAGAAGGTTTGTTTGTTGACAAGGTGGGTTACCATAGTGAGTTTTCAAGTTAAATAGATACTTTTTACAACCAATGATGACATATAACCATGAAAAAATAGTGGATGATTTGGATGAGGTAAAAAAAATAACAAATACAAGGTGGCACTATTTTCTAGTGTTTGAAAAAAAATTAGGCCTCAAAATTAGAAATTAGAGAAACATATTTTTGGAAAAATAAGTTGTGTGAAATATTGAAGGTCTTTTGAAAAATTGTGTGTAAGGAATATTTTGGGATCATAATATCAAAAAATGGAAAAGTAATGATGTGTGTGAATGATTTGGAAATGGATAGAAAAGATGAGGTAACACGAAAGAAACTTGCACTCCCAATGCAAAGTCAAGTGGGGGGTTTTCACGCTCGAGGAGGATCTTGAATGACATGAAAAATATTCCATATAGGGGTCGGAGATGCATATAAATAATAGGTAACCCCCTCATTCGAATTATCTCAACACTTAGAGAGAATCTGAGCTCCAGATCACATAATAACTTTAAACAAAGGGAGTTGCACAAACAATTTTGAGTTGGGTGCAAGCTAAGAATATTGCATGCAAGATTTGGGTTTTGTGTAGTATTGAAGTTGTTCACAAGTGGTGTTTCATGAAAATAGTGTAATCTTTCATGTAAGGAATTGAATTTGTGTGCAAGATGCAATAAGGGTTGTACATATGTGGTAAAGTGGTATTCATAAATAGATGAAAGTGGGACATCAATAGAGCATCTACATATAGTGGAGGATGCATTCATTAGTGATAATTAAGGGACATACAAGTCTATATTCTGTGAGTGGATTTTCTGAAGAAGTAACGAGCACACTTCAGTTGATAGAGAAGTGGGCTTTAAAATTGTGATTTGTTGTAAACCAGGATTGACAGTGAGTCAACTCCTAACATTGTAAACAACAACGCACTTTTAGTGGATTTGGTACATCGGCACATCGCCAGTGTATGCTCCTTGGACATAGGACAGTGAGGGTGAACCAAGTGAATTTTTGTGTCCTATTATTTCTTTAATATTATTTTATACTCTCCAATGGGAAGGAGAGAGAATAGGTTTCTTTCTAACAATGAAACAAGATCAATAGGAGAAGTTTTCTTAATCTATCATACCCTGATTCCGCCCCCTCTCAGGGTATCTAACCTAGTGGAACTAACAAATAAACCAAATTTCACATATAAAAAATCAATAAGACTGTGGGTAAATCTCTTATACCTCCAACCTCATTACCGAAGATTTCCATTACATTCCCAAATCACGACCTCCTTGACAAGGCCCGTTCAAGTATAATTAAAATCTCTCGTGACCCAACTACGATCTATACCACCATCAGAGATCTATCCTCATACCAAGAAACCAAAACTAATTAATTATAACAATTAAAATTAATTACTCAACCAAAATCAAACTTGTAATAACTCCAAAAAATTCACAGGGTTGTCGTGCCACACTAAAACCGAAGCCAACCACTCAATGAAGACTCACTGCATAACCTCAACCACATTCTAGGTCAAATACATAAGAGGATATACAATTAAAAAAATTATATAAAAGGATTTAACCGATAAATGCTACGAAAAATCACTAAGAAAACATTCCTCAACAAAACACCATGCAACGATGTGTGGAATCCATATTGGGATATACTCTATGTGAGGTGACCAAAATCCCCAAGGAAAACAGATGACTTCATCATGCTATGATGGAATCGTAAAAAAACCATAATCGTTGAAGTCCAAAATTATAAATAATAGAGGGGAATAAGAGGGAAATCCCCTAGAGGTAATATCTTACCTCACAACGCTAAGGAAACACCACCAAATAACTTCCTTGGTGAATATTGAAGAAGGTAGGGGGATCCCTTGATTCATTCACATAAGAGGAAGAGAATGGGGGACGGAAAAATAAAATAAAGGAGGGTAAAATGGTAAAAATGATATTTTAATGGAATTCTATGCAGTTGTATAGTTTTTACGCACACTTTCCCAAACTATTCCCCAACTGTGCGGTTGACTATGTCCATGCCAACACACTCGCATGGTTTGGCCACACTATTTTTCAATTTTTTTTTCAACCATGTGTACCCCTACATTCCAACACCTACACCCCACACGGTTAGTTCACATGGTTTGAAAAACCATGCATGAACTATGCTATCAGTATTGTCTCCCACCAGCAACAAAGTGCACAGTTTTTATGAAACTGTGAAAAACCCATGTGCCATGCCACAAATGATCCTCATCCTCACATGGTTGCTCTTTTTTCCTCACATGGTTTACCCCAAACCATTCTATAATCATGAAACTCAATCTTTCTCAATTAAAAATGAACTAAAAAACTCTTAAGCATCATGGGGTTTCATGATTTATCCTATACCGTGCACACTAAATCGTGCACCCTTCTAGAGAAGTCAAAAACTCATGAAACATAACCTGAAACCTCCAAAGATCATTAAAATAACTAGGATACTTTTCAAGAATCATTTCTCATCTCAATACACTGATTTGAGGCATTCAAACAGTCAAAATATCATTTTGTTTCTTACTTCAATATTTGGCCCATTCGATAATGAAAAATTTACTTCAAAAACGTTTTCGATCAGATCAGACAAGGGGTCTTACAATAGTGGGAAAAAATATTACTTGGGGTAGGTGTTGATTCCAAACACCTTTGAAATCCATAGAAAAATATATTAGCATATCACTTATGGTTTAAATTATACTCACAAACTGACCATCTGCCTAAGGATGATTCTTAGTGTTGAAACTCATCCATGTATCAAGATCTTGCAGACGAATTTTCCATACAAATTAGGTAAAATCAAGATTATGATGAAATATAGTTGAATGTGGTGCTACATGAAACCTTAACACTTTCTTAATGTATGTTTTGGAAATAATATCCAAAGAGAAATATTCTCTCATGACAATTAAGTGTGATATATTTGTAAGGTGATCGACTACATCCCATAATTATCTCAACATAAAAGATAATATAAACCCAAAAGGTTACCAATACCATTAATCACATTTACACCAAGTGTAAATGCATTCCTCCTCAAATAACTTTTTTACTGTATAAAAAATCAAAGGGTTTCATTTCCATAAATTTCTCTTAAAATATCACTAATATTGATAAAAACTCATCACATAAAACCTCAAAAGGGGTGTCAATGTCTTTGAATTAATGATCGAACTTAAATTATTAAACCTATGATAGTATCCATAACTATTAATATAATATTACATGGACACATATACACTTTCAAATGTTAATTTATCAACTATTCCTCATATAAGCTCTTATCTTATAAAAACACATTTTCATTGGAATCAAGAGTTCATCCTTGTATTGATAGAGTATAAAATGTGATTTCTTTATTCAAAATCCCATATCGAGGGAGATAATCACCTGAAATTTAACAATAATATTTTCATAGGGCTAATTCATACAAATGGAAACATGACATTCCCAACTAAGGAGGGGAGGATAAGTGATCCTTTAATTATCATGATTCACTTTATCTATTATGATTGTATAATATTTCCCATTATCCTTTTTTTCAGAGGTATTCATGGATCTTCATCCATGTTAGCCCTTTTATTGGGATTGATTTTCATAATTCTCATACTCCTGAAATTTGATACACTAAAGTGTGGGTCTGAAGACCCACTAAAATAATGTGGAATTTTCCACATTAAGGAATCAATAAAATATTTTTTCATCCTTTTCTCATGTGAATGTACATCACGATTCATATCTTGAAAATGTTTTGTGAGCATATGAAAAAGATTTATTATTCCATATCCCATAACTTTTGGTTTATTTGGTGGAAAATCATTTCATTTTCCATCACACTCAGCATCAACAAAGTTCATTCGGGTTCCATCCATCAACCCAAACGAAAAACATTATATGAGCGACATTAATCGTAGTGGAAAACCATAGAGTTAGAAAAATAACTTGGTGGTCTAAATAAGGACACATTATTTTAAATCTATAAAACATTAGGTTTATAATAGGTCATTCATAGTCATATTCTATTTAAATCCTTCATGATGGTTCATAAAGAGTTTCTGAATTTTGAAATCATAACCCTTGAGAGTGTCAACTCAGGTATGCAGCAAATCCAATTTTTCATACAATAGGTGACTATTGAGTCAAACTAAATTCATCCTTTTTTATGTTATTATTTTTGGTTACTTTTATTATATAACCACATCCACTTGTAGTATATAAACATGGATTTAATTGCTTTGAAAAAACTGTCTATATAATTTACTGAAATTCTAGTACATTTTCCTATACACTAACTCATCTCTAGACTTATCCCTAGAGAAAATTTTGTACATATCCTTAGAAATATACCTAGAGATACCACTAAATGGTTTGCATCCTAGTTTTCAAATGTTCACTAAAACTTTCCTCTGATACCAACTATAAAAACCTAGGCTTTTCATATATGGATATTTCATCTTTTTATATGAATATTCAATAAATTACAAAGGTAAAATCCCGAGGACCATAATAGTTTAGTGAATTTGGAAACTAAGAACAAAATATTCTCAATTGGTGAAATATCTTAAAGGTCTACCATAATGATCATCCCTTTTATTACTACTCAAAAACACATCCTACTTAAAACCTTTCTTGAGATAAATAATAACTACATCAGCATAAGGGTATGAGGGCTTGATCATAAAATTTTAAAATAATTTTAGACATATATAATATCATAAACTAGATTCATGGAAAAAATACTGGAAGTTCATAAGGCATAAATTATAAGGGAATCAAAGAACATGAGTCATGAGATCATAAAATTGGCATAAGACATAGGATTTTTGGAATAAAAATAAGCATAGAAAATCCTTGACAAATTAGTGAATTATTACTTCTGAGGATATGATATTTTAATGGGTTCACTACCTAAACCATCATAGTAGTCAAGGTCCACTCCCAGGACCATCATAGCAGACAAATTCCCTTATCATCATCTTTGTTTATTTATTAAAAGTGAAGGGGAGAGCGCAAGGCTAGAGGTACAACTGAGGAGGGCCTGGGGGGAAAGTAGTTAAATCAGAGGGCATCCTTTATCTTGAGGTTAACCCCTGCAGGTTTAAGAAGAGTAACATTGTAAAAATAGGAGGTACCAAGGCCTTGAGCCGCAATGAATGCCATATGATCTGCCAAATTATTCCCTTTGCGCCGCGTATGCTTCACCTAGTGTTGGAGAGAAGGATCCTTCTTTTCATGATGCAGTATGTGATAGACCAAGGGGTAGGGAAGGTTCCTTAAATAGAGTTTATGAGGATTAGGGAATCCGTTTTAGCTTCAGCGATAATTAGGCCCTCCCTGCTGGCAAAGGGAAAGGCCTGAAAGAAGGGAAAGGGCTTCCTCCTGGATGGAGGTACCCTTTCCCAGGAAAACCGAGAAGGCAAACATGAATGATCCCCTGGAATCGCGGACCACCACACCTCCCTTCACGAGTCCCTCAGAGAAAAATCCATCCAAGTTGAGCTTCAAACTACTGGAAAGGGGATTCCACCAGACCCAATTTCCACGAGGAACTGCATCTGGAAGACTGTGGACGCACGAATGCAGAAGCTATAGAGAGGGGCTTCATTCCATCCATTGATAAATCTGGTCAGGTCGATAAGAAGGCACCATGTGTGGGAAATGAAGGTCTGCCCTGAAGAGATGATCCCTTCCAAGCATGATTTTTCCCCACTTTCCAGATACACCATGATCATACATGCATAATTATAGCCCTAGACATCTCTTCCACACCCTTTTCACCTGAGCCCTGAAACCAACATGAGATGAACGTCGCCTCATATGGATCACGGTTGTGCATAGTAGTGAATGCCCCAAAGGCATGCCAGACCTCTTGGGCCCAGTCCCCCTCATAAAAAATATGCTCCAGAATTTCCACTTTATGGGCATTGTAACACGAGCAGCGAGAAGCAGTTGGGATACCACATTTTTTGATATTATCATCTGTGGGGAGGGCACCATTCCTCAACCTCCATGTGAGGAAGTTGAGTTTGGATGGGATGCGTTTGAGAAAAATAATCTTATTCCATTGATCTTGATGGGTTGAGGGAATGAAGATACTACAGCTAGATGTGTAAGAGAAGTCTCCTAATTGAGAGGGGGTGAAAACTCACTTGTCCGATTCCATGTTGATGACAATGCGATGAAACATTTCTTGTTGGTCCAGGTCCAATACTGCCTTAGTAAAGGATGGGTAGTTGCTGGCCTCTTCAAATGATATTTTGTAAGCAAGTCACCATAGAAATCCAAGCGTAGATCCTACCCAGTTGGCATGCTAGAAGGACAATTTCCCATGGACAATGATCCACAGGACATGGGGAGGAAAAGCATAAAAGAGAGGCAGAAGGGTCTGCATAAAAGGGGACCATTGACCTGCTTCCATCCGTGAGGCATCGACAAGGTTAATGCCCATGGTTTCTCCCCATAATGTTCTGCACTCATGAAGTTTCCAGGATAGTTTGGCCTGCATGTAGAGCAGGGTATCCATCAGACTGAGAACATCAATGCTACCCTCTTGAACAGGACTCGCCATCATCCTCCATTAGGCCCATGAGCGTTTGCCTTCAGCACTTTCATCCCAGATGAACTGCGCAAAGATCTTTTCAATATTATTGATAACTATTTTGGGAACTTTTAGGGATGAGGGGGCATGAACTAGGGTGGCTGCAAGAACACTATTAACCAGAGCAAGGCAACCTCCAAATGACAGGTATATATTATTCCAGTTGAGGATCCTGTCAGAGATGCGACACACTATGTGATCAAAATCCCTGATACGAAGGCCTCTCGAGGAGATGGGGGCCCCTAGGTAGTTCATCGACCATCAACCTCTTTCAATTCCAAGAAGATTTCAGACAGAGCTAGCCCAGTTATGCGGTCATTTGTTGAAGATGTACACATTTCTCTTGAGCTTGTCGATAACTTGACCGCTCCAATGGAAATATTCCTCAAGAAACTTAATGATGCCATGAATGAACCGTCTATTTGCATTCAAGAATATCATTGTGTCATCAGTTAATATTAGGTGGGAGATAGAGGGGGAGTTCCATCTTCATTTGTAGGGGAGGATCCTACCATTGATCATGTTTTCATGGATAAGGAAGCTGAGGATTTCCTGTGAGAGGATAAAGAGCCTCGGGGAGAGGGGGTCTCCCTACCTTAGGCCCTATACAGCCTTGAAAAAGATGTAAGATTTCCCCATAAAATGCACTGCCATCCATGAAGATCTAGAGCACCAAAAGATGAGATCTGACAACCAAAGAGAGAGGCCCATACCTGAGAGGAGCTTGTTGATAAATCCCCATTCAATTTGATCGTAGGCTTTGTTCATGTCCAATTTAAGGACCAGATTAGATCCATGGGACTTGGATTTGATATCTTTGGCCATCTCCTGGGCCATCACAATCACCCATTGGATAGAACGATATTTTATAAAACTGTGTTCCTCCAAAGATATCCATCGAGGGGGGTGAGTGGAAAATCTAGTGTTAATGATGGTTGTAAGGATTTTTTTTGGTAATTTACACATAATAATTGGGAGATACTGAAGGATTGAATAAAGGTTCTTGGTTTTGGGGATAAGAACCTGAGATGTTGCTATCGCCACTCATGGAAGAGGCCCACCCTTGAAAAAGTCTTGGATCATCTCTGTGATGTCACCATTGACCACCTCCCATGGCTCTCTATAGAAGGAGCCTGGAAATCCATCCGGACATGGAGCAGTTTCCGGCTTGAGGTGCATAATTTCCTCATGAATATACACCTCCAACAGAAGGGCCTCGATCATCTCATTGACCTCAAGAGATACCTGATCAGAAATGTCTGCTATGAACTCCACTTCCTCCACAGGTTAACCTTCAGGCATGCAGGGGTTGGGACCTACAAGGAGGTCTCTGAAGAAAGAGTGGGTAAGGCTCCCCACCACCTCCCTGTTGCTCAAGTATGTCCCAACCTCCATATGGATATTAGGTTGTATCATTCACTTCCTTTAATTAATGCAAACATAGAAGAAGGAAGTGTTCTTGTCACCATCATCAAGCCATCTAACCCTCGAGGACTCCCTCGCTATCCGTTCTTGGTGAAGCAATATATATGTAAAGATGGATTTCTTCCTATATAATTCATCAAAAACTGTTTTCACCCAATTTCCATCAATTCCCACATCAAGACATTCAATATCCTTTATTGCGGCCCTAATGTTCCCATCGTTAGGAGGGAAATTTTTAGCCAAGTCCACAAGCTGGCTTCGAAGCCTTCTGAGTTTGTTGTGAAAGGCAGTCCACAACCTCCCCTGAATAGGTGCACACCTGGAGTCTCTAATCATATCCTGAAAGCTGGGAAGGTTGGACGACTGGTGAAATAATCTAGGTGATGTTGGTGATTGATTCCTTGTCGAGCTAAAAATAAGGAGCGGGGAGTGGTCGGAGAGGTTGCGCACCATGTGGCTGACTATAATGTCGCGACACACTGAAATGGATTGCATATTTCCCAATAATAGGTCCAAACGACTCTAGGAGCGCCATAGACCATGTTGGTTATTGCACCAGGTGAAGCAGTATCCAGTGAAGTTGAGGTCTGAGAGGCTGTTTCCATCCATGAAACGGGAAAAGGACTGAATCGATTTCCTTGGGAAGGGTCCCCTTCCCTTCCTTTCATTGGGGTCCACAATAATGCTCCAATCCCCTCCCAATATCCAAGAACAGCTACCCCAATCGAAGCTGGATAGATCCTTCTAGAGCGTCCCGTGTTACTGATAGTCATAACCCCCATAAATGAAGGATATAAAAATGGCTACATTATCATATGAGATATTTGATGTTATATGCTGGTCACCTACCCAAACAAGATCAATAGAGATATATAGATTCCAAAAGATCCATATATGTTTGTTGGTAGCCTCTGCATGAATGAACCCTTGCATGGATAGACTTCTAGAGAAATAAACAATTTTAGAGGGGTTTTGTTTGTGTTCCATGACGATGATGAAACTAACCTTGTTCTTACAATCCTTGGCTGCAAGAAAGTCCATTTTGGCCTGATCACTGATTCCCTGGGCTTTCCAGAAATCCGTTGGATTCATTAGACATGAAAAGTCCCAGTTCTGGCTCTGGGATTCCTAGCCTATGGGGAGAATGAGGGATAGAGCTCCCACATTTTCTTAGCCTGAGCTCATGTGCACCGACCTGTGCTGTTGGGTGGGGATGCATGAACAGTGGAGGGAACCTTTATAGGGCGGGTAGACCCCAAGATTCATTCCTTCCTAGAGGACTGGGGGGATGTATGCCATTTCAGAGCTCAGACGGGGGATATGACCTCAGTAGGAGGGGAGGGGGTGGGGGAGGGAGGTTGGGGAGGAACCGAAGGGTGACCGAAAGGATAAGGTAGGAGGGGAGAGGATGGAGGGTGGGGGAACAGGGTATAACAAGTGGGGGAAAGGGAGAGAGGCTAGAAGGAGGGGAAAGAAGTACCCTATGCAAAAACTCCTTCAGAAAGGACTGCATGTTGGGAAGGTGCAAGAGAACCAGGGTGGAGTGACTAGGGATGGGGGGAGGTTGAGGAAGTTGTTCCTGAGACCTGAAAGGGGAAGGGAGGGGGGCTGAGTGGGAATCGGAGGAACTCCTGGGGAGTTCTGAAATGGGACCAAGGCCCCCAACAGAGTAGGGGGAAGCCATTGGGGGGATGAACCAGGGGCCTCCATAGTGGACTGCCTGGGGAGAGGCGCCAGGAAAACCACTGAAGGATTGTCCTACAGGATGTCAAGGCCAGCGGATTAGAATTCCTGGGCTGGACAGGTAGGCGCAGGTCACTGAGGATGGATGCTACCACCCTGTTGGATTTTCCTACAAACCTGGAGTGAGTGCCCTTGGAGGCAGCACGAGGAAAAGAACATCGGGTTAGCCAGGAAGAGAATAGTTTTCGACCAATTGAAGGAGTCCTTGACTCGAAGAGAAATATAGTCAGAAGGAGGGCTTGATATTTCCATTTCAACACAAATTCTGGCCTCATAAGCATTAGAGTAGCTCCATGTACGTTCATCAGAGCAAAGAAAACCCCCTAGTGAGTCACATATGGCCTTGAGGAAGCCATCATTTTGCAAGGGAAGTGGGATCCCAGGAAGGATAATCCACACCACAGCTAGGGGACTTTCCTTCCCCTTGTGCACATCCATTAACCAACGAGCAAGGCTGAAGCGCCATCTACCCAAGGACCTCAGGGCCCGACACCACGTGTGGACAAAGTCATCTTCCAAACCAAGAACCACAAGGATGACATTTCAGAGGATGGATGAGATATTAGATAGGGATGACATGCCCCATGAACCTATCATGTGCTGGAAAACTGATATTGAAGGTTCTGAAACCCCAAAATGGGCCACAGGCATCCAATGGAGGCATGCCACTACCTCCTCAAAGGCGGATGATGGGACCTCAACTGTGAGACACAAGCTGTCATGCGAGACCACCGGTGGGGGGAGGGACACTGCTAGGAAACAGGGTTGAGGGGGAACACGAGATAGAGGCAAAGGGAATCTCTAATGCTTCAGAGGCTAGATAATACATATGTGTGACACAAGATCATAAAAATTTCATCATACTATAAACCATGAAATGAAATTGATTTCATAAACATTTTATCATATCATAACCTATGGAAAATAGACAGGTTTCAAAATCATTTCATCAAAACATAACCAATTTAAAGAATTTGGTTTGATAAGAATCATGAAATCATAAATATAAACCATTTATACAAAGAATATTAATATTATCGTTAGATCATATCCCATTAAGGAATAGGTAACATAAACAAATTTCATCTTAGATGAAAAATGAATTTGAAAGATCATTTAATGTGTTTCATGAGGAAATATTCATTCCAATTTGAAAAAAAACTTTTATTTAAAAAATTATTTTTTAAATGTTCTTTTGTTTTAAAATTACCTTGAAATATTATAAATTATGCTTTGAAAATAATTTAAAACCTTTGTTGAGTAAAATATCCTTTTCGGTATGAAAGTCACTTTTATAAAAATAAAATCTTTTCAAAATCCTTTTCATTTTGAAATAATTTACTTTAAATATATAAAATTACCATATTTTAAGGAAAGCCTTTTAATTTTTCAAAATAGGTTTGAAAACGTGTAAGGGGGTCTTGTAATCATAAATAGATCATGAAAGAAGGAAATACTACCCACGATGTGCATGTTAAAAACAAAGATTCTTTTTATATTTTTGAGGAAAGAAAAATGAGATTTTTTTGGAAAATGACATGAAGATTCCTTTTAAAATAAATTTTAGAAAAGAGATTTTTCTAAACATAATTAAAACATTTTTAAAACACTTTATGAAAACATGTAATATGATGAAAACATATTTCCAACCGAAAAGATATATATAGATGATTTTTATTATAAACATTATTTTGAATTATTGAGTATATAAAGAGAGAAAAATTAAGGGAAAAATGTATTATCATGGAATAACTAGAGGAGAAAAAATTAATGAGTTTATTGAGAGTTGGATCATGGGATTTAATCATTTAAAGAATAATCATAAACTATCCTTATAAATGATGATATTGTGACATAAAACTCTTACCACCTTGGTAACTTTGAATCATAATCTCTATGAAAGACTAAAATTAAATAAAACATATAATATCAATAAAATAGGTATATTAATGATATAAAATGTAAAATTGGTAGTATATACACCTCAAAAAATAAAATAGGTGTATAACATTACATAGGTCTCAAATAAGGAAAATTGAGACAAAAATCCCTTACCACATCGATAATATTGAAACCATAAACAAATGAAAGAGAGATAATCAAATGGATATGTAAATAGTAATAATTTTCAAGATAATAATCATAAAATAAATTCATGGTAAGTATATTCACCACATTAAAAAGACATGTGGTGGATATGGCATTTGTCTCTCAAAAAATAAATGTGAGACAAAAATATCCCACCTTAGTCTTGACTTCCGTCGTTAACGTTAACACCTACTATATAATAAATTTAGGATTATTATACATATATCACCAAAACATATTCATATATATCATACCATATATTATTTTCTTATGACCTTTTATTACCCATTTATTTACAGTTCCATGTTAAAGTTACATTTTGGGCAATAACAACTTTGTTTTCTGCGTATGTTTTGACTTGTTATTTTCTAGATCCTCTCACTTAAATATTGGTTTTATAATATATAGATTCTAAAAATGTTATAAATATCATATATATTTAGTATATATGTATTAAGAGTAATCTATACAATTTAGTGATAGAAAATTAAATACAAAAGTCACGGAGATGGTAGGTCGTACGTATGCATGAACATTGTTTCTATTTTCTTATCAGATTAATTAAAATAAAAGTGATATATATTATCATTAATGAATCCTTTTTATGTAATTTATATCACATATTTACAATAAATATATCCTTAACATCTTCCATGTGATGTGTGAATGAATCACATCACTTTGTGGGACAATAGTATGTCTTACACACGAGCAACGTTTTCGTATTCCCACAAAATAGAGAGTATGAAGTTATGTGTGTTATAATAATTATATTATCACAATAAATTCATAAATATAATATATATCATATATAAATAATAAATCCATCATTATGTCTTGCCTCGAGTGGTGGTAATGGAGAAACGAAAGTTATCGGTTCGTGAGGTGGTAGTCTGCCATGCACACGAACGATGATTTTGTGACCCATTTAATGGAAGTGAATATGGTTAAAGGTAATGACCGTAACATAACTAATATTCATCATCATCATTGTTAAAGGAAGTACAAAAATTTACAAAACTTAGGGAAGTATAAAGTAAAGGAGGCCAAGCGTATCCCCTCAGATCAAGTTCACCCCATCTCGTTTCAAGCTAAAAATATTGGGAAGGAAAGTGATATTGGAACTGTGATCTTCCTGAGATTCAAGATGAACCACAAGTTGGATGGGTAAGAGGAAATAAAATAAAACCCCTCATTGAGGAACTTTACCTCTTTTTCGGGTATCCTCATTAGGTTTTCTCCATAACCATTGTAGGTTGGATTTTTTTTTCAAACTAAGGATTATAAGAAGAGTAGAGGGAATTTTAGAAGTTATTTGAGCATTTATTGGTTGAAATAGATGGGTGTCATTTTGTGAATAATAGTAGATAGGGGGTGACCTTTTTATAAGTGAGGTGGAAAACATGTAATGTTTTGAAAATATACAATCATAACCATGCTTTTATCGAACCTTCAAAATGGGCCATTATTGAACCCAGAAGGGGAAATATTGTAATATGTCCATAAGATGGGTGTTGGAAAAGTTTTTAGGTCATTTTTAACCCTTATCGTCCTAGTTAAATCCCTAGTAAATCAGTTTTTAACTTAACCATAGAAACTAATTTTTAATATTTTCATTATAAAATTTGGATAAAAATTATGTTCAACTTAATAAAAATTATCAATTATTATGATTACAAATATGGAATCCATTTTTCATAATTAAATTCATAATTGTGGAAGAAATTTAATTTTGAATTAATCCCATTGATACGATGAAAAAGTAAGTTTTTAAAGAGAAATGTTCAAAAGTATATAATGTTTTTATATGTACATTCAATATAAAAATGATTACATTATCCTAAATTGTATTAATTGATATAAAATTTGACTAATTTTACTTGTAAACCAATTAAAATTATAATTATAATTTATAAATTATTTAAAAGAAAATGTATTTTTCAATTAATATTTAGTATTTTCACTATTCATCAAAAATGAATCTTTTCAAAAAATAAACAAAATTCACCCTTAAGAAAATTTTCATATTGTTTAAAAAATTATGATTATTTTTTACAAATAAATTCGATAAAATAGTCAAAAATTATTTTAAAAATTAGTTTGCCAGAAAAAGGTAACGAAACTATTTTTTTATAGAAATAAAATTTTTAAGTGACAAATTGGATTTATTCCTATAACTTGTCCAAAAAAACATAAAATGAATGCTAAATAGTTGATTAAATATATACTATATAAATTTTATTAAAATAATCCCCCAATTTTTATTTTATTTTATTAAGGAAGAACATATTTTTTTCATAAAAAATGGTTTTCATAAAATGATTTCTTTTATTTTCAAATATGTTAATTTTAATGTCAAATTAAATTATATGAAAAATAATTAATTATATATACATGTGTAAACTATATTTTCATAATTTAGTTAATTCTATTCGTACACACCATTCCTGGGTCTCGTTGATAACTATCATATTAAATAATAATATTTTAACTTATTTCAAGTTTCGTTTAAACTCAGTGTTACATGTAACACAAGATAGACTCAGGATTGTGTATAACACAATAAAAAAATAGTTTTGAATATAATGAAAGTTAAAATTAGTGTTCTGTGTAATGTAAAATATCCAAAAGATTTAATATATTTGAATGAAACATATTTAACAAAATCTCGGGGTGTTATAATGCCACTTTATCTCTTGTAGACCATCTATTAAAATTTATTGCAACATATTAACCATATAGCCAGTCCCTTTAATTATTTAATAGTTATATCCATGAAATTTCAAGTAGTGTAGATTAATATCATCATTTTTTATAATCTATAAAACATCATAATCATCTCATGAGTACCATTACATTAGTTTTTACACCTTTAAGACAAATCCTTTACATTATTCATGAATGCACATGCACTATGTTTAATGAAAATGCTTCAAAAATTTTACTTCTCTTGGATACACTATTGTATTATAGAAAAATGGAAAAAACATTAATTAAAATTCATGTTCGTAAATCAACCTTAGTGTATCAGATAGTCAAGTCTATCTTCACATACACACATGTTATTCATAAAATCAAACTCAGGTCATATATTTTATATTAAGTAAAATGAAATTAATTTAACTTGATCAATAATGGATTGGGAAAAGCTTTCTTAGAATATTTATGAAATCTATACAAGACTACGAAATATAGTTCTTCATTAATTTATCACTTGATTGAGTGATATTTTTATGGAATCTCCATTCCTTAGTGTATTAGAAAATTTATGGAATATAGAAATTATATTTACTTCAACACTTAGAGTTATATACTCTATTTGTTTCTTCATAACTCAGGGTTATCCAAGTCATGATCATATCATGGTGCTTTTATTATTATTATATAAAGTGGTGTGATTAAAAATTTATGAGAGAACAATATCATGGATGTTACAATTAACCCACTTTATAGTGGTGCATCATAATTAAATTATAGGCTTTAACTTATCAACCCTCTACTAAAATTTATTCCATTTCATGGGTTTTATCACCAAGATATCTGACTTATATGACTCTAAAATAATAGTTTAAATAACTAATTATCATATTATATATATAAATAGACTTTGAAATACTAATATTTCTAGTTAACTATTTACTTCATCTCAGTCAGGTAAGTCTATATAGAATGTGTCTGTTATTGTTTAGTATTATTTTGAGGTATCTTATTAGTTCCAATTCATATTGGGAAAATATTAGTGGATGTTATTAATATATTCTCCCATAATGTTTTTTAGTTTCCAAAAAACCTTGTTATTATAATATCTTAAAGAATTAAATCTTCTTTTCAGAAAATAGGCTATATGAATTTCGTTTCTTTCATGTATTTTCTATAATTATAGAGATTCTCTTCATTATTATTTAGTAATGGAAGTATTCTTTATCCATGTAGAAGTTTTAGGATTATTGTTTTCATGTTTTATTACCCCACTAGACTTGTGTATATTCTTTTCTAGAGAGATAATTTTCTCTTCAATTTTTATATTTTAACCCTCTTCATATTGGTTTTTTATATTTCTGTGTTGTCACTATTCTTAAAATCACATTACTTAATGAATATAATCATCCTTTATATACTTTATGATTTCTCTATAAGGTTTTCAATGTGTCCTAGGTCATCATTAAACATTAAAAAATGTCATTATGATGAAATATAATAATTCATCTTTTTTTGAGGTTTCTATATATTTATTTAGTTTGACCAACCATCATCATGTTTTTCATTTCATTAAACTCAAGTTATAAGGTTTTATTAATTTTAATTTGAGTTACTAATTTTTTATTAGTATATTAACCTATATTTGTTTTCTATAGAGTTTTCCATGGAATAAATATTCCCCTCTTGATATTTATAGAATTGAAGTTTTAATCCATCTTGTATTTCCAATTTTTATTCAAAAAAGTTCATTATGTTATTTTTATTAACCATAAAAAATATTGTTTTATTCTTAGAGATCATGAAATGTTCTCATATTTATTCAAAATCCATTTTTATCTTATTTATGTTGTTGTCAAAAGTAAAATTCATTTTGTTGATACATTTATTCTTTTTATAATCTTCTTCTTTATAAGTAGAAATTTTTATGACAATGAAATCTATTTATTGACTATTGGAATGTTTTTACTCAAGATTCTAATCCTATATCTAATTTTTATAGTTATTTTTAATATACTTGAGTATATCATCTCTCACAACATTCACACAATCAATTTCACCTTTCATCAATGCCATATTTTTGGGAAATTTTTATAAATATAATTTCTTATTCAAATTTCCACTATAATTGATTAGCCTATATCTTTTTCTACACTTTCTATTTCATATTTAACTTCTTGAATTTTAACTTGATATAATTGAAAGATTCACTAATAAATATTACTACTTCCTTTGGTATTTCCTCCATTAATTGATACAAAAACTATATTTGAATATTTAACTACATGTATAGTTAAATTATTTTCAAAACTTATGGATGTATTATATTGTGTTAAATTACACATAAAGTCTTGATCATAAATTAATCATTAAATGAAACTAAATTTTTAAAAATTATGTTTATATAAACATTTTCATTTAGCGAGTGATCCACCAATTGAATTTCAGTTCCTAATATAT
Organism: Viscum album; assembly: GCA_963277665.1. Taxonomy (NCBI): domain Eukaryota; kingdom Viridiplantae; phylum Streptophyta; class Magnoliopsida; order Santalales; family Viscaceae; genus Viscum; species Viscum album. Next base: position 1,220,966,602 of record OY728148.1, on the reverse strand, counting down.
TCCCTTAATTACATCCAATAAATATTAACTTACTTTCCTTTTCATTGAGGTATAAATTACCTAACTTATTATATTATTTCTTTATTTAACTTATCAAGGATTTATAGGATATATATTATAATATTTCCATAGTTCATGTCTTTAGATAATTCAAAAATTACATAACAAATTTGAATAACATATTCAATAAAAATAAGTATATAAATCATATAAAAATAAATATAAACCAACAAAACCATTATTAAATTTCTTAAACAAGATGATATTAACTATTTAATGAATATGTATATCCTCTAAAAAAATAGAAAAAAATTGAATGTCGAAGAAATTTTAAAAATTGATAAAATATTCATGAATTATTTAATATTATAATGAGTAAATAAAAAAATATACCTTGAATTTAATAGAAAATGAATGTCCTATTAGAGGTTCTCAAAATTCTAAAAGGGTGGTAAATCATTGGCCTCTTACAAACTAAAAATTTATATTCTAAAAACATACCATCAAACTCATTGTTCCTTATTTCCAATTAGGTTTTTTAACTAAACTCTTTATATTTTGAATCATCTTACCTAAATGTATATAAATTAAAAATAGTGCATAATATATTGAGTTTTTAATAAGGTTCACCAATCATTGTAGAGTTATTAGTCCTTGGTGTTGAGTGAGTGATATCACATTTATCCGGACCTTGGATTCATATCTATTAAATACCCTTTTATTAGGTAAATAACTCTATAGACTAATTAAAAATTAATTTCACATGTTTAAAACTTATAACATGTTTTCAAGGAATTATAAAAATACATGAAATTTAATGAAATGATGTTTTGTTACCAATGATCTCTAAAATTCAAGTTAAATAATGTGAACCTTATTGTGAGTGTTTTAGTGTTTCATATTCATCATTCTCGTCATGAATTAATGAATATAACACCCACTATAATTAACATCAACAATACTGAAAAAATATAGGAGATTTTAATCATTACTCTAAGTTGGAATAATAATTACAATATATGAATGTTTTCCTCCTCTTCATCATATTCTTGTGTGTGTGGATATATATTCAATATGATAAGGATACACTATAAAAATAATATCTAGTATATTATTCATATATCCCCAATGGTTTTTGGGTCTCTCATCATCATAAAATGGAGGGATTTAAGAAAACAAATAGTTTAACCAATACATAACAAAATAACCATATTTCTCATTAATTTATGTGATATTTTTTTTAAATTTTGCACACACACATCTTATACGTCTTTTATAATGCATATTTAATTTTTTTGGTTAATCTCATAACCATACCACCAAGGAAATCCATGTAAATATGGGATAATAACTTAGAGATTGATTCAGAAACTGTGGAATTAAATATTCCATTCAATATTCACCCACATTTATCAACTATTTTTGAACATTAATTTAAATCAACACTAGGTGTATAATATATGTATAAAATATATTTTATTTACACCATTTTCGACATAACATCATGTGGGTCATTAATAATTAATCCCATAAAAAAATAATGTTACTTGGAGGTACTTTTTAGGAAAGAAGAAACATTACTTTATATGAAAAAATTGTTTTAGTTATAATTTTTTAATGTAGTTAATATTTAAATGAATATTAAAGCCTTAAAAAGAATATTATAATAAATAAATTTAATTATATTTTAAGAAAAAAACATTTCATCATCCATAATGATCCAAAAAATCACTAAATCGAGAATATATAATTTGTAATATGTTATTGCAATGTTACTAGAAAGCATGTTGTGTCAGGTATAAACTTTGATACCAATTAATATAAAGTTTCCCAAAAAATTAGACTACCTATAAAACATAAAAAATATTTCATCATACCAATTTAGTATAAGAATTTATGTTTCAATACAATATAACATTAGTTTTTTTTAACTATTATCCTTTATTGTATAGTTTTCTAAATTTATTAAAACATATGTTTTGTCTTTTTTATTTTTATTAGGAATTTTCTAACCACTGAATTATAGAGTGTTATATGTTTACGTAGGCAAGGATCAAGATGATTATAGTTGTTTTATAATTTTTTATAGTGTATAAAAAACTATCTTTATTTAATAAATCTTGATTAGCCTATTTGAGGCCCTAAAAAATTAAAATTTTCACCAAAAGCTAAGCTACTGTTACAAAAAATGTATTTTAATGAATGTGTATTATTTAATTGGGAAAAATATCCAAAAGTGTTTCTTCAACTATTATATACCAATTATAAATTTTTTAAACCCAAAATTCATGTTTTAAATCTTCAAACATGTATATATATATATATCATCTTTACCAATGAAAAAATTCAGGCATTCCATAATAACCTTAAGACTATGAACATTTATTCTATTGACTATAAACTCATGAACAATGATATTCATGACCTTATATGAACATATTTCCTCACCCATGAATATATTATTCATTCATACTCCTTCAATTTTTCTTTCATGCTTATGTGAAGTGCTCATTACATATACTCCATTAATCAATTTCTCACACAATGGAATACAGGAGCATCATGCCTATTTTCATCTTATGGACCAAATTTTTCAAATTGTTATAGTATATTTTTCATTTAGAAATCTCCACTTTCTAAAGACTCATATCTGTTATATTTCATATATTTTAGATTAACATTCATATTTTATAGATCCTATAAAACTTCTATAGCTTCTCATTCATGCAGTTCAATTACTTTGAAAACTCTAAGTTATATTCTTCATCTAATGTTAAAGTATCATTTATGTTTCAAATAAGATATCCCGTATTAATTCATACAAAATTTTTTTCAATGTCATGTATGCACTATAAGGGAGACTGTCGACCGATTTATTCACACAATATCACAAGACAATACTCAAAACATTAATCCAATTAGTGGTAAAATAATCAAATGAATACTATAATTATTTCACAAACGTAGAGAAGAATTCATGGAGAACATTCACTCATAGACAAGAGATGAAAACGAGTTCAAAATTAACTCGAATGACTCTTAATTATCCATACCCATCTTAGTGGGATTGGTGTCTGAGAGCTCTCCCTAAATAGAATCTAGCTTTATCTTAAACATATCATTTGAACTCATATATATAATTTTTTTCTCACCCTTAACATGTCAGGAGAACCGGATATGAATAAAATTCATCTCTTTGAAAAAAAAATCCATTCATGAAGTTAAAGTCATAAATGGTGTATATACACTCATCCGTAGGAAGGCTTACACACAATATCTTCATATCTATGTCCTAGATCCCAAAGATTCTCCACTGTAACATGATTCTTCTTCTCCTATATTTTTTAAACTATATATCAATAGATTCTTTTCTATTTTAAATCGAGAAACCTAAGAATTTAGTCATCATGCACTGCCATACCCAAGGTTTCATTTACCATGTTTTCCATAAATGAAAATCTATGGCAATGTTTGTGGCCCATGAATGAAAATATAGGGTAAGGATGACGGAGAACATGAAGGGGGTGACCTTGAGATGAGTTTTGGATCTGTGGTGGATGAGGATTATTTTATAATTAATAAATATATTTATTTTTATTTTAAAAAAAACATATGCAAGAATGTGTTAATTTAAGGTCAAACCACACCTATAATCCAAGTCATGGAACATAAATGATATTCAATAAATATTAATAAATTTAACATTATTGAGAATGATTTGGGAATCCTTTTATTTAATTATGGATAGAATCTATGTCATACTCCCAAAGGTAGGTTTCCATTTACACATTACTGGATTGGGTGACATTTTTATAGAATCTTTTTTCCATAGTGTATAAAACATGTGAACCATATGGAATCCACATTTGAATAGAATCGTGGAATCAATTTTTTTATTTCATCATGAATAAATGTTTTAAAATTCATAATTATTGCATTGTATTATTCTTATTCATATGGATAGTGGTGTGACTCTATATTTTTATCATATTTTATCAAATATCCATTGATAAAAATTTATTCTCATTCATCTCATGATAGTCATAAGTTGCATACCATCTTCTTATTTATCATAGTTTATAAGATAATATATCTTCCTATATTTTTTTTTAAAAAATCCATTATTAAATGTATGTGTTCATCACAAAAGATAAGAAAGGACTTTATTGACACCCCACCTTGTGCTGACGATGAGACTGTGTAGGTGCCTCCACAAACCTACTTCTAATAGGCTAGAAGTTTCTACATAGAAAAATTATTATTGATTAATCTATTTTTTCATAAATTAAATATAGTTTTCATATGTTTTAAAATTATTTAAGGTTAAAATACATTTGAAAATTAGTGTTTGAAACATTTTAAGATGTTTTGGAGAAAAATTATAATTTAGGTAATGTTTTTTGATTTAATAGAATTTAATGAATTATTTTATTTAATTGGAAAATATTTTGTTCCCATTTTTTTATGTTCAGTGCTTATAAAATAATTTTCTTTGATGTGGCCAAAATATGTTGAAGGTTCAAAAAATGTAAATTTTCCATACCTAAATTATTCACCACATTATTCCTCATATAGAAATATTCTATACCCAAGAAACTATAAGTTCTATGCATCTATTGCGTTATGTTATATACCAAGGTTATTGTCATGTTTTGTAGAGACCTGGTTTTTTCCTTTTGAAACTTTAAAATATTTCTATATATATTTACAGAGTTAGGAACTAATATGGTATAGAATTTAAAGGCCTAGTGTGCCTAGAATTAATTTTATAAAAATATTAAATATATTTTATAATCAGTGTGTATATTTTCTTAAAGAAAATGGTATAAATATTAAATGGAATATCAGATCATAAGTATGAAACATTGGTTGAGTTTGGAACACGATGTTTACCCTAATCATGACCTAGAATGGGTCGGCATAGGGTGTTTAGACACCTCCCTCACTGGTGGTACATTCTGTGATTGAATGAATGAATGAATGAATTCATTTTAATGCAATAAATTTTTTATAAGAATAATTCCATCACTACCACAAAACTGGTAAAGGCAGGCACCTGCCTTTATCAGCGCTAATAGAAAAGCACTGATAAAGGGGTAGGAATTTATTAGCGCTAAAAAAGCACTGATTAATGTACCCTTTATCAGCGCTAAAACAAGCACTGATAAAGGTGTACCCTATATCAGTGATTTTTTTAGTGCTGATAAACCGTACATTTATCCGTGCTTTAAATATCCCTTTATCATCACTTTTCTTAGCGATGATAAAATTTACATTTATCAGTGCTTTTCTTAGCACTGATAATGTTTATTGTATACATTAAATAAATAACAGTTGTTATAACTATATATATATATATAATTAAATAATTATAAGATTAATAATAAATATATTTATTAGATTTACAAGATTTATTATATTTATTAATTCATTATATTTATTAATTCATATATTTAATATATATATTTATTAATTTTGTTTATATTTAATGTATTTGTTTTATTTATAAATATATAATACTTTTTAGTATATATGTATAATTAAAATTATTGAATATATATGTGTTCTCCAATGAATTGGGGTCAATGAATATATCATGTGTATATATATGTGCATGAATAATGTTCATTTATAGATTATAATTACATATCACATTGATATTTTATCGATTTATAATTCATTATGTTACCCATATAATATATATGTTCTAAAAAATGTACACTTATAATTAAAATTACATTATATTTAAAAAATAAATATATATTATTATATTTTCAATGATATATATATAAATATTCCTTTCAAATAATTTTATAAGTATAAATAAAGATATATTTATTTAGAGTTATAATTATTAATAAATATATATATATTTATCATCAATATCATTTTAAATAAATATATAATAATATAAAAAATTATTAAATATATAAATTTATCAGCGCTTTTATTAGCGCTGATAAAGTATGTCTTTATCAGCGCTAAAATGAAAAGCGCTGATAATGTCACCCTTTATCAGTGCTACAAAAGCGATGATAAAGTCCAACCTTTATCAGCGCTAAAAAAGCCCTGATAAAGGGAGTCTTTATCGGCGCTTTTCATTTTAGCACTGATAAAGACCCCCTTTATCAGCGCTTTTTACTAGCGATTATAAAGTTCCACATGGTATTTATAAAATCCACCGGGTCCTCCTCCTATCTGCACCCTGTCAGGCTTCCGCGGAAGCCCTACCCTGCGTCGTTGCCTCCTCTCAGCCGCTGCCTCCTCTCCGCTGCGGTCGCCGCCTCCTTCTACTCCTCCTCCACCATGGCCACCACCTCTTCCTCCTCCTCCGGAACCTACTTCCCCTCCTCCTCCTCAGCTGCGGCTCCTCTTCCTCCTCATCCTCCTCCTCCACCATGGCTCCTCCTCCTCCTCCTCCTCCACTGCGGCCTCCTCCTCCTCCTCCACTGGTGCCTCCTCCTCCTCCTCCTCCGTCTACTATGCTCCCTCTACTGCCTCAGATCTACCATCGCTACCTCCACGCTGCCTTCACGATGCCTCCGCGTTGCCTCAGCTGCCTCCACTACCTCCGTTGCCTCCGCTGTCGGCACCTCCTCCTCCCCTGCCACCGGGTCCTCCTCCTTGAGGTTAGTAAAATTTAATTTTCATGAATTAATTATGTTTTCATTTATTTTCAATATTGAGATTAATGATGAATGGGGAATAATTGAACCTTATTACCATATGGGGAAATTATTTCTTCAATTAGGTAGGTTTTTCCTTTAATATCATGCTATATATTACATTTTTTGATGTATTTATGTGTGTGTTTAAGGAGGATCGTCTTAGGGTGACCTGAATTGTGGATTATGGAATTATAATTTTTGAACATGATTTAGTAGAGTCAAATATAACATGAATATATATTCTTCTCTATATTTGTTACTTTTATTATCCTATGGTGAATATTTCATCAAGGGTTGCGGGAAATAAATAGGTGTTTCAAAACTCAAATAGGTACATATTCCTAGAAGAAACTATGATTATCCAAAGATTTATTCTATTAAGAGATTATAAGGTTTCTCAAATGATTATTAAATTCAATAATTGATGATATATTTTAGTTTTTGTTGCATGTTCTTGAGAAAAAAAAAATTAAATGATTATTGGAAGGTTTCATATTACGTCGAGTGGTGTATTTCCTCCATATCTTATTATAAATTCTATAAGAGGTCCACTTGAGCAATTTGGTTGGTTAATGATAAAAGAAAGTTCTGCCTCATTAGTTTTATTAATGGATGAGTTAAAGTATATGGTTTAAGAGAAAAAGGATCCATTTAAAGGTACATCCTATGATCCAAAATGGATTGGACTTAAGTGAATGACTTATATAGGTCGGTTGAGGGTCCATTGGGATATTTAAGTGCCCTTGATGGTTTGGGGTAATTAATGAGTTTTTTGGTTTTAAGAAGCTCCTCAATAAGTGAATTGAAAAGGGTGATATACAATTTGATCTTAGTAAAGTCACGATCATAGTAGAATTTTTATTACACTAAGAGTAGGAGTGTTCCCACCAACCATTCTACAATTTGGTATGGTGAGTAGATGGTGTAAAAATTGGAAACATATTATTAATAGCTTCAAAAGGAAATTCAGTCATGGTTTTTAGATGTATTTTACGAATATATTTATTGAAAATATTATCATATATGAGTTAGAGGATCATTAAATGTGAAAAAATATGAAAACTTTATGTTTTTTGGGGATAACAATTGTCCCAGAACACGGAGGACATGATTACACTTTTATGGGAGTGTTCCAAATGACGTTGCTCACTCTAGTGTAAGATATCACACCATAGTAGGGCTGGTGTAACTATAAAGGGTTTGAGATGTAGGAGGGACATATTGTAATATGGAACATTTAACTATAATGTATGTCCCTAAGGGAATATGAAGAGATAATTTCATTGGGCTACCTTGCTCATGAAAATAAATGTTTCACTGGTTTGGGGGTCTAATAGTATCAGTATGTAATGAAAAGTCTCATGATATAAAAGTTTTATTTCATACTATAGTATATTTTTCATTAGTAATTGGTGTTTCATTTTTTAAAGGGAAGTTTCATACCATTCCACAACTATAAGGGCCACACCATGAATGGTATTCTATAGATATTGGTAAATATGAGCAGACATGAATCAAATTTCATGATATGTTATGTTAGGCCATAAAGGTGGTGAAGTATCTTTGGGATTTAGTTTCTAAGTCATTTGGAATTAGGATTCATTCCCCATGGAAATAATTCACATAAAATAACATTTAATCTCTTTAAATATAGTGTTACATGACCCAAATCAATGATTGGGTTTCAATGAAGAATCCTTCAGTTACCCAACCATTCAATCCATGGATTGTTCCAATGATGGTTTAGTTAACATTTGAGGAGAATAATAGGCATGCACACATAATCCAAATTCTATAGGAACTTGTGGTCGACGAAGGGTAAATTGATGAACTTATAGATTTAGATCATTATATCACGTACATGGGACTATATGGTTATATCCTTACTCCGTTCATTATTCTAATTGATAATAAACCAAGAACAAGATTCAGGACATCATAAACACTAAGGATAAGAAAACTTATAACAAGAGTTTGTGAACCATGTAATTATCCCTTGATCCATGTGACTTATTTCATTTAACTACTATCGTCATTTTACCATCACTATCAAGATACTTTTTTCACTAATCAGTATTGAAAAATGCGTTTAGATTATGAGTTTTTCATAACCATTGATTCACCCCCACTGTTAAGTAGTTTTCTACTCTCACCTAGTTTTTTCACTTGTATGTGCGGGTAACTATCCTTCCTAGTTATAGTTGTGTGGTTGGAATTATGATGTGTTCATCATTATGAATTGATCGTGATTTTTTTTGTGAAATGGTCATAGGGTATAATGGCCATAATAAAAGTGATAGTATTTAGAAGGTGGAATTTTAATTATTGTATTGAGAGAGAATTAGGTAAAGATTATGGGATATGAGATTATAAAATAGATGATGGATATGGGTGGACATCAACATGTTAAAACCAAATATATTTTCTAGGTAAGAATGTGGAATTAATTCCCATTAATGTGATGAGATTTCTGACCATTTTAGTTTAACTAGTTTGTTTGTTTGTTTTATAGTCAATATAGAATATATGGATTAGTAAGTGCTCGGTTTTGTTTTCTATATAAAGGTATATTTCAAGAGTGAAAATATTATAGTGTAGGGGTCTAAAAACAATAAAAGGGAGATTAAAAAATTCTAGTGGAGATCTAGGAAAGGGTTTGTGTATGTCTTATATGTGTGATGGTTTTTCATCAGGCCATGATAATACAACATGATTATAAGGTGACATTTCTCTATTTAAGTGGGTTCACATTCTAGGGGATAATCGTGATCCATGTTCCACATATATGTACACTACGATCATGGATTATACCAATGGTGACCATTGTATTGGTATATTAGGGGTATAGACTTGATTCATAGTGACAATGGTATTGGTATGTTTGGGTCACAAACTAGATCCATGGTTCCCAATGTTGTGGTATGTTAGGAGACAAGAAAGGATCCATGGTGACTAAGGTGTCTAGATTTTCGGTGTCTAGATAAGATCCATGGTCCTCAAGGTATGGGTTTTTAGATTCCTAAATAGGATCCATGGTCCATGTTTATCAGTTTCTTATCAGCCCATATGAGATGCATAGTTCCAAAGGTTTGGGTATGTTTGGGTTTTAGAAAATATCTGTGATGTATGTGGTATGGTTTTATTAGGAGATAAGATTGTTTTTTGGAACCCATGGTTTAATGTATTGATTCTCACTGAATATAATGTCATTTGTTTTATTGTTTTATTAGTTACCATACAACAATCTTACTTTATTTCTTTCATAGTGTGTGTTGTTTATTTATTTTCATACATATAGATAAACCTAGTATATTATGATTTTTATTAGGTTCCCCATTATTGGTGTCCTACTAATATTTTATCATTCAACCTACACAAGATCATTAGTGTATTTATGGACCTTATATAAGATTAATGATTCTTACCACATATTATAAGTGATCATAAAAGAGTAGGTTGATGGTGTTCTGTATAAAATGCCTAGGTGGGCCTTGGATACCCTATGCTAAGTCATCCAGACTATTATCATGACCCTCACTTATATCATATCTCCCCTTGGAGATCTCTTAATCCAATTATAAAGAAGAAATCCTCAATGTCACACTTCACCAATACCTATATGGAATATCCTACTAATCACACACACCATGACTCTTATATATCCTTAAGAGGGTGTTCCCCATCTTACATCATATATAAAACTATATTATCCATCTTTTTTAGGCCTAAGACTCTAATACCTACTAAAATAGCCTTAGAAAACCTAACTAGGCTATATAAATATCATACCAAACCTGATACTCTCATAAACACAACTATAAACCTCACCTCCATGGAGACATCATCTCTGGATGATCACAAAATCACAAACATTCAATAGAACCCTCACTCTATATCTTGGTGGATCAAAAGCACCCTATTTATTTACCTAGGTTACTCTTGATTTTTATCCCTTTTATTGGAACACATATACTCATGCCTGAATGCACAATCATGCATAAATTGGAACATGGTTTTGTATTATAGGGTCCACCTACCTCAAAAAATGGAGTAACCCCCTCACCAAGATCAACTCATCCTCAACCAACACTATACACGCCTTATCTAATCTTGTACCAATGATTGAGACCCAATCTCAAGGTACAATTCCCAAATAATTAATTATAGAAACTTATAATTAATTATTCACCTTAATATAATTAGGAATAATCTTTTAAAAACTCACTGGGAAACACAACACCGCCTAAACCACACAAAACATGGTGCGTTCATCATACTAGGATAACCTCAAGCCAATACAAACAAAATATACATCATCTGAATTGATTTGAAGATGATATAGTGACATCATCACACAAATCCTAGTTAAAATCATCCCAAATCCTCAGGAAATAATGGATAATATTAATGGAGGAATTGTGAGTTAATAAATCACTAAATCACTATAAAAAACTCCCAAGAACCACCCCTCATCAGGGGGATCAAAGAGAGGAAGAGAATGGATGAATCCCAAGAACCACCCAAGATTTTCTACTAATGAGTACGCCCCCACCATTTTTGAAGTATCTAGTTTTTTATCTAAATTATTATCATATTCCTTATGCCCTATCCTATATACCCATCATTTGGAATTCAAATAGGATGAATATAAATAAAGAATGGATTAATTCGATTCGGTTGAAAAAATAGTATGAAGAAGGCATGAAAGAGTTTATCAAGTTTGAAAAATATCATGCATATGACCCTTATCAAATCCTTTTCCATGTTTACATTGTTGGTATTCAAAACAAATTAGTCCAGAGGAGTTGGAATAAAACTTGATCTATCATGGAAAAGATCAGAGTTATACATGTTGGAATAAACACGGGGAAACTACGAATGTAGGTATTGGCTGGGATAACACTGTGTTTTATGGATCATCTGATATGATTACAAGTATGAAAAATGATGATGAACGTAAGAAGGATGTGATTACAGATGTGAATGATGATGAAGATCGTATTGAGGAAATGAAAAGGACCCTCAAAAGATGAACTTCATGATTTCCCAAAAATTGTTTGAGAAGTTAAAAAGTTGTGAAAAGACGCCATTGTATGCTGGTTGTACTAAATATACAGCACTTTCAGCCATACTGAAGCTGTATAATTTGAAAGAAGACAATGGGTGGAGTGATGCCAGTTTTACAGAACTACTTGCTCTCCTGAATGACATGCTCCCAGAAGATAATGAGTTCCTGATCCAAACATACGACATCAAACGAATTACATGCTCAATGTATATGATCTCTAAAAGAATACATGCCTTCCCAAAGGGCTGTATACTGTTTCACAAGGACCACAAATCACTTAAAGAATGCCTAAAGTGTGGTGCTTCTCGATACAAGAAAGATGAATCCCATCCTACTAAATTTGTATGGTACTTTCCAATAATTCTAAGGTTTAGGCACCTATATGGAAGTGAGGAGACTTCAGGACAGTTGACATGGCACGAAAATACAAGAATTAAAGATGAGATACTACGTCACCCAGCAGACTCTCCTCAGTGGAAGAGAATTGATCATGAGTATCCTGAATTTGGAAACAAGTCGAGAAACCTTCGTCTTGCATTATCTACAGATGTAGTGAATCCTTTTGGTTTTCAAAGCAATAGTCACAGTACATAGCCGGTTATGTTGGTAAATTATATCTTACCACCATGGTTATGCATGAAATGAAAATAAATCATGTCATCTATGCTTATATCCGGACCAAAACAAATGGGTAATGATATTGATGTTTATTTAGCTCCATTAATCGAAGATTTGAAATTATTGTGGGATTCAGGTGTTACATTGTATGATGCTTACAAAAAGAAAGATTTCACTTTGAGATCCATGTTCTACGGGACGATAAATGACATCCCTGCTTATGGAAATTTGTCAGGATATAGAATTAAAGGAACTCAAGGGTGTCCCGTTTGCGGACAAGGTACATAATCAATTAGGTTGAAACATTCATTGAAAACCATGTTTATAGGACATCACAGATTTCTACCCTGAAGACATAAGTACCGATCTTGGACGACATCATTTGATGGAAGTTTAGAAGAATGTACAACACCATCTCCACTAACTGGCGATCAATTTATTGAGAAATTTAAAAATGTGGACACTACTTTTGGTAAACTGGATTCTAAAATCCTTACAAAAATTGGTTGGAAAAAGTGATCAGTTTTTTTTGAATTACCATACTGGAATTGTCTGTATGTCAGACATTTTCTTGATTTTATTCATGTAGAAAAAAATTTATTTGATAGTGTCATCGGAACGTTGCTAAATACACCTGAAAAAACAAAATATGGAATTAAGGCTAGGTTGGACATGCTTGAGATGGGAATATGAGAAGAGTTGGCACCAGTGAAGGGTGAAAAATGAACATTTCTTCCTCCTGCTGCATACACTCTTTCCAGGCATGAGAGATATCAGTTTTGCAACTTCATGAATGACGTAAAGTTTCTAGAGGGGGATTCTTCAAATATTAGGAACCTTGTGTCAATGAGCGATTTCAAGTTAAAAGGTCTGAAATCATGTGACTGCCATGTTTTGATGTAAGATATCAATCCTATTGCTTTACGTTGCATTTTTTCCAAGAATTTACACCATACATTAACGAAATTGTGTTTCTTCTTCAAAGTTATATGCAACAAAGTTATAGACCCGACGAAATTGCCAACTATGGAAAGAGAAATTGTTGTCATATTATGTGAATTATAAATTTTATTCCCGCCTTCATTTTTTGATATGATGGTTCATTTGATGGTCCACTTGGAGAGAGAGATTCAACTATGTGGTCCTGTACATTACAGATGGATGTACCCCATTGAATGGTATATGATGATTTTGAAAGGGTATGTCAAAAATCAAATTCATCCATAGGATTGTATTGCAGAGTGATATATTGTTGAGGAATACATTGAATTCTGTACTGAATACTTGTCTGGTGTGGAAAGCATTGGCATACCGAAATCTCGTCACACTGGGCGGCTTGGGGGTGAAGGAATTTCTGGAAGATAGGTTGTCACAATCAAAATTATAGATCAGGAGCAGGCCCACCTTTATGTTTTGCATAAGAATTTCAAATTTGACCCCTATGTTGAAACCCAAAAAGAAATTCCTAGGCATTTGAATCCATCTAGGGATAAAAAATGGATATCATATACACACAATCGACAGGTTATAGGATGGTTTCGGGACTATATTTTTAAGAAGTCAGATGAAAATCCAGAGTCAATTTCAGACCGACTTCGATGGCTAGTAGGAGGACCAAGTGTGTATGTATTATCTTACAATTCTTATATAGTTAAGGGTTATACATTTTATAATAATGAACATGATGAAGATAGTAACATGCAGAATAGTGGGGGTTACACTTATGGCTGAAGCGATGCATGTTTCCAGTGCTGAGGAAAGAAATCCATTTTTTTGTGAATATGTCATATTTTGGTATCATCAAACAAATATGGGAGTTGGATTATACAGAATTCCAAGTTCCGATTTTTCAATGCAAGTGGGTTGATAATAGGAGTGCTATTAAAATAAACAAATTGGGATTCGTGAAAGTTGATTTCAGTAAGGAAGGGGAGAAAGACGAACCTTTTATAATGGAATCATAGGTAGTTAAATTATTTTATGTTCTAGATCCCGCAAACCGAAACTGGTCAATTGTTCTGTTATCGACCAAAAAACTGATGGATTAGATGAAAATTCAATGGGGGATGACCCTTTCATTGGGACTTCGCAATCATTTTGCAGTGGTCCCAATGTAGACGATGTTTTTTATGTCATAGGAGACCACAATTAAGGGACATGGATAGTTGATAGAGGGGTCAAATCCCTTCAGCCTTATAAAAAGAGATTTCAATAATTATGTTATTTTTTTATTGTAATATAGATTGTGTTACATTATTTTATTATTTGTTCTCTACTGCTTTTAAGTGATCTAAATTAAATCTTAAACCAATTCTATAGATAATGACTTCTGCACCTACGAATGCACCCAATCCCAAGACACAACAGGTTTCTCAACCTGTTACAGCTGGTCCCACTGCTGAGGTACAATAGGTCTCTCAAACTGTTGCAGTTGGTCCCATTGCTGAGGTACAACAGGTTTCTCAACCTATTACTACTGGTCCCACTGCTGAGGTACAATAGGTTTCTCAACTTGTTGTTGCTGGTCCCAGGGCCAATGCTAGCGCTTCAGAGGAACATAATAATGATACAGAAACCGAGGAAATGGTAGGAAATGAAGCCCTGATGACACAAAAAAATAGTTGTTCCGTAGTTTGAAAGTTGTAAACAAAATCCTTAAGGAAAAAGAAAAATCCATCAAATATGAGGTGGGATGGAATATGTGAGGCCAACATGTAAAACCCAACAAAGCCATGTTTAGTAGATACATTAGAATAGTCACTCGGTAACGCATGCTGATTGATATTGAGTCGTGGCACCATTTTTTCATTGGACTGAAAACATTAATGTGGGAAGTGATTACGGTAACATTACGATATCATTTATTTAATTTACTAAAATAAAATAAAATAAAATACTGAAATATTGACTAACTCTACATCATCTCTTTCAGAGTGCATTTATAGTAGATGTCTCGCACAAAGAATATGTATTAAGACTGGAAGGAAGGTTTCATAGAGGCTTTCACACCATTTTAAAGAAATGTCATATGAAAGATGATGAAAGGAAAATCAAGCCGCACACACCTCCTCTTTATGCACACTTGATTTCCCAAGGAGTGTGGGATGCGTTTTTCAACCATCGTGCGGAGAAGAATTTTCTGGTACATTGTGTTTGGTAACACGTTGTTTAACATTACTTGTATTCATCACTTTGATTGACACTTTTTTATTCATGAAATAGAAACTGAGTGCTAAAAATAAAGAACGGGCAACAAAACCAGCATACCCCTACAGTAAAGCAAGGATGGGGTTTGCTTCAATTGAAAAACAATTGGTACATATTTTAAAAGTACTGTAATAATTTTATGTGACATAAAACAAAAATGTAACCTTGGTTCTCTATTTATATGCAGATTGATGAATCAAAATCCCAAGCCACTTCTATCCCACTCCATGTGCTGTGGAAGGAGGTTTATGTTAATAAAGAGGAAAAATGGGTAGATGAAAACACACAAAAAGTGTGGGAAACATATGTAAGTATGACATAATATAATTTTTTTTTTCTCTAAATCACTATTAAATCACGATGATTAATTATTTTCCAATATTTTCTATTTGACATAGTCTCTGGAATCAACAACACCCGCACCGGATGCAGACATACTTTCAGTGGCCTTGAAACAACCAGAACAGTATGGCCGCATCAGAGGTGTGGGTTTTGGGGTGACACCCCGAACATTTTTTCAGAAAAAAACAAGAGGAGGGATAAACTAAAGAAATGAAAATGATGAGATATAGACTAGATACCCTTGAATAAAAAATCCAAATCCAGGGAGAGTTTCTAGAAACTGTGATGGGGGGAGAGGCGAAGAGAAGAAACAACTCAAGAACAACCCGCCCCACCCCCCAACAGCTTTGAGGTGAGCCATTCCCCTCAAAGACCTGACTTAACAGTGGTAATAAATGTTCTAATATTTGTTTCTATGAAATGTGAATTACATAGACATTGATACGTTTCTTGTAATGATATTCTACAGGGTGAAAATGGCTATGATTTATATCTGTCAACTCCCACCCATCGCCTTGTAGCAAGGGCTACAATGTTCAATATGCAGAATGACATGCTACACTCTAGACCACTTCTAACCGGTCATGTAAAAGTGTCGATTAACGTAGCTCATGAGTTGAGTGCCGAGCTACATGTGCCAAATGACGATGAATACATTCACACAGTTGAAAAATCTATTGGAACATTTCTTGCATGGTCGTTAAATCATGTAAAAAAACATGTCGACCAGGATGTATTCATTTCCAATTCATTTTTGAAGAATAATTTTTAACATTTAATTAGAAATGGGCTGAACCAATGAATTTTATCATATAAAGAAAAAAGGAAGGAGTTAAAACTAAATAATGGATCAAAAGGATCAACCAACCGATCAAAATGATCTAATGAGGGCACCTTCACCCCACCCATTCTATAACCACATTTAATATCATTTCAAGCTCATGTGGATATGAAAATGAAAGGTGGAAATAATCACACATTTGTTTGGGTATAAGATATGTACGAATAGGAGACATTAGATTTTGTTAGTGCTAACGTTGTAGCTGAAATCATCACAAACGACTGGCTAGGTTCCTCAGTTATAAATGTATACATGAGGTATGTTTTGATGATTTGATTTTACAGAATCTGATATACTATTATAATTATGGCTAAATAAATTTCATATTTTTCGCAGGAGTATATATGAAAAACATTTGAAGGGATTTTCTTGTGAATTCAAAATGGACTCGTTAGTCCTCACACTATGTCTACACAACAAAAAGAAATAGATTCTGATTTTCAGGCTGAATTAATGTCAAACCTGCTCAGAATGTTTCAATGAAAAATTACAACTGACATGCTCTTTTTAATACCAATGTTGTAGGGTTAAAACTCTAGATTTTAATCATTTCAATTATATTTTCATTTCTATCATTACTTATTTATTTTTGTGTTTTTAGGTAGCATTGGATGCTCATTGCAGTTAATTTGGATACTCCAAAGACTTATTTTTTGGATTCACTTCATGGATATCCAAAAAACCGACCACACATGATAGCGATTGTCAGTTTGTAATACACTAGATCCAACATTTTATAACTAAATATCTAGTTATATAATTTATATTATCTTTTATTGAGGATTATGTTATGATAGGGTGGTGTATAAATATCGTCTAAAGGCTGGAATGAATCCAGGGTCTAAGGACGACAAGGCGAACAAGATATAAAAATATACAAGTATCAGGGTATATATAATTATATTTCACTATCCAAATACATATCAAAATAGATTAATTATTTTTCTCGATGTTTCTACAGTGTCCAAAACAAACAAATGGAAAGGGCTGCGGTTATTATGTTTGTAAATTTATGAAAGAGATCATATTTCATGAACAAACTAGTATCCCTGAAGAGGTATTTTAAAAAATAATTACTATTTCATTTAAAATATTTATTAATCCTTTGTGTATTTATATTTTATCAGTTCTAATATTACTGTCACACAAACTCTTATTCACAAGATGATATAGATGTGTTTAGAAACGAATGGGCAGCGTACCTGATAGAAGAATGTAAACAAATAGGACAATGAAGGTGAATTCCTACTACTTATGTTATCTTTATATGATCATTGATATCTCCCTTTTTACACTAATTTAGTATCTATGATCACCCTTTCTTATGTTTCATATCATTAGATTATGAAAAATGGTTTTAGAAATGATTTGATTTTCTAGTAAAGAATAACTTAATGAGAGACTCTTATGAACTACTGACATACAACAAACCAAGAAAACACATTATGACTATTTTGATACTTTAGGAAAGCTATCCATGAGTCATTTGTGAGGTGTGAAAATTGACCGCACCTCAATCCGACACACGGTGTGAGCGATATGGCTAGAAGTGTCTGATATCATTTTGAAATTGACATTAACTTTAGAAAACAACACAAGTGACATATGGAAAACTGAAAAACACGTTTGGATTGTATTGATACTTTAGGAAAATGATCCATGAGTCAATTTTGAGGTGTACGAATTGACCACACCTCAATCCGACACACGGTGTGACCAATATGGCTAAAAGTGTCCGATATCAGTTTGAAATTGAAATTAACTTTAGAAAACAACACAATTGACGTACGAAAAACCAATAAAACCCATTTGGATAATTTTGATACTTTAGGAAAATGATCCATGTGTCATTTTTGAGGTGTATGAATTGACCGCACCTCAATCTGATGCACGGTGTGACCAGTATGGCTAAAAGTGTCTGATATCAGTTGGAAATTGATATTACTTTAGAAAACAACACAAGTGACATAAAAAAACCGAGAAAACACATTTTTATTGTTTTATAGTTTAGTAAAATGATCCCTGAGTCATTTGTGGTGTAAGAATCGACTGCACCTCAATCCGACGCACGGTGTGACCGGTATGGCTAAAAGTGTCTGATATTAGTTTGAAATTGACATTAACTTTAGAAACAACACAAGTGACATATAAAAAACTGAGAAAATGCGTTTGGATTGTTTTGATAATTTAGGAAAACGATCCATTAGTCATTTTTGAGGTGTATGAATCCACCGCACCTCAATCTGATGCATGATGTGACCGGTATAGCTAAAACTCTATAATATCAGTTTGAAATTGATATTAACTTTAGAAAACAACACTAATGATAAACGGAATACCAAGAAAACATGTTCAGATTGTTTGATACTTTATTACAACGATCCATGAGTCATTTTTGACGTGTACGAATCAACCACACCTCAATCTGACGCACGATGTGTCTGGTATGGAAAAAAGTATCTGATATCAGTTTGAAATTGACATTGACTTTAGAAAACAACACAAGTGACATACGAAAAACCAAGAAAAAATGTTCGTATTGTTTTGATACTTTAGGAGAACGATCCATGATTCATTTGTGAGGTATACGAATTGACCAAACCTCAATCTGACGCACGGTGTGACCGGTATGGCTAAAAGTGTCTGATATCAGTTTGAAATTGACATTAACTTTAGAAAACAACACAAGTGACATACGAAATACTGAACAAACGTGTTAGGAATGTTTTGATGCTTTAGGAAAACAATACATGAGTCATTTTTGAGGTGTACGAATCGACCACACCTTAATCCGACACACGTTGTGACCGGTATGGCTAAATGTGTCTGATATCAGTTTGAAATTGACATTAACTTTAGAAAACAACACTACTGACATACGAAATACCAATAAAACTCATTCGGATTGTTTTCATACTTTATGATAACGTTGCATGAGTCATATGTGAGGTGTAAGAATCAACCGCACCTCCATCTGATGCACGGTGTGACCAGTATGGATAAATGTGTCTGATATCAGTTAGAAATTGACATTGACATTAGAAAACAACACAAGTGACATACCGAAAACTAAGAAAACATGTTCGGATTGTTTTCATACTTTAGGAAAATAGTCCATGAGTTATATTTGAGGTGTAAGAATCGAATGCACCTCAATCTAACACATGGTGTGACCGGTATGGCTAAAAGTTTCTGATATCAGTTTGAAATTGACATTAACTTTAGAAAACAACACTACTGAGATACAAAATACTGAGCAAATGCATTATGATTGTTCGGATACTTTAGGAAAATTATCCATGAGTCATTTTTGAGGTGTAAGAATTGACTGCACCCCAATCCGACACACGGTGTGACCGGTATGGATTAAAGTGTCTGATATCAGTTTGAAATTGACTTTAACATTAGGAAAAAACACTACTGATATACATAATACCAAGAAAACATGTTCAGATTGTTTTGATACTTTAGGAAAACAATCCATGAGTCATTTTTGATGTGTAAGAATCAACCACACCACAATCCGACGCACGGTGTGACCAGTATAGCTAAAATTCTCTGATATTAGTTTCAGATTGACATTAACTTTAGAAAACAACATAAGTGACATATGGAAAACCGAGAAAACGCATTCTGATTATTTTGATACTTTAGGAAAATGATCCATTAGTCATTTTTGACATGTATGAATCAACCGCACCTCAATATGATGCACAGTGTGACCGGTATGACTAAAAGTTTCTGATATCAATTTCAAATTGACATTAACTTTAGAAAAGAAATCAAGTGACATACGGAAAACTAAGAAAACGCATTCGGATTGTTTTGATACTTTAGGAAAACGATCCATGAGTCATTTGTGACGTTTAAAAATCAACCACACCTCAATCCGACACATGGTGTGACCGGTATGGCTAAAAGTGTCTCATATCAGTTTCAAATTGACATTAACTTTAGAAAACAACACTACTGACATACGGAATACCGAGAAAACACATTCGGATTGTTTTGATACTTTAGGAAAACGATACATGAGTCATTTTTTACGTTTAAGAATCAACCGAACCTCAATCCGAAGCACAGTGTGACTGGTATGGCTAAAAGTGTCTGATATCAGTTTCAAATTGACATTAACTTTAGAAAACAACACAAGTGAATACGGAAAACCGAGAAAACACATTCAGATTGTTTTTATACTTTAGGAAACAATCCATGAGTCATTTGTGACATGTTAGAATCAACCGCACCTCAATCCGACGCACAGTGTGACCGGTATGGCTAAAAGGGTCTGATATTAGTTTCAAATTGACATTAATTTTAGAAAAAAACACAAGTAACATATGGAAAAACAAGAAAACACGTTCAGATTGTTTTGATACTTTAGTACAATGATCCATGAGTCATTTTTGATGTGTAAAAATCATCCGCACCTCAATCCGATGCATGGTGTGACAGGTATGGATAAAAGTGTCTAATATCAGTTTCAAATTGACATGAACTTTAGAAAACAACCCTACTGACATACAGAATACCGAGAAAACGCGTTCGGATTGTTTTTTTTACTTTAGGAAAATGATCCATGAGTCATTTGTGATGTGTATGAATCGACTACACCTAAATCTGATGCACAGTGTGACCGGTGTGGCTAAAAGTGTCTAATATCAGTTTCAAATTGATATAAACTTTAGAAAGCAACACAAGTGACCTACGGAAAACAAAGAAAACACGTTTGGATTGTTTTGATACCTTAGAAAAATTATCCATGAGTCATTTTTGACATGTAAAAATCAACCGCACCTCAATTAGATGCCCGATGTGACCGATAAAGCTTTTCATTCGATAAAGAATCAGTATTTTTTAAATGAGATAAATCATCCCAAAACATATTGATGTTATATTATTCCCTTTCATTGTTATCAGAATGAAAACAATTGAGTTTACCATTTCCATATTTTAGTTTCACATTTCCATATTAATTTATTCATTCACATTAATGTTTTAATTTATTTCATTATTATATTATTAACATAATATTTGTTTTCTTATATAGGTGAAAATTTTTCCGTGAGTTTGGATGCTTTGTTCTGCAAAAAATACCATGGACGACAATTTTTGAGAGAGGATCACAAATATCAAAGGATGAAACATTAATGTTTATAAATTTTGTTGGATGATTGTAATTTTAACCATGTAAAACATTGTTTTCAATGTATATATAAGAGTGTTTTTTTGTATTCATGATGTTAAGTAAATGTATATAGCATTGTTTGTCAAAATATTGTGTGAAGGTGCTATTTTGTGAAATTGTGAAGGTGCTATTTTGTGCAAGTGTGTAGGTGGTGCTGGTTTGTGCAGGTGTGCAAGTGATGGTTGTGCAGGTGCTGGGGAGTGTTCCTTTATTAGCGCTTTTTTGAGCACTAATAAAGGACACCTTTAACAGTGCTAAAAGAGCACTGATAAAGGGCCCTATTATGAGCGATCAAGATAGCACTGATAAAGGCACCCCTTTATCAGCACTAGAAAAGTTCTATTAATGACGAAGTAGATGGGGGGGGGGGTCCCCTTTATCATCGCTTCGAAAAGTGATTATAAACTCCACCTTTATCAGCGCTTTTTTAGGGCTGATAAAGGTCGCCTTTATCAGTGCTTTTTGGAGCGCTGATAAAGGGGAACCCCCATTTATCTACGCTGGCATTAACAATGCTTTTCTAGCATTGTTAATGTCCATTTTTAGCGCTAATAAAAGGCCAAGTTGTAGTAGTGCATGGTGTGTTCTCCAGGGTTAACTACATTAACCCTGGAAAAAATATAGATCTTCCCCTTCGTCCTTCATTGGAGAATCACATAAGACGATGATGAAATTCCAGATCATAGAATATTGGAGTAAAGAAAATGAAAAAACATCTTACAAACATTGGAGAGTGCATTATTCAACAAATAATGATCCATTATATAGGTAGGACTGATCAATTTGTGTTTTATGCCACTGTTAATTAAAATGATTGAGTAGATCGATCTCTTATATTGATCCACACTTATTTTGGACTATTAGTGCACCTAGATACTGTCTTAAATTGAATTATTTCATTGTTTTATGACCCTTGTTTCACCATTTTTGATCTTTGTATAGGAATGATTGTCCAAAAATTGATAAACCTTGGTTATGGTGCCTTTCTAAAAAATTTTCTTAGAATTCTTCATTAGTAGAACCCTGCAGTCCCGGTTCAACATTGTTGGGTAGTACCAAGCATGATCAGACCCCCAAAATCATGACATATTGATGAAAAATAAATGTATCAAAAAATATAGCACACATCTAGGATGATTACAGGTTGTGGATTCTCATTTCAATGATCAGAGGACATATATTCAATGATGGAAGGATCAGAACATGCGATGGCGTACAGATTCGCTTGAAATCAATTGTAGAATCAATTTCTGAACTTTGGTAGGATGAAATCAATTGATTTGAACCACATATGCAATTTTTGAGTGAATATATGGCCTGAATCAAAGCATAATGACTAGATTTGAGGTGTTGGAAGAGGACTTGAAAATTTGGTGAAAACACGACTATACACCATGTACCGAGATGAATGCACGACATGTATCCCGTGGAAGCAACAACTAGGGATTTTGAAAAAGATAAATATGGAATGACTTGTAGACCTAATAAACACCATGTACCCTTCCTCGAATGGTAAAACCATGTGGTGGATCACACCGATGGGATCCTATGTGGAAGTACACGGCCGGGTACATGGTCGTGTACCTAAGTACATGAACACAACGTCATGTACATGCATATAGTAAGCGACACATGACCCAATACTAGTTAGTCTAGACACGATGTGAGGTCCACCTAAATAGAATTTACTAATAAATGGGTTGGGATTCATGTGCCATCTTGGTACACAACCAGATGGTGGAGCGAGATGACACGCCGTGTAGGTCCCCTAACATGTTGTGTGCCCCTTGTTTCCTTTTGAAGAAACTTCAAGGTTCGGTATCTCTTTTGTTTAGAATCATATTCTGTTCTTTGAGTATCCTATACTAAGAGTTTCCCTTTTATAATGTGATGGTGACCTTAGTTGTTGATTTTGACATATGATTTGAAACGTTCTGAGAATGAAACTTATTGAGGTGATGCCTGATGATAATAGTGATTTGGCAGGATCCCCTGAGGCTTCTTTATGAGTGGAACCCCCTATCAGATAGGGAGTTGGACCTCAATGAATAGATTATAACCCCCATTCTACATATGGGAATGGGTAATCGACCACTAGAGTGGAACCCCCCATCAGCATGGGAATGGGTCCTCTATAACTACCTTATGAGTGGAACCCCCTCATCAGATAGGGCGTGGGTCCTCAATGACTAGAGTGACCCCCAGTTGTACCAGGGAGTGGGTCATCAATTTTTGAGTGAAACCCTCTATTAGATAGAATGTGGGTCCTCAATGACTAGAGTGGAAATACCTATCACACCATGGTGCGGGTCCTCGACTGTTAGAGTGGAACCCCCCATCAGCATGGGTGCGAGTCCTCTACCTTACTGAGTAGAAACCCCAATCATCTTGGGCATGGGTCCTCATGAATTTTGAGTGGAACCCACATTATCATTAGTTCTAGTCCTCTATAGATACTAATAGAGTGGAACCCCCCAAGTGTACAAGGTCACATGTCTTATACTTTGAGTTTGTGGCCCATTGACTATGATACATCGTGATGAGGTGTGTCTTGACTCAGACCATTACTTCAGGGTAGATGCATGAGACGCTGGGCACTATTGATGGAATTTTGGAACTATTGGCTACTATTATTCGTAGTCAGAGTTGTGATATGGTGATCCCCTTAATCGATTTTTGGGATTCTTTTGACTGAGCATATATATATATATATATATATTTCTATATCCATACCATTGGATTTGGTTATTCTCATTCTATGAGATGTGTAGATGTGAAGGGTATACCATGTGATTTCAGTCATTAGATTCTCATGGTTGGATGAGTCTACTCTATTTTTATAGGTGGTGAAGACTCTATGGGAATTTTATTTACTCACCGTGTTGATCCACTTATACTTGGTTGAGGTTAATCTCTCTTGGTTTGGATTGAGTTGTTCCCTTTCACATTAGCTTACGTCTTGTGTACTTTCTGCTATCTTTCTATTCCTATTGTATCCCTTACTTCTCCTCCTTCATCTATCAGGGATTTCTACTTGGTATGTATATACTCACCCCTACATGAGATTTTCTCCCACATACCATGTCTTATGTAGAAAATATTCAGGTCAGTGGTGACTTCATAAGATCTTAGGGATATCTGGTACTTTGGACCCTGTAAGGTGGTCAAAACATGGGAATCAGGAGTTGGGATCTTTTAGTAGTTTACTTTTCTAGTTTTGGAAAGTTGGGGAATATTTTTGGTTAGGCGTGTATTTTTCCCCTTTACTTTTCAGTTTACACAACTGTTCTCTTGTACTGTCAAGAGGTTTTTCATGCATGGTTATTCCCTTAGATTTCAACTTATTTTACTTTTAATCCCTCTTCACCTTTTCATTGAGATAGCTACATGTGTGTGTATATGTACTTAGGTAAATGCCTCCACATGTTATTTTTTCTTTTGGCACTGGTCGCCAGGTCCTGGCATATGGAGGCGGGCTTGGGGTTGTTCGGCTCAAGCCCTAGCCTTGGTCGGGTCGTGAAAGATGGGTATCAGAGGTGATACAATCCTTGGAGAATTTTTTGTACTAGTCCCCTTATTAGGTTTTGGTTAGGTTTTGGTCAATATTGTCAAAGTGTCTCGAGTTCGGATATCAGGCTAAGGAATCGAGTGATGATATGGGCAGCAGACGTATCCATTCACGAGGACCCTGAATACCAACTTTTTTACTTGTTATATTAAGAAATTTGTTTAAGGGATCAATGGTACAAGAATCATATATGATTGAGTCTTTGAAAATATTTCTTGAGTTAGGTACCCATTGTTGTTATATATATATATATGCTCATTTGACCATAACACATCTTGATAAATCTTAGGATGCCTCCACAATGAAAACAGAAAAAGATACCAGTTCTTGATCCTGAAGATGTTTTGATGAGTGATGAGACCCTATTTTAGGGCCCATCATGTGACCTCCTGGCTACAGGTGAGTAGGTAGTAGCACCTCCACCTGTATAGAAATAGATCATCCCAGTAGAGTAGGCTAAGGATGTGTGTAGCCTTAGCATACTCCATGAATTTTAGTTCCAGAGGCTGCTAAGGTTCTATGGAAAGGCAGATCCTTAGGAAGAAGAGGATTTTATAGATTCGTTGGTCTATGTCTTTAGTCTCATTCAGAACCCAACAGATTAGGTGGTTTCACTAGAAGATAGACTCTTCCACAGAGTAGTTGGGTGTTGGTGGGTACTTGTTATGAAGAAGCATGATGAGTCGATACTCTCATGTACAGACTTCTAGCAGATATCCTATGAGGAAAAATACCCCTTATATTTGTTCTATGTTTATATATAAGAGCCTCTATACCTACATAATGGAGGGATGATGGTGGACGAGTACACAGTAAGGTTCACAGATCATATGCCGCACTCCCATGAAATGATCTGGGATGGATACTTCTGAGAAAAATTGTTTGAGTAGATACTCCATAGATATATTTTTACCAGTGTGGTGAACTTATTCATACACACCTATGATGGGGTTCTATAGTGGGCCCTAGTGAAAAAAAATTCTTTCAGAGGGATTCCAGAAAGCTGGAGATGGTAGTGGACATCATAGGGTTGAGTCATCTGTAGTAGATAGAAGAAACCAGGCGCTAGTATCTCAATGTAAGAGACCTCCCCATGATCATACTCAAGAACATGGTTAGGGGAAGCATATAGGAACATGGACTCATGGATATGGGTGGTGCCTCACTTAGGACGGGTGAGGTCACAGAGCGCGAGACTACCCGACCAGACTTGCCGAGCAGCTAATGTAGATAACTAACAAACCACCACGATGAAGGCATCACCATGATCAGGGATCCCCCAACTGAGGGAAGGGTGGTCCACATAGAGGAGGATCTGGAAGGGGATCATGAGGATCTATCAGTGGTAGATGATTCTATGATATCCTTCTACCACCACCGCTGGGCGGCCCATGTTAGGCTCAAGTATTAGGCGGTTGAGGCCCCAAAAAACTGCATGCATTGGAGATTTATGACACTACAACGCAAGAGATGATGAGAGGTATGGTATATCTTTATTATACCCTTTATTCAGTATTACTAGATTCATTTTACATTCATTAGTTCATCTATATACTCATGTTGCAAGAGATAGAGATCCCAGTTGGGGAGCTAGCCCAATAGCTTCAACATGAGGTTTCTACAGGGAACAATTTTCTGATAGTGAGAGATATCACTTGGTGGGGAGAGGTTCACGTGGGAAATTTCTGTCATAAAAATGGATCCCTATAACATAATATTGGGTATATATTTGTTTTCCATGGTTTGAGCATATATTGACTATCACCATAGATAGGTTATATTCCTATAAACTAATGGGACATGATTCTCTATTTCTAGTGAGAATGATCTCATGGAAAGATGAGTGGGTTTTGAGAGAAAGAGGCTAAAAACCATCACCCATTAGTTGTAGAGTATAGACCTTGGTTCAATAGGATCTTTAAGTATCTAGATTCCTTTAGTTTTAGAGTATTATATGGAAGTCTTACCCAAAGATGATTCAGGACTACCTTCGAGGAGGGTAATGGAGTTTTACATGACTTGCATGCCCAAAAATCTCTGATATCTTTTGATGCATATCGGATGGAACCTACTGAGCTCCGAGATCTATGGTTGAAACTTGAGGACCCTCAAGAGAAGTATTTCATCATACCTAGTGTGTCCCCCCTTTATAGCTCTTGTTTTGTTCTTGAAAAAGGCAGATGGGAGCTTACAACTTTTCATGGATCATCATCACATGAACCATACCATAGTAAAGACTATGTACCCCTTTCTATGGATTGATGGCCTCTTGGACTGGTTTTGAGGTGTGATATGGTTCTTGAAGATTGATCTCATGTTTGACTGCATCAGTTGAGGGATCAAAAGGAAGATATTCCAAAGTTGTAATTCTGATGTCGTTACAGACACTAAAAGTTACTGGTTATACCCTTTGGTGTGACAAATTCCACCAACGTGTTCATGGATTCTATAAACCAGGTCTTCCAACTATACATGGAAAGATTTGTGATTGCATTCATAAAATACTTAATAATCTACTCTACATTGGAGTAGGAACTTCTAGAGAACTTTAGGATGGTTCTATATTTGCTTTGAGAGCACCATCTTTTCGAGAAACTCTCAAATTTCCAGTTTTGGATTCATGAGGATCACTTTTTGGTGCATGTCATTTCATAGAATGGTTTAGCCATTGAACCAGTGAAGATAGATGTAGTGTTTGTTTGGGAGACACCTAAGAGTGTGTCATAGGTGAAGAGATTTCTTAACTTGGCGGGGTACTACAAGAGGTTTGTGGAAGAATTCTCAAGAATCACAACCCCTTTGACCACCCTTACATGGAAAGGGAAATCATTTACGTAGTCTGAGTAGTTATATATGGACATCAAGTAGATGAAGAAGTAGTTGATGAGTGATCCTATTTTGGGACTACTAAATGAGTTATTGTGTATGTAGTGTATTGTGATGTCTCAAGATATGGGCTCGGCTGGATGTTGATATAGTGATAGACTGTTATTGCATATGGTTTAAGGTAGTTGATACCCCATGAGTAGAACTAAATGACTCAATACCTAGATCTTTAAGTGATAATATTCTCCATAAGTATTTATAGGAACTACCTTATAGGAGAGAACATTGAGGTTTACTTAGACCATCAGTGTCTCAGGTACGTCTTCATGCAGATAAACATGAAACTGAGATAGTGGAACTGGTTGGAGTTACTTTAGGACTATGGATTTGAGATATTCTATACTCCAGGGAAGGTAAACATAGTATAAGATTCCATTAATAATAAGTCTCAGGATTGATTGGTCCAGGAGGCTTCAGAGTAGTTGGACTCCCTACAGCTGGCCTTGGTGGAGCAGTACAAATGTTTTCAGTTGATGGTGTTGATTCCTATGCTTCTCGAGCATGTGAGAGAGTCTCGGCTGGGATACATCTACTATGAGGTCTTACAAGACTAGATATACTTGGGGTACTCACCAGATGGATATTATGAAGGGTTTAATCACGTTATCATGTTTTAGTGGAGGTCCTTGGTTCTAGTCACGACGCGTGAGGTGGTGATATGAGGGTTCCTCACTTATCCCCTAGCTATACATCCCGGTGTGAGAAATATGTACATAGATATTAGTGGAAGATTTTGTGGTCCGGAATGTGTTGAAGTGTAGATGAGTTTTTCTCTTGGTGCCTCACCAGTCAGCAGGAAAACACCGAGCACCAATTTCATATGGGTTTGTTGTACCCCCTTGAGATCCCTGAGTGAAAGTGGGATGACATATCCATGGAATTTGTGTTAGGGATTCTACATAAAGAGATGGGATATGAAACCATCTGGGTGATAATTTATCGACTAAAAAGTCCAGAACACTTCCTTTCCATATGCGAATAGAGTTCTGGGGAGAATTTAGGGCAGTTGTATGCACAACAGATCGTTCACCTTCATGCGGTTCCCTTGATGATTGTCTTTGATCATGATGCATAGTTAATGTTATGATTGTGAAGAGGAATAAGATGTGAATTTGAGACCCAAATGAAGATTATTATATCCTTTCACCCCCTTACCGATGGGCATACCGAGCACACTATCGATGTGTTAGAGGATATACTCAGGGCTTTTGTGTTGGAATTTGGCCAGATCTTGGAGGACCACCTGTGTAACGAACCAAAATTATATCAATGAAAATTCAATTCTTATAATTATTTAATATATTATAAATCACATAAATCACTTAGATAGAAGAATAAAAATATATAAATGAATAATTAATGAAAAAAATGTATTTATAGAAATTATGAAACCAAAACCAATGGAATAATAACATGACCTTTTAAATAGTAATGTGTCCATTAAGAATAGAAATCTGGCCAATAGAATAGAAAAATCACATATTAAAGTATAAATAAAATTTAGGCATCATATAAGTGAAAATAATATATAATTATATCAAAGAATAAGTAAATAAATGTTTTAAAAATAATAAATTAAGTATTGATTTTTTAGAGAAATCAAAATGTTTATTTATAATTTTATATTTTATATAATTATTTAAAAGAACATTTATCTTCATAAAATATATTCATAAATTATTATTATTTTTTCTTATGATTATAAGATAATTTTATGAGACCTTAATTAATTTATCAAATTGTTATAAAATCAGTTATAATTTTAAAATCAGTATTTTTTGAATAAATGATGATATTTTTCAGAAATTTAATTTCTAATAGTTAGAAAATTATTTTCATAAAATAGAATCCATTTTTTAAATATAAACATAAATTTATGATTGGGGTGAATGTTTGGGAGTTTTTTAAGATAGTTGAATTTTTGTTGAATAGTTCAATATAGTGATTTACAGTATAAGTTAAATACATAAATTATTGAGTCATGGATGATGTATGACTCATGTAATAACTATTTTTTTTGAAAAAACATGCAATATTTACTATTAATAGTCATAATAATACACATTATTGATAGTATTAAGAAATAATAATAATCAAATGATTAAAATAATAAAAAAACACCCCTCTCCTCTAGTACAAATACCAACCCTCATCACCTCTTCTCCTAAAAACTTA
Source organism: Viscum album (assembly GCA_963277665.1). Classification (NCBI taxonomy): domain Eukaryota; kingdom Viridiplantae; phylum Streptophyta; class Magnoliopsida; order Santalales; family Viscaceae; genus Viscum; species Viscum album. The sequence continues at coordinate 1,220,936,041 of OY728148.1, read as the reverse complement.
TAACCCTTGGTTATTGATTAAATTACTCTTAATTTCTCTCAAAATTCTCTAAAAACATAATGGATCCTTTGGTATCAAAAAAATAATACACACAATTACTCTAAGGATGTTTTCAAGGAGAAGAATTTCAACAGGTAAAATCCTATTTTGTTTTCTTTTAAATTCATTTCAATTTATTTTCTTTTCATATTCCATTCTCACATACCCTTATCCAAGTGAAATTTTAACTCTAGTATATTATATATAATAGATTTTTATTTGGTTAATTTAATATCCTTTATCATTTCTTTTCTCTTCCCCTTTTGTTATAAAAAGAAAACATCGTCTGTGAGGTGTCGATTCACCACATTCCTAGATGATGATTTTTGTTTTCTAATAATTCCATAAAGGATGTTCATAAAACCATTATAATGGATAAAAAATATTATAATATATTTATTACATATTATTTAATTTTCTATAACCAATATATATGCATAATATTAAATAATAAAATAAAACTAGTTCGTGATGATTGAAAATTCACCAAAATAAACTAACAATCATTACTAACATTTTTTATAATGAATCATTCTCATTTCTATAAAAAAAATATATTGAACAATTTGAAAATATGGAGGAGTTAAATATCATATAATTACACTTCTATATTTTCTCTTCCATTTGACAAGAACTCCCATAATTAAACTCAATGGAACCAATCATAAAATTCTAAAACGAACACTCCCAAAACAATGAAATTGAACCTTGTAACTCATTAAAAAGTCCATAAATGAACCTAATAAAAAAATAATAAATAAAATAAATATAGAATATATTATTAATTAATTAATTAATAGATCAAATTTTATTATCCAATACATTATGTTCTAGTTCATAATACTTCCAGACATAAGGTAAGGAATTCTTTCTGAACCTCCATTTTTCCTTTAGGCTATGCTTTATATATCTTTACCCCAATGCAATTCTTAATTATTCTTATTAACTCCTCCAAAATTATTTGTGTTTGTTCCTAAAATATGTACCTATCTCAATTATTCTTTCTTTTATTGGGAAATATTTTTTTAGAAGGTTCCCTTTTTAATTCCTCCTGATAAGCAAGCCCGATTCATGGGAACTTCCTAGTTCATTACCCATTTAAAAGTAAAGTCCAAAACCTATTTTAGCCATATAATATTTTTATAAAACACTATTTTTATCATCAAAAACTATTTATGTTTATTTTTTTATGCAATCAATTAAATATTTTCCCTTTTTAAACACTCTTTAATGTTTTCCCTTATAATGAACTAAATATGATCATTTCTAATGTTTCTAAACACTATCCGAACATGTTTTCACTTCATTTGAAAATAATTTATCGTGATATATTCCTATTTTACCATATTAATTTCCAAGTATTATTTAAGTACATTATTTCATTGACCCTTTTAGGATACACCCATTTGTAATGCTATATGACATGATTACAATACCCAATTCTTTCCACGGGTAACCGTTATGTTTATTACTAATGTTTTATTATTTATATGGCACACATATTCATGAATTTTTTTGATGGGTGTTCCCATAGAGTTATTTAATTCATTGGGTAATGTTCTAGTCTCATGATATGTCATGTTGGGACATGGAGCAAACCTGATTCCTTTATAGAACTTTTTCCACCATGTGCATTGGTTTTGACAGTTTACCTTGACTCAAGATTATGTCATATTTCATGTTATTTCGAAATTTCCATGATTCCATGATTACATGATCCAATGATCTACATGTTATTATTCCCTATGTCTATTATTGTTCAATTACTTTTTATGTCTTCATGATATTTCTTCTAACCCATGTGCTATGCTTTATTTCTATGTTTATTCCCATATGGGGATTTTTAGCTCATCTCTTTTATTCATATATTCACTAGGTTATCCTATGTATATGTAAGGGATAAAATAATTTTAGTATCACATTATAAAGTATTAATATAAATATGTTTTATCCTATTTTAATGTTTTTAGTTTTATGTACCTAATATTCCAAATACACTAGACTTTGCAATCCAGGGTTTGTATTTCATGGTCAATTATGATTAAAATCATGTAATAATATGTGTAAAAGTATAGGTTCATTATAGTTGGTATTAGAGGGCTGTCAAGTTATTTTTGGAAATTAGGATGAGAGAACTTTAGTATGAACCCTAGAGATAATTTTATCACCATTTATAACCTAGATTAAAGCTTAGGGAATAACAATATAGGATATAATTTTTATTTAAAATTTTATCCTTATATGTTCAATGTTTCCTTTTTATATTTTTATTAGCAAAGTATTAAATCCCTTATAATTGTACTCATTTTTTAGTTAATGGATAGAAATAGGAGGACCCATTCCAACAATCAATCTAATAAGGAATGTGATGATTGCCCTAATGAAATGAAAAATATAATTAGAACGGGTGCTCAAAACTTCATGGTAATACTTTATCATATAGATCAAGTTGTGAATAATAAAGTGAATCATATCGAACTCCCTCATTCTCCTAAAAGAGAGAAATCTATGGTTGAATCATTCACATGTCAAAGGCATTATATATTTAGTGGGTCTTATGATTTCCTCATCACAGAACAATGGATTAACTCCATTGAGAATATATTATCTATCCTTCAATTCTTAGAAGAAGATAAATTTGTACTATATGTCTATTATATTAATGGGGAAGCTGATCAGTGGTGGGAACTGATCAATAACATGAAGTAAAAAAGAGAAACTTTATTCCATAGAATGGGAAGATTTCAAGAAAATATTTTTTAAAAATATTTTACTTGAACTCTCTATTTCAAGATGGAGTGGGATTTCCTCAATATGAAGAAAAACTAGGTTGAGTCTATCGGTGTGTATGAAGAAAACATCATAAGGCTTCCATGATACATCTATGGATTTTTCATGATCCCTAAGAGAAATTTTGATCACTTATTTAGTCGACTAAATCCGAGTTTATGAAAATCATTGGAAATTCTAGATTTTCATTGATATGAGAATATTCACTACTAGAAATAATATTTATTCCAATGCCCCTATCCCAATGGTTTTTTCTAAACAATTGTGATAGAGTGGTTTTCCCATTGGGTTTCTAAAACCATTGGTATATAGTGATTTATAATAGTCTATCCTAATTTTCTTTGTAAGATGTTGGGATATAATGTTTTAAAATCATGTTTCCCAACAGTTTTTGTAAACTGTTGGGAATGATTATATGTACCAATAGTTTTTAAAAACCATTGGTATAGTTTTCCCCATAAATACAGTTTATCCCCCACTCCCCTTTCCAAATTCGATTCATTTTTTTCCTACCATAGCGGTGCTCTCTTCCCATCCAGCGACCACTCCTCTTCCAACGATCCTTCCTAGTTTTGATCATTTGTTTTCTTTTAATTCAAATTAGTGAGTTGGAGATACATCTTATGCCTACATTTATTTTGGATTTTTATATAACAAATTTAGTTTATTTCCTCATCCACTGCAATCTCTCATTATTTAGGGTTTTTTATTGTTCTTGAATGAAAAATTGGCACGTTCTAAATACTTTAGCCTACACATTGACAATGAATTTCCCTTATTGAACAACTTCCACCATCCCAAATTTTTTCAGGAATATTACACAATATTAGTTTTTTATATGTACTATATTTTCTCCCATATTTCATGTTTACATTCATATTTTGAGAAATTTAACCTTGGAAACTAATTGCTTTCTTCAAAAAGAAAGTTCCAACAATTACTTTTTGAAATTTTTATGTAGTGGTTTGGTTTTTAAGATATTAATGGAAACTGAATTTTTTACTAATACCATTTATTTTATTCCTATATAATGAGTCACATATGACATAAAAATGTATCAAATTTACTTATAGTAAAATAATTATTAATGTATTAATACCACTTGACCTTTTGGGACTATCTTAACACACATTTCTGATTTTCTTTTTCATTGGTCACCACACATTAAAAAATATCATTAGTTCCCCTGATTTGGTTTAATAATACCAATATTCCATCTCCTTTATATCTTTTTCAATTTTTTATTTTGAATGTTATATATGTATTTTGACACGTGGGTTACTAGGATGTCTATAAATTGTGATGTCTACCCGATGGTCCCAACCAATAGTTGCACTATTTTGCAAGATTTGGGTAAAGTAAACCCACTATTCTCATAACTCTTTAATGAATCATTTTTATATGAATTCAAATGATTGATTACATGATAGTAAGTGAGTTCTAAAAGGAACTTGGGTGAAGTGATATGTGTGTGTCACATGGGCTAAGTGACTTGTGTGAGGCCTGTTAGTGAAGTGACCAATGGGATGCACTTGAGAGAATTAACCTATATGAGAAAATTGGTAATAATTCATGACTTTTCCAAATTCAAGTTGAAGTCTACACAACCCCCCTTGAGATGGAATTAACCCAACTATGATCCATGATATCCTATACTCAATGATACATTACAATAATTACATTAGTACTAATGAAATCTTGTATGCCTACTTCTATACTTCCAATGGATTAGAAAACTGTTTATATTTTAGATGAAGAAGTTTATGCATGAATATATGAGATATTTTATATTTTTGTACAATGATATTTCCTGTTATATGACCCCATAGTTCTAAACCTTCTGAATCATTTGAATAAGTACTATTTTTTTATCCTAAGAGAGAACAATTACTATTATATGACCACAAAGTTAGAATGGTGTTCTCATCATATAGTGGGGCATACCATGAAAATATTTGCATGTATTGGAGTAAGGTAAATATAACACATTGAGGTATACCATGATGTTCGTCAGCTCTTCAATAACTCAAATTTCTAGATTTATATCATGTTTATTGAGCACCTACATGTTTCAAGTTCATGAAACCAAGATGAATACCTTTTAAATAACAAACCTTATAAAAAATATCACTTATCACTAAAGTGAAAAATTATCATTTACTTAAATATATTTTCAATGTATCTTCAATATTATTGAATTTATTTTATGAAATGACATATGGTAATTTTTTTAAAGAATGGATAGAAGTTGGATGTATAAAACTGATCGGATCTTAAGCGATTTTCAAAACAATTTTGAGATCTCTTTAGATTTTTCATTTGAAAATGCTTCAGATAGTGGTCACATACATTGCCCATGTTATAATTGTGTTAGAAGACCTTGGTTGATATGTGAAGAAGTTAGATACCATATAACCAAATATGTATTTCAACCAAAATATTATGTGTGGTATCACAATGGGGAGAAAATAGAATATCAAAATGCTGATGATACAAATGAGAGGACTGGATTAGAGAATTAGATATATGACCAGTTTCTATTTATTTATCATCGTGAGAAGAAAATGATGTCAAACCAAGAATATTTGGGTACGATCACACATGATTCATCCAATGAAAATTATGATGTTTATAGGGTGAAAAAATTGAATGATGCTATGACAACTCCAATATATCCATAATGCTGTAAAATAAAAAATAAGAAAATTTTAATCTTATTGTTTTATGGGAAAATCATGTATGGGATTTCTAATACTTACATCGATTACATTCTTACCTTTTTTAAGGACTTACTACCAGATGATGCCGATATTCACTCAAACCGTTATTTGTCATGGAAGTTATTTGAAGAGCTTGGATTTTCAAAAAACAAAATTTATGCTTGACCAAAATATTGAAGCTTATTTTGGGAGGAAATTGATGAAAGAAATTATTTTATAGAATGTGTAACATCCTGATGGAAGTAAAAAGCTGGTGGAAAACCATCCTGTGTGCCACAGAAAGTAATGTGGCACTTTTTGATCCCCAGACTCTAGAATCTTATCATGTCTGATGGAATATCAATAAAATTGTGATGGAATAATACCGAGATAAAGTAGATTAATGAAGAGTTGGTTCACCCTAAAAATGGATTTTCATGGCAGAGATTTGATTCTTGACATCATGATTTTGCAGCTGATGTGTATAATCTGAGACTGGGTATTTCATGTAATCGTTTTAATCTGTTTGGTAAGAATCTTACTTCTCATAACACATGGACGATTTTCATACACATTTATAACCTTCCTCTATGGTTGGGTATGAAGAAACCTTTCACTTTCATGAGTATACTTATATCTGGACCTTATGATCTTGAAAATGATATAAACGTATACATTCATCCTTTAATGAATGAGTTGAAACTTCTTTGGGATGTGGTTGTGCTCACATATGATGCAAGTTCAAAAGACATATTTCAATTATGTGCTGCGCTTATGTGGATGATCAATGATCTTCTTTCATATGCAATGATGTCTGAATGGAGCATGAAGAGAAAAATTGTCATGTACTATTTCTATGAATAATACTCGATCCATATGTCTAAAATATTTTAATAGTTTTAGTTTTATGGGACATGGATGATTCATTCCAGTGGGACATCCATACAAAAATAATCACAAAATATTTGATAATACTATAGAGACTAGTGATCCACCTTAGCATATGTCTGGAACTACTGTGCTTAATGATTGGAAAGATTTTAGTTTTTCATTTGGGAAGTGTAAAATGAAATCTATGAAGATTAAGAGCATTTCCAATGAAACCTGTTATAATTGGATGAAGATGAGTATTTTCTTTGAGTTGCCTTATTGGTCAACCAATTTGTTACATCATTACATAGATTTAAATCACATTGAAAATAATATCTGTGAAATTTAGCTTTATATTCTTATAAATTTAAAAGGAAAGAAAAAATATGATTTATGATCTTCGCGTGACTTGGTGGATTATGGGATCAGACTAGAATTGCATCCTGTGTGTCTCAGTGAAAATAAATGGAATGTTCTATGTGATTATTATGTGATGACACCTACATAAAATAATCAATTTCTGGAATTACTAGAGTCTATTGAAGTTCATTATGGATATTAAAGAAATATATCAAAACATGTCAATAGAAGAGTTTTGAAGTTGAAATATTTGAAGACTCATGATTATCACGTCCTTTTACATGAGTTTATTCCAACACAAATCCCTCAATTTTTTTTCTAATAATGAAAGGGAGTAAGTTATTTGGTAGTTCCATTTGTTTAAATATCTTTGTGTTAATAATTTTTCCATGTATTTCTTGCAAAAAAATGTTGGTGGAGACATTATTAATTTTGTGTGAGTTAGAGAAAATATTTCCTCCATTATTTTTCAAATGCATGCTGCATATGACTATCGATCTGATAGCCTAAATACTTATCAAAGAACCTATATATTTTCATTGGATGTATCCAACTTAATGAAATATGTAGAAAATGAAATCTTATTTCTAGAATAGTAATCATCATGAAGGTTATATCATGAATGGTTACTTGGATCAAGAATGCATGGATTTCTACTAAATGTATTTGTCTGATCTAACTACAATAATGAAAAAACCAATGAGAAAGAAATAATAATAATATGAGAAAATTGAACCTAGTTTTCCATCACTTACTCAAATAGGAGTAATTCATAGATCATATACATTGATTACATGAATCCCTGAAGAGTGGGAGATGGCACATCACACCGTGTTATTCAACTGTGATTTGTTCGATGACTAAATCACATAAGTGAATTGAACATGTATATCTTATCTCAACTATTGTAATTGTAAATATATTTTAAACTATTTATATTTTAATATACAAGGAACATTAAGAAATGATAAATTAAAATCATCATTATTTATCTTTGATAAAGAGAGAGACTTTTCATAGCAAAGAGTTTTCAGTTTTGTTGAAATTGAAGGTAGAAATATTGATGTAATAAATAAATAAAATCAATATTTAATTAAGTTTAATATTCTTTTATATTTAAGGTATTGAGTTTTCCTAATAACACTGTCTCTATAGAAATAAGAGCTTTGGATTTTGGTTATAATACCATGGTTTGTGAATGTAAGTCAATTGTGATCAATCGGTACAAATTTATTATCACTAAATGATAAAAGAACATGAGAACACAACATGATGGTGTTATGATAACTACCGTAATAGACTGTTTTATCGGTGAATCAGATAATAGACCTCATTTTGAAAATGTATCTTATTATAGATTCCTTGAAAAAATAATAATATTGGATTATTAATCTCATGATTGAGTCACTATAATGAAATTCTAGTGGTTTGATTCAATGATGAGTCAATGAACCTTTATTGATGATTGTGGATTTCATTTTTTTGACCTGGCTCACACTATTTCTACCAATGAACCATATGTAAATATAGGTTTTTATGTCAAATATCATCTTCAACCTGAATTTCATGTCATTATTGAAGTAATCCCAAGACATATTTTTGATGATGGTGATGATGTAATTGACACCATCCCTGCTCCCATTGGCCCCGATCCATTTATTACTTATGATGACTCCAATAATTTAATTGTTAGAGTTGATTGAGAACCTAAAGTTATGGTGGAAAATATATAGAATCATTTTTCTTTGTTCTCAGTTCTGTTTGTTTAGCTTGACTTGAGTTGTTGAGGTTTGTGCTATATAAATTTATTTACTATTTATTACTAAATATTTTGTATCCAACTATACCTTCATGTGAATTTTCAATATTTTCTGGTAGTATTTTTATTTGAGTTGCATTTTATAATATTGAATTGAATTATATTCAGACCTACCAAACCAAACAAAACCAAAATAGTAAAATTGTAACAAAAAACTAGATGAATTGAAATGGATATATTAAACTAATTGATATGAAAATAAAAACCAATGAAAATAATCACCTAACACAAAAAATAGAAAAATTACCTAACAGAAAATATGAACCAAATGACCTAAGACAAATAGGCCATGTCTCATTTTTTTTGTTTTTTTGGTTACACAGTAGTTATCCTTTTTTAATTACTTTCAAATTTTTTTCAAATGTAGTAATTAAAACCATATGAGGGGCCATAAAGAAAAACTATCACAGACAAAAATCATCAAATGACTGATATGGAAATTCCTCGCTTAGTGCCTATTGGAAGTATTTTATTTCATATATATATATATATATATATATATATCAATAACATATAATGTCATGTGATTAATTTTTTTTTAAACTTTTATGCATGATCCACCACTGAGGCACTAGTTATTTGATGAGAAGCCTGGTAGTGGTCCCATTACTCAAGCCAGTGGTATGAGGGGGGTGGTATGAGAGCTAGGTGCTCCGGTCAGCGTAACCATTTAGACCCTGAACCTCCCACTAACGTACTATATTCCATACATTCTGACCCCGCTATGTTGTTAGGGACACATGGGATATTTAGGCCTCCCATGTTTTCACAACCCTTCACATATGAGCCTAATTACCCATATTTATAATATCCCATGATGATTCCCACTCTTCATCCACATTATGCAGTTTGTCAGTTATCCATGCCATTCTCTTTACCATCTACTTTTTTTCCTATGGGCTTCTATATTCCTTCTTCAACTCTTGCTCTGACACAGTCTGTGCCTATGAAAAATACATTGGGACCCACTCCACCTGTACAAAGTGATGTTCCTTTAGTGAAAGAAAATCCAGAGGCACCCATTGAGCAGATTGCCACAAGTATATTTTAGAACCCTAAGAATTTTTTTACCATAATTTATTTTCATTAGAACATGTACTGATATAATATTTGTTTTTATATCATAATAGATACATATACTAATTGGAGATGGTGGTGGGGGTGTACACACATGAGTTCGGTGTGGAACCGCCGCACATAGTTGATGGTGGACTATAACGAAGACAATCAGATGATCGAAATAATATGGTAGTAATGTCAGAGTTTTTTGGCGATGCTTTCCAAATAATACGACATCATTCCCGTCAGCCCAATATCATGGACAAAGTTTCCAAAAAAAGTCAAAGGTAATGCATGGACACAAATAAGGGTTAAAAAATATATTTTACTTAATGTAATATTATTTTTTTATTTATATGAATTAATATTTTCCTATTTGCTTTAGTTTAATTTCTCTGATGGTGAGGGTGTACAACCACCATGTATAAAAAATTTAGGTGAGATTTGGAGATCCTATAAGAGCAAGTTTTATATTGGATAATGTGCTACAGTTGGCACAGAATTAGAGGTGGTACCTATCATGGATTATTGTATGATAGAATAGTATCGACAAATGATTACTCATTGGAAAACTATTAAATTTAAGGTATTATTCACATTTGAGTTAGTTAAATGAAAATTTTCATGTTTTTAATTAATAATATCTTATGTATTATTTAATTTTATTTAGGAATCATCTAGAAAAAAAAATTATTCTAAATAATTCCTACACAGATTGGGACATATTACGATGTTAGATCATGAGAGGAAGCATGTGCTATAGTTTTTTATAATTTTTCTTTAGGACTAGAACATTCTATGTTTGCTCTATAATTTATTCGATTTCTAAAGTTTTAATATAACTTTAGTTATGAAATTCATTATTGGTAACCTATTTTTAATTATGGTTTTCTAAATTCAATTTCATTGTATAGGCATGTATTTAATATTGAAGGACATGTACCTCAAGAAATAAAGTTTGTCTTGAGTAGAAGGAAAAAATATAAAAGTGTGTTTAACGACCGAAAAAATAGCAGATTCTAAGATTTACTTTTTTGATTTTAAATTTTAATATATATTTTATAACTTAATAATATATTTATATTTTTAATAGGCTGCTTTAGAGACCCTTGTTGCTTAAGAACCTGACAATTTTTGGCCAAATGATCACTTACATCAGATATTAGGAGATGAGCACCCTGATAGATTATGCTGCTGAACTGGGAATAATATAGTCCCAAAAAGGTATTAGACATATTCAGGTACCCATTTTAGTGACACTGAGCTCAAACAGGTTAAGAAACATGGAGAAATGGCTAAAAAACGGTCCACACATGTGGAAGAACGATCTACTACGGAAAACGATGAATTTATGAAACTGATAAATGTTTTATTTCCAGAACTTCCACCAGAGGCCAGTACAAATTGTGATGAGTATATTTCATAAATTCATTCAATATATATTTCACCAAGTGGTAGTTCTAGTGGTGGTCAAGATTATGTTGTTCATGGAGATGACAATTGAGAGGAAGAGGCTGATGATAAGGATGATGCTAAGACCGAGGCCAAGGATGAGGCCAAGGATGTGGATGTGGGTAGGGATAATGATGAGGATGAGTTTGATGATGACAGTGGTGATAGTGACATTGATGAAGGAAAAATTTATCGGTTACATTTTTGACTAATATTATTAACATTTTATTTTTTCTGATTTTCTATAACTGTATATATGTGTGATTAGGTAGGTCACATTATTCTTGTATCTTTATTTGTTTATCTATATTTGGATTATATGAATTCTCTTTTTTACATGGTATTATTTCTATTTCACAACCCTATCCATCCTTATCTATGACACTCTTCTATGAGGCTGATGATGATGGTGATGATAGTGATAGTGATGAGGGAAAAATTGATCTATTACATTTTTTGGTGATATTTCGGAGATTTGATGTTTGATGATTTGAGGTGACTAAATCTATGTGCGATTAGGTATGTCACATTATTATTGGCTCAGGTAGCCTAAATACTATATAGTTTTAATCATATCACCTTTTACCAATGTATTGTCATCTGTTTTGATAAAGTAATTAGAGTATTTGGAAATTTATTATATTATTCAACATTCAAAGGATTGATTAGGTTAGTGGTATTACTTGTATCATTATTTCATTATCTATAAATAATTAAACTTGACTTAACATGGAGGTATGGATTCTATGAATTCTCTTTTTATGTGGTATCAAAGATATTTCACAATTCTCTTTTTCCATACACTCAAACTCTTGGCTGAAGAACTTGATCATATTTGTTGTCATTATACCACATCTTAGTCATCTTTCTTTGATTAATTATCTTTTTATACTTTACATTATGGGACATTATTTTTTATCTAGTCTCATTCACAGATCATGTGGTACATGAAAGTATCAAATTATATTTAATAATAATATTTATTAATATGGATGATTATTTAAATTGGGGGATTTAAAATTGATTTTAAAAATCCATATTTTCCAACATAAATTTAAAGAAAACTATAATCTACCCAGTTCTTTAAGGAAAACCTACCCATTATAAAAAAATCATGATTACCTCATTTATAGGACACCCAAGGTAATCCCTAAAGAAATCGAACACTAGATCTTGAACCTATCATGAATTTATCAAAAAAGCTAACCATATACCCATACCCCTCTCATTAGAGCATGTTTACATTCATGTACCTAGCTCAATAATAAAACCCCACCATCAAACCATCAGAAAAAATGATGATCAACCAACCAATATTAGCTAACCATAATCTACTACTCTGATAGACATAAATAGTATCCTACCTAGAAAACCTTACAATAACTCTAGAGAGATCCACAATATAATTCCACACTAGAATCACCACTATCATCTTCACTCATTCAAATGTATTTAACCATAAAACACCTCTCATCCACAACCCATACCTGGGAACTCATACCTAGATCCCATCATAAGGTAACTCATACACAATCCTACACTTTAAATGTTTGTCAAACACTAGGATAATAACTATAATCACATCAAAACATCACACAATAATCACCACAATTGTTTTAATTAATTAATTCACCTCTAATGAGTTATTTTTTAAAATAATAAATATATTATTATTGGCACATTAATTAATCAAAACACATTACATACAATTATCAAGAATTTTTTCCTTTTTTAACAATTTTATAATCCCACTATCCACATTATGAAAATAATTTCACACACACAAGGAGTCATGAACATGTCCAATTATAAAAACTTGTATGGTGAAAGAACCCATACTCTCAAACCACCTCAAGATAAGAGAAGAAAAATTAGATCACCCAAAACATTATACTAGAATCAAAATCTCAATTAGAACACTAAAAATAAATGAACAACAATCTCATTACCTTGTATATTTTACTTTATTTATACATGGGTTAGTTACATACCAGTACAAGGTCTATTCCATGTTCCTAAACACATCCTACATCTAACTACCATGCTCAAATAGTCAAACAACCAAAAACAATTCTTTGTAACTTCTTTGTACTTCCTTGACTAAAACATGTCACATAAAATCAATTTTAAATCACCACAAGACCTTAGGAACACCTACCCTTATTCCAGAAACATTAGACTAGTGGTGAGAGTCTATAATTATTGTTGGGATATAATACTCTCTATACCCTCATAAATAAGAATATATAAATAACATAATCAAAATAAAACATTAGAGTAAGCATAAGAAATTACAGCTAAGAGACAACAAATAATAATAGATAACATCACCATTATATAACTTGGTAGGGTCTCATCAATTTCCCCCAATATACATCATTATATATAGTGTATACATGTATGGGAAAATAATACAAGTAACAATATACTACATGAACCAATTATGAACGGTTAGTAGGTGCTACCTAGGGATACCCAACACCTAACCTCACTTGATTTGGATAATGTTGAAATAGAAGTCATCTCAAAGGACAACCCCAATCCCATACCCTTATACTTAGGGAAGGTTCATGCATCTTAGTCTCGACCTCCACCCTCTCACTCAGGTAAGATCCTTATACCAAGTCTAGATCTCATATTTATCTTCATACTCGACCCTCTTGATCAAAGTGAGGTCTGGTATCACATCCGAACTATTAACCAATCACTCAAGGTAGGATCCCATATCATATATTGACCACTATCCTCTCACTTGAGGTTAGGTTCTATATCAAATCCTAACTACTACCCTCTCACTCATGGTATGATCTTATATCATATCATGAGCACTACTATCTAAATTAAGGTAAGGTCATGTATCAAATCATGACCACTATCATCAAATCAAGGTAAGGTCTGATATGAAATCTTGAATACTAGCCACTCACTCAAATTAAGGTCTCATATCACATCTAAGATACTAGAAAAGGTCCTATATCATATCCTGAACACTACCCTCTTACTCTGGTTAGGGTCATATACTATTTCTCATGCCATGTCACATAACTCAAACCTCTCACTCAGAGTGGATCTCATCACAACTATACAACATGGTTAGATAATAACTAATGAGAAAAAATAGTAGCAATAACTCATATCTTATCCTTCAGTTATCCACACAACCCAACCCACATAACTCCATATTATAGGGTAGCTAATATATCTCAACAAAATGTACCCTAAAAAACATCACCATCATAATTTGAACTATAGGTCATACCCATCTATCATTTTATTATATATTGTCTTTATTTTTAGGTGAATTTATAATGGTACTTTATAAAGTCTTGTATTAGTTTTTTTCAGGTGTGTATTCATCACTATTCAGTATTGTTTTGCAGATGTTGGTAGCGTAATTTTAGGTGTTTTTCTTTTAGTGAGATTCTATATATCTCAAAAAAACATATCCTAAACACTAACACCCCCTAATCAGAGTCCTCCCTATATCATTTCAATTTCATACCGAGATCAAGGATAATTCTTGGAAGCTATCTAATATATCATCTAAGTTTACACTTGGAATTAATCCATGAAATAAAATGGACAATGGTATATTTTCAGTAATATCCCAATTCCAAAAATAAGTTTCAACTATTTATTCGATGAATCCATGATTGATTATCATGATGGTTACATTATCATGAATGAAATCAAAATCCCCACTAGAGGAGTGTCCTTGTTCTTGCGTCATTATATCATGATTCAAACCATCATATCCAATGACCTATCCATTATTCAGTGAAACCATAGTGTGAGAAACCTAAAAAAATTCTATAGATAATGAGGGTCATGCCCTCAAACCACCAATTGTACACTCAACACTGTATACCCTACCTTATACTACACCTCAAGATCAACCTAAAAAGTTATCATTTCCACATGACACTCCTCCCAATACATTCAAATAAACTTAAAACTATTGAGACAATTTCTCTTGGAAAATATGTGCCAAGGCCCCATATCGAGTAAATTATCTAACAAAACCTGATTCCTTTCCAATATATTCTCTACCATGGAGGTACATTTCAAATTCTCATTCAAAACTCATGACCAAAATGCACATGAAATTACATTATAAACATCATCTCTCAACCCCTATATATTAAACCACACTGTAATGTGGGTTTCCACTCCCCATATATTGGGAATTATCCCAATTGTCCCTTGGAACAAGATCATCAATGATTATATAATACCTATAAACTAGATTCTAATTTTATCTCTAATGAGAAACCATTGAAGGAAAACATTACTGGACCAAATATATATAATTCCATCCATTCAAATTGAATCATTATCATATAATTATTATCGAATCAATTTCCCAAACAAGAGAAATAAACATCTATCACTATTTGGATCATATTTTCAAGTGTAGTGTTTATGGAGATGTTTGTTTTTGGGGAGTTGTGGATTCCAGTGGAGAATTATGTTGGTTCTATTGGTGTTATTCTGAATTAGTATTATTCTAAATTCTGTACATTGTAATGCAATTTCATTGGTGTTATTATGATGGAATACTATTTGGATCATATTTGTACGCATTGGCGTTATTCTAAATTATGTACAGCATATTGCAATTTCAGGTAATTGCACATGTAGTTGTAGGAAATTATATTTAGTTCTGAATTCTAAATTCTTTAAAGGTAATAGCATTGGTGTTATTCTTTCAAGTAATTTCATAGGGGGAGGAAGGATTCTTCCTGCTATTAGATTTGTAGAAACTCTATGCCAACAGTTTAAAAACCATTGGTATAGATGTGGAAACCGAATCTATACCAACAGTTTACAACATACCATTGGTATAGACATGAAAACTCAATATTTAGAAACAGTTTTCATAAAACTATTGGTAAAAGTATATATCAATGGTTCATAAACTGTTGGTATAGATATAAGGTATGCTGTATTCCAATAGTATCAAACCTTTAGTAACATGTTATACAAATGGTTTCTACAAACTCTTGGTATAATGTGCTTTTCGGTTCTATAAACCAATGGTTATTGAATAACCTTTGGTATATGTATATCCCCATGCCTCAGAATCCAACGTTTTGGAAAACCATTGGTATAGGTTATACCAATGGTTATCCATTATATACCAACTATTTTAAACCATTGGTATATCATAAGTTTCCAATAGTGATTATTTTTTGTTCCCTTATGCTTAGAAAAGAGATCATAGACTCTTAGTGGTCTCATGGGATCGAAGATAAAAATTATCAAATGGAGTTTAATATGGGAGGATCGACAGATAAATCCCATGTTGGAAATACAACCCAACATCCCACGTGTCAATGTAGTGTGAAGAAGCATCCTGATAACTGTCTAAAGGGAACCCGGAGATGCTTCAAATGTGGAAGAGTGGGACATGTGGATAGTGATTGACAACGGATAATGAAGAATACCACAAATGTGGAAGAATAAAGGAAGGTTCAGATCAACACTCAGCCTATAGTGTAGTGTTTCAACTGTAAGAAACATGAGAATTATGTGAACCATTTATCTAAGACAATTTTTGTTAGAGGAAATCAACAAAAACAACCTCCAAGGAAGTAAGTAAGTTTATTTTCTATCCCTACTACTGAGGTGGAGCCCAAAAACTATGTGGTGACAGGTACACTTGTTATTCATTCAATAATAGAAAATATACTATTTGAATATGGTTCTACATATTATTTATTATCTTTCATGTTTAGTAATACTATTCAGATACCACCTCAAGATATGGAGGTTGAGTTATCCATGATAATATAAAATTGGGAAATTATTGAATCTAAAATATATAACTCCTCCCCAATTAATTTTTCTTGACTGAACCTCCTAAAAAATATGATCTTACATCCTTTGGAGGATTTTGATGCTATATTGGGCATGTATATCTTTATAAAAATCCAAAATCAACTGTCGGGAAAGGGATATCACTCTTAACAACTTGAGGCATCCTCCAATTATATACAATTGTATGGAGGAGGATGGTTTTCCTTTAGAATCATAATATAAATTGTGGATATTATTTTATTATGAGAAATAATATCTAACTCAAATGATTAAGACAAAGGAGAGAATCATGCTTGAAGAAATGTCCATTGTGAAGGAAAATAACTAATGTATTACTTGAAGAATTTTTTGGTCTTCCTTTGGACCAAGAATTCAAGTTCTCAATTGTAACGCCCCGACCCTAGTTACCCAGATTCGGTGCATTATTACATAACATTGGCATGATCACAAGAAAGATCAAATCTCGAAAGACCGATTGGTTTAGTATCCTTGGAAACACTAGATATATTCATAAAGTTTTACATTACATCATAAAGTGAAAAACTACTACAAAAACATAGTCTCCATTTTCCACACTCATATCCCCACATAAAATCCCTGCAGGTCATTCATAACTTACTTCTTCACATCCTGGGAAAAATAAACATAGAAAAAGGGTGAGCTCAAATGCTCAGTAAGGATAACAATATAGCGGAACTTTCAAAAATAATCATAAACATTTAAGGCAATGCATTAATAAAACAAAATCCTTTTAAACATGAACTTCAACATAGTATGAAAAAAGTAAAATGAAATAATGCCATTTACTTATTCACATGGATATTCTACTAATCGAATAATCACATGCAATATCAATAACAACTTTCATAATGTTGGAATGCATAATGCCAGACTATCATAACCACATAGCCAAGGCCTCGTGCCAAGAATACAAATAAGATTTTGCCAAGGCCTTGTGCCAAGACACTAGTTTGTCTCATGAGACCTACCGATTCATCTAGGAGCTATATCGGGCTCCACCCGTCACATATTAAGTCCAATGCATTCCCATATGAAAAGGTTTAAACATAACATAAACATTCGTATTAAAACTAGCATACGAAATGTCAATACTTTCACCATAAACCATGAATGGTATAAAAATAGAACATCCACAGTCAAACATATCACAAAACCTTCAATACAATATAGAAGTTTTGTATCATAACTTTAAATAAGCGTAAAATCTATCAAAGGATGTTGACATAGATGAAATCAAAATTCTTTTTAAAGAAATATCTCTTTCTATTTTGAAATCATTTAAGAGTCATATATTTATAAAATAAAACATTTTCATTGAAAATATTCTTATAAGCTTGTAAGGGAAGCTTCGAAGATTTTATAACGGCAGAAAATAGCCGCACCCACCGTATAAGTTAAAAAAACATTCTTACCTTAATTTTGTCGAAAAGGTTAAAAAGCACCTTGTTTGGAAAATGACGGAAAGATTCCTTTATAAACCTCTTATAAAAAGTCATACAAGGTTATAAATGAATTTAACCCATATTCTTGTAAATAGTAAAAATGTTTTGAAATACATTTTTAAGAAACATGGATGTGGATGATAAAGAGATCCCAGTAGATTATTACGTATAAACAACCTCGGATAATGAAGAGATTGTGAAATAACCCTTATCTTGCACTTTTCCGTGGTTGGGGTAGGTTAACCTCCTGTATAATAGTGAAATAATTGTTATTAAATTATACAAGAATCATATATATTAATATGATATCATATATGATCATTTAACTTTGCTTTGTTAATAATATCTTAGTATTATCGTTGTTTCGGGTGTTAACTTACTCATTTTCTTTTATATGTTTTGTTACATAAGCCATGTTTGAAAAGGATAGGTTGTATATTATTCATATCCAGAATGATATCAAGTCCATAAACATCATTTTTAAATCATCAAATGATAATTATACTTGAATGGATACGATGGAGAATGAATCTCATCACGTTCGTGGAGACGGTAGTCCGTACGTACGTACGAGCGACAATATCATTCTTTTGATATTAAAATAATATATAAATGGATGGTATATAATATATACAGAATCATTAACATGTTATATTTATTATTTACATGAGTTACACATCATTATTATACCCATCCAAATAATAATATATTGAATAACAATTACACCACGACGTGGAGACGGTAAGCCGTACGTACGCACGTATGGTGACATGTTTTTCAAAGGGTGGACAGAATAATAAATATGGTTGTACCATATTTATAATAACATCACAGTATATATAAGATACTAGAGTTATTATTTTAGAATGGTAACAACAAAGGAAGAAGAAGTGGAAGAAGAAAGGAACTTGGAAAAGGGTGGTGAACTCATTACCTCTTCTTCGGGTTCTTCCTTTTGATTTGATCAAAAGGGATCCTTAGGTTGGCTTTCGGATCAAACTAAGGCCTCTAGGTTGTATTTAGGGAAGTTGGGAGAGTATTTGGGCAGATTTTGCCGAACCAAAAGTCTTTGAAGGTGTGAAGAAATGAGAAGGAGGAGTGCCCTTTTAAAAGAGGGGTGAGGGGCACCTTTGGAAAAGCTAGAAATATTAGTTTATAATAAATTCATATTCAGTTTCTAATGGCTCAAAAGTAGATTATTTAACTTTTAAGGTGGGGATGGGTTGAAAAAAACTCAACCAATATAATTTATACAGGTTTGGGTACTTATATTAACCTTATCTTTAAGTACTAACTCTAAGTTAATTAGTTTCACTTTTACAATGTCTCTTTGTATTTTTATATAATATGGTTAATAAACGTACTATATACATCCAAGAGACCCCCAAGTGGTTCATTAATGAGACAAATATCATGATATAGGTCTCTTGGATGAACCTTATATTTTTAGGAATTTAATATCAATTAATAATATAATATTTATTTTAAAAACTCTTTTTTGTCAATTTTGACACTATTCAATAGTTGATTTTTGTGAAACTCATAACAGAATTATTACTTCGAAAAAAGTTAATTAAATCAATTCTAATATGTCATATTATCCTAGAAAATTATTGTAATTCATTAAAAGTTTCATATTATATTTATTTGGGTATTTATAATATCAATTTTTTTAATTTTTCACTATTATAGTAATTACTGCATCATTATTGTGTCATAAATAAATTAAATTATTTAATGTCTAAAAATTATAAATAAAATATCATTATGTAGGAAATCTTTTTATCTTTATAATTAATACTTAAAATCTAAAATCTAACATATATAACCCTATGTAAAAATTGTTTTTCTAAAAGATACATGCTTGTGTTATTTTTGTACTCATTTTAACTTAATTAAAATAAAGTGTACCTATCACCTACAAGTGGCTCCATGAGGTCCCAAAATTGACCCAAAGATGCCCATGGTCGGACATGTATCCACCAATAAGGTTATGACACGTTTTAGGGTAATTAAGTATTATTATAATATTATTTGTTAACCCTTATTTACCGGATTTACCTTTAACCATGGTAAATAAAATATTTACCGCAGTAATTATTCAAAATGCCTAAAAATAAATGCTACCTATTTACACAATTTGAACATCCTGATTCCAAATATGGAATAAATTTTTAAAAATTCAAAACACAGAAGTGGCAGAAATTAATTTAAAATTAATTCCCGTTGTTAAAACAAAAAGCGTGTTTTTAAGAGATAATAACTATCAAAAGATTGACACTTGTTTATGTCCGGTTTAATTGTAAAATTATGTACAATGAAATACATTGTATTAAATTGTAAAAAATATATTATAAATATAATTTAAAACCTCTCAAATTTATAATTTATCACTATTAATTATTTTGATTAAAAAAGTGTTTTTTAATTTAAATTTAGTAATTTTCACTATTCATCAAAATATTAAAGTTATCCGAAAAGTACCAAAATTTCACCTTAGGCTAAATTCGATATTCCGAATACAAAAATGAAGTCCATTTTGAAATATAAAATATATATAATTTCAAAAAGTAGGTATTACTATTCATAACGGCTAGTTTGATTGGTTATGTTGTGTTAGAACTCGGTGGTGCGTATAACACACACTATCACATTATTCAAAGAGAAGCGTACCGTAGAAGTTTGGGGTGTTACATTCTCCCCTCCTTCAAATAATTTCATCCTCGAAATTTCTAGAATACTTATCACATGAAAATACTCTGGTGGTTCTTCATCATAAGTTCCTCGGGTTCCCACGTTGCCTCTTCCATCTTATGGTTTCTCCATAAAACTTTTACCAGATGTGTCTTCCGGTTTCTCAGAACATGTTCTCTTGTATCAAGAATCCTGATGGGCTCTTCGCAATATGACAGATCAGGTTCCAGTTCTAATTCCTCATAGTTGAGTACATGCTTTGGGTCAGGCATGTATTTCCTCAATAGAGATACATGGAACACATCGTGAACTTTGGAGAGACTTGGCGGCATTGCCAATTGGTAAGCTACAACCCCAATTCGTTCTAGAATTTCGAAAGGTCCAATGTACCTGGGACTTAATTTACCTTTCTTACCAAAACGTATGACTCCCTTCCATGGAGATACCTTCAGAAAAACATGATCACCGACTTGAAATTCCAAATTCTTCCTTCGATTATCGTCATAGCTCTTCTGCCTACTTTGAGCTACTTTGATGTGATTTTGGATTACCTTCACCTTTTCCATCATTTCCTCCACTAGTTCTGGGCCTAAAAGTTTTGTTTCACCAACATCATCCCAACAGGTTGGTGTACGACATCTCTTTCCGTATAACGCTTCATATGGTGCCATCTGAATACTCGAATGGAAGCTATTGTTATAGAAAAATTCTACCAGAGGTAATTATTGACCCCACATACCCTGAAAGTCAAGTGAGAAAGATCTCAACATGTCTTCTAAGGTTTTAATAGTCCGTTCTGATTGTCCGTCTGTCTGAGGGTGGTAAGCAGTGCTCAAATGAAGTTCAGTATCCAGGTATTTCTGAAGACTTTTCCAAAATCTTGAAGTAAAACGGGGATCACGATCAGAAACAATCAATAGGGGTACTCCATGAAGTCTCACAACTTCATTAATATATAGTCTTGCTAAACGTTCTAGGGGTAGATCTTCTCTTATAGAAAGAAAATGTGCTGACTTTGTAAGACGATCAACAATAACCCATATTGCATCGTTCCTTCTAGGAGTCTTTGGTAGCCCCATGACAAAGTCCATCATAATATTGTCCCATTTCCACTCCAGTATGGGAAGAGGTTGCATGACTCCTCCAGGCTATTGGCTTCCAGCTTTCACTTGTTGACAAACCATACATCTTGACACAAAATCAGCAATCTCCCTCTTCATGTTGTCCCACCAAAAATGTTCCTTCAAATCTCTATAAATTTTGGTGCTCCCAGGGTGTATAGAGAAATTGGAACTATGAGCATCATCCAGCAATTACCTTTTTAGATTAGGTATATTGGGAACACAAATTCTCTTCCCAAATTTCAAAATTCCATCTTCATACACAAAGTCTCTCAGTCTCCCATCATTCACAGCTTTAATATTCTTTTTAAATTCTTCATCCTCGGTCTGAGAACTCTTAATTCTTATTAGTAAATATGGTCTGGCAACCATTTGAAAAAGAATTGATGTTTCACCTTCCCTGGTTATTCCCATGTCCATCTTCACTAGATCTATGAAAATTGGATCCCTTTCAATTCTCATATTGTTCAAAACTCCATGGTCTTTTTTGCTCAAAGCATCTGCCACCTTGTTTGCTTTCCCCGGGTGGTAGTGTATCGTGCAATCATAATCCTTGAGTAATTCAAGCCATCTCCTTTGCCTCATGTTGAGTTCTTTTTGTGAGAAAATATAATTGAAACTCTTGTGATCAGTATAAATCTCACATTTTTCACCAGAGAGGTAGTGCCTCCATATCATCAAAGCAAAGATCACAGCTGCTAACTCGAGATCATGAGTAGGATAGTTTTGTTCATGAATTTTCAACTGTCGTGATGCATATGCAATAACTCTATCATTCTGTATAAGGACACAACCAAGTACTTTCTTTGATGCATCATTATAAATAACGAACCCATCATTCCCCGATGGTAGAGTCAATATAGGAGCATTGACTAATATTCTCTTCAGTTCTTCGAAACATTTTTCACACTCTTTTGTCCAAACAAATTTAACCCCTTTACGTGTGAGCTTTGTTAATGGGTTAGCCAATCGGGCAAAATTCTGGATGAATCGTCGATAATAACCTGCCAAACCAATAAAACTACGTACCTCAGTTATACTCGTAGGTGCTGGCCATTCTTGGATCACCTTGTTCTTAGAAGGATCAACATAGATTCCATCTTTAGAGACAATATGGCCAAGAAAAGAAATCTCATGAAGCCAGAATTCACACTTGCTAAACTTCCCATATAATTCATGTCTTCTCAGAGTCTTCAGGATAATGTGCAAGTGATTTTCATGATCTTCGTAGCATTTGGAGTATACCAATATATCATCAATAAATATCACCACAAATTCATCAAGATACTCCTTGAAAACTCTATTCATCAGATCCATGAATATAGAGGGTGCATTAGTCAAACCAAAAGGCATTACAGTAAACTCGTAATGCCCGTACCTGGTTCGAAATGCTGTCTTCGGAATGTCTTCCTTATTTACACACAACTGATGGTATCCATATCTAAGGTCATTCTTTGAAAAGTATTTATCTCCATGTAGTTGGTCAAATAAATCATCAATGCGAGGTAGGGGATACTTGTTCTTTATTGTTATAGCATTGATCTCCCTGTAGTCGATACATAACCTCATAGATCCGTCTTTCTTTTTAACAAAAAGAACAGGGGCTACCCATGGAGAAACACTAGGGCGAATAAGTCCCTTATTACTCAATTCCTCTAGTTGTTTCTTTAGTTCAACTAATTCTGTAGTGTCCATTCTATAAGGGGTCTTTGATATAGGCCTTGATCCAGAAATTAAATCAATGGAAAACTCAACTTCTCGTTCTGAAGGATGTCCAGGTAAATCTTTCAGAAATACATCTACAAATTCTTTCACAATAGGTACATCCTCTATATGAACATTCATTTCCTCACCCATAGTTATTTCATTCTCTTGCTCCCCAATAATTGAATTTAGTTGAGCTACTAGGGTTGGATCTAAATAAGAATTAGGTGGTGATGATTCTGCTCTAAAGATAAGGTGTTCCTTATCATTATCATCAAGAATCGTAACCTCTTTCTTCTTACAATAAATCTTCGCATCATAGTCTGAAAGCCAGTCCATGCCAAGGATTATATCAAACTCAATCATAGGTATGACGATGAGATCAGTAGATAAGGAACATTTATGTGCTCTAATGGGGACTGATTCATAAAACTTTGTTGCAATGATACTTCCCTTAGGAGTTTTAACTAACAACTCCCTTGTTAAATCAAATTGGAAATATCTAATTTTCTTATCAAACTGGGAAGATATGAAACAATGCGATGATCCAGAATCAAATAATGCATTTTCTAAACTTGAGGAAACCATTAAATTACCTTCCACCACGTATTTCGGAGCTTCTACCTCAACAGTAGTGATAGCATAAGCTTTGCCTTGATCCCTTGTCCTTTTCTGAGGTAAGTTCTCCTGACATTTAGGACATTCATTTGCATAATTTCCCATCTCCCTGAAATTGTAGCACTGAACATTGGTAGCTTCTTTCTTCCCCTTGCAATCACGAGATTGGTGGCCTTTTTCACCACACTTGTAACAGACTCCCATTCCCTTCAAGCAAGTACCAGGGTGTTTCTTCCCGTATTTACCACAGGATGGATATTCAACCTTTCCCTTCTTCCCCTTATTTCCATTCCCAGATTGATCAGCAGGTATCTTCTTCTATTGCTTTGCTTTAAAGTCATAAGACTTAGAGAATTCCTTTTCGGTCTTGATAGCACATGAGACAATGTCTTCGTACGAAGAAAAGGATTGTGAGACTAATGCTCGACGAAGAAATTGTTTTAACCCATCAAAGAAATGATCAATCTTACTTATTAGGTTACGTATATAATCTCCAGCATACCTTGCTAACCTTGTAAAGTTAGCCTCATACTTTGCGACATTCTCATCCTCCTTTTGTCTCAGACTCAGAAATTGCCTTTCCATATCTGCTTGATGGTCACGAGGAAAGTATTTTTCTAAAAATAGATCTTTGAACTCCCTCTATTCCATATTTGATACTTCATCATCTTCCTTCATATTTTAAATCAATGACCACCATTGATCAGCATCTCCAGTGAGGCGGTAAACTACCATGATAACTTTTTCCCTTTCTCTACTCCCCAATGCCTGAAATATTTTCTCTAGGGAAAATATCCATTGCTCAGCTACTAAGGGATTTGTACTCCCATTGAATGTTGGTGGTTGTTGCCTCATGAATCGATCTAACATTTATCCTCCACGCTGCGGATCAGGGTGCTCCATACGGGTAAGGTTATTATTCATAACCTCAGTAAGTTGTCCCATGATGGTGATTAGCTGATCGGCACCAGTTGCATCACCACCTCCACTATAATTATCTTGAGCAGGAGGGAAATCCCTACATGGAGTGCGTGCATTGATACGGTTTCCATTTCTTCCACTAGGCACCATTTCTAAACAATGCCATAAACTTGATCAGTTTATGAATCAAAATACATAATCCCATACTTATAAAACACTTAACATAAATAGAACTATTTATGGATATAATCCATAATCATAAGAATGTTTTCTTTGAGGAAGTATATACTCATAAACCCTTCATAATGATTTGTAAAGAAAATGAGAGTTATCCTAAGAATATCCCCCGGGAGTGTCGTAACCAAGAGTGTAGCAAGACCCGTTGTCGTGCACCAGTTCCCGTTCGAGTCTAGCTCAAAGTGGTGTTTTCGGGTTTTACCCCTAGGTACATCTGTGCCAGAGCCGCCTCTACCTGCTCGTATCTAGACAGGGATGTATTGCTCGGAAAACTCACAAAATATTTACAATACCAAAATTCTAGGAAGTTATTCTATACTAATCCTCAAAGTTCATCTTAGGTCTATGTGCTCTAATCAGAGTTTGTCTAAATCTAGCTTCCAAGGTTTGTACTAAACTTCCTCTGATACCAACTGTAATGCCCCGACCCTAGTTACCCAGAGTCAGTGCATTATTACATAACATTGTCATGATCACAAGAAAGATCAAATCTCGAAAGACCGATTGGTTTAGTGGCCTTGGAAACACTAGATATATTCATAAAGTTTTACATTACATTATAAAGTGAAAAACTACTACAACAACATAGTCTCCATATTCCACACTCATATCCCCACATAAAATCCCTGAAGGTCATTCATAACTTACTTCTTCACATCCTGGGAAAAATAAACATAGAAAAGGGGTGAGCTCAAATGCCCAGTAAGGATAACAATATAGCGGAACTTTCAAAAATAAGCATAAACATTTAAGGCAATGCATTAATAAAAAAAAGCCTTTTAAACTTGAACTTGAACATAGTATGGAAAAAGTAAAATGAAATAATTCCATTTACTTATTCACATGGATATTCTACTAATCGAATAATCACATGCAATATCAATAATCACTTTCATAATGTTGGAATGCATAATGCCAGACTATCATAACCACATAGCCAAGCCCTCGCGCCAAGACTACAAATAATATTTTGCCAAGGCCTTGTGCTAAGACACTAGTTTGTCTCATGAGACCTACCGATGCATCGAGGAGCTATAGCGGGCTCCACCCGTCACATATTAAGTCCAATGCATTCCCATATGAAAAGGTTTAAACATAACATAAACATTCATATTAAAACTAGCATACGAAATATCAATACTTTCACCATAAACCATGAATGGTATAAAAATAGCACATCCACAGTCAAACATATCACAAAACCTTCAATACAATATAGAAGTTTTGTATCATAACTTTAAATAAGCTTAAAATCCATCAAAGGATGTAGACATAGATGAAATCAAAATTCTTTTTAAAGAAATATCTCTTTCTATTTTGAAATAATTTAAGAGTCATATATTTATAAAATAAAACATTTTCTTTGAAAATGTTCTATTAAGATTGTAAGGGAAGCTTTTAATATTTTATAACGGCGGAAAATAGCCGCACCCGCTGTATAAGTTAAAAAAAAACATTCTTACCTTAATTTTGTCGAAAAGGTTAAAAAGCACCTTGTTTGGAAAACAACGGAAAGATTCCTTTATAAACCTCCTATAAAAAGTTAAACAAGGGTATAAATGACTTTAAATCATATTCTTGTAAATAGTAAAAATGTTTTGAAATACATTTTTAAGAAACATGGATGTGGATGATAAAGAGATCCCAGTAGATTATTACGTATAAACAACCTCGGATAATGAAGAGATTGTGAAATAATCCTTACCTTGCACTTTTCCATGGTTGGGGTAGGTTAACCTCCTGTATAATAGTGAAATAATTGTTATTAAATTATACAGGAATCATATATATTTATATGATATCATATATGATCTTTTAACTTTTCTTTGTTAATAATATCTTAGTATTATCATTGTTTCGGGTGTTAACTTACTCGTTTTGTTTTATATGTTTTGTTACGTAATCCATGTTTGTAAAGGATAGGTTGTATATTATTCATATCCATAATGATATCAAGTCATTAAAAATCATTTTTAAATCATCAAATGATAATTATACTTGAATGGATACGATGGAGAATGAATCTCATCGCGTTCGTGGAGACGGTAGTCCGTACGTACGCACGAGCGACAATATCATTCTTTTGATATTAAAATAATATATAAATGGATGGTATATCATATATACAGAATAATTAACATTTTATATTTATTATTTACATGAGTTACACATCATTATTATACCCATCCAAATAATAATATATTGAATAAAAATTACACCACGACGTGGAGACGGTAAGCCGTACGTACGCACGTATGGTGACATGTTTTTCAAAGGGTGGATAGAATAATAAATATGGTTGTAACATATTTATAATAACATCACAGTATATATAAGATAATTGAGTTATTATTTTATAATGGTAACAACAAAGGAAGAAGAGGTGGAAGAAGAAAGGAACTTGGAAAAGGGTGGTGAAATCATTACCTCTTCTTCGGGTTCTTCCTTTTGATTTGATCAAAAGGGCTCTTAGGTTGGATTTCGGATAAAACTAAGGCCTCTAGGTTGTAGTGAAGGATATTGGGAGAGTATTTGGTAAGAGTTTGTCCGAACCAAGAGGCTTTTAAGGTGTGAAGAAATGAGAAGGAGGAGTGCCCTTTTATAAGAGGGGTGAGGGGAACCTTTGAAAAATCTAGAAATATTAGTTTATAATAAATTCATATTCGGTTTCTAATGGCTCCAAAGTTGATTATTTAAATGTTAAGGTGGGGATGGGTCAAAAAAAACTCAACCAATAGAATTTAGACAGGTTTGGGTACTTATATTAACCTTATCTTTAAGTACTAACTCTAAGTTAATTAGTTTCAGTTTTACAATGTCTCTTTGTATTTTTATATAATATGGTTAATAAACTTAATACATACATACAAGAGACCCCCAAGTGGTCATTTAATGAGACAAATATCATGATATGTGTCTCTTGGACGAACCTTATATTTTTAGGAATTTAATATCAATTAATAATATAATATTTATTTTAAAAACTCTTTTATATCAATTTTGACACTATTCAATAGTTTATTTGTTTGAAACTCATAACAGAATTATTACTTCGAAAAAAGTTAATTAAATCAATCCTAATGTGTCATATTATCCTAGAAAATTATTTTAATTCATTAAAATTTTCATATTATATTTATTTGGGTATTTATAATATCAATTATTTTAATTTTTTACTATTATAGTAATTACTGCATCATCATTGTGTCATAAATAAATTAAATTATTTAATGTCTAAAAATTATAAATAAAATATCATTATTTAGGAAATACTTTTATATTTATAATGAATATTTATAATCTAAAATAAAACATATATAACCATATGTAAAAATTGTTTTTCTAAAAGATATATGCTTGTGTTATTTTTGTACTCATTTTAACTTAATTAAAATAGTGTCCCTATCACCTACAAGTGGCTCCATGAGGTCCCAAAATTGAGCCAAAGATGCCCATGGTCAGAAATGTATCCACCAATAAGGTTAGGACACGTTTTAGGGTAATTTAGTATTATTATAATATTATTTTTTAACCCTTATTTACCGGATTTACCCTTAACCATGGTAAATAAAATATTTACCGCAGTAATTATTCAAAATGCCTAAAAATAAATGTTACCTATTTACACAATTTGAACATCCTGATTCCAAATATGGAATCCATTTTTCCAAATTCAAAACACAGAAGTGGAAGAAATTAATTTAAAATTAATTCCCGTTGTTAAAACAAAAAGCGAGTTTTTAAGAGATAATAACTATCAAAAGATTGACACTTGTTTATGTCCGGTTTAATTATAAAATTATGTCCAATGACAAACATTGTTTTAAATTGTAAAAATATATTATAAATATAATTTAAAACCTCTCAAATTTATAATTTATCAATATTAATTATTTTGATTAAAAAAGTTGTTTTTAATTAAAATTTAGTAATTTTCACTATTCATCAAAATATTATAGTTATCCGAAAAGTACCAAAATTTCACCTTAGTCTAAATTCAATATTCCGAATCCAAAAATGAAGTCCATTTTGAAATATAAAATATATATAATTTCAAAAAGTAGGTATTACTATTCATAACGGCTACTTTGATTGGTTATGTTGTGTTAGAACTCGGTGTTGCGTACAACACACGCTATCACATTATTCAAAGAGAAGCGTACCGTAGAAGTTTGGGGTGTTACATCAATTGGATTTAATCATGCATCTTAGCCAAAATCAAATAAACCTTATTGAATGGACACCATTGAGTTGGAATAACTGAATAAGTAGTTAAAAGGGAATATGGAAGAAGCTTTTATACATCGGAGTGATCACCATGGGGTTCTATAGTCCTATTTATAAAAAAATGATGGATCAATGAACCTCTACATTGATTATCGTGAACTCAAAAAAATCACAATAAATAATAGGTATTAACTTCCACAAATAGATAACTTGATTGATCAACTTTTTGGGTCCTGGTATTTCTATAAGGAGGAACATTGGTCGTGATATCACTCAATAATGGTGAATAAAGAATAAATTCCCAAGACTACCTTTCAGACAAGGTATGGACACTATGAGTTCATAGTGATACCTTTAAGACTCTCTAATGGTATAGTAATTTTCATGGACATAATGAATGTAGTCTTTATAGATCACCTCAACAAATATTTTGTAGTCTTTATTGATGATATTATGATATAATCCAAAATAATGGAGGAGAATGAGGGGAATTTGAAGGCTATGATAAAAACTTTTTGAAGAGAGAAACTCTTTGAAAGGTATAGTAAATGTGAGTTATGGATGGAGGAAGTATCATTCTTGGGGAATGTTATCACTAATAAAGGAATTTGTATAGAACCTTCTAAGACAAATAAGATTGAAGAGTGGCCCATGCCAACTTCTATAATAGACATACGTAGTCTCCTTGGTATATCTAGGTATTATCAGTGATTTGTGAAGAACTTTTCATGATTTTCAAACCCACTAACCAAGATGACTTGGATGGGAGATTTTTTTCTTGACCAATGAATACGAAGACTAGTTTAAAGAGTTAAAAAGTGGCATGTCACTACACCAGTACTCACACTTCCAACAAGTTGGTAACTATTTGTAGTATACAGTGATACTTCAAAGAAGGGATTATGTATTGTACTGATACAAAAAGATAATTTGATATCCTACACTATATAGAAGAATAAAATTCATGAGAAAAAATTTTCCAGGTATGATATGAAGTTGGTGGCTGTAATATTCACATTAAAATTTTTAGAGCATTATCTGTATGGGGAGAAGAGAAAAAAATATAATAAATATAAGAGCCTCAAATTCATATTATCATATAAATATCTTAATATATACTAGAGAATATTGTTAGAGCACATCAAGGATTATGAATTCACAATCCACTACTCTCATGGAAAATAAAATAAAGTGGTGGATGATCTAAGTAAAAAGTATCATGTAACATTATCAACAATGAGAATTGATAAGGATATATGATTATTATATTTGTAAAGGATGGTAAGGGGAATCATAATGGGGGTAATACCACCTATTCTTGGTCAAATGATTTCTCAACAATCCATTATAGAGAAAATAATGGATTTTCAAAGAAATGATGTATAAATTTTAAAAAAGGTTGAAGATATCAGAAATGTAATGTCCTTAGAGTTTGAAATTGACAAGGAAGTATTCATAAGATTTGGTTCATGACTATGTATACTATCCAATCTGGAGATAAGTAAAGAGATTCTGAATGACGCACAAAGCTCAAAATTATCTATTCACCCTAGGAGCACAAAAAAGTATCAAGATATTTGAGATAATTTTTTGTAGAAAAATATGAAGAAGTGGATCACGAAATATACGTCAATGTGCCTGGTATATTAGCTAATGAATTCTGAAATAAAAATGTCTAAGTTGATTATTCAACTATTACCCATACCAACATGGAAGTGGGAAAACATCACTGTGGACTTTTTCACTTTACTTTCAAAGACATATAGGGGAAGCAATGTTATATGGGTCATTTTAGATCATCTTACAAAGAAAACTCACTTTATCATAAATTGAGAGGACTTCTCACTGGATCAAGTTATATAAATATACATCATGAAAGTGGTGGGGATGTATGGAGTAACACTATTGATTATATCTGATCAAGATCTGATATTTACCATTATGTTTTCAAAAAGTCTCCAAAATTCTCTAAAAACTGATTTGAACTTTAGTAAAACTTATAATCCTCAAATTGATAACCAATATGAATATAAAATTCAAACATTGGAAGACATGTTAAGATATTTTTCTACATAATTAAAGGGAATATGGGACCAAAACTTACTTCTGGTCAAGTTCTCCTACAATAATAGTCTCCACTCAAGCATCAAAATTGCTACATATGAAGCCCTTTATGGGAAAAGATACAGAATGCCAGTATGCTAGGATGAAGTTGGTGTATGTAAGTTACTAGGGAATAAAATGATCGATGAAATGGTAGAAAAGGTGAAAACCATTTAGCAACATATCCAGACAGCCCAAAGTCGACAAAATATCTATGAAGAAAATCATATATAGGACCTAGTGATTATGGTTAGAGACATGACCATCCTTTTAATATCTTTGTGGAAGAGGATTGTGGGATTTGGGAATAAATAAAGCTAAGTACCATGTACATCAAACCCTTTGAGATTCTTTATCATGTCAAAGTTGTAGACTATCGACTAGAACTTCCACCTACTATGTATCAAGTTCATGATGTATTCCATGTATACCCCTTGGGTATGTACACACCAAATCCCTCACATGTTCTGAATTTAGTGGTGGTACATTTGAAAAAAGATCTCTCTTATGAGGAGCATACAGTGAAGATATTGGACTATAGAAATAAATTTCTACACAATAAGACTACTCATTTAGTCAAAGTACTATGGAATAACCACAATTATGCAGAGGAAACATGGGAACCAGAGGAAGATACGAAGGAGAATTACCCACACTAGTTTTTATCTTAGTATGCAAAATAAAATTTCGAGGGAGAAATTTCATAATGGGGAAAAATGTAATTACCCAAAATTATATCAATAAAATTTCCATTCTAATAATTATTTCATATAGTAAAAATCCCATAAAAGCAGTTATATAACATAATAAATGAATAATGAGTGAAATAATAAGTATTTATATAAATCAAGGAACCTAAATGAATGGAATAGTAACATGACCTTTTGGATATTAATGAAACCATTGAGAATAGTAACGCAGAAAATAGAATAGTAACCTCATCTCTGAATGTATAAATAAAATTTAGGTATCTTATAACTGAAAATATGTTATATTTATATCATGGAATAAGTAAATAAATTTTGTAAAAATGATAAATTAAGTATTCGTATTTTTGTAAAACATAAATGTTTATCTACAATTTTATAATTTATATAATTATTTTAAAAAAATTATTTTCATTAAATAAATTAATAAATTAATATTTTGTTTTCTTCTGATTATAGGATAATTTCATGAGACCTTATTTAATTTTAAAAAGTGTTATAAAATCAGTTATAATTTTAAAATAGGTATATTTTGAGTAAATAATCATTTTATTTAGAAATTTAACTTCTAAAATTTTAAACCTTTTTTAATAAAATGGACTCCATTTTTGAAATATTCTTTTTGAATATTGGTTGGGGTAATATTTTGGGGTTTTTATAAAATAGTAGAATTTTTGGTGAATAGTGTAATATCGTTATTTACGGTCTAAGGAAAATATTTGAACTATTAAGTCATGGATGATGTATAGATGATATAAGAACAATTTATTCAAACTCATATTAACTAGTTAGTATTCTTAGTCAATGTAATCCTACATATTGATAGTCTTGATCCAAAATATTAAACAAATGAATAAAATAGTCAAAAAACACCCATATCCTCCACTATAAATACCACCCATCACCACATCTTCTCCTCACACCTTACAATAATTGGAGTTTTATTACATTATTACCAACTAATCTCCCATGTATTTTACCTATTTCATGGAGCCTTTTTTCTCAATAAAATACCAAACCCAATTTCCATAAGGAGGTTCTCGAGGAGAAGATGTTCAAGTGGTAAAATCCTCTTTCGTTTTGTTTTTAATTTCCTTTCAATTTCTTTTATATTATTATTCCCTCTTCACCTCCCATAATCCAAGTGAAATTATAACTCCAGTATCTTACATGTACTATTTTTTTATTAATGTAATATCCTTCATCAATTATCTTATCTTCCCCTTTTCTTCTAAAAATAAAACCTCATTCATTAGGTGTCAATTCACCACCTTTGTGGAAGATGGTGTTCATTTTATAATAACACATTCAATGATGGTTATAAAACCATTATAATTGTTAAAAAAATATTATAATATAAGTATTATAGGTTATTTAATGTTATTGAACCAATATATATGCATAATATTAAAAAAATAAAACTAGTTCATGATGATCAAAATTCACCAAAACAAACTAACGGTCCTCATCAACATTTTATCTAATGAATCATTATAATTTATATAAAAAATGAAATATCGAACCATTTAAAATTATAGAGGACCATAAAAATCCTAAAATTATACTTCTGAAGTTTTTCTCAATTTTAAAAGAACTCTCATAATTAAACTCAAGGGAAGCAATCATAAAATCATGAAATGAACACTCCCAAAATAAAAAAAATTGAATCTTATAACTTATAAAAATGACATAAATAAACATAATAAAATTATACTTAATAAAATAAATACATATATATGATTCTAAATTAATTAATTAATTGATCTAATTTGATCATCCAGGAAATTAAGTTAATTTGTAGAACACTTTCAGACATAAGTTAAGGGATTATTTTTGAACCTCCATTTTTTCCTTCGAGTTATGATTTATATAGATTTACCCAAAATTAATTATTAGTTATTATTATTTTATCCTCATAATATCTCTCTTTATTTTCCAAAAATATATTCCCATCTCAATTATTCTTTTTTTATAGGGAAATATATGTTTTATAAAGTTCTCTTTTTTAATTCTTCCTGAAAAGAAAGCTTAATTGAAGGGAACTTCCCAGTTTCTTACCCATTTTCATGTACAATCCATAACCTGTTTTAACCCAAATATATTTGTATAATTTTTTTTTATCATGAAAATATATCTATGTTTATTTCTGGTTTTATTCAATCAATTATACCTTTTACTATTTTAAAGACTCTTTAAAATATTCCCTTAAACCACACTAAAGAGGCTCATTTCTAAAGTTTATTAAATAATATCATTACATGTTTTCACTTCATTTGAACACAATTTGTCATGATATATAGATATTTTACCTCAACAATTTCAATTTATTATTTAAATCCATTATTTAATTGGAAATTTTATGATATGACCATTTGTCATGCTCCATGACTTGATTACGATACCTAGTTCCTTCCAGGGGAAACCCTTCAGTTTATTCATTATGTTTGATTTTTCTTGTGTAAAACATATTCATGATTTTTTTTTGATTTTTTATCCTATATATCAGACTAATTCATTGGGTAATGTTTTATTATCATGATATGTCATGTTGGGATTATAAGTAAACCTGATTTATTTATGTTACTTTGTCTTCCATGTGCAATGGTCTTAGTAGTTAGCCTTGAATCATGCTTATATCAAGGTTTATGTTTCTTATAGATTTTAATGATTACATCATTACGTGATCCCATGTTATACATTTTATTATTCCCTATGTTTATTCATGTTCCATGCTTTTTTATGTCATCATGATATGCATTCTAACCCATGTGTAATGCTTTACTTTTATGTTTATTCCCTTCTTGGAATTTTTAACTCATCCATTCATTTAGGTATTACCCAAGTTATCTAATGTGTATGTAAGGTCTCAAATGAAGTTATTATCTCCTTTTTGACGAATAATATAAATATGTTTCATTCTATTTCCATGTTTTCAGTTTTATGTACTTAATCTTCCAAAGACACTAGACTTTGTGATACATAGTTTTTTTTCATGGTTAATTATGCTTCCAATCAGTTATAATATGTGTAATAGGATAAAGTCATTATAACCTACCCTTGGTTGAGTTTTCAATCAATTATTTCTATCAAACTTCCATCGATGTGACACCTTTTAAAGCCTTGTACAAGAGACCCTGTAGGTTACCCTTATGCTAGAAGGAGATCAGAGAGTCATTCTTATTGGTCTAGAGATAGTGCATCTGACAATAGAGAAGGTCCATATAATCTGGGAGTAGATGAGGATGACCTTGAGTAGGAGGAAATATTACATAGATCACTGTCATAGGCCCATATATTTCGAGTAGGGAGACAACATTTTCATGAGAGTCCCCCACGACGAGGATTGTGGAGGTTCGTCCGGGGATGAAAGCTATCCCTGAGGTTTATCAAGCTGTTCAAGATCATGAAGTGGGTCGGTGTGGTTGTTTAACACCTCCCTTAACCCTCATAACTAGAGAGGGTGATGGAAATATTCCACATGTCAAAAATGAGGTGATATGTAAATGAACCCATGCACATTATTAATGAGGGAAATTTAGACATTGATGATGGATCCACCTTTGCACAACACCTAGTGGTGATCATAGATCTATAGGATAATATACTATGTGGATGGACCATCCCCTTGGTCCATGTGTTGTGGCTTCAAAAGAATGTGTAGGAGAGTTCATGAGAGCAGGAGATCCAAGTTTAGGCTCAGTATACCAAGTTGTTGAGTTAGTTTTTATTTTGAAGGAAGAAAAAATTGAAGGAGGGAATGATGTAGAGACTTAATTTTTGACTGGTGAGACTTTAAAATATTTCTATATATATTTTCAAAGCTAGGTTCTGAGAAGACATGCAATTCCGAGGACCAGTGTCCACAAAATTAATTTTATAAAAATATTGAATATATGTTATATTGTGCACACACAATTTCTTAAAGAAAATGATATAACTCTTAAAAAGAAGCTCATATTAGAAATCTGAGACCATGGTTGAGTCCATAACATGGTGTTTACCCTAGGAGCGACCTAAAAAATGTCATCACATGGTGTTCATACCCCTCACATGTTGGCAGTATGTTTAGTGGATTAATTAATTAATTATAATAAAACAAAATGTCCTATAAGAATATTTCCACGGATAATTTTATATGGTTGTCTGTATAAATAATTGGAGAAGTACATAGCTTCTCCTTCCTCCTTTTTCGGTGAATCACAACGGATGAAAAAAATGAAAAATCAGAGCAGATTAGAGTGCAATGAATGCGATGAAATCTTCCAATCGTTGACGAGCATGTTCTCTGATGACGAAAAATCCAATATCTATGTAGGACTCATCAATTTTTGGTTTATTCCCTTTACGATTAAACTAATTGTTCAAATCGATCCCTTCTATCAATATGTTCCAATTGTGGCCTAAGCATTCTCCTATGCACCATTTTAAATTCAGTTATTTCATTTCTTTCTAACCCCATTATCACCATTATAAGAATAATTGACCAATGATTTTTAACCCTTTAATATGGTTCCTTTATCCAAAATTTTATTTTCATTCTTCACTGGTAGGACCCTGTGGTCCTGACTAGATATTACCGAGAGACACCGAGAGTGATCAGACCCCCTGGAATCATGAAATATCAAGGAATGGGGAATGGATCGATGAATCTAGCATAGATCTAGGATGATTATAGGTTTTGGATGATTGTTCCAATGATAAGAGGTTGTATTATTAATGGTAGAAGGATTATAATTTACAATGACATGCAGGTTTTCATGAACTGAATTGGAGAATCAATATTCAGACACTGGAGGGTACAAAATGATAGATCCAGACTAGATCCATATGTTTGGGGTGTATATTTTGCTGAAATAAAAGAGAATTTATGGATTAGAGGTTCAAGAAGAAGATCTAGAAATTTGGAGAAAACTCAACTACACACCGTGTACAAGGATGAACACACGATGTATAGCCCACTGGCTGTGGAGGCCTGGGTTTGGGAGAAAGATAAGGATGAAATGGTGTGTATCCCTCCTACATTACATGTGAAACTTCCTTGGATTGGGAACCCATGTGGTGGATCATACGGATGGGATCCTATGTGGATGTACATGGTCATGTATTAGAGTACACCAACACAATGTCAGGTACATGGTCTCAGACAGTAGGACACGACTAGATCTCAGTTAGTTCGGACACACATTTTAGTCCAAAAAAATGGCATGTACTACTACATGGGTTCAGAGCCATGATATGTCCAAGGACCCAACTAGGTGGTGGAGTGGGACCAAATTTCATATGGGTCCCTTCAAATTCCATGTAGCCATTGTTTCCTTTAAAGGAAACTTCATATTTCCATATCTTTGTCATTAGAATGTGGATTTTGGCCCATGAATTTCCTATCTTGAGTGTTTTTACACATAGAATATGATGGTTCCCACTATTGTGGATTTTCATATATGATGTGAAATGTTTTGGGAATTATTCTTATTAAGGAGATTCTTGATGATAGTAGTGATTAGACAGTATCACCTGAGTCTTCTTACTGAGTGTAACCCCCTATCATATAGGGCATAAATCCTCAATGAATAGAGTTGAACCCCTCTATACTAGGGAATGGGTTCTCAACTTTTGAGTGGAATCACCCCATTGGACAGGGAGTGATACCTAGATTACTATAGAGGAACCCCCAGTCACACTAGAGCGTATGTCCTTGACCATTAGAGGGACCCCCCACATCAACATGGGCATAGGTCCTCTACCTTACCGAGTGGAACCCCCTATCTGCATGGGTGTAGGTCCTCTACGTTACCCAATGGAACCCCTCATCAGCATGGGCACATGTTCTCGTAACACTAGAGTGTAACCCATGACAAAATGGGCATCCTCTATAGATACTAATATAGTGGAACCCCCCTGAAATAAAAGATCAAGGGTCCTCAATTTCGAGTTTGTGGCCCCTCGACTCTGTGGAATAGTGATGAGACATGGATTGACTAGGATGATTACTTTGAGGCAGATTCATGAGATGTTGGAAATCATTGATTGAATTTTGGAACTATTAAATACTCTTATTCTTGGGATGATATGTGATATGGAGATCCCCATACTATCTCTTTTGATCTTATTTTGATTGAGCATATATATATATATTTATATATATATATATATTATTTTGTATCCATACCCATGGATTTGGTTACTCTCCTTTCATGAGAGGTGAAGACGTGCATGGTATGCAACATGATTTTTGTGTTTAGATTATCATGGTTGGATGCTTATACTCTCCTGCTATAGGTGGCTAAGAATAAATGAGTATTTCATATACTCACCGTGTCAAGCCCCTTGGTTTGGGATGAGGTTACTCTCTCTTGGTTTGGATTGGTCTATTATCCTTCACTGTGTCTTTCTTTCCATGTAATATATACTATCTTTATATTACTTTTTTATCACTTAATACTACCCTTTAGCTTTCTAGGAGTCTTAATTCATATGTATATACCCACCCCTGCATGGGATTTTTTCAAACTTGTCATGTATTATATAGACAACACACAGATCGACATTGACTTCAATGAATCTTAGGGATATCTGGTAATTTGGACCACATAAGATTGTCGTAGGTTGGGATTCAAAAGTAGGGCTCTCTCAATAGTTTAATTTTCATGTTTTTTAGGTTGGGACATAATTTTGGTTGGGTGTGTATTTTTCCCCTTTACATTTCTATTTACACTACCATACTCTTGTACTATCGAGAGGTTTTTCAGGCATGGTGGTTCCCTTAGCTTTTAACTTCTTTTACATTTACTCCCACTAAAAATTTCATCTAAATGTATCTATGTGTGCATATAGGTACTTAGGTAAAGGCACACCTCTGTTATTTATGCCTTAGACACTGATTTACATCCCCTGGCCTATAGAGGTGAGCTTGGTGTAGTAGCAGCTCGAGCCCCATCTTGGTTAGGGCTGTGACATGTTTTGTGCTAGACCACTGGATTATGATATATGATTGAGGTATATGTTTTCTTTAACATAAAAAATCTATTATAGATAAAAAATAATTGTTTTTTAGTATATAAAAAAATTCATGGGATGTAAGTGAATTTTATGTGAATAATTTCTTCATGTTCTATACCTAACATTAATATGTCACATTCATTAGTTGAAACCATGATTCTATGAAAACTTATATTATAGTGGTTATATATATGAATGTTGTGTTTTATATATTCTACCAATTAATGTATGAAAATTGAAATTTAGTTTTTATGGCATGTTATGATTAAAATATTCAAGTAAATTATTTTTTTGGAAAAAATAATTTTTTATTTGTTTAATTTTTTTTATGGAATAAAATAAATATAATGTGAAAAGTGAATACAATGTTTTAGAGTTAGTGATACTCACTTCCAAGATAGTATTGATTTTTTGTTTTGTGCAAGAGATTTAGAAGAAAATATTTATTGAAAATATATAATGTAATGATCTATGTTTCATGATGACCAATAATGCCCTCATGTGACCTTGAAATCATCCATGGATGGTTCCATTTAAATAATTTACTATGAAAATAATAATAAAATGTTTTAATACTATAAATGATTGTGGTACTCACGTCACATAACCAAAAACATTAATAGAAGTAACTATAAAACTCATAATGAACGCGTTTTGAGAGTTTCATAGGTAAGGGTTCACATTGGAATTATTCTTCACATGTTAGATGAATATAATTGAATTCATGATACAATTATCATATTCTTACAATGATAAAATCATGAGGTAATTCTCACTATATTATTTCATGCATGAAAAGGGAGAAAATCATAAGGCATGTAATCATGATCTATGATACTGCAATTGAATAAATTCTTGGAATATACATGGTAGAATATTAAGGGATATGATTATAAGAATCAATGTTTTATAGATAGGATGATGTAGTGAAGAAAGAGAGGATAAAAGAATAACATTATATATTTACTGATGAATCTTGAATGTAGTATTTTGAGGATACAAGGAGAAAATAAGAAAACATAAAGAACAATGGATGAGGTAGATATCAACTCCAAGAGATATGATGATTCTTAAAAAATATCAATAAAATATGGAGAAGTATTTTAAGTTGATCTATGTATAGATTACTATGATTTCTATTCCCTCAATTTTTATTTCCAAATACGAGTGTTTTTATTTTTGTAATGTACGTTTAATTTGAGTGTGAAATAATGAATTTATGTGTTTGGATCTTTATATGTGCACTAATTAAGAAATGACATGGAACTAACCAGTTATTAATGCTAAAATTGACCTCATACTCTTACGAGTGACATCAATCACATTTTTTTGACATCATTGATGAGAATGAAATATTATGATTTATTTTTTTTTAATAAAAAAATTGTTTTTTAAATTTTATTTATAAAAATAACCTTTTATCGGATAAGTTCTATAGGATTAAATATATTTTAATGATAAAAAATTTAAAAATTCAAAAATATATAAAAAATTGAATACATAAAATATAAAAAAATATAATTTAAAAATAAAAAATATCATATGAAAATTGTTTTCACTATTCATTGGATATTTTAATTCATTACATAAATTCTTATTAGTGGAAATATCATAAAATAATTATTTTTTATTTTTTATTGTTTTAGTACTATGATAATATTTACTTTAATTAATTATTAATAATTTTTTAAGAAATTGGAAGATATTGTGGGTGAAGTCCAAAATAAGAAGATTGTGCATAGGTAGATTAAATCGTATGATTTAATAAATACTTTTATGAACCTGTTGAGTTATTAAGAAATTATTAAACCCAAATAATATACAATTATATCAATTAGATCATGAAAAATGATATGGGGTTAATGTTAAAATTTAATGAAAATGAACAAAATACCCTTGATTATTTATTTTTTGTTGATAAAATTTATTAAAAAATCAGAAATATTTTGAGGTAAGGAAACAAGAAGTGGTTATGTTGATGAACAATATGAGAGTAAAAAAAGAGCAATTTAGTCTCCCTAGAATGAAGGAAGTTGCCACAAAACAAAAATAGAAAACAAATATTAGTCCTAAATAACAGTTGAATATGAATGATATAGGTTGACTTGGATGTTTTAGAATATTTTAAAACTATTAAAAAACTTTTAAGTTAAAAACTACAAACAAATGTGTTATGAATGGATTAACCAGGTAAATTTGAAAAATTGACATTGGGGTTGAAATCGATGATTGGGTTTTTTTTAATTTTTTAAGAAAACCATATTTTCTTAATTGATATGATACATTGAAAATTTTACAATTTTTTGGGTTGAAGATGACACCATAAATGATGTGGATTATTATGAAGAAATTATTCACTATTAGAGGAGTTATAAATTCATTTTTTACCTTATTAAATAATTTTATCAAACCTTATATATTTAAATAAGTGGATATTTTTTTGGTGATTCATTAGAAAATATGACCTCTAGAGGAACATTTATAATATTGAAAGAAGCAGTTATTATAAAAAATCCTAGTGTATATAATTTTTTTATTTCTTACAAGGATAAATAAAGAAACAAACAAGAAATAATTTAATGTGAAAAACCCACACTCTCTATTTGGATAAAAATATTTTATTGAATAATTTATAAATAAAGATAATAAACTTAGCAATCTAAGAAGGAAACCAAATAATTTGTAGAGAGATTTATCAAATTTTATTTTTACATTTAAATATTTTTCATTATTTTGATTAATATTTAAATTGTTTAATTATATTTTAGTAAATTATAAACACAAATGTGTGGATTTTTCTATCCCGTTATCATTTTTACTCTCACAAATTTCTCACTTGTGATTATAATTATTATACCACTACCCTATTTAGGAAACAATGGTCTCCCTTCCCCTCTCATCTATGGTTATGTAAATTTTCCATTTTAATTTTTATTTTCTTTGGTAATGATTAGTTAAAATTCAGAATCTATCTCCACATGTTGTTTTTATTTCTAGGTTATTGATAGAGAAAATATTTTCAATTAATTTATATTGAATATAATTATTTTAAACCCACAAAATTGTTCTTCTAAGATGAATTGTTTCATTTTTTTGATAATGGTGTTATTTTGAGCTGAATAGTAAAAATTGGCCATTTTGGATTTTTAACAGTTTTACATTATTTCGGTAGTTTGGCCATAACATTATCTACAGTAATCAAAATTTCAAAATTCATTCTTTTCCAGATTCTACACATACAGGGCTTCATTTAATATATTTTGACCAAAATCTGAATCGGCCATATGAAATCTCAAAAGAAGCTTACAAGTTGGCTCAAGAAAACTATTTTCAGTTATGCCTAGTTTTGATGTGGGATCCATAACTCATCCATTGTGGGCCCAAAGCTTGTGAATGTCGCTGGGTGGACGCGAGAGGAGTTTTGGAGCATCTTTTATGAAGGAAGCACCAAGTTAATTTTCCATTTATGGGGTCATTAATGCACCCTAATCCGGAGTATTTCGTTTTGGAGAATCTGATTGGACAGAATAAATTCTCATAGTAAAATGGCCATAACTCTCGGAATACGTGTCCAAATCCTCTGGAATTTTGAGGGGACACGGACAAGGGATGTATTAACAACATTTAAGAAGGGCTCAAAACGTGAAGATGTCACTTAAAGGGGCTACAACGCATCGACATTCGGGGGAATCATTCTGGCTATAAAAGGAGGAGAGCTCCACCCTCTCAAAGCATCCACTCTCCATCCATTCTCCACCCCATTCCTCTTCTGGGACACCAAGAAGGAGAAATTTTCAGCTTTATCTTTTATTTATTTTCTTTTT
This sequence comes from Viscum album, assembly GCA_963277665.1. Taxonomy (NCBI): domain Eukaryota; kingdom Viridiplantae; phylum Streptophyta; class Magnoliopsida; order Santalales; family Viscaceae; genus Viscum; species Viscum album. The sequence continues at coordinate 1,220,892,515 of OY728148.1, read as the reverse complement.
CATTGTTTTGTAATGCCTTCTTCTTCCCCATTCAACTCGATTACCCTTACCATGGTAGGGTAAAATTTTGGAGTGATTAGGGAAGGGTTGGTTTTCTACATTGTAATGCTTGAGTTCTTAGACGCAATTGAATAAATTTATTTTTTCTTCAAAGTTGTTTTCAATTTATTATAGAGGATTTTATAATCAAGTGCGATCGTTCTTGAATATTAATTCCATTATTTATTTTTGCCTTGGTAAAATAATCAATATCTCCCTCCACTAATTTCTGGTTTATATACGATGGAATAAACCAGGAATTAGTGGTGAAATACTCGACGATCGTCAGTACGTGTAAAAGGTGTAGTGAATGTTCTTTATTGTTTGGGACAAACAAAACCCTATCGGGAATTGACCATTTCAATTATGGATATTCAATACAACTATTTTACACATGGAAGGAGAGTTGACCAAACCAAGATCTTGGTAAGGTTTTCTTTCACAATAATAATTTCACCGAGGAAGTGAGAGGAAACGATTGTGGAAACTCACTTTAATCAACTAAGAAGAAGAGGTTTGAATTAAATTGAACAAGGATAGCATTATAATTAGAAAACCGACCCCGACCTAATCACCCTTTTAAATATCATAGTTTTTCAATCATTTTTATTTCAAATTTCCTTTCCAAACATTTTCCCCCCCATTTTAATGTGACAACCCATTTTGTGTGCACTCCTTTTCGGGAGACATCCTAGGTCAACCAAATTACTACATTTTAACTTACGAAATAATTCTTTTGCCACGCCCTACGACAGGCATGCATCAAACATGGAGCCGTTGCCGGGGAGGTAGTGCCACAAACTATTTGTAAATATTTAACTTTTTCAATTTAAAAAAAATCTTTTGCCATGTTGTTTTCAAATGATTATTTATTTAATTCATAGAACAATTACCCACCAGTGAGAGAACCAATTATTGAATCACCTTGGTCTATAGATTATAAAGTTTATTTCTTGGCTAAACAAATTCTGGGAGCTCGAATCCAAATCATCATAGAGGATGAATTCAAGGATCTCATTGAAAACCTTAAAGAGAACCTCGAATACCCAGTGTTGGAGGGATTTGCCAGAGAATTTGTTGAACTTCAGGAGTATTTTCCAGAATTTTATCAAGACATAATCAAATTACAACACCAAGAAGAAGAAGTTCACAAAGATATTGAATCTCAATTTGAAAGAATTAGTCAAACAGTTCAAAACCTAGAGGCCACAATACAATGGATTGCGGAACAAGTACATGAATCCCAGGATCAACAACAAATGGAGGCCGAACATGAACCAGAACCAGAAAAATTGATGGAAGAAGTATCCCCACAAATCCTTCAAGTTGAAGAACCCATGGAAGCATTGATGAAATTAAAAGAAGATCCATTGAACCCATCTCAATCAATGTTGGATGAGATTGATGAAGAAGATTTAGCAATTGAAATACATATGGGAGATCAAAAAGATCTGGATAACTTCTAGAATGAATGTTAGGAACTTCTTGAGCCAAATATTCCTCATAATGTAGATGATTCAACAACATTGAAGGAAGAAACCAACAAATCAGTGAAATTTGAAGAGAAGATAGAGGAGTCTGACTGCCTACCTCTATCTAGGGAAATTCAACTTCAAGAAGCACCTCCCATTGAAGAACCAATTGAATCCAAACAAGATCAGAGAGTCAATATTTTTATAAACTCATTATCATTTTATTTTTTTGAAACTAAATTGAGTATTACCTCCCCTTGTTTTAATTTTTCAGATTCATCCAACACTTGTATTTCCTTGGAGGGAGAATATGCATCTGAAGAGGAACATCTGGAGCTCCCCAAACCTATTGAACATTTAATGGAGGGAGTACATGAGAAGATCAAAGTGGTGTTTCTGGAGGAAAATGAGACACAATCTACTTGCTTTGAAAGGGAAGAATTTGATATTGATTCTTCATGCTTTAATTTTTTTCAAATAGAATTAAACTCTCACATTCCATTTGATTTTTCCCCAGATGTATCATACCTTCAGAAACCACTAGAGAATAAAGAAGATGTTGTTCATGGAGAACCCAAGAAAGAGGAGGACTCATTCATTATCCTAACCCCACCATTCTTGTTGTATCTCATTACAAAGAGGGTGGACATAGTGAATTTTATTGATGGAGTCCTCAAGAAAAAGGAAGACATTCATCCTGGAAAGAAATTTTTTTTGGTTCATGAGCAAGAAACCTCACCCACCATCAGATTGGGGATAACTTATTAGAACTGCCCCTCTGGAGGCAGTCAAAACCCAGGGCCCACTTGGGGGATTATACAAAGATTTATCTTTTTTTTCTTATTCATATTCTGTTTTCTTTTGTTTTAATAAATTTCGTATGTTATGCTTTTACTTTTTTTAGGTTTTCAAAGAGCAACACTTAGGAGTCAAACTCAACGTTGCATTACTAATAAGTCAGGTTGTACCTCTCTTTCACACTTTCTTGTTGTTGTGATTCAATCAGAAATCTATTTACATGTTAAATCCACTTGAATGCATCAAGGACACTGTATCAATTAAGTGTGGGGGAGGGAACCTTTGTAGTATATGATTTTTATTTGATGTTTGTTTTCAAAAATAAAAAAAATAAAAAAATTATGTGTTTTCAAATTTTTGTGTGTTTATTTTTCAATTTTTGGTGTGTTTCTGAAACTTTTTAGCTGAAATGATTATCAATACCATTTTTGAAACCCACGTCAATGAGTAAACCAATCTATTTCATGAAACCGAGCTTAAATGAATGCTGAAATGAATTTGTTTCAAGTTCATTTTTTTTTGGAATTTCATGAAAAGTACACTGATTTTTGAATCTCATGCCATATTTCACTGTTTATATCTTTGAAATAACTTTCCTGTGAGGCTTCTGAACCATTTTTGTCATATTATTTTCATTCACCTCATTTCTTGAGAGAACCAGACCATGCTTGCTTTAACCAGAATTTGATTTATTCCTTTCAAAACTTGAGGGTTGGGGTACGTGTGTTTTAAATTATTGAGGCATTTATTTTGTTTGAAGCCCACTTTTCAAAATAATCCTTTTCATTATGGACCACCTTTACATTTATACTTCATTGTATCCCCTAGTATCCATGAATTTCCTATTAGGTTAGCCACATTACAAGAAAATTTTCCCTATCCTACCTGCTCTTGAAGTGAAATTGCATGATCTAGTTGAAATTAAGTGTGGGGGAAGACATCTTGTGGTGTACTAACTCATTTGGTTATACTTTGGGTGGAAAATAAATTGTGGAAGAGATGTGTGTGATGCTGAAAAATCATTCTGTTGAAAGCTGTGCCTTTTCCGGAGCTTTTATGACAAGAGAAGCTGTGCCTTTCTGAAGCTTCCAATGTAAAAAGAAAGTTGTGCCTATCTGGAGCTTTAAAAAAAATTATGTTTGAAAATATTGAAATGTTTGCTGTTGAGTTGATTTAATGATTATGGAGCCTATTTTCAACAAAGGGGAAGTGAAGGAGACCATATTTGAGTGAAAACTAGAATCTTGCAATTTTGCTTCAATAAGAGTCAAGCCTTCCTTTTTCAGCCTCAGAACTTTTAACATCTAAATCATACCAACCAGAAGCCACAGAACAACCCTGAAAAGTCCTCATGAGAAACACATGTTCTTGACTCACATCGGGTGGAGAAGTAGGAATTTATCAAACCTATGGTGACTCTTGTGTGAGTTTGGATGAGAAAAGCCTTGTTCAGCCTTTACATTTGTGAGATGAGAGAAAATTCATGTGAGGTAGGTGTTTTGTGTGCATGGGATAAGAAATGAAGTGGAAATATATTAAAATCTTAAATGGAGAACTTGAAATAACAGTTTTTGATGAGGCATGATATCTTTTTGTTTTTTGAAATTGATTTGATTGATCTCATTGATATGTGTTTTGGATTTGATTTGATTTGATTTTTTCTTGTCCAGGAGTCCAAGTGCTAATTGTGGGGGAATTTATAGAGCAAATATTTTCAATTAATTTATATTGAATATCATTGTTTTAAACCCACAAAATTGTTCCTCTAAGATGAATTGTTTCATTTTTTTGACAATGGTGTTATTTTGAGCTGAATAGTAAAAATTGGCCATTTTGGATTTTTAACAGTTTTACATTATTTCGGTAGTTTGGCCATAACATTATCTAAACTGATCCAAATTGCAAAAATTATTATTTTCCAGATTCTAAACATACAGGGATTCATTTAATATATTTGGACCAAAATCTGAATCGGCCATATGGAAGCTCAAAAGAAGCTCACAAGTTGGCTCAAGAAAACTGTTTTCAGTTATGCCTAGTTTTGATGTGGGATCCATAACTCATCCACTGTGGGCCCAAAGCTTGTGAATGTCACTGGGTGGACGTGCAAGGAGTTTTGGAGCATCTTTTATGAAGGAATAACTGAGTTAATTTGCCATTTATGGGGTCATTAATGCACCCTAATACGGAGGATTTCGTTTTGGAGAATCTGACTGGACAGAATAAATTCTCATAGTAAAACGGCCATAACTCTCGAAATACATGTCCAAATCCATTGGACTTTTGAGGGGAAACGGCCAAGGGATGTATGAACAACATTCAAGAAGGGATAAATGCGTGAAGATGTCATTTAATAGGGCTACAACGCGTTGACATTCTGGGGAAACATTCTGTCTATAAAAGGAGGAGAGCTCCACCCTCTCAAAGCATCCACTCTCCATCCATTCTCCACCCCATTCCTCTTCTGGGACACCAATAAGGAGAACTTTTCAGCTTTATCTTTTATTTATTTTCTTTTTCATTATTTTGTAATGCCTTCTTCTTCCCCATTCAACTTGATTACCCTTACCATGGTAGGGTAAACTTTTGGAGTGGTTGGGGAAGGGTTGGTTTTCTACATTGTAATGCTTGAGTTCTTGGATGCAATTGAATATATTTAATTCTTCTTCAAAGTTGTTTTCAATTTATTATAGCGGATTTTATAATCAAGTGCGATCGTTATTGAATATTAATTCCGTTATTTATTTTTTACCTTGTTAAAATAATAAATATCTCCCTCCACTAATTTCTGGTTTATATACGATGGAATAAACCAGGATTTAGTGGTGAAGTACTCGACGATCGTCAGTACGTGTAAAAGGTGTAGTGAATGTTCATGATTGTTTGGGACAAACAAAACCCAATCGGGAATTACCCATTTCAATTAAGTATATTCAATACAACTATTTTACACATGGAAGGAGAATTGACCAAACCAAGATCTTGGTAAGGTTTTCTTTCACAATAATAATTTCACCAAGGAAGTGAGAGGAAACGATTGGGGAAACTCACTTTAATCAACTAAGAAGAAGAGGTTTGAATTAAATTGATCAAGGATAGCATTATAATTAGGAAACAGACCCCGAACTAATCACCCTTTTAAATATCATAGTTTTTCAATCATTTTTATTTCAAATTTCCTTTCCAAACATTTTCCCCCCATTTTAATGTGACAACCCGTTTTGTGTGCACTCCTCTTCGAGAGACATCCTAGGTCAACCACATTACTACATTTTAAATTAGGAAATAATTGTTTTTCCACTCCCTACGACAGGCGTGCGTCAGTTATCCACTTGGTTTTATTTGGTTTCATAGCCATTTTCCCTCTAGTAGACTCCCTATATATGGAATTCTTTTATATCTTGTCTTATTTTCATCTTGATTCTTTTTTATGGTCACTGACTTACGAAAGATGGCCTCTTCTACCTCCTACTTTATTTTATCCTATCTCTACAAAATGTATTTAATTCATGATAATTAGAGATTAACTTTATATTATATTTTCAACCGCATTATATTATCCTAATGGAATCACTCCCATCATTTTAGTGGCAAAGTATATCCCTATGTTCTAGAGGAGTCACATTTACTATGTTTCATAAGGTGAATTTTGTAACACCCTGAGATTTTATGAGAAATATATATATATTTTTTAATTTCTTATGTTATACTCAAAGGAATATTTCACTGCACACAACACTATCTTGGCTTGCGTTACACGCAATCACGACCTTCCTCGATAGCATGTGTAGTACGCAATATCGGGTTTCACTAAACAATGATATATTATTATTATGTACTAGCCGTTATGAATAGTTTTAACTAAATTTTTAGTTTTATAACATTGTTATTCATCTTACACATTTTATAAAACATGGTATGTGAACAAAATAAACTTTTCGGGTAAAATAAGTATTTTCGAAAAAATGCAGTTTTGCCGCCTTTTGAGGGAGCACCCACTTTAAATCAAGTTTTTGATAGGTTTATAAGTTCAATTTGAAAAAATAAAATTCTTTTTTGGAATCAGAATATAAAAATTTACTTTGGATAAATTTTTCATATTATTATGATAACTTTTATATTTTAATGAATAGTAAAAAGACACTATATTTTAATTAATTTTTTTTTTCATCGCAATAAATTATATTGTTAAATTATATAATTTAATGGTTTTAAAGTATAAATAGAATAAATTTTTACCATTTAATATAATGTATGTCATTACCTTTAATTTTACTTCGAATTCATATGTCAAAATATTTCAATCTTTGCCAATGTTTTAACTTTTAAAACCCGTTTTCTTAACAATAGGATTAATTTTAAATTAATTACTACAACATATGTGTTTTGAATTTTGAAAATTGGATTCAATATTTGAATTCATTGGGTCCAAATTATATTAATAGGTTATTTTTATTTTTTTGATATTATGAATAGTAACTACGGTAATTTTTATTTACTGCAGTTAACAGTAAATCGGGTAATTAAGGGTAAAAATAAGATTATAAAATTACCCTAACACCTTCAAGAATTCTATTGGATGTATAAAAGTCGACAATTATCACCTAAGGGTCGGAATAAATTAATTTTATGGACTTTTGACCATTAAAATAATTTAATTATTATTAAAACCAAAGAAACTGACAACATGTCACTCTCTTAAATATTATATGTATAATAATTTTTATTTAGTGACAAAATTCATGAAACTTAGAACATTAATTATATCCAGAAATCTAATAAAATTATATACATCATTTAAATTTATTTATAATTTTTAGGGATTAAATAATTATCATTAAAGGTGACAGAATAGTGATGTTGAATTTAGTTTATTGATCGAAATATCAAATAAATGGTTTTAAAAATATTAAAATAAATATTATATGAACTATTTAATATTCTCCACGAATTTTATAGATTCCTATGACATTTTAGTAAGATATTAAATATTTTTGTTCGAATATATCCTCTGTTTAGATTTTTTTTAAATTCAAATAAATAATAGTATCAAAATTGACACTATTGTTTTTTTATAAAAATAACATATTCTAAAATGGTTTAAAAATCCCAAAAATATTTAAAAATTATAAATAAATATTTATATGGTCTAAAGTATCATATATTATCCAATTATGGACAATTAACAATACATAAGTAATTATTTATAACAATTTAAAAATTAGAATCTTATTACCACAAATAAAATTAAATAGATTAAATATGTATACATCAAGTTGATAATGTTTAAAATAAATTACCTACATGTCTATATTTTATTAGATTATGATATTACAACCCTATCTCTTCTAATATTTGGATTTGAGTCATTTTGGAAGTTTTTAAGTGGATTTTGAATTTACTATAAATTAATATTTTTGAGGTTTCCAAAGGTGCCCCTCTCCTCCCTTATAAAAGGGCACCTCCACCCTCTACTCCTCACACAACTTTGAGCCTTAAAGCTTGGAAAAACCCTGAACATTTCCCCTATAAACTTCCCCATAATCATACTAGAGGTCTTGGTCTTCTTCAAAGACCAAATATAGTTCCCTAAGAGGTGGTTTCAAAGAGGCGTGTCAAAGAAGAGGTAATCTCTTCTACCGATTCTTTCAAGTTTCTTTCTTCTTCAACTTATTATTCTTTTTTTGTTTCAAAATAAATTAATAACATCAGTATCAATCATATATTTATATGTTATTATAAATTTTAAACAACCCTATTTCACCTTCTATCCATCCTACAGAAAATGAAATCACCGCGCATGCGTACGTATGGAATACCGTCTCCATGTTGTGGTGTAATATGTTTTCCACCACCACATTACTTGGATGTGTATAATGGTGTAAAGAATAACTATATATGATTATTTTAAATTTATATTGATTCTGAAATAGTATACATACACTTCAATATAATTCCACGATCATGGGAACGATATCATCGCTCGTGCGTACGTACGGTCTACCGTCTCCACGATGTGATGCGACTCATTCTACATGATCTTCATTTAATAATGATTATATAAATGAATTTAATGAATAAATATTATATATATTACAATAATAACATTTTTTAAATGATGTATCAATAACCTAAAAAGAGGAATAAGAATTTATTCAACAAAACATGCATAAGAACATAAAGCAATGAAGACCCGAATAACAAGTAGCAATGAAATATTACTAATAAGAAGATAATAAAATGACCATATATGATATAATAACAATGAATGTGATTATATAATAATTCAATGGAATTATTTAAATTATTATACAGGAGGTTCAGATATGTACGAAGCAAATCGGACCTAAGGTAAGGGAAAATCTCCCAATCTCATTTTTATTCGAGATTGTTTATAATTCAGAATTTACTGGGGAATATTTATCATCCACATCCATGTTTCATCAATATGTAATAATATTTATATTTTCCTACATTTTGTTAAATTCAATTTTACCCATTGGTGAGTTTTTAATAAAAGATATGAAAGGAATCTTCTGTCGTTTTTATTACGAGGTACTTTTTTACTTTTTTCGGCCAAAGTACGAGAAGAATGTTTTTTTAACTTATACGGCATGAATGGATTTTTATGATATCATAGAAAATTATTTCCATGAATCTTCCTTTACAAGTTTTCAAGTTTAGTTTTAATCAAATTCTCTTAGTTTAAAATTGTATGACATGTTAAGAAAGGAAAGAGGTTTTTAAAGAAGAAAGGATATTTTCCTCAAAAATGGAGTTCAAGTGTTTTGTAAAAATTATTTTCCATATAAGATAATATAGGGTTATATTTCTATCCATATTTTTACAATGATTTGATTATGTTATGATGGAATTAATTTTATGATGTCCTTTTATCATTTATGGATTATGTTTTGATGGCATGATGTTTAAGAATACCATTTTTATTACATGGATTTAGTTATGATATATGATTTATGATTTTGTGGAACACATAAGAATGGTTTCATTATGAGATGGGTGGGACCTATATCTCCCTCCAATGTATTGGGTAAAGATTTATATCTCATGAGATAGACATAACTGGAAAGGTAAGTTAATCTGGTTCAGCGATACATGACTGGAACCAGGAGTGAACTCAGTTCAGTAATGGACTTTGTCCGCTATGATGGTCTTAGAAATGAGCCTTGAATAATATGAAATGATTTTATATGATTATGTGTGTATGCTAAAAAGTTTCATGTTTTATGTTATGATTATTGGGATTACATTTCACTAATATGATTTATCCCATGTTATGATATTATGATCTCTTTTGCAGGTTAAGATTTTCAAAATGTTACGTTCTTATGAATACGATATGATTGATATTTCTTCTGTTTACCCTTACTGAGAATTTGATATCACCCTTTTGTATGTTTTCTTTTCCCCAGGCCAGGAAGAAAGGTATTAAGTAGAATATTCCAAAGGGACTCTAGATATGATAAAATAAACGGGATACAATGTAGATGATTTATGAACCAGTTGTTTATGTTTCCCAGTTTCTAAAGACACTATACCTATACGGTACTATCATGGTTTTGTTATATGTTGTAATAAGTATGCTTCAACTCTGAATTAATAACCATGTATGTAAAGTATGGGTTGTTATAGTTGGTATTAGAGGAAAGGTATATTCAACCTTTAGAAACTAGGATGTGAAAGCCTTAGTAAGAAATCTAAGGATATGTCTAAACATAGAACACAATATTAGTGTTTTAGAAAATGGCCATGAACAACCTATGATAATACCCAAAGTGTGAAATTTTATTGTTGATTATGTGGTTTTCCTGTTGTGATTAGTGTTTCTCACACTATGCTTCTTGGTTTTAGTCAATGGATGGAACCTGAAGGAACCGTGTTAATGATGAATGCGATGGGAAATGCAATGATTATCCCCCTGAGCAACCATATGTTATGGGATATGGAATGAAAGATCTTGTATCCATGCTCACACAACTTTCTCAAGCTATGAATCATACTGGACTTCCAAACGAGAAAAGGTAGGAGCAACATTCTGTTGAATCCTTCATGAGGCAGCATCCACCTTCATTCAGCGGGGCTTCTGATCCATTAGTGGCTGAATAATGGATCAGTACCATTGAAAATATATTTTCAGTTCTACAATGTTCTGAACATGGTAAAGTCATCATAGCAGTATATCGTTTGGAAGGTGAAGCTGATCAATGGTGGAATATTATTAAGAATATGAGCTAAAGGGATGAAATTGAGTCCATGGAATGGGATGAGTTCAAGATCTTATTTTTCAATAAGTACTTCCCTTGTATTCTTCGAAAAAATATTGAGAAAGAGTTTCTTGAACTGAAGAAAAAGGATGATGAATCTGTTGGTACCTACGAAGCCAATTTTAGAAGACTTTCAAGGTACACTTCTGGAATTATTATCCAACCTGAGAGTAAGATCGATCGATTCTCTAGTGGCTTAAAACAAAGTCTTCAAAGGGCATTATCCATAAGGGACTTCAATAGCTATGAAGAAATTATTCTATGTGCTCTCAAGGTTGAGATGGAGATTAGAGTAACCCATCAATCATATGGGTTTGATAAGAAGAGGAAAATGGAATTCAAAGGAAAATATAAATATCACACTAAAAATAAGATGAGTTTTCCCTTATGATCAAAGTGTGGAAAGAAACATGAAGGGAATTGTCTTAAAGGGACAAGTAAATGTTTTAAGTGTGTAAAAGAAGGTCATCGGGCAGTTGAATGTCGAAATAATGGGAAGAAGATGTCTAATGATGCGAACAAATAAATGGATACACAGAATGCACCTCCTACACTTCAATGATTTAAGTGTAAGGAAATGGGGCATTATTCCAATCAATTCCCTAATCCAAGGGTTGTTGATGATTATCGACATCAACAAACTCTTAAGGCCAAAGAAAAAGGAAAATCACATGCAATTTCTATCGGCGATGTGGAGTATGATGAAGAAGTGGTGAAAGGTATACTTACCATCCACTCTAAAGTAGAAAATGTTTTATTTGATTATGGATCCACTCACTCTTTTATTTCTGAAGAATTTTCTAAGGGAATCACCATATTACCTCAGCAGTTAGATATTGAGTTAGTTGTGACAACCCCCAATGGAACAACAGTCGCATCAAAAGTTTACAATTCTTCTCCGATTGAAGATTGTGGGAAAGTGCTTCCTGCAAATCTTGTGATCCTTCCTATAGTGGAATTTGATGTGATTCTTGGCATGGATTGGCTTTATTTACACAAATCTCATATCAATTTCCAAATAAGGGAAATCACATTTAATATTCGCGATCAATCTACTATCATTTATCGATGCAAGGATGAATATAACCTTCCAGTGGAAATTTATTCCATCTTATGGGTCTTGATTCCGATAAATGAAGGTTATTTATCTCAAATGGTTGGAGAGAAACTCACGATTAAGAATATGACCATTGTACGAGAGTTTAATGATGTCTTTACGGAGGAATTACTAGGTCTTCCACTAAATTGTGAAGTTGAGTTTTCAATAGAACTCATACCAGGTGCTATGCCTATTTCAAAGACACCTTATAGAATGTCCCCAATTGAGTTGCGATAATTGAAGAAGCAACTCAAAGAGAATCTTGATAAGGTATTGATACGCCCTAGTGCGTCACCTTGGAGAGCACCTGTTCTGTTTGTTAAGAAGAAATATGGATCAACGAGACTCTGCATTGATTGTTGAGATCCTAACAAGATCACTATCAAGAACAAATATCCCCTCCCATGCATTGATGAATTATTTGATCAACTACACGGAGCTCAATACTTTTACAAGATTGATCTTCGTTCAGGGTATCATCAATTAAGGGTCAAAATAGAGGATATACCAAATATGGCTTTCCATACAAGTTATGGACACTATGAATTTATAGTGACACCATTTGGTCTTACTAATGCCCATACTATCTTCATGGATCTAATTAATAGAGTCCTTAGAGACTATCTTGATCAGTTTTTGGTAGTCTTTATAGACGATATTCTTGTCTATTCAAAGGGCAAGGAAGAACATAAAGATCACTTGAGAACTGTATTGAAGACCCTAATAAAGGAGAAGATTTATGCCAAATTTACCAAGTCTGAATTTTGGCTTCAAAAAGTTTCATTTTTGGGTCACATAATCTCAAAAGATAGGATATCTATGGATCCATAAAAACAGAGGTTATCAAAAGATGGTCAAGACCAACAAGAGTAACTGAGATCCAAAGTTTTCTTGGTCTGGATGGATATTATCGACATTTTGTGAAAGATTTTCAAGGTTATCTAATCCACGCACTAGGTTTACTCGAAAAGGAGTTAAGTTCGTTTGGACGGAGGAGTGTGAAGAGAATTTCAAAGAGTTAAAATGAAGGTTATCCAGTGCACCTGTGCTCACACTTCCGTGTAGTAGAGAAATGTTTGTGATCTACAGTGATGCATCGAAGAAGGTACTAGGGTGTGTTCTCCTGAAAAATGATATGGTGATAGCTTTTGCCTCATGATAGTTGAAAATCCATGAGCAAAGTTACCCAACTCATGATTTGAAGTTAGCTGTGGTAATCTTTGCATTAAAGATTTGGAGGCATTATCTTTATGGTGAAAGGTGTGATAGTTATACTGATCATAAATGTTTAAAGTATATTTTCACACATAAGGAGGTAAATATGCGCCAAAGAAGATGGTTGGATCTGATTAAGGATTAAGAATGATCAATTCATTACCACCCTGGGAAAGAAAACAAGGTGGCAGAGGCATTAAGTCGACAAGACCATGCTAGCTTATCCCTGATGAGGATCTCAAAAGATCCAATATTTATAAATTTACAAAGGATGGATCTTGGAATTATATTGGAAGGGAAAAAATCTTATCTTTTTCAAATGAATGTTCAACCATCAATGCATGTGAAGATTAAAGAGGTGCAGAAAGAAGATATAGAGTTACAAAAGAAAGTGAGAAATGTTCCTGAATTCCACATTGATTATGATGAGATAATAAGGTTTAGAAATCAGGCTTGTGTTCCTCCCATCCCAGAATTAAAGAAGGAACTGCTGGATGAGGCTCATAGTTCTTCATTATCTATTCATCCTGGAAGCACGAAGATGTATAGGGACCTGAAAGAGTACTTCTGGTGGGATGGCATGAATAAAGATATTTCTGAATATGTCTCTCGATGCTTGGTTTATTAGAAAGTTAAAGCTTAGAGACAGAAGTCTAATGGGATGTTACAAGCATTACCCATACCTCAATTGAAATGGGAAAACATCACTATGGACTTCATCACCAGACTTCCTAAAACATCCAAAGACAATAATGCTATCAGGGTCATAGTTGATCATCTTACGAAGTCGGCACACTTCATTGCTATTAGAGAAGATTTCTCACTGGATCAGATTGCTAGGATATATGTGAAGGAAGTGGTAAGATTTCATGGAATAACACTTTCCATTATATCTGATCGAGATCCTAGGTTTACCTCTATGTTCTGGCGAAGTCTTCATCATACTTTAGATACAGAGTTGAGTTTCAGCACTGCTTATCATCCTCAGACAGATGGTCAGTCTGAGAGAACAATTCAAACTCTAGAATATATGTTAAGTTCTTTCTCTATGGATTTCAAAGGTGATTGGGATCAACACCTACCTTTGGTGGGATTTTCTTATAATAATAGCTTTCACTCCAGTATTCAGATGGCTCCTTATGAAGCTCTATATGGAAAGAAATGCTGAACTCCAACTTGCTGTGATGAAGTTGGGTAAAGAAAGCTATTAGGACCTGATCTTGTTGATGAGATGGCAGAAAAGGTTTGATCTATTCAACAAAACATAAGAGCATCTCAGAGTCGACAAAAAAGTTATGCTGATAACTGAAGAAAAGAACTAGAGTTTGATGTGGGTGATAAAGTGTTCTTACAAATATCTCCTTGGAAGAGAGTAATGAGGTTTGGAAAGAAGGGAAAGCTGAGCCCTATGTATATTGGTCCTTTTGAAATACTGGATTGTTTTAGAAAGGTAGATTTCCGATTGGTGCTTCCACCGAATCTCTCGCGAGTTCACGATGTGTTCCATGTATCACTTTTAAGAAAGTACATACCCGATCCTTCACATGTACTAAGCTCAGAAGTTGTACTGCTGGAGCAAGATCATTCTTATGAAGAACAACCGATAGAGATTCTGGATCATAGAAAAAAATATCTATGGAACAAGACCACTCACTTGGTGAAAGTTTTATGGAGGAACCTCCAATTAGAAGAAGCTACATGGTAGCATGAGGATATGATGAGGGAGAGGTATCCTCATTTGTTTGTTACGAAGTGACGAATTTCGAGGGAGAAATTCATTTTAAGGGGGGTAGAATATAACACCCTGAGATTTTATGATAAATATATTTTTTTTAATTTCTTATGTTATACGCAAAGGAATGTTTCACTACACACAACACTAGCTTGGCTTGTGTTACATGCAATCACGACCTTCCTCGATAGCGTGTGTAGTACGCAATACCGAGTTTCAATAAAAAACGATATATTATTATTATGGACTAGCCATTATGAATTGTATTAACTAAATTTTGAATTTTATAACATTAATATTCATCTTACACATTTTCTAAAACATGGTATGTGAACAGAATAAATATTTCGGGTAAAATAAGTATTTTCCAAAAAATGCTGTTTTTCCGCCTTTTGATTGAGTACCCACTTTAAATCAAGTTTTTGATAGGTTTATAAGTTAAATTTGAAAAAATATAATTCTTCTTTGGAATTTGGATATAAAAATTTACTTTGGATAAAATTTTCATATTATTCTGATAACTTTCATATTTTAATGAATAGTAAAAAAATGCTATATTTTAGTTAAAAACAACTTTTTTTCATTGCAATAATTTATATGGTTGAATTATATTATTTAATGGTTTTAAAGTATAAATAGAATATATTTTTACCATTTAATATATTTTATGTCACTACCATTAATTTTACCTTGAATTCATAGGTTAAAACATTTTAATCTTGGGCAATGTTTTAACTATTAAAACCCATTTTCTTAACAATAGGATTAATTTTAAATTAATTACTGCAACTTCTATGTTTTATGTTTTTAAAAATGGATTCTATATTTGAATTCATTGGGTCCAAATTATGTTAATAGGTTACTTTTATTTTTTTTGATATTATGAATAGTAACTACGATAATTTTTATTTACTGCAGTTAAAAGTAAATCGGGTAATTAAGTGTAAAAATAAAATTATAAAATTACCATACCACATGCAAAAATTCTATTGGATGACTAAAAGTCGACCCTTATCATCTAAGGGTTGGAATAAATTCATTTTATGGACTTCTGACCATTAAAATAATTTAATTGTTATTAAAACCAAAGAAAGTGACAACATGTCACTCTTTTAAATCTTATAAGTATAATAATTTCAATTTAGTGATAAAATTCATGAAACATAGAAAATGAATAGTCTCAAGAAATATAATAAAATTATATAAATCATGTGAATTTATTTATAATTTTTTACATATTAAATAATTATTATTAAAGGTGAAACAATAGTGATGTTGAAATTATTTTATAAATTGAAATATCAAATAAATGGTTTTAAAAATATTAAAATAAATATTATATGAACTATTTAATATGATACACAAATTTTCTAGATGACTATGACATTTTAGTAAGCTATTAAATATTTTTTTTGAATATATCCTCTGTGTAGAATTTATTTAAATTCAAATAAATGAATAGTGACAAAATTGACACTATTGTTATTTTATAAAAATAACATATTCTAAAATGGTTTAAAAATCACAAAATATTTAAAAATTATAAATTAAAATTTATATGGTCTAAAATTTCATACATCCAATTATGGAAAATTCACAATACATAAGTAATTATTTATAACAATTTAAAATTTAGAATCTTATTACCACAAATAAAATTAAATTGATTAAATATGGATAAATCAAGTTGATATTGTTTAAAATAAATTCCCTACATGTATAAATTTTTTTGGTTGATGATATTACAACCCTATCCCATCTAAGCTTCGGATTTGAGTCATTTTGGGAGTTTTTAAGTGGGGGTTTGAATTTATTATAAATTAATATTTTTGAGGTTTCCAAAGGTTCCCCTCTCGTCCCTTATAAACGGGCACCTCCTCCCTCTCTTCCTCACACAAATTAGAGCCTTCAATCTTGGCAAAACCTTGACCATTTACCTTCTCAACTTCCCTAGAAACATACTAGAGGTCCTTGTTTTCTTCAAAGACAAATTTTAGTGCCCTAAGAGGAGGTTTCAAAGAGGCATGCCGAAGAAGAGGTAATCTCTTCTACCGATTCTTTCAAGTTTCTTTCTTCCTCAACTTCTTCTTCTTCATTTGTTTCATCATAAATTAATAAATAATTATCATAAATATACTGATATGTTAATATAAATATGAAACAACCTTATTTCACCTTCTATCCATCCTATAGAAAATGAAATCACCGCGCATGCGTACGTACGAAATACTGTCTCCACGTCGTGGTGTAATCTGTTTTCCACCACCACCTTACTTGGATGGGTATAATGGTGTAAATAATAACTATATATTATTATTTTAAAGTTATATTTATTCTTAAATAGTATATATACACTTCAATATAATTCCACGATCATGGGAACGATATCATCGCACGTGCGTACATACAGTCTACCGTCTCCACAATGTGATGCGACTCGTTCTACATGATCATCATTGAATAATGATTATATAAATGAATTTAATAAATAAATATTATATATATTACAATAATATAATTCTGTAAATGAGGTATCTATAACCTAAAAAGAGGAATAGGAATTTATTCGACAAAACATGCATAAGAACATAAATCATTGAACACCCAAATAACAAGAAGAAATGAAATATTACTAATAAGAAGATAAGAATATGACCATATATGATATCATAACAATGAATGTGATTTCATAATAAGTCATTGAAATTATTTAAATCATTAAACAGGAGGTTCAGATACGTATGAAGCAAATCAGACCTAAGGTAAGGGAAAATATCACAATCCCATTTTTATCCGAGATTGTTTATACTTCAGAATTTACTTGGGAATATTTATCATCCACATACATGTTTCCTCAATACGTAATAATATTTCTATCCTCTTATAATTTTTTAAATCCAATTTTACCCATTGGTGTGTTTTTAGTAAAAGATACGAAAGGAATCTTGTGTCTTTTTTAGTACGAGGTACTTTTTGACTTTTTCAGCCAAAGTACGAGAAGAATGTTTTTTTAACATATATGGCATGAATGGATTTTTATGATTTAATTTAACATTATTTCTATGAATATTCTTTTACAAGTTTTCAAGTTTATTTTTAGTCAACTTTTTTTGTTTAAAATTGTATGACATGTTAAGAAAGGAAAAATGTTTTTTAAAGTTGAAAGGATATTTTCTTCAAGAATGGAGTTCAAGTGTTTTATCAAAATTATTTCCCATCTAAGATAATATAGGGTTATTTTTCTATCCCTATTTTTACATTGATTTGATTATGTTATGATGGAATTAATTTTATTATGTCCTTTTATCATTTATGGATTATGTTATGATGGAATGATGTTTAAGAATCCCATTTTTATTACATGGGTTATGCTTTGATATATGATTTATGATTTTGTGGCACACATAAGAATGGTTTCATTATGAGATGGGTGGGACCTAAATCTCCCTCCAATGCATTGGGTAAAGATTTATATCTCATGAGATAGACATGGCTGGAATGGAAAGTTAATCCGGTTCAATGATACAAGAATGGAACGAGGAGTGAACTCGGTTCAGTAATGGACTTTGTCCGCTATGATGGTCTTGGAAATGATCCTTGACTAATATGAAATGATTTTCTATGATTATGTGTGTATGAAACAAAGTTTCATGTTTTATGTTATGATTATTGGGGTTATATTTCACTACTATGATTTATCCCATGTTATGATATTATAATATCTTTTTCAGGTTAAGATTTTCAAAATGTTACGTTCTTAGGAATACGATATGATTGACATTTCTTTTGTTTACCCTTACTGATCATTTGAGCTCACCATTTTGTATGTTTTCTTTTACCCAGGTCATGAAGAAGGGTATTAAGTAGAATATGCCAAAGGGACTCGAGATATGATGAAATAAACGGGAGACAATGTAGATGATTTATGAACCAGTTGTTTATGTTTCCCAGTTTCTAAAGACACTATACCTATACGGTCCTATCATGGTTTTGTTATATGTTGTAATAAGTATGCTTCAATTCTGAAGTAATAACCATGTATGTAAAGTATGGGTTGTTATAAATTTCATCCAAGTCTGGAAGGGAATGATTCTTATTTTCTTTAATGTAGTGGTAGTATGCTTAATTTTTTTTCATAATTTTACCAATCCATTTCTTTATTATTTTGAATAAAAACAACATTATGGTTTAGTGGGAACCATTAAATACTTTAACAAAAAATGAATGTAATTAAATGAGCTCATAACCACTAAAGAAGACCAAAAACTAAAAAAACAACATTTTTAATAACAAAAAACATTAATTAAATATAAAGTCTAACAACAAATAAAAATCTACAGGTGTAAATTAGTGAACTCTACCACAAATGAGACTCTATGATATCCAAACAACAACTAATTTAAAATATAACATCCAATTATTTATATTATCAAACAGTGAAACTCCCTTAATCTAGGACTATAGTAAACCA